>OY728139.1:1099782809-1101032809 GCA_963277665.1 Viscum album
AGTAATATTCTATTAGATTATAGCCATGCTAGGGGTGTAATAGTATAACGATTTCCAATTAATTTTTCTTTATTATAACCTTTTTCTATGTGTTTATATTTGTTACGATTTATGTTACATTTCTCAACCAATTTATTTCTACAATCCAATTTACTTCCCAAAATTGGTTGAAAATTGTGTATTCTAGCAAGATTCTATACATTATTCCATTGAAATTGGTTTAACTCCTCTTATATGAAAAATACCCAATTTTTTTGATTAATGGAATTATAAATATTTAGGGATTCTTGGTATGAAATAAAATCATGATGTTCAAACTCATTTAAAAAAACTTTTAATACGAGTACCATATTGAAAATCTATAATAACATTTTCTAAGGTATGGACATTAGATTTCACCCACCCCATAATAAATGTGATAGACATTGGTTCTTCCACAACAAAATTTTATTTAGATATAGGTGGATTATTACTTGTAAAATTTCATGGTTCAACCTTAATGTTATCAATTTGGGGATAAGGATTATTCAAAATTCAAAGTAAATTCTATGTGAATTAATTCACCGATGGTATTGATCATTTATTAAAAGGATAATAATTCATTACTTGATTTAGAGTACTTAATGAAAATACCTTCATAAAATTTAGTTTCAAATGTTCCTAGATTGTATTTGGTATTGATTATATATCATTTATGTCAAAAAATATAAATAATAAAACATTTGGAGGTATATTTTTTCAATGTTCATAGAGTGTATTTTTAAGGAAGGTTTTAATTAGAAAACAATTCAACGTAAAAAAAATGACATTAATTGAAATTTCCCAACATTATACAGGGATTTTAAATTTCTTATAGTTATATTTTTATGTATTCATGGTATATTTATTCATCTTTTGAACAACCCCATTTTTTTAGTGAGTCATTAAAGTGGAAAAGGACTAATTATAACCATGTGAAGTAGAATGTTCATCAATATTTATATTATAAATATCTCCCAAAAAAACACTATGAATGGATATGATCTAATAGAATTTTTCATTTATGAACATCTTGGAATACCTAATAATGAATATGCATGCTTCATTTTTATAATACATGAAATGAACCCATGTAAATCTTGTATAATCATTACTAATTTAAAAATTATAAGATTTACCTCATAAACATGAAACTTAGGCTGGTCCAAAAAGATCAAGATGGGTATCCTCATGGAATATAAATATGGATTCTTACTTTTTTTATTTTAAAGTTGATATTTATTACATACCCAATTCAAATGGTTTACTAACAATGTTTTGTTTTTGAAATTACATTTTGATACATCTAAAACAAGATGATTTCATGTGAGTTTGACAAGTGTGGGTGCGTTTTAATGATCAAATTTTATATTCTAAAGTAATGAATGTATATCTTATGCACATAAATATTTATCATTTTAATTTGAAAGAAATTTTATATTAATAAAATAAGCATTTTAAAAATGTTATTCTAAAAATAAAAGTTTTCATTTTGACACAAAAACATTACGAATATCATTTTAAAAAGTTATTTTGAAACCATTATAAAATAACTGAACAATACATATAAAGTAATTTTTTATAACATTAACATATAAAATATATTTTATAAAATATTAATTTTGAAAAATGAATTATCTATACCAATGAACTTACTCCTTGAGTTATCTCAAAAAACAATGTGGCCTTTTTTGTGTGTTTCAAGATTTATTAACTCAGAGTAGTCACAAAACATGTCCCTCGACCACCAGATATCAAAGAACCATGTATCTTATTTGGTATTTTCTCATGATACACATTTATAAGAGAGATTAATTGACTCAAGAACATAATAATAATGATTTTTATAGTTGAATTCATAATAAAATTATTCTTTTTCTATAATAATAGAAAAATTAATTTTTTGATCATCCCTTTACAAGCATGGTAGTATTTTGTGAAGCCCTTTGTTGACTTGTAAAACCAAACCCAATATTATTTTTTACCTTTCATAGAGAAATGTGAATCTTATTTAAACCATTCCCACCTTGGGTGAACATATAAATAGAAATTTTATGAACTTTAACTATTTTTTCTATTTTTCAACCTTAAGTTACTAATTTAATTTCAAGTATTGCTCGTCTTTTTATATTAAAAAATGATTTTTTTAAAATAACTTGATTAAATTTATTTATAATATCCCTGGAATTTTTGGTATATTAAAAATATTCATCCAAAAATTATTTATAATTAAATTTTGTTGATGAATAATAATAGATGGATAACTTAGTTGTGGGATATGTAGTATAATTAACTTCATCTCATACCTCAATGAAACCCATGAGATATTTAGGATATCCATCATTTTTTAGAAGAAGAGAGGGAGTTATCACTTATAATCCATGTAGATGCTTTAACTGATTTCTTTCTTTTCTTATTTTAATTTTTTAGAAATAAGAAACCAAGCATGATGTTCCCCATACTGTTGTAATGGTAATAAGTTACCCTGATTTATTTATATTTTTTCTAATTTTGGAATAGTGAAATGGTCTGTTCATATTTTTGAATTTTTCTACATTCTTAGAAAGATTTGAAATCATGATATTACTTTTGGATTAATCATAATGTATTTATTTAAAATAAATTATTCCTCTCACTTGACTTCCTTTTTTTATTTTTTTGACTTTTCTCTTCATGGTTATCTCTTGGGTCATGAGAGAACCATTGAGTTATTTAGCCACCAAGTTCTTTATATATTATTCTTCATGAATTTCCATTTTTTTATGGCCATATACTTATAAAAATACAAGGTATTTTCTGCATAAGTATTACAATAGAAATAATATTTCAAAGATAAATTATTCAATTGTATATAATAGTAAAGGTTCTTAACATTTTTCAATTGATTCATTATGATTCATGCTAAAAAATTTGAAACTTTGTCGATATATGTCAATCCTCAATTCTTACACATTATTAATTCCTTCATGAGTAAATTTAGTTAAATTGAAAATTGAATTGGTAGTTTTATAGGTTGATACTCTATTAATTTCTTTTTTTCTAAACCCTAACAAAGTAAATTAATGTATTTTATATCATGTGAAATAGAGGTAATGTCATATGGACTCTATTTTCATATGATTCATTAGTGGGTTAGTAACCATGATTAATGATTTTCTAAATAGAATAATTTATTCATCCTATAAATGTTGAAATTTTATTTTAATAATAACTATAGTATATTCCATAAATTAAAGGG
Organism: Viscum album; assembly: GCA_963277665.1. NCBI lineage: Eukaryota > Viridiplantae > Streptophyta > Magnoliopsida > Santalales > Viscaceae > Viscum > Viscum album. The sequence continues at coordinate 1,099,786,066 of OY728139.1, forward strand.
TAACATAGCATTAAGTTTCCTTGAGGTACAGATTGTCTATTATAGGTTTAATCCATTTTTCAAGGATAATTTTTTGATACTGATTATAATTTTCTTAATAAGACATTGAAATAAAATTCCCCCATTGATATTAATTTTTGGTCAGAGTAAAATAGTGATATTGGGATTGATTTTACTTTTAAAATCTAAAATGAAATAAAGTGATACAAAAAAATTAATTATGATAATGTTACATTATATAGTGTAATCATAGTAGAGTTGTTATCTATAATGGAATACAAAATTATAGGTGTAACAGAATCACTAAAATAAAAAATTGTGATATTTGTTTATATAAATTAATAGATTATGTGATTGTTATGATTAAATATTGACTTATTAAAATAAATAATGATATTTAAATTTAAATTTATTTTAAGTGAATAAAATATAAGAAATACAAATTTAAAAAAGGTATCAATAATAGATCATTTAGGAGTGCCTACATCTCTCATCCTAATTTCATGAGGGATTATGAATTTATAAATGTTTAATTTAGAGGTATAATTTAAATTAAAAAGTAAACACAGACTTATATTTTATTTTTATACATGAATCATATAAAATGAACATTGCCTCAATGGTTTTATAGAACCTAAAAATAATGTCCTTGGTTTTTGTGGTATCCATGAACCAAAATGAAAGATAATATTGGGTTTCTTAAGAAAACATACGTGGAATAAAATCTATAAATTCTATAAAAATATAATATAAATGAAATTTAGATATTGGGAGAAAGATAAATACGGGAGATCCAAAATGTTGAAGATAGATGTACAAGGAGATCTCAAGAGGGGGATAAAAGAATCTATTTTTTCACTAATGATCATTTTTATTTTTGATATATAAATGATGTTCATTAATGATTGATGTTATTATTTTCTAACCCACCCATATGATGAATTAATAAAACTAGTGGTTAGTTAGATTTGTTAGGATGTGTTATTGGGTAATTATAACCATTTAAGACCACCAAAAACGATCCCCTTGACTTATTGTGTTAGTACCACTGGCCAGCTACCCAATGGAACTGACTAGATAGTGGATTTCTGAAGTGTCCAAGGGATCATGTACTCACACTAAGGGGAGGGGTGAATCTGGGGTGACTATTTTTACTGATTTTTTTCTTTTATTTACACACATTTAAACCTATATCACCTGTTAGTATGGATGAATGATGTATGAAATGAAGAATGTAAATGAAACACTACTCAAAGTTTTTTTAACAATGGTCAGTACTATGAACTACTTATTTTCATAACTGGTTATACCACAAGTTACAGATTCATAATTATGTATAGATGGTTACAACTAGATAAAGATGAATTTTAATCAATGGGAAGCCCCATAGTGTTCTACTATAGATCCCCAATATAGTTAACATGTTCCAAGATACACAAGGCTATATTATATCTAATAGGGGGATCTTTATACTACATTACACAGTGTTACCAACATCCCATTATCATGCTCTAGAGTCCCACTTGAGACTTATTCTACTCCAGATTTCCACTAAAGTGTTCCACATATGTTGAGTCACACAACATATGATATACATATATAAATATCTATACTGGATTTATAGTTATTCTATACTACATAGAGATGTATCAATTCTCAATAAAAACAAGATCACCTAATATGTTCATGTAAAATCAACAAAAACATTGAAAGAAAATAAAAAATTCTTGATCCTACACGCAGTCCACTTATCATCAACTAATCAAAAAAATCTAAATTTTTTTACTTATCGGGTATTCATACAGAATTAATACATTGCTTTGGTCTCAAAAACCACTTCACACATTATACATCGAATGTATATCACATGTTTATTTCACAATCATCATTCATGTATAAAATAATGCATTGTATTCTTATATTGTTATTTAATGAAAATAAAAAAGTTTTCCACTATTCTATTTGTTATTTAATGAGCATGGAAATGTTGTATAATAGACACACATACATACACTTACACACTTGATTCTCACTACACATGAGAATTGAAAAAATCATCACCTAGTTTACTGACTACTAATATATTTATCACAAATATATAATGATACCTTCAGAAAAGCATATCACTTACCATGTCTTCACATTTTTACAGTACACACACACACTTGAATAAAAGTAAATCACCCACTTCTAATTCTTCTTTGTCTAGCACAACTCATGACCACCCATCAATGTTACATCATTCTAAAGTAATTGTTTCTCTTAGATTCAATATTTCATGCACCTTTATTATTCATCAAATGAAGGATTCTTCGTCTAACTCAACAATCATCAATATTTCCTTCATCAGAACTCAAACATGGTTAATATTTCTTCGCAAATACTAACAAATCTCACTAAAATATTGATTTTTTATTCATAATACTCAATGGATATATAAACAGGTTCACATATTTAAGTTCATATTCATACAATCATGATGATTATAGAAGACTCTGAATGAAATCATGAAATACACATTGTGAATAAATAGTATCAATTTGATCTTTTTCACCCTCTATCTCTCCCTAATTCTCTCTTAGATATTTCTTTAGCTTGTCGCAAAAAATGAGATCCTCAGGTGGAATATATAGACAAATGTCACTAAATTATCTCATGTACACCATTACACTTCTAGTTCAATGCCTTATCTTCATGACGCTAAGAATCATTGTCTACATAAAACCATATTTTCTACACACTATATTTCCACGGTTTAATCTTTAGTATAACATAGAAACAATGATTTATGTGAATTAGGCCCTATTAAAATTTTCATTATGGCCAAATGCTTCTTCAATGATTCAGCGCAAAAATCATTTCCTATTAAATGAATATCTTAGTAAACATAACTCCTCACAAAGTCAAAGGTAAAAGAAAATAATGGCTCTGATTTGATGGTCCACATTATTCTGATCAGATGGTCTTTTATCTATATGTATATTTCATGAAGGATGAATAGTGACCAATCAGAGTGAGTCCTACATCCATCATAAACTCTTTTTTCCACTTCCTTTTATAACAATGGTCCTTCTCTACTAATGAGTTGTGATAATGTGATATTCTCCCATAACACACTATCATTGACCCATGTTGGCACCCTCTTCCACCCCAGTTCCACCCTATACGGTGTCTAGCCTCTACATTTTTATGCCTTCCCTTAGAATTCCTATGAAGATGCACACTCTAGTTCGCTCATGCGAGTTGGCTATGGAGTCAACTACCCACCTAAGAAGTGTTTTATGTCCTTCGTGGTTGTCTTGTGTTTGAGTCCATTCATTAATCAAAGGCCTTCATTATATTGTACTAAAATATTCCAATTCTGACATAATCAAAACATCATCATACAAAATGAAATTTGTCATGTATTCCTCTTTGTTTATTTATTGATGTATGAATTGGATCAATTAACCATTGAAAAATATATTCAGAACATAAGAGTCATTCATGAAATCATCACAATTATAAATCATTGAATTTTCATTATCTCATGATATTAACAGTAATCTCAATTTTAAAAAACAACTTGGTTTCATCAATCTCAAAATTGGGATTTTTTTCAATAACCACATATTTTTTAAAATTAAATGATATCTTCTCCACATCATTACAAATAAACCCAAATATATAGATATTGGAAGGAATTACTATCTCCATCATTAAAATATAATAAAAATAGAATGATTTACTTTAGATAATGATTGAATAATCCCCCATATAAGAAAAAAAACTAATCAAATCAATGTCAATGTGAGTATTGCTCTATGTAGAAAATAAGAGTTATAAAATTTAACAACATTGATTTTAATAAATTTACGACATAATATACCAACAATAGAACATTTTATTAGAGGTCGTTAAAATATTTTCAACCAGTCTCTTGCACACGTCTTAAAAAAGATTAAAAAATGTCTTGCGAAAAAATATACATCCCCTCTTCAAGTTACATTTTATTTTATCATTAAGTAATCAATATATATTTTTCATCTTAAAAATACAACTATGTAAACAACATACCTCAATGATAAGTATATTCAAATTCTAGCCATTTGGAATTTACAACTATCAGATTCATACCTCCATTGAAATTATAATATTAATAAGATGCCAGATGAGTGGAGACACCTGAGGATTGATCTCCTATGCCCCCTAAATAGATTTTCTCAATACTTATTCCTCTTGATTAACTTTATTCAATAATAAACATTAATCGTCTTTTGAGATTATTTTAAATATTGAAAAAAGTGAACATGATTCCAATGGTCCTTGAAGATGGATAACATTGTAGATGTAATATGTTCAGTATTTTTACATGATTTGGGTATCTCAATGATTATATGTTTCACCTTTAATTCTCTTCATGAAAAAAATAATGTATCTATGGGAGTAAGATGGTTCTTTAATGATCCTTTGTTAGAGCAGCAAGGATTAGAGTCGTTTTGTAACAGATAAATTTTATTAGATAAAAAAGTATTATTAACATTTTCTAGAAAACCATTTTTAGTTATCTGTGCATGCTCCACATCTCATTCCTTTTCCAAATATTTTGGCCACATGATAAAGAATTATTTAACAACATACACAGTCTTCACTATGAATATCGTCTTCTTTTTCCCAATAATATAAGTCCTAGATTCTTTCCCTTTATTCATAAATTTTTTTTATGTATCTATGTCAATACTTTTGACATGAATATCGAAACATATTGCATATTTCATGCTTAAATTTGTCATTTATCATGATATGATTTATAGGAAATTTTTTATACTCTATCAGAAATGTCTTCCACCAAATCAATCATGTTGTTTCTCTTTTGAAATTTTTTTTGATTCCATCACTTGTCCTATAGTATTTATATTCATGGAAAATTAACACTGATTTATGATGTGAGTTTTTATATATTGATACAATCATATTTTATTTGGTGTGACCCTATTCACATCATTCTCTACACACTTCTTGGGAGTCATTTATTGAAAATTCTTCTTCTTATATTCACATCCCAAGGATCACAAATTTTCATATTTTATTACCTTATCCATTTTATTTTTGTGGTCTTTTGTTAATATTAATAGATTATTTTTGGATGATTAGAACATTCCATAAATTATCATAGTAGTGACCAGTTAGGTTAAAATAGTCACATAAATTTTAATATTAGTCAGATTGGTTCTTGATAGACTAATTCTCTTTTTTGGAGTTCCACATTTGTTCTGAGGTTTCCCTATTTTTTTAGATTTGATAAACATATATTCAATAATATTTTAATGTTCATACAATGGCATATTATGCCAAAAAAATTTTAATTCCCATACATCCAACAACAAAAAAACGTAGACAATAAATGTTGATTTCATCTTTTATTAAACATTCTTAATATATTTGAAATTTTTATTCTTCAGGGTGTGACATTTCTTCTACAATTCATTCGCTTGGGATAAATAATTTTATACAACTTCACATCCATCTCTAATTAGATAATGGATTCATGATAATATTTCTTCATCAATTCTTATATAGAGTATATTGTTAAACATCTATAGGTCATAAAAACAATATTAGTACAAACTAATTTATCAGGAAAAATGGTTATCTTATTTAATGATCATTCTTTAAATTTATCCTTTGATAATCTAAAGCCCTTTCTAACACTAGATTTATTCTTTTCAAAAATATGACACTTATAAGTTGAATCCATGTCATTACAACCTTTATCAGAATATTGGAAAGCCTTAGCTTATTTCTCTTTTATGATTCTCATTTTTACTTCTTATTCAAGGAATTTTTTGTTGAGAAAAATCTTCTCAAATTAAAATATTTAAGTAATTATGTAGATTGATTCTTCATATTATGATTCTCATATTTATAAATTTGATTTAACTTCTATATCAAACATTAAATCTCGTAAATTCATTCTTATTTAACATCCAGCTGAAACTATTTGAGATTCATAGATGTATGATTTATATTTTCAAGTGGAAGGATAAATTTTGTAATGACCATTTCAAAAAAATATTTATCATAAACATTACTTTTAAATTCTTAAATTGATCCATACTATCTTTATTTTCTAAAAGAAATTTTTCCTTAAATTTATTTCACAAATTTTATGATTGTTATATATTCCAGCCTTTTTAACAAATTCTTCTTATATAAAGTTTACATATTCTTCCAATTGTATCTTTTTGTCCTGATGGTTCTTGAAACAATTTGTCATACATCTGACCATTTCTTTCAAAAAATTATTCAGATGATCTCTAATTTTATAATTGAATATATTTTATTTCATAGTTATAACATGATTCATCATAATTTTAATCAACTGATTTCAGTCAACATTTACCACAATGAGTTATTTTAGATAATATTAGATCTTCTTTTTTCCTTGAATTATTCTTCAGCTTCATTTCAAATATTGTCTCCCATTTTTTGAGTCTTGACTAAAAAATCAACATTTCAATCATTAATATTACAGATAATATTTTCCTTATGTTGTTATTATAAATTTTCTTCAAACCCAAATATGTACTTTTGTAATTCTCATATGAACAACTAGACATGTTAAGTATATCCTACTAGAGGTGGCCTTCACTCTGATAACAATTTAAGTGTCTATTGGATAATGCATAAAAACTTATAGGGGGTGAATTAGGTGTTATTTATTTTAATAAATTAATTTCTTTTCATTAAACCCCCTCAATCCATCTATCACCTATTAGGATTAGTGTGTAGAACCCCCAATTTTATTCTATGAATAACATTCCTCTTAATCCGAGAGTGGTATATTGGAAACATTAAGTGCAATGGAAGCTCAAATTACTTGGGGAAAAATATGTAAATAATTTTATATACTTCTAATATAGATTGATAAATGATTTGTCCATTATTTCTTTTAACCTATTCTTGTGAGGTAGGTGGCATAACACTTGAATACTCTTATTTATAACATGAATGCTTTATTTCAAATCTATTTAACTAATTGATTTGAAATGTGAAATTTATGTTCAATTCTTGATGGAAACCCTCTTTAGTGATGGTATTGGAAATTTTGGAAATTGGTTTTTTGTGGAATGTGGAATTGGTAACATTATTTTAAAATAAGGTTTTAAAATGGATTCATGGTTTTAAGTTATGGAAATTGGTTTTCAAGAATGTATTCAACAAAGGGATTTAATTATTAAACTAGTTTAGAAAAATTGGTTTGGAATGGTTTTTGATAAACATAGTTGGAATATTTTTATTTTCGTTGATGTGACCATGTGGAAGGGGTGTGTTTCTATTAGGGAACATGGTATATGGTTACCTCTTGACAAAATGGCAGATCCATGGGAGACTAATCATGAGTATGGAACTGTCACCTAGTCATCCACACGTGGTTGTGTGGAATGGAATGGGTTATTCCAAATGGATTTGAGAAATTGTTCTTTATTACTATTTGTAGACATTCCATGGAAATTCTTTTGGTATGGAAAAATATTTTTCTTTGAAATGGATGTGGAGTTAATATAAACTAAATTAAATTATTTAACCTATTTTATATAAATGTGATAACTTGTTCTATCATAATGGAATGAGTTGAGAATACATTAGGGAGATCATAATGAGTTTTACACTGACCCTCTACTTCGTAAAATTGGCACATTTTCAGATATAGTTTATCGATACATATGTAAAGGTAAGGTATCACAGTTCTTTAGTGATTCATCATAATACTATGGGTATGGCTTGTTGAGTTAGATCTTGGATCATGTGATAGATGTGGAATTTATGTATTTGTTGTCTTTGAATTTTTTTGGTTCTTAGTTTCCTCTTTCTAATATATAATTGTGGTTTATCTTTTTTATAATCCTTATTTATAATAAATTGTTCCCTTTTATCATAGAGTGGTTTTTTGGCTATGATTTTATAGGTTTGGTTGATTTATTTTCAACGCAAAAAAATCATCCCCCAACAGTTTATGTTTCCAATTTTATTTATTTCTTTCCTTTGGTGTCTTGGGGATGTATCCTAAGGTCTAGTAATGTCACACCACCTTCCCAATCCAATGTTGAGATGCGGGATGTTACAAAAGATATCAATATTAGTCAGTCTAGATATATTTACAATAAAAATGATATTATGTTTTTAGATCCTAACAATGAATAAAATTCTAGTTAATCATTAAGATGAATGGATATCAAGGTAATAAGATTGTTGGAACATTAAATTTGGGGAATAAAGAAGAATAACTGAACTAAATATGATAAACACCAAGATACCAGGGAGTTTGGGTACTTGACCTTTTAAGACACTCCTAAGAGTTGTTACCTCATTTTCATGGGTTCAACTAATGAGAATAGAATTATATTAATGGATATAAATGTCTTCTCACTTGGATTGTATAGCCCTAAATTCCTAGAGTGTGTGACAAAATGGTTTTTTCTTTGGGTTATAGAAAGTTCCTATAACTATGAAAAGAAAAAAAAACAAAGAAGTTTCAATGAATATGGTTTCACCCAAGGAAAAGGTAAAGGAGTAGCAGGTTCAGAGTATTGATAAGGATTTTCAATAGGTGTATATAGGTAATCAAAGGGATGAACCTAAGAAAGTGGATCATTCTATTCAGTTCCATAAGAATAATCCAATAATATTTTATAGTAATTCAAAACTAGAAAAATAAGTATTGTGGATGAGTATAGTGAATCGAATCTTCAATTTCCAAGTTACTCCAACTGAGTTGAAATCCAACTTGGAAAGGTACATGCAGAAGGATCTAGCACATCATAGGTGGGTTTAGATGTTTAAGACAAATTATATCAAGGAATTTCATGGTGGTATTTTGAATAATATTTCAACAAAAAATTATATCCCAACACATTTTTAATTTCTAGAATAATGAAATTGTTTCACCAAGATGCTAGAGAATCTCAATGTGATAGATTATGCAGTTAAATTTATGAATATAGTCCACATTGAAAATAAATTTTCTGCAAGTGTTTCCTTGAAGTCATGCATTTTTTAATTGGGGTTAAGGATAGAGATTCAGTTGAATATTTATGTTATTTGTATAATATAATATATGGATAAGGTAAATAGAGAAACAATGGAATAAAGATACACCTCATGTATTACAGGTAGAAGAATCATGTTGATACATAGGGGAAATGGTGATAACTCTAATTCTTGAAATATTCTATAGAGGGACACCTATTTTCAAGTTATTTTTATGAATCATAATTAGAAAGATGAATTGGTGAATGTTCATTATAAACCCAAGTGTAAGACGAGATGTGTATAGCATGGTTATTTTGATCACATGAAGTGAGATTATAAAAATACACCCATATAAGGAAATAATTGCAACCAGATGTGGAATCTTCATCACTATTGTCATAATGCTCTGAGGTTTTGTTCTAGGGATATTTCATGTTTAATAGACATCATATAATTCAATGATATGAGGGAATCATAATTGTTATTATCATTAGATAAAATCTATTTATGGTGATTCATGGAATTTTGTGACTCATGGACTACTATAAACTCAATAGGGTAAAAAGGAGAACATTTTATTGAGTAATAAATTTTATAGAGATGAAAAAATGATCATGGATGATGATTATTGAACTTCAATGGTGAGTGGTATGAATATTTTAAATTATATTTTTATGAATTCTTTCATTGCTATGGGTTTATCCCATACTTTTATTTCTTTTAATGCTATAAATATTCCAGGTTTTCATGTTGAGATGATTCCCTCTATTTCGAATCATAAAACTCCTCTTGTTAAAAGATAATGTTTAGCCTTTATGTGAAACACATGTTCTAAAACTATTGATGGGGCTAATTTCCTTTGAGATTTCCAAATTCTTGAGTTGGATGTCTATGACATTGTCCTAGGTATCGATTGGATGATAGTTTTCAAATATCACATTGTTTTTTACCATATTCGTATTTTTACAACTAATGACAGCATTGAGCATCTCTTTAGAGGAGAGTGGAATATGAAAGGATTTGGAGAAAGATTGTAAGAAACAATGGTTATAAATATCTCATACTAGTTGGTAGATTTAACCTTGTAATATGTTGATGTGGTCAATAATAGTGGGTTTCAACCAAGTTTTGATCAGTTTCACAATTTTTTTCCTAAAAATATCTTGAGGTTTACATCCAAATGATAAGTGGAGTTTATGATTGATCTCTTACCATGGTCCATTCTTATCACTATTCTATGTTATCAGATGAAAAAAACAAAATTAATGGAATTGAATGCCCTTTTATAATATCTTCAAATCAAAGATTTTATTGAAACATGTATATATATGTGGGCAATGATTTTTTTCATGAAAAATGAAGATAAAACTCTTCATATGTGTATGGATTATCGTATCCATAAATTGTTTTGTTATAGAATAGGTATCCTCTTAAATTTATTGTTGACATGTTTGATAAATTAAGGGGATCCCAAACATTCTCTAAAATTAACTTGTGATTGGGATATCAAAAATTACTAGTTCAGAAAGAGGATATTATGAAAACACCTTCCATGGGTAGATATGGTAATTATGAGTGTCTAGTTATTCCTTTTTCTCTTATGAATGAAACAAAGTTCATTATGGAATTGAAGAATCATATATTTAAATTGTATCTTGATACATTTGAGGTGGTTATATTGGTTGAGATATTGGTGCATTCAAGAAAAAAGGTTGATCGTGAGAAACATTTGGCAAAAATGTTGGGAATTTTGAGGGATCTTCAATTGAATGAGAAACATTAAAATTGTGATTTTTGGATACATGTGGTATGTTTCATTGTCCATGTATTATCTGAAAAATGTGTTTTTATGACCCATAAAATATATAGGTTGTTATTTTCTGGAAACTACAAATGAATGTCTCTAAGATACTCATTTTACATGGTCTTGCTAGTTATTATCTACATTTCATTCGTGAATTTTCATGACTAGATTCACCAAATACAAATTTCAAAAGGAATACTATTTTAAATATATATAATGATCAATATAATAATTCCATTAAATAGCTTAAATTTCTCATTAAAAAATCACCGATGAGGATATTTCCAGAATCAATAAATGGTTATGTGGTGATTATTAATGCTTAGAGATCGGGGTTTGGATGTTCTATCATACATAGAGATCATGTTAGTGATTATCGATCATGAAAATTACAATTTCCAAAGAATAAACACCCAACACACAATTTTAAATTAACTAATGTTTTGAATTATTTGAATTCATGGTTTTATTACCTATTTAGTGATAAATAAACTATGTTTATAGATTAGAATATCTTGAAACAAATTTTCCTCAAAAAGATATTTTACTATGAGACAAATAAGAGGGGTAGAGTATCTCCAAATGTTTTAATTTGACATGATATATAAATTAGGTAAAGTAAATTCAAGAGAGAGTGCATTAAGAGGAATATCATATAGTCAGTTATAAAAAGAGGCATCATATCAGTGGAATCTACTTTCAGTGATCACTAAAATTCACTTCGATTATGAGGAGAGAGGTAGTGTTGTGGTTTTACTTCTAGTTTCACCTATTTCTGATTTTTTCTATAAAAATAAAAGGGAACATACATCTATATTAGAATCTTTTTCTATGAGGTCAAAAGTCAATGGTGGGGATACCATTAAGCATAGAAGCTTAAAAATAGACCGATGATGTGTTTTCAAGATTAGATGTTCATAACTAAAAAACATATTCATGATTTCTATCATTAAAGATATTTTTTCAACCTAGAATACAAAAAATGAATTAATGTATTTAAATAAAATTCTAGTGGGTTAGTATGAAAATAAAACTGGCTATGTTTTCTATGAGATGTCTCACCTCCTACTAGGTTAAGGTATATAACCAATGAAAAACAAGTATGTCATAGTCTATATATATTCCTATTTGTAAATGGAAGCAGATAGTCATGGATTTTGTGATAGGCCACCCAAGGATGGTTTGAACCATGATTACATATGGTTGATAGTGGATTCACACACCAATTTGGCCAATTTCATCCACATTCTTGAATCTCATACGGTGAAATACTTATCAAACATATGTATTTGATAACTAAAAAAGATGATTTTTACCAATTTACATAGTATCATACATTGATATAAGGATCACATCTCTTTTTTTAAAATATATATAGAAATATGTTATGATAGGTTTGACTATAAGTGTAAGGGTTGGTGTCCTGAGAAACAACTGTTTTGTACTTTGTTTACATGAATGTGTACTTATTATATATTGTTCATTGTTCTGCATGACTATAATATAATAATGTCCTGGAATATTTGTTGCATTGATAAGGTCATTGAAGATCCCCACTATGATGAGAACCTTGAAATTTTATAACAATATTCATAAATAAAGTTCTACGGTTGGATGACATAATATGATAGGACACATAGTATATAGACTGTCATGTGCGAGTACTCATAAGAAGGCGAGACTCTCTCTCATGGAGTTCATACTTGGTAATATCCAAGATGGGAGATTATGAGAACAGACCCGCCATTAGAAATTCCTCATGTCTTGGTGTCATCAGACATTGCTATCTACGAGCATGTATAATAATCCTTAGACAGGAAGATTATCATTAACTCATGTCATGACTCACACACTTATATTTACTGTCAAAAACCATCATGCAGATAGTTGGTGGGAAGTAGGGTACTTTGGGTGCGTCACAAATGACATTTTGTTAATGGATAAGTCAAGGAAGTATTTGTCCCTTCCATTTATAGAAGTTGATATCTCGGCCCTTTGATTGAAATAGAACCGTCGCATTAAATTCTATGGCCATGGTGTCAACGACGAGTTTATTTTAGATAGTCAAAGAATGAAGGATCAAGCATATATGTTTATGACACTTCCATGAAACCTGCTTGATGAGATATTGAGACAAAGGGATTAAATTATATGGTAAGCGTTCATATGAGGTGATACGTCAATGCGGTGTAAACTTCTTTCTCTCAGGTGCCTTGAACCATTACTGGATAGTAATCTTGGACTTTAGGCAAGCCCACATATTGCCAATGAGAAAGAGGTTTAGAGGGTCACAAACTAAGTGTATTCAAATATCTCAAGTAGAATAAAGATTATTCTCGTATGTGGTTTAATAATTATTCAAGGAAGCCTAAATCATTTTAATGATTGTAGGAAGAATAAAATAAAACGAGTACATGTTATGTATCAATGATTACACACTGTGTAGTTTTATATTGAAAATAAGTACACGCTGTGTAGTTTTCATTTTTGAAAGGAAATGAATAAATGAAAACAAGATATACACTCCATGTATGTTGAATGTATACGCCATGTATTTTGCAATAAAAAACAAGTACACACTATGTATTAAAAAATACATGCCGTTTAGTTTTTCCAGTCGGGATCATGAGGAAATATCATTTTATTAAATGACATTTATTATAATCAGTGTGGACGAATGTCAAGGAATTAATGACTCGACATGGGGTTTTCAAAACGGAGTTAATGAAATAAATAAAATTTGTAACGCATTTATTTATTGTCATAACTCTACAACCTCAAACACGATTATAAATGTCCTCACAACCCCAAATCTTTTCCTTACACAAGAGAATCATTGTGTAAAAAAACTCTAAAGAATTATTTCAAGGCCGAAAGAACCTCTTCCTCAAATAACGCTCTCAATACCGAGAGAGATCCTCTTCTATTGGATCAATACGATCTAAGGTGGACAATTCCAGCAAAGGTTTCTCCACGCTAGCACCCAGAGACTCCTTTGGCGATGTCCCGAGATAAAAGGTACACGTATGGATCCCTACTAGAGGAATTCTATACTTGGTGTAACACCCCGACCCTAGTTACCCAGAGTCAGTGCATTATTAGATAACATTGACATGATCACAAAAGATCATGTCTCGAAAGACCCATTAGTTTAGTAGCCTTGGAATCACTAGATACATTCATAAAGTTTACATTACATCATAAAATGAAAACAACAACAAAAAATTCTTCATAGTATACACTCATAACCCCTCATACTATCCCTGGAGGTCATTCATAAAATACTTCTTCACATCCTGGAAAAAGTACAACATAGAAAGGGGTGAGCACAGACGCCCATTAAGGATAACAATATAGAGTAAAATTTCAAAAATAATCATAAACATTTAAGGAAATGTATAACTAAAAATGCCTTTTAAACATGAACTTCAGAATAATATGGTAGAAATAAAATGAAATAATGACATTTACTTATTCACATGGATATTCAAATAGTCTAATAATCACATGCAATATCAATAACCACTATCATAATGATGGAATGCATAATGAAAGACTATCATAATCACATAGTCAAGGCATTGTGCCAAGACTACAATTAATATTTTTTCAAGGCCTTGTTCCAAGACACTAGTTTGTCTCATTAGACCTAACGATGCATCAAGGAGCTATAACGGGCTCCACCTGTCACTTATTAAGTCCAATGCATTCCTCATATGAACAGGTTTAAACATAACATAAACATTTGTAATAAAACTAGCATAAAAAAATTCAATACTTTCTCCGTAAACAATGAATGGTATAAAAATAAAACATCCACAGTAAAACATATCACAAAACCATCAATAAAATATGGAAGTTTTGTATCATAATAAATCAACCTCAATTAAGTTTAAAATCCATAAAAAGATGTTGACATAGATGAAATCAAAACTATTTGAGAGAAATATCTCTTTTTTGAAATCATTTAAAAGCCACATAATTATAAATTAAAACATTTACTTTGAAAATATTCATATAAGATTATAAGGGAAGTTTTGATGATTTTATAACTGTGTTAAATAGCCGCACCCGCCGTATAAGTTAAAAAAATACATTCTTACCTTAATTATATCAAAAAGGTTAAAAAGGACCTTGTTTGGAAAATGATAGAAAGATTCCTTTATAAACCTCTTATAAAAAGTCAAAAAAGGGTATAAATGACTTTAACCGATGTTTGGTAAAATATTAAGAAGGTTTTGAAATACATTTTTAAGAAACAAGGATGTGGATGATAAAGAAGTCCCAGTAGATCATTACGTATAAACAACCTCGGATAATGAAGAGATTGTGAAATAAAACCTTACCTTTAACTTTTCCTTGGTTGAGGGTAGGTTAACCTCCTGTATAATGGTGAAATAATTTTTATTAAATTACAAAATAATCATATACATTAATATGATATCATATATGATCTTTTAACATTTCTTTGTTAATAATATCTTAGTATTATCGTCGTTTCGGGTGTTAACTTACTCATTTTCTTTTATATGTTTTGTTACATAAGCCGTGTTTGTTATGGATAGGTTGTATCTTATTCATATGCAGAATGATATCAAGTCCTTAAAAATTATTTTTATTCATCAAATGATAATTATACTTGAATGGATATGATGGATAATGAATCTCATCGCGTTCGTGGAGATGGTAGTCCATACGTACGCACGAGCGACAATATAATTATTTTGATATTATAATAATATATAATTGGATGTTATATCATATATACAGAATAATTATCATGTTATATTTATTATTTACATGATTTACAAATAATTATTATACCCATCCAAATAATAGTGTATTGAATAATAATTACCCCACGATGTGGAGACGGTAAGTCGTACGTACACACGTATGGTGACATGTCTTTCAAAGGATGGATAGAATACTAAATATGGTAGTACCATATTTATAATAACATAATAGAATATAGAATATACTGGAGTTATTGTTTTAGAATGGAAATAACAAAGAAAGAAGAAGTGGAAGAAGAGAGGAACTTGAAAGAGGGTGATGAAAACATTACCTCGTCTTCAGGTTCTTCCTTTTGATTTGATCAAAAAGGATCCATAGGTATGCTTTGAAATCAAAATAATTCCTCTTGGTTTAATTGAGGAAATTTGAGAGAATATTTGGGTAGGGGTTGGCCGAACCAAAAGGCTTTGATGGTGTGAAGAATTGGTTAAAAGTGGTGTCCTTTTATAAGGGGGAGGAGGGGCTCTTTAGAAAAAACATAAAGTATTAATTTATAATAAATTCATACTCAGTTTCTAATGGCTCCAAAGTGGATGATTAAAAATATAATATGGGGATGGGTAGAAATACTTTCAACCAGTAGATTTTAGACAGGTTTGGGTCATTATATTAACCTTATCTTTTAGTTTTAACTCTTAGTTAATAAGATTGACATTTACCATGTCACATTGTATTTTTATATTATATATTTAATAAACAAACTATATATATCCAAGGGACCCCAAAGTGGTCCATTTATGTTACACATATCATTATATAAGTCCTTCGGACATACCTTTTATTTTTATGAATATAATTTCAATTAATAATATAATATTTGTTTTAAAAACTCATTTATGTAAATTTTGACACAATTCATTGATTGATTTTTGTTAAAGTCCTAAAAACTTTATTAATTCGAAAAAAATTCTTTTCAGAAATCATATCATGACATATTAACCAATAAAATTCATTGATGTAATCAAAACATTCAAATTATATTTACTTTAACATCTATAATACCAATTATTTGATTCTTTCATTAATAAAGAAAAAACATCATCATTATTGTGTCATAAATAAATTTATTTATTAAATGCCTAAAAATTTTAAATAAAAAACCATTATGTAGGAAACCGTTTTAGATTTCTAATGAATATTTATAGTTGAAAATCCAACATATATAACCCTATGTAAAAATTGTTTTTCTAAAAGATATCTTCTTATGTCATTTTTGTATTTATTTTAGCTTAATTAATATAAAGTGTCATTATCACTTACAAGTGGCTCCATGGGGTCCCAAAATCGACCCAAATTTTCCTATGGTCGAATATGTAACAACTAATAGGGTTAGGACACGTTTTAGGGTAATTTATTTTTATTATAATATTATTTATGTTACCATTATTTACCGAATTTACCCTTTAACCAAAGTAAATAAAATATTTACCGAGGTAATTATTCAAAATTTCTAAAAATAAAAGTTACCTATTTACACAATTTGGAAATCCTAATTCCAAATATTGATTCCATTTTTCCAAATTCAAAACACAGAAGTGGCAGAAATTAATTTAAAATTAATTCCCGTTGTTAAAACAAAAAAGCGTGTTTTTATGAGATAATAACTATCAAAAGATTGACACTTGTTTATGTCTGGTTTAATTGTGAAATTATTTCCAATGACCAATATTGTATTAAATAATAAAAATATATTCTAAATATACTTTTAAACCACTCAAATTCATAATTTATCACTGTTAATTATTTTGATTAAAAAAGTTGTTTTTAATTAAAATTTTGTAATTTTCATTATTTATCAAAATATATAAGTTATCTGGAAAATACCAAAATTTTACCCTAGGATAATTTTGATATTCCGAATCCAAAAAATGAAGTCCATTTTGAGAGATAAAATTTATAAAATTTCAAAAAGTGAGTATTACTATTCATAACGGCTACTTTGATTGGTCACGGTGTGTTAGAATCTCGAAGTTGCGTACAACACACGATGTTGTATTATTCAAAGAGAATCATACCATGGAAGCTTCGGGTGTTACATTCTACCCTCCTTTAAATAATTTCATCCTTGAAATTTCTAGAACCCTACCTCATTAAAAGACTCAGGTGGTTCTTCATCATAAGTTCCTCAGGTTCCCACGTTGCATCTTCCATCTTATGGTTTCTCTATAGATCTTTTACCAGATGAGTCATCCGGTTTCTCATCACTTGTTCTCTTGTATCAAGAATCCTAACAGACTCTTTACAATAAGACAGATCTGGTTCCAGTTCTAATTCCTCATAAGTAAGTACATGCATCGGGTCAGGCATGTATTTTCTCAACAATGATACGTGGAACACATCTTGAACTTTTGAGAGACATGGCGACATTTCCAAACGGTAAGTTACAACCCCAATTATTCTAGAATTTCGAATGGTTCGATGTACCTGGGACTTTTTTTACCTTTATTACCTAAACGTATAACTCCCTTCCATGGAGATACCTTCAAGAAAACATGATCTCCTACCTGAAATTCTAAATCCTTCCTTCGGTTGTCAATATAGCTCTTCTTCCTACTTTGAGCTTATTTGATGTGGTTTTGGATTACCTTAACCTTCTCCATCATTTCCTCCACCAGTTCTGGGCCTACAAGTTTTCTTTCACCAACGTCATCCCAATAGGTTGGAGTGAGACATCTCATTCCATATAACACTTCATATGGTGCCATCTGAATACTCGAATGAAAGCTATTGTTATAGGAAAATTCTACCAGAGGTAAATATTGATCCCACATACCATGAAAGTCAAGTGAGAATGATCCCAACATCTCTTTTATGGTTTGAATAGTCCGTTCAGATTGTCCATCTATTTGAATGTGGTAAGCAGTGCTCAAACGGAGTTCAGTATCCTGGGCTTTCTGAAGACTTTTCCAGAATCTTGATGTAAAACGAGGATCATGATCCGAAACAATTTATAGGGGTCTCCATGAAGTCTCACAACTTCATTAATATATAGTATTGCTAGATGTTTAAGAGGTAGATCTTCTCTTATAGCAAGAAAATATGCTGACTTGGTAAGATGATCAACAATAACCTATATTGCATCGTTCTTTCTAGGAGTCTTTGGTAGTCCCATGACAAAGTCCATCCTGATATTATCCCATTTCCACTCTGGTATGGGAAGAGGTTGCATGACTCCTCCAGGCTATTGCCTTCCAGCTTTCACTTGTTGACAAACCATACATCTTGACACAAAATCATCAATCTCACTCTTTATGTTGTCCCACCAAAAATGTTCCTTTAGATCTCTATACATTTTGGTTCTCCCAGGGTGTATAGAGAAATTGGAGCTATGAGCATCGTCCAACAATTCCCTTTTTAGATTCGGTATATCGGGAACACAAAGTCTCTTCCCAAATTTCAAAATTTCATCTTCATACACAAAGTCACTCAATCTCCCATCATTCACAACATTAATCTTCTTTTTAAACTCTTCATCATCATCTTGAGAACTCTTTATCCTTTCTAGTAAATATGTATTAGAAACCATTTGAAAATGTATTGATGTTTCACCTTCCATGGTGATTCCCATATCTATCATTACTAGATCCATGAAAATAGGATCCCTTTCTACTCTCATTTTGTTCAAAACTCTAGGATCATTTCTGCTCAAAGAAGCTTCCACCATATTTTCCTTCCTCATGTGGTAGTGTATCGTGCAATAATAATTTTTGAGTAGTTCAAGCCATATCATTTTCCTCATGTCGAGTTCCTTCTGTGAGAAAATATATTTCAAACTCTTTTGATCAGTATAAATCTCACATTTTTCACCATAGAGATAGTATCCCCAAATCATCAAAGAAAATATTACAGTTGCTAACTCAATATCATGAGTAGGATAGTTTTGCTCATGAATTTTTAGCTATCGTGATGCATAGGTAACAACCCTATCATTCTGCATAAGGACACAACCAATTCCTTTCTTCGATGAATCACTATAAATAAAGAACCCATCATTCCCCGAAGTTAGAGTCAATATAGGAGCATTGACTAATATTCTCTTCAGTTCTTCAAAACATTCTTCACACTCTTTTGTCCAAACAGATTTAACACCTTTACATGTGAGCTTTGTTATTGGGTTAGCCAATCGGGCAAAATTCTGGACGAAACGTCGATAATAACCTACTAAACCAATAAAACTGCATACCTCAGTTATACTCGTCGATGCTGGCCATTCTAGGATTTCCTTGGTCTTAGAAGGATCAACGGAAATTACATCCTTAGAGACAATATGGCCAAGAAAAGAAATCTCTGGAATCCAGAATTCAAACTTGCTAAACATCCCTTATAATTCATGTCTTCTAAGAGTCTTCAGGATAATGCGCAAGTGATTTTCATGATATTCGTATCTTTTAGAGTATACAAAGATATCAACAATAAATACAACAACAAAATCATCGAGATATTCCTTGAAAACTCTGTTCAATAAATCCATGATCATAGATGGAGCATTAGTCAGCCCAAAAGGCATTACTGTAAACTTGTATTGCCCGTACCTGGTTCGTAATGCTTTCTTCGGAATTTCTTCTTTCTTCAAACACAACTGATGGTATTCAGATCGAAGTTCAATCTTTGAAAAGTATTGAGCTTCATGCGGTTGGTCAAATAAATCATCAATGCGAGGTAGGGGATACTTGTTCTTTATTGTTATAGAATTGATCTACCTATAGTCGATACATAACCTCATAGATTCATCTATCTTTTTAACTAAAAGAACAGGGGATCCCCATGGAGAAACATTAGGGCGAATAAATCCCTTATTACTCAATTCCTCTTGGGGTTTCATTAGTTCAACTAATTCAACGGCAGCCATTCTATAAGGGGTCTTCGATATAGGCCTTGATCCAGAAATTAAATCAATGGAAAACTCAACTTCTCATTCTAGAGGATGTCCAAGTAAATCATCCAAAAACACATATACATATTCTTTAAAAATAGGTACATCCTCTATTTTAACATTCATTTCCTCACCCACAGTCCTTTCATTCTCTTCCTCCCCAATAATTGAATTTAGTTAAGATACTGGGGGTGGATCTAGATAAGAATTAGGTGGTGACGATTCTGCTCTAAAGATAAGGTGTTCCTTATCATCATCATCAAAAATCATAACCTCCTTCTTCTTACAATAAATCATCACATCATGGTCTGAAATCCAATCCATACCGAGGATTATATCAAACTCAATCATAGGTATGATGATGAGATCGGCAGATAAGGAACATTTATATGCCCTAATGGGAACAAATCCACAGAACATTATAACAATGATACTTCCTTTATGGGTTTTGACTGATAACACCGTCGTTAAATCGAATTGGAAATTTCTAATTTTCTTAAAAAAAATAGGAAGATATGAAAAAATCCAATGATCTAGAATCAAGTAATGCATTTGCTAAACTTGTGGAAACCATTAAATTACCTGCCACTACGTATTTCGGAGCATCTACCTTAGAAGTAGTAATAGCATAAGCTTGGCCTTGATCCCTTGGCCTTTTCTGAGGTAAGTTCCCCTAACACTTAGTACATTAATTTTCATAATGTCCCATCTCCCTGCAGTTGTAGCATTGAACATCGGTAGCTTCTTTCTTCCCCTTGAAATCACGACCTTGGTTGCCTTTTTCACCACATTTGTAACAGACTCTCATTCCATTCAAGCAAGTAACAGGGTGTTCCTTCCCACATTTACTGCAGGATAGATATTCAACTTTTCCCTTCTTCCCCTTATTTCCATTCCCAGATTGATCAGTAGATTTCTTCTTATCTTGATTTTCTTTAATATCGTAAGACTTATAGAATTCTTTTTCTGTCTTGATAGCGCATGAGATAATATCTTCGTACAATGAGAAGGTTTGTGAAACTATTGCTTGATGGAGAAACAATTTTAACCCATCAAAGAAATGATAAATCTTATTTCATGGGTTAAGTATATAATCTACATCATACCTTGCTAACCTTATAAAGTTAGCCTCATACTTTGTGACTTTCTCATCCTCCTTTTTCCTCAGACTCAGAAATTTCCTTTCCATATATGCCCGATTGTCACGAGGAAATTAATTTTCTAAGAAAATCTCCTTGAACTCCCTCCATTCCTTATTTGATACTTCATCATCTTCCTTTGTGTTTTGAATCAATGACCACCATTGATCACCATCTCCAGTGAGGCGATAAACCTCCATGACAACTTTTACCCTTTCACTACTCCCCAAAGCCTGAAATATTTTCTCTAGGGAACTTATCCATTGCTCAGCTAATAATGAATTTGTACTCCCATTGAATGTTGGTGGTTACTGCCTTATGAAGCGATCTAACATTGATCCTCCAAGCTGCGGATCAGGGTGCTCCATACGGGTAAGGTTATTATTCATAACCTGAGTGAGTTTTCCCAGTATGGTGATTAGCTGATTAGAACCAGTTGAATCACCCGCTCCACTATAATTATCTTGAGCAGGAGTTAAATCTCTACATGGAGTGCATGCATTGATACGCTTTCCATTTCTTTCACTAGGCACCATTTCTAAACAATGGCATAAACTAGATCAGTTTATGAATCAAAATAAATAATTCCATACATGTTAAATACTTAACATAAATTGAACTATTTATCGATATAATCCATAATCATAAAAAAAATGTTTTCTTTGAGGAATTATATACTCATAGACCATTCATAATAGATTGTAAAGAAAATGAGAATTATCGTAAGCATATCTCTCGGGAGTGTCGTAACCAAGAGTGCAACAAGGCTCGTTGTCATGCACCAGTTCCCATTTGAGTCTATCTCAAAGCGGTGTTTTCTGGTTTTACCCCTAGGTACATCTGTGCCAGAGCTGCCTCTACCTGCTCGTATCCAGACAGGGATATATTGCTCGGAAAACTCACAAAATCTCTACAATACCAAAATTCAAGGAAGTTCTTCTATACTAATCCTCAAAGTATATCTTACGTCTATGTTCAAATTAGAGTTTATCTAAATATGGCTTCCATGGTTTATACTAAACTTCCTCTGATACCAACTGTAATGCCCCGACCCCAGTTACCTAGAGTCGGTGCATTATTACATAACATTGGTATTATCAAAAATGATCAAGTCTTGAAAGACCGATTAGTTTAGTAGCCTTGGAATCACTAGATACATTCATAAAGTATACATTACATCATAAAATAAAAACTACAACAACATAGTCTCCATAGTCCACACTCATAACCAATCATACTATCCCTAAAAGACATTCATAAAATACTTCTTCACATCCTAGGAAAAATAAAACATAGAAAGGGGCGAGCTCAGATGCCCAGTAAGGATAACAATATAGAGGAAACTTTCAAAAATAAGCTTAAACATTTAAGGAAATGTATAACTAAAACAAAATACATTTAAACATGAATTTCAGCATAATATGGAAGAAATAAAATGAAATAATTCCATTTACTCATTCACATAGATATTATACTAGTCGAATAATAATATACAATATCAATAACCACGATCATAATGATGGAATGCATAATTCCAGACTATCATAACCACATAGTCAAGGCCTTGTGCCATGACTACAATTAATATTTTGTCAACGCCTTGTGCCAAGACACTAGTTTGTCTCATGAGACCTACCGATTCATCTAGGAGCTATAGCATGCTCCACCTGTCACTTATTAAGTCCAATGCATACTTCATATGAACAGGTTTAAACATAACATAAACATTCGTATCAAATCTAGCATATGAAATGTCAATACATTCTCCATAAATAATGAATGGTACAAAAATAAAACATCAATAGTCAAACATATCAGAAAACCTTCAATACAATATGGAAGTTTTGTATCATAATAAATCAACTTCAAATAAGCTTAAAATCCATGAAAGGATGTTGACATGGATGAAATCAAAACTATTTGAGAGAAATATCTCTTTTTTGAAATCATTTAAAAGCCACATAATAATAAAATAAAACATTTACTTTGAAAATATTCTTATAATATTGTAATGGAAGCTTTGACAATTTTATAATGGTGTAAAATAGCCACACCTTCCGTATAAGTTAAAAAAGGCATTCTTACCTTAATTCAATCAAAAAGGTTAAAAGGACCTTGTTTGGAAAACGATGGAATGATTCCATTATAAACTTATTATAAAAAGTCAGAAAAGGTATAACTGACATTAACCCATATTCTATAAAATATTATGAATGTTATGAAATACATCATTATGAAACATGGATGTGGATGATAGTGAAGTCCCAGTAGATCATTACGTAGAAACAACCTCAGATAATGAAAAGATTGTGAAATAAACCCTTACCTGGTAATTTTCCTTGATTGGGGGTAGGTTAACCTCTTTTATAATGGTGAAATAATTTTTATTAAATTATTCAATAATCATATACATTAATATGATATCATATATGATCTTTTCACATTGCTTTGTTAATAATATCTTAGTATTATCGTTGTTTCGGGTGTTAACTTACTCATTTTCTTTTTTATGTTTTGTTAAATAAGCCATGTTTGTTATGGATAGGTTATATCTTATTCATATCCATAATGATATCATGTCCTTAAACATTATTTTTTACCATCATATGATAATAATATTTTAATGGATATAATGGAGAATGAATCTCATCGCATTCGTGGAGACGGTGGTCCGTACGTATGCACGAGCGACAATATCATTTTTTTGATATTATAAAAATATATAATTGGATGTTATATCATTTATACATAATCATTATCATGTTATATTTATTATTTACATGAATTGAACAAAATTATTGTACCCATACAAATAATAGTGTATTGAATAACAATTACACCCCAACCTGGAGACGGTAAGCCGTACATACGCACGTATGGTGACATGTCATTCAAAAGATGGATAGAATACTGTATATGGTTGTACCATATTTATAATAGCATCAAGTATATAGAAAATACTCTATTTATTGTTTTATAATGGAAATAAGAATGAAAGAAGATGTGGAAGAAGAAAGGGACTTGAAAGAGGGTGGTGAAAACATTACCTCTTCTTCGGGTTCTTCCATTTGATTTGATCAAAAGGACTCCTTAGGTTGTCTTTCTGATCAAACTAATGCCTCTAGGTTTAATTGAGGGAAGTTGAGAGAATATTTTGGCAGGTTTTGGCTGAACTAATATGCTTTTATAGTGTGAATAATTGGTTAGAAGTGGTTTCCTTTTATAAGGGGGAGGAGGGGCTCTTTAGGAAAAATGTAAAGTATTAATTTATAATAAATTAATATTCGGTTTCTAATGGCTCCAAAGTGGATTATTAAAATAATAATGTGGGGATGGGTCGAAAGTATTTCAACCAATAGATTTTAGATAGGTTTGGGTTATTATAAATCTTATCTTTTAGTTTTAACTCTTAGTTAATTAGATTGACATTTACGATGTCACTTTGTATTTTTATATTTTATAGTTAATAAACTTACTATATACATACGAGTAACAACCAAGTTGTCCATTGATGATACAACTATTATGATATAATTCCTTTGGGTGAAAATTAGATTTTTAAGAATATAATATCAATTAATTATTTAATATTTGTTTTAAGAACTCATTTATGTCAATTTTGACACTATTCATTAATTGATTTTTGTTAAAGTCATAAAAACTTTATTAATTCGAACAAAAATCATTTAAGCAATACTATAATGTCATATTAACCAATAAATTTCATTTATGACATCAAAACTTTCAAATTATATTTATTTTAACATTTATAATACCAATTATTTGATTCTTTCATTAATAGGGAAAATACTGCATCATTATTGTGTCATAAATAAATTTAATTATTAAATGTCGAAAAATTATAAATAAAGTACCATTATGTAGGAAATATTTTTATATTTCTAATGAATATTTATAGTAAAAAAATCCAACATATTTAACTCTATGTAAAAATTGTTTTTATAAAAGATATATGCTTGTGTAATTTTTGTATTAATGTTAACTTGATTAATATAAAGTGTCATTATCACTTACAAGTGGTTCCATGGAGTCCCCAAATCAACCCAAAGAAGACCATGGTCGGACATGTATCAACTGATAAAGATATGACACGTTTTAGGGTTATTTATTATTATTATAAAATTATTTTTTACCCTTATTTACAGGATTTACCCTTTAACCATGGTAAATAAAATATTTATCGAAGTAATTATTCAAAATGTCTAAAAATAAAAGTTACATATTTTCACAATTTAGACATCCTGATTACTAATATCGAATCCAATTTTTCAAATTCAAAACACAAAAGTTGCATAAATTAATTTAAAATTAATTCACGTTGTTAAAACAAAAACTGTGTTTTTAAGAGGTAATAACTATTAAAAGATTAACACTTGTTTATGTCCTGTTTAATTGTGAAATTATTTCCAATGAACAAAATTGTATTAAATGGAAAAATTATATTCTAAATATACTTTAAAACCACTAAAATTAATAATTTATCACTATAAATTATTTAGATTAAAAAATTGGTTTTAAATTAAAATTTACTAATTTTCACTATTCATCAAAATATAAAAGTTGTCTGAAAAGTACAAAAATTTCACCCTAGGCTAATTTTGATATTCTAAATCCCAAAATGAAGTCCATTTTGAGAGATAAAATTTATAAAATTTCAAAAATTGGGTATTACTATTCATAATGGCTACATTGATTGGTCGTGGTGTGTTAGAATCTCAAAGTTGCGTACAGCACATGCTACTGTATTATTCCAAGAGAATCATACTGTGGAAGCTTGGGGTGTTACATTCTCCCCTCCTTCAAATAATTTCATCATCAAAATTTCTAGAATACTACCCCATGAAAAGACTCAGGTGGGTTTTCATCATAAGTTCCTCGGGTTCCCACGTTGCCTCTTTTATCTTATGGTTTCTCTATAGAACTTTTACAAGATGAGTCATCTGGTTTCTCAGAACTTGTTCTCTTGTATCAAGAATCCTGAAAAGCTCTTTTAAATAAGACAGATCAGGTTCTAGTTCTAATTCCTCATAAGTAAGTACATGTGTTGGGTCAAGCATGTATTTACTCAACAATGATACGTGGAACACATTGTGAACTTTGGAGAGACATGGAGGAATTTCCAAATGGTAAGATACAGCCCCAATTCCTTCGAGAATTTTGAATGGTCCGATGTACCTGGGACTTAGATTACCACTCTTACCAAAATGTATAACTCCCTTCCATGGAGATACGTTCAAGAAAACATGATCTCCTACCTGAAATTCCAAATCCTTCCCACGGTTGTCAGTATAGCTCTTCTACCTACATTGTGCTACTTTGATGTGGTTTTGGATTACCTCCACCTTCTCCATCATTTCCTCCACCATTTCTGTGCCTAAAAGTTTTCTTTCACCAACGTCATCCAAACAGGTTGGTGTGCGACATCTCTTTCCGTATAATGCTTCATATGGTGCCATCTGAATATAGGAATAGAAGCTATTATTATAGGAAAATTCTACCAGAGGTAAATATTGATCCCACATATCCTGAAAGTCAAGTGAGAATGATCTCAACATGTCTTCAAAGGTTTGAATAGTCCGTTCTGATTGTCCATTTGTTTGAGGGTGGTAAGCAGTGCTCAAACAGAGTTTAGTATCCAGGGATTTCGGAAGCCTTTTCCAGAGTCTTGATGTAAAATGGGTATCACGATCCGAAACTATTTATATGGGTAGTCCATGAAGTCTCACAACATCATTAATGTATAGTCTTGCTAGAAGTTCAAGTGTTAGATCTTCCCCTATAGCAAGAAAATGTTCTGAATTCGTAAGACGATCAAAAATGAACCATATTGCATCGTTCTTTCTAGGAGTATTTGGTAGTCCCATGAAAAAGGCCATCATGATATTATCACATTTCCACTCTAGTATGGGAAGAGGTTGCATGACTCCTCCAGTTTGTTGCCTTCCAGCTTTCACTTGTTGATAAACCATACATCTTAACACAAAGTCAGCAATCTCCCTCTTCATGTTGTCCCACCAAAAATGTTCCTTTAAATCTCTATACATTTTGGTGCTCCCAGGGTGTATAGATAAATCAAAGCTATGAGTATCATCCTACAATTCCCTTTTTAGATCAGGTATATTAGGAACACAAAGTCTCTTCCCAAATTTCAAAATTCCATATTCATACACAAACTCACTCAATCTACCATCATTAATAGCTTTAATCTTCTTTTTAAACTCTTCATCATTATCCTGAGAACTCTTTATCCTTTCATGTAAAGATAGTTTGGAAAACATTTGAAAAAGTATTGATGTTTCACCTTCCATGGTGATTCTCATATCCATCATTACTAGATCCATGAAAATAGGATCCCATTCAACTCCCATTTTGTTCAAAACTCCATGATCCTTTCTGCTCAAAGAATCGGCCACCTTATTTGACTTCCTTGGGTGGTAGTGTATCGTGCAATAATTATCCTTGAGTAGTTCAAGCCATCCCCTTTGCCTCATGTTGAGTTCTTTCTATGAGAAAATATACTTAAAACTCTTGTGATCAGTATAAATCTTACATTTTCACCATAGAGATAGTGTCTCCAAATCATCAAAGCAAAGATTACAGCTTCCAACTCACGATCATGAGTAGTATAGTTTTTCTCATGAATTTGCAGTTGTCGTGATGCATAGTCCATAAACCTATCATTCTGTATAAAAACACAACCAAGTCCTTTCTTTGATGCATCACTATAAATAAAGAACCCATCATTCCCCTAAGGTAGAGTCAATATAGGAGCATTGACTAATATTATCTTTAGTTATTCAAAACATTCTTCACACTCTTTTTTCCAAACAAATTTAACCCCTTTACATGTGAGCTTTGTTAATGGGTTAGCCAATCGGGCGAAATTCTGGACGAAACGTCGATAATAACCTGGTAAACCATTAAAACTACATACCTCAGTTATACTTGTCAGTGTTGTCCATTCTCGGATTCCCTTGGTCTTAGAAGGATCAATGTAAATTCTATCCTTAGAGACAATATGGCCAAGAAAAGAAATCTCCTGCTGCGAGAATTCACACCTGCTAAACATTCCATATAATTCATGTCTTCTAGGAGACATCAGGATAATGTGCAAGTTATTTTCATGATCTTCGTAGCATTTTGAGTATACCAAGATATTATCAATAAATACCAATACAAAATCATCATGATATTCCTTGAAAACTCTATTCATTAAGTCCATGAACACAAAGGGAGCATTAGTCAGTCCAAAAGGCATTACTGTAAACTCATAATACCCCTACCTAGTTTGAAATGCTTTTTTCATAATGTCTTCCTTTTCACAACAAAATGATGGTATCCAGATCGAAGGTTATTCTTTGAAAATTATTGATCTCCATGCAGTTGGCCAAATAAATCATCAATGCGAGGTAGGGGATACTTTTTCTTTATTGTTATAGCATTTATCTCCCGGTAGTCGATACATAACCTCATAAAGCCATCTTTCTTTTTAACAAAAAGAACAGGGGCTTCCCATGGAGAAACACTAGGGCGAATAAATCCCTTATTACTCAATTAGTCTAGTTGTTTCTTTATTTCAACTAATTCCACAATGGTCATTCTATAAGGGGTCTTTGATATAGGCCTTGATCCAAGAATTAAATCAATGGAAAACTCAACTTCTCATTCTGGAGGATGTCCAGGTAAATCTTCCGGAAACACATCTACATATTATTTCAAAATCGGTACATCCTCTATTTGAACATTACTTTCCTCACCCGTAGTCCATTCATTCTCTTCCTCCCCAATAATTGAATATAGTTGAGCTACTGGGGGTGGATCTAGATAAGAATTAGGTGGTGATGATTCTACTCTAAAGATAAGGTCTTCCTTATCATCATCATAAAAAATTGTAACCTCCTTCTTATTATAATAAATCTTCACATCATGGTCCGATAGCCAATCCATATAGAGGATTATATAAAACTCAATCATAGGTATGACGATGAGATCAGTAGATAAAGAACATTTATATGTGGTAATTGGAACGGATCCAAAGAACTTTGTAGCAATGATACTTCCTTTAAGGGTTTTGACGGAAAACTACCTCATTAAATCAAATTGGAAATATCTAATTTTCTTAAAAAACTTGGAAGATATGAAACAATGTGATGATCCAGAATCAAATAATGTATTTTCTAAACTTGAGGAAACCATTAAATTACCTTCCACCACTTCTTTCAGAGCTTCTACCTCTACAGTAGTAATAGCATGAGCTTGCCCTTGATCCCTTGGAATTTTTTGAGGAAAGTTCCCCTGACGCTTAAGACATTCATATTCATAATTTCTCATCTCCCTACAATTGTAGGATTGAACATTGGTAGCTTCTTTCTTCCCCTTGCAATCACAAGATTGGTTCCCTTTTTCACAACACTTGTAACAGACTCTCATTCCGTTTAAGAAAGTTCGAGGGTGTTTCTTCCCACATTTAAAGCAGGATGGATATTCAACTTTTCCCTTATTCCCCTTATTTCCATTCCCAGATTGATGAGTAGATCTCTTCTTCTCATTATTTACTTTAAAGTCGTAAGATTTAGAGAATTCTTTCTTTGTCTTGATAGTGCATGAGACAATATTTTTGTACAAAGAGAAGGTTTGTAAAACTAATGCTCAATGGAGAAACAGTTTTAAACCATCAAATAAATGATCAATATTACTTCCTGGGTTACATATATAATCTGTAGCATACCTCGATAGCCTTTTAATGTTAGCCTCAAACGTTGCAACATTATGATCCTCCTTTTGCCTTAGACTCATAAATTGCCTTTCCATATCTGCTCGATGGTCACGAGGAAAGTATTTTTCTAAGAAAATATCCTTGAACTCCCTCCATTCCATATTTGATACTTCATCATCTTCCTTTGTGTTTTGAATCAATGACCACCATTGATCAGAATCTTCAGTGAGGCGATAAACTTCCATGAAAACTTTTTCCCTTTCACTACTCCCCAAATCCTGAAATATTTTCTCTAGGGAAATAATCCATTACACAGCTACTAAGGGATTTGTACTTCCATTGAATGATGGTCGTTGTTTCCTCATGAAGCGATCTAACATTGATCCTCCACGCTGCGAATCAGGGTGCTCCATACAGGTAAGGTTATTATTCATAACCTGAGTGAGTTGTCCCAGTATGGTGATTAGCTGATCAGCACCAGTTGCATCACCAACTCCACTATAATTATCTTGAGTAGGAGGAAAATTCCTACATGGAGTGCATGCATTGATACAGTTTCTATTTCTTCCACTAGGCGCCATTTCTAAACAATGGCATAAACTAGATCAGTTTATGAATCAAAATACATAATTTCATACTTGTAAAACACTTAACATTAATTGAACTATTTATGGATATAATCCATAATCATAAAAAAATGTTTTCTTTGAGGAACTATATACTCATAAACCCGTTATAATGGATTTTAAGGAAAATGAGAATTATCCTAAGAATATCGCCCAGGATTGTTGTAACCAAGAGTGCAACAAGGCCCGTTGTCGTGCACTAGTTCCCGTTCAAGTCTAGCTCAAAGCGGTGTTTTTGGGTTTTACCCCTAGGTACATCTGTGCTAGAGCCGCCTCTACCTGTTCGTATCCAGACAAGTATGTATTGCTCAGAATACTCACAAAATCTCTACAATACAAAAATTCAAGTAAATTCTTCTATACTAATACTCAAAGTCTATCATAGGTCTATGTGCTCTAATAAGAGTTTATCTAAATCTAGCTTCCATGGTTTGTACTAAACTTCCCATGATACCAACTGTAATGCCCAGACCACAGTTACCAAGAGTCAGTGCATTATTACATTACATTATCATGATCTCAAGAGATAAATTCTCAAAAGACTAATTAGTTCAGTAGCCTTGTAATCACTAGATACATTCATAAATTTTACATTACATCATAAAATTAAAACTACAACAACATAGTCTCCATAGTCCACACTCATAACCCCTTATAATATCCCTATAGGTCATTCATAAAATAAATCCTCACGTCCTTGGAATAATAAAACATAGAAAGGGGTGAGCTTAAATGCCCAGTAAGGATAAAAATATAGAAGAAACATTCAAAAATAAGCATAAAAATTTAAGGCTATGTATAACTTAAACAAAAGCCTTTTAAACATGAACTTCAGCATAATATGCAAGAAATAAAATGAAATAATGACATTTTATTATTCACATGGATATTATACTAGTTGAATAATCACATGCAATATCAATAACCACTCTTATAATGATGGAATGCATAATGCCAGATTATCATAACCACATAGTCAAGGCCTTGTGCCAAGACTACAATTAAGATTTTGTCTAGGCCTTATGCCAAGACACTAGTTTGTCTCATGCGACCTACTGATGAATCGAGGAGCTATAGAGGGCTCCACCCATCACATATTAAGTCCAATGCATTCCTCTTATGAACAGGTTTAAATATAAAAAAAACATTCGTACTAAAACTAGCATATGAAATTTCAACACTTTCTCTATAAACCATGAATGGTATAAAAATAACACATCCACAGTCAAACATATCAAAAAACCTTCACTACAATATAAAAGTTTTTTATCACAATAAATCAACTTCAAATAATCTTAAAATCCATCAAAGATGTTAACATAGATGAAATCAATACTACTTGAGAGAAATATCTCTTTTTTGAAATCATTTAAAAGCTACATAATTATAAAAATAAAACATTTACTTTGAAAATATTCTTATAATTGTTTAAGGGAATCTTTGAAGATTTTATAACATTGTAAAATAGACACACCCGTCATATATGTTAAAAAATACATTCTTACCTTAATTCTATCGAAAAGGTTAAAAAGAACCTTGTTTGGAAAATGACGGAAATATTCCTTTATAAACTTCTTATAAAATGTAAAAAAGGGTATAAATGACTTTATCCCATATTCTATAAAATATTAAGAATGTTTTGAAATATATTTTTAAGAAACATGGATGTGGATGATAAAGAATTCTCCATAGATCATTATGTATAAACAACCTCGGATAATGAACAGATTGTGAAATAAACCCTTACCTTGTACTTTTCCTTGGTTGGGGGTAGGTTAACCTCCTGTATAATGGTGAAATAATTGTTAATAAATTATACAAGAATAATATAAATTAATATGATATCATATATGATCTTTTAAAATTTCTTTGTGGATAATATCTTAGTATTATCGTCGTTTCAGGTGTTAACTTACTCGTTTTCTTTTATATGTTTTGTTACATAGGCCGTGTTTGTTATGGATAGGTTGTATCTTATTCATATCCCGAATGATATCAAGTCCTTAAACATTATTTTTAATAATAAAATTTGAATTATACTTGAATGGATACGATGGAGAATGAATCTCATCATATTCGTGGAGACGGTATTTCGTACGTAGGCACAAGCGACAATATCATTCTTTTGATATTATAATAATATATAATTGGATGTTATATCATATATACAGAATAATTATCATGTTATATTTATTATTTACATGAAATGCACATCATTATTATACCCATCCAAATAATAGTGTATTGAATAACAATTACACCAAGACGTGGAGATGGTAAGCTGTACGTACGCACGTATAGTGATATGTAATTCAAAGGATAAATAGAATACTGAATATAGTTCTACCATATTTATAATAACATCACATTATATATAAGATACCAGAGGTCTTGTTTTAGAATGGAAATAACAATGAAAGAAGAATTGGAAGAAGAAAGAAACTTGAAAAAGGGTGATGAAAACATTACCTCTTCTTCGGGTTCTTCCTTTTGATTTGATCAGAAGGCCTCCTTAGGCTGGCATTATGATCAAACCAAGGCCTCTAGGTTGAAGTGAGGAAATTTTAGAGAATATTTGGGTAGGGGTTGGCCGAAGCAAAAGGCTTTGATGGTGTGAAGAATTGGTTAAACGTGGTGTCCTTTTATAAGGGGGAGGAGGGGCTCTTTAGGAAAAACATAAAGTATTAATTTATAATAAATTTATATTCGGTTTCTAATTACTCCAAAGTGGATTATTAAAAGTCTAATGCGGGGATGGGTCTAAATTCTTTCAGCCAAGTGGGCACAACCACCCACGAGCTTCCGTTGTGCCCGAAACCTTCAATTGGTATCAGAGGGAGGTTACAACATTTATTATATTTATTTAATTTTTGTTGATAATTTACGCATTTTATTTGATTCAATTCAAGATAAATAGTTCTCAAATCTGAATAAACGAGATCTGTTCTCATCCGGAGTAGCCGCTCTTTCTGTCTATACAACACAAGAATACATGGTGTGTTATGAAAACAACACGCCGTGTACTTAGGTTCAGCGAACTGGTTCTGGTCTACCAAGCCACACCATGTGAATTGATTACACCTAAGCATTTAACACCCCATGTTGACCAGAAATGAATGGAACATGGGAAGAGGAATACACGACGTGTATGTTGGAGCAACACACCGTGTAGTCCGATCCGGCCCAAGTGAAACCATGTATGAAGGAAAAGTTGTTTACCACATATATGGGATCACCAGGTTGGTTACCACATAACAAGGAAGTACACGCCATGTATGATTTATCTAAACGTCGTGTACTCCAAAAATTCCAAAGTACATAAAACACGCCAAATCCCCCGGCGTGTACATTGGATAAAAGGTGAAAAGAAATAAACATCGAGTAAATACAAACTGAACACTGTGTACTTTCCAGAAATTTTCCCAGGTTTTCCTCCAAAGTACAAAGACCTGTACAAGGGATATAGATGAGAAGAATCTCAAGAAAATTCATGAAGAAATTTTAAGATAAAAAATTTATTAATTATAAGATCATAATTAATTGAATTCAAGTGTGACATATCTTGAATAATAGAACAATT
Organism: Viscum album; assembly: GCA_963277665.1. Lineage (NCBI taxonomy): Eukaryota > Viridiplantae > Streptophyta > Magnoliopsida > Santalales > Viscaceae > Viscum > Viscum album. The sequence goes on from OY728139.1 coordinate 1,099,820,634, forward strand.
AAAAGAGTTTGAACTCTAAATCTGCATAAATGTCATTGCATGCTATGGATTATCTTGAGCTAGACCAAAGACCCTTTGTATGTGTGTATCCTTTCATTTAAATTTGTTTAATTTAAATTTGTTGGCATGTGAGCATTCTTCCAAGAAAATGTAGGGCATGCATGCCAATTGTATCTTTAATGTAAACCCATGTAATGGAGGATCTCCCAAGATAGAGGAGACTATTCAAAACTCAAAGCTAAGGCGAAAAAACAAAATAAGTTAAAAAGGTGGACATGTGGGAGATGAAAAACACAAACCATCAGTTCAAGGTGATTTTCCCTAGGTCTGGGTATGATTATCAAACTGCTAGATAATCTGACCAATAAAATCTCATGATCATGACAACTTATTTTATTTCTATCTAATTTCATGGTTTATTTATTATGAATGTGTTGTCGCGGTCAAAAAATTAATGAAATAAACAAGCATTCAAAGATGGAATAAAATAAAAACCAGACTATGTGTAAACATTATCAGAACATGGTTAATCACTTAAGCAAGAATCAATTAATATTAATAGGCATGTGATAATGATAATCTATGCATAAAGAATAAAATCCCTCAATACCATATTAAGTCAGACCAAGCCTTCCATTACTTGATTAAGGGCAAGACTCAATAAAACAATGTGTTTGACCAAACCTAGTTGGGACACATAATTTTATAAAGGAAGCCCTTATGAAAGGTTTCCTGTCGACTTAACCATATTAGATCAAGAGAAGCATCCCTTACTAGACTTCGTGTAATATTAGAGGTAGGTGTTGAGGAAATCCAAGTCAGGATTTCAGGATTGGGGAGTCCACTCAACAGGTCAAGGAACTATAAGCTCACAGTTGGCAAAGACCTGCCTACCTAAATACCTTCAAATAACTTGACCAACCCTTATTGGGGTTATGCGACGGAGAATATGGATCTTTTCCACTAGAATGTCAAGGTAACTAGACATTATATGTTCAATGGTGAGGGCCATTGGGACTTGATAAAATAGTGGTATAATTAATAAATTCATTTATTATTTTTCATAACATGTAATCAAGAAAGTAAAGATAAAATATGCTCTTTTAATTTGTAGAAAATGACAAACATGTCAACCACATTTTCACTACGATCAATTCTAGATAATGACAATATTCTCACTAGAAGTAACTTTCAGGAATTGTTTAGGAACCTTCAGGTTATCCTACGCCATGAATGAATTGTTTACATGCTGGAGTCCTCACTTCCTGATCCGCCTGCCCAAGGGGCGAGTGATGAAGCTTTTCGGGACAATGATCAACATTTGAGTGATGCACATGACGTTCAATGTTTTATGTTGTCATCAATGTATAGTGAGCTCATGAAGTCTCATGAAGTCATGGATGCCTATAGCATGCTCAAGCACCTCCTTGGTCTATACCAGGAAAGAGAAAGACAGGAAAAGTATGAGATCTCCAAGGCTCTATTTCAAAGCATGCTTAGAGAGGGTTCCCTAGTCGGGCCTCATGTAATCAAGCTCATTGGATACATTGAGCACTTGGAGGATCTAGGGTTTAAACTCCCTGAAGAACTGGGTATCGATCTCATTCATGCATCACTCCCCCAGAGCTTCTCAAACATTGTTGTGAACTACAACATGAACAACATTGAGAAGTCTCTGTCTGATCTTCTTATCCTCATTCGCCAAGTGGAAAATGACATGAAGTGTGAAAAGCCTTTTTTCCTCATGGTGAATAAAAGGAAAGGGAAGGTGAAGAGATTTAAGACCAAAGCTTCTTCAAGGCCTTCCGAGAAGAGGATGATCAAAGGGGAGACAAGGGAACATGATGTTGTTTGTTTCACATGTGGCAAGAAGCTCCACTAGAAGAAAAACCGTACCCATCCAAGGAAGTAAGGGGATGCTTCAGGTGCGTTTTTCATCAAATGAAATCTATATGTTTCTACAAATAGGGTATTAGATACAGTTTTGGTTCTCACATATGTATCAAAATACAAGAACCAAGTAGATTCATGAAGATTTATTGAGGGGAGGTAGATCTATGAGCAGCCAACGGAGCCAGACTTGCTACTATAGCTATCGGGGACTACCACCTCACATTGCCTACTGGGATGGTCTTGGTTTTAAAAGGATTTTATTATGTACCCTCTGTAACCAAAAACATTATTTCAGTATCCAGATTAGTTATTGATGGATTCATCTTTATATTTGGAAATGAATGTTGCTACTTTTATAAAGATTTCATTTGTTTTGGTAGGGAAAATTTATATAACGACCTTTATGTGTTAGACTACACAAACCAAGTTATGGAAATCGATGACAATGTTAATTCACTTGACTCATACCACACCCAACATTGGCATCACTGGCTAGGTCATGTAAATGAGAAATGTTTGATAAAATTACATCAATATGGTTATTTATATTCTTTTGAACTAAAACCACTTGGTGTATGTCATGAGTGTCTACAAGGAAAAATGACCAAAGCCCCATTTAGTGGGAAAGGTGAAAGGGCTAAAGAGCTTCTAGAATTATTTCACAAAGATGTGTGTGGACCATTTCCATTTGAAGCAAGTGGTGGGTTCACATACTTCATAACTTTTACTGATGATTTTAGAAGATATGGATATATTTACTTAATGAAGTATAAGTCAGATTCTTTTGATCTGTTCAAAGAATACAAGAATGAAGTTGAGAACCATCTTGGTAAGAAGATTAAGAAACTCCACTCAGACAGAGGAGGATAATATCTTAATTAGGACTTCATTGATTTCTTACGAGAGTTAGGGATTCTATCTCTACTCAATCCTCCTTACACAACTCAGTGGAATGGTGTAAGTGAAAGGAGGAACCACACCCTGTTGGACATAGTGAGATCAATGATGATTCATGTTATTCTTCTATTATCCTTTTGGGGATATGCATTACAAACAGTAGCACAAATACAAAACCAAGAAAAAACTAAATCGATAAATGGTATTCCATATGAGTTATGGAGAGGACGCAAAGCCATGTTATCAAATTTACATGTGTGGGGTAGCGAAGCATTTTTTAAGGCCTATTCAGGTGACAAACTTGCACCACGAGGCAAAAAGTGTATCTTTATAGGATATCCCAAGGAAACAATGGGATGTTAAATATAAAACCCCTCAAAAAAATGGTTACAGTGGAATGACATGCCATATTCCTTGAAAGGTATCACATCTCCAAAAGAGATAGTATGAGAGAGATAGACTTTGATGAAGTCAAGGCTCAAGATACACAAGATTTGGTACAAGAATAGATTCCACAAAGCCCCATGGAAGAACAATCTATTCCAGAGACACAAGAACTGCATAGGAGCATGAGAGAAGTGAGAGAACCAGAACGATATGCTTTTCTTGTCACTGAGGATGGTGACTCATTATTGGATGATAATGATGATCCTCTTACCTACATGTAAGCAGTTGTATGCACCGACGATTCTATGTGGCAAGAAGCCATGAATTCTGAAATGGATTCCATGTACCAAACCCAAGATTGTATTTTGGTAGATCCTCCATTAGATGTAAACCCTATTGGTAATAAATGGGTATTCAAGAAGAAAATGTACATGGAGGGGCAATTCAGCACCTATAAGGCATGAATGGTTGCAAAAGGTTTTAGACAATGTCAATGAATTGACTATGATGAAACCTTTTCACCAATTGTGATGATGAAATCCATAATAATCCTATTGGCCATTTTCACTTACCATGACTATGAAATTTTGAAAATGGATGTCAAAACGGTATTCCTTAATGGGAACCTCTAGGATGATGTCTACATGACACAACATGAAGGGTTTGTGACTCCAAAGGATTCCAACAAGGTATGCAAGGTGTAGAAATACATTTATGGATTAAAGTAAGAATAAAGGTCATGGAACATTCATTTTGATGAAGCTGTGACAAAATTTGGCTTTGTTAAGAACAAATTTGAGCCTTGTGTCCAGAAAATGTTTAGTGGAAGTTCCGTCGTTTTCCTAATTGTATATGTTGATGTCATAGTACTAATTGGAAACAAAGTACCTGTCTTACAGTCAGTTAAGGCATGGTTAAATAAATGCTTCTCCATGAAAGACTTGGGCAAGGCGGCATATATTTCTGGGATCAAGATCCATCGTGATAGTTCCAAGAGAATGCTGGGCCTGAGTCAAAGTACATACATTGACAAGACACTAAAGAGATTCATTATGGAATAGTCCAAGAGGGGTTTGTTGCTAGTGTCACATGGCATTCATCTTTCCAAGAAAATTTGTCCTCAAACACATGAGGAAATAAAAAGAATGGTAAGGATCCCTTATGCATCTGTGGTTGGGTCATTCATGTATGTTATGATATGTACGCGGCTAGATGTTGAGTATGCATTAAGTGAGGTTGGAAGATATCAAGTTGATCCAGGAGACTGCCATTGGATGGCAGTCAAGACTATCCATAATTATCTTAGGCGTACTAAGGATATTTTCCTTAATTATGGAGGAGATGAGGAACTAGTCATCAGAGGACATGTAGATTCTAGTTTCCAGACTGATCAAGATGACATGAAGTCACATACTGGATACATCTTCAGTTTTAATGGAGGTGCAGTGAGCTGGAAGAGCTCAAAGCAAAGTGTGGTGGTAGATTCTACAATAGAGTCTGAGTATATCGCAGCTTCTGAGGCAGCTAATGAAGAAGTATGGATGAAAAGATTCATCCAAGGGCTGGATGTTGTACTGATAAGTAAATATCATATCACAATCTATTGTAATAATACTGCAGCGGTGGTACTTGCAAAAGAGCCAAGGTCACATCAGTGGACATATCACATACTTCGAAAGTATCATCTCTTGAGTGATTTTTCTCAGATAGGTGAAGTTGCAGTGAGCAGTATTTCCATGGAAGACAACATGGCAGAACCCTTGACTAAAGTCTTGACTCAGCAGAAACATGATCATCATGTGAGGTCCAGCGAACAAAAAGTCATAAGCAGTTGTCTCTAGTCCAATTGGGAGTTTGTAAGGGTTGGTGTCCGGAGAACCAACTATTTTGTACTTTGATTACATGAATGTTCTCTTATTATATAATGTTCATTATTCTGTATGACTATAATATAATAATGCCCAGGAATATTTGTTACATTGATAAAGTCATGGAAAATCCCCACAATGATGAGAACCTTGAAATGCTATAACAATATTTTTAAATAAAGTTCTATAGTTGGATGACATACTATGATAGGACACATATTATACATACCATCTTGTGAGAGTACTCTTAAGAAGATGAGACTCTCTCTAATGGAGTTTGTAGTTGGTAATATCCTATATGGGAGATTATGAGAATAGACCCGCCAGCAGTAATTCTGCATGTCTTGGTGTCATCAAAAATTGTTATCTACGAGTGTGTGTAATGGTCCTTATACATGAAGATTATCATTAACTCGTGTGATGACTCGCACACTTAGATTTACCGATGAAAACTATCACGCAGACAGTTGGTGGTAAGTAGGGTACGTTGGGTGCGTCACGAATTACATGTTGTTAATGGATAAGTCAAGGAAGGATTTGTCCCATCAATATATGGAAGTTTATATCTCAACCCTTTGGTTGAAATACAACTGTCGCATTAAATTCCATGACCATTGTGTAAACGATGAGTTTATTTCAGGTAGTCAAAGAATGACAGATCAAGCATATAGGATTATGACACTACCATGAAACATGCCTGATGAGATATTGAGCCAAAGGGATTAAATTACATGGTAATCGTTCGTATGAGGTGATACATCAATGTGGCATCAAATTCTTTCTCTTGGGTTCCTTGACCCGTTGCTAGATAGTAATCTTGGACTTTAAGCAAGCACGCCTAATTCCAACGAGAAAGAAGTCTATAGGGTCACACACGAAGTGTATTCAAGTATCTCAAGTAGAATAAAAATTATTCACGTACGTGATTTAATAATTATTCAAGGAATCCTAAATCATTTTAATGATTGGAGGAAGAATAAAATAAAACAAGTACACACCGTGTATCAATGATTACATGCCGTGTAGTTTTATTTTGAAAACAAGTGCATGCCAAGTATTATTAAATGTACACGCCATGTAGTTTTCATTTTAGAAAGGAAATGAATAAATGAAAACAATATATACACGCCGTGTACATTGAATATACACGTCGTGTAGTTTTCAATGTAAAACAAGTACATTCCATGTATTTATTAATACACACCGTGTAGTTTTTCCAACCGAGATTTTGAGGAAATATCGTTTTATTAAATGATATTTATTATAATCAATCTAGGTGCATGTCAAGGAATAAATGACTTGACATGGGGTTTTCAAAATGGAGTTAATGAAATAAATAATATGCGTAATGCATTTATTTATTGCCATAAATCCATAACCTCAAACCTGATTATAAATATCCTCACAACCCCAACTCTTTTCTTGACACACGAGAATCATTGTGCACAAAAACTCTAGAGAATTCTTTCAAGGCTGAAAGAACCTCTTCCTCCAAGAACACTCTCAAGACCGAGAGATATCCTCTTCCATCAGATCAAGACGATCTAAGGCAGACAACACAAGAAAATTTTTCTCCATAATAGCACCTGGAGTCTCCTTTGGGGATGTCTTGAGATACAAGGTACACATGTGGATCACCGCTAGAGGGAGTCTACACTTGGATTCTACGATGCAACGACGAATCACATCGTAATGTGATCAAGAACATCATTGATGAAAGAACACCCAAAAGTTATTTCTTTTCAATTGATTAAATTAATTATAATCAACCTATAACTATCCTACTTTGTGTTTTCAGGAATTTCTTTTTCTTTTTCCATTTCTATGATTCGATCCTTAGAGACTAGCATTTATCATCATATTGATCCCAGATTGATCATTGTTAATGACAAAAATCCATGTGGGAACATCCACCTATGAGCTTCCACTGTGCCCGGAACCTTCAATAAGCACTATGTATCATTCTTAGATAGATGGAAAATTTCAAAGGATGATAAAAATGATTGATGACATTCTTTAAAAATATGTAATTACTTTTGGTGGCTCATTGAAGGAGAAAATGTCATTAATGTTGTTCCCATATAACAAAAGTTATCAAGACATGATATATTTGGATAATTTTGATACATTTCATGGGATTCATTGACATTTAATATTTTTTTGGGTATAAACAATTGAGACATCACTAGTTAGACAAATTCATATGTAATATAAATTAAAAAACATTCATTTGATCAGGAATAAAATGGAGATGGTTTAGAGTCATCAGAAATCATATGTGGATCATCATTGACATCTATTTTCACTTGAGTTTATTGATAATGTCTTCTTGATAATTTCTCTAAGGATTTGGAGTCATTGTTTTTTTATAGATGGAAAGTTATCTCATTTATACATAAGACCTTTTGAGATAATTCAATGGGATGGTGAGGTGGATTATCAGTTGAATTTTCTACAATGGTACATTTCAGGGCATAATGACTTTCATGTATCTCAATTAAAGAAGTATCAATCTAATCACGACCATGTGACTCTTTGGGGTCACATTGACCTATAGTAATATTCTACATTGGATCATGTGATAGTGATGATTTTACATATCACATGGAATTTATTCCATGGGAAAATCATATTTCTAGTGCGGATTTTATGGGAAAAAGTTGAATTCCAGATGAATTTTGTTAGCTGGAGAAAAAAATGTTCACGAAATGGCTTGAACTCTTTTTTCCAATGCTTCTTTCCAACTTTTCAAGGATGAAACGATTAATTTTGGGGAGAATATAGCACCCCCCTCCCACAATTTCAGTATTTGGAGACCCTTACTTTTGGTCTTGTAGTGATATGTTAGTGAATCTAAGTGCATTTTAGTCCTAGATTCCTTGGGGAACACGATAAAATGATTTTTAAGTGATATTAATCCATGTTTTTTGAATAACTATTTTGTGTTCATTATATTCACCTAATATTTCAAGTTAGAAGGATTCACTCTTGACTCTTATTGACTTGAACATTGATTCTTGATTTAAAATTAATTGAAATTATTTAATTAAATTGTGACATTATTGTGAAATGATTGTTGGAATACCTCTTTAGTGATGGTTTGTGAAATTTTGGAAATATGATGTTTTTGGAAAGTTAAATTGTTTAATTTATTTTAAATTGATGATTTTTAAAGAAAATTGGTTTTTATTTGTGGAAATAGGCATGTATAAATGTTTTTAATAAATTTATTTCTTTATTGAAATGATTTATCTAAATTATATTGGTATGGTATTGGGAATAAACGATTGGAGTGTGCAAATTTTCATTGACATGTACCTATAGAAAGGGCGTGTTCCATTGGGTCACTTAGTATATAGTTACCTTGTGATGACTCAGTAGATCGATGATAGACTAATCATGTGTATAGAACAACAATATGGGCGTGATTGTGTGGTTTTTATAATATAATGGGTTAATACAAATGGATTTTTATAAATTGTTCTAAAATATTGTTTGATTACTTTTCATGGATTTTTTGTGGGTATAGAAAATTTTTATTCATAGAAATAGTTCTACATTTTATGTAAAGTACTTTCAAAATTTTTAGACTGTTTTTTATAAATGTTCTAACTTTTTCTATCCTAGTGGAATGAGTTGGGGCGTCATTGGGGGAAATCCTACAGAGTATAATAATCACAATCTTCTTGGTTACATTAGTGTTTTTGAATATTCTCTATTTCCAAAAATAGGTAAAGGAATGGTATTTTAGTTTTTTAGTGATGCATTGTGATAATGTGGGGGTGGCTGGTTGAGTTGATGGGTGGAGCATGTGGGATATATAGAGTGTATGTGTTAGGGGTCTTTGTGTTTTTATTTTTCATGGTTTTCACATTTTACTCTGATATTGTTGTTTTTTTATACTTTGAGTTGTATTAAATTCCACTTATTCATCATATAATTGTTTTATTGGTTTATTTGTTTTATTTTCAATGGGAAAATCATAGCCCATGTTTTTATGAAGCCCTTGGAATTTATTTCGAGCCTTTAGGGTTATGGGGATGTCCTCTGATGCCTAGTAAATTCCCTCCACCATAAAAACTCAATGGTGAGTGCTGGGATGTTATAATTTAGATCCTGTATGAAATGTAGAATTTAAATCAAATACTTTAGATAATAGTTTTACAAGGTTCAGTACAAAGAACTATACCTTGCTACAACTGGTTATACCCCCCAGTCATAGATTATTCACTATATGTATATGGTTACAACCATGAAAAGTCATATTCCCATTAACATTGAGTCCCAAAGTGTGTCACTCTAGAGCCCCATTGTAGTTAAGAAGTTCTTGCTGACATAAGAGAATCATTATCCCCATTGTAAGATCTTTATACTACATCCCCCTATGTTACTATCATCTTGTATGGTTGTTCTAGAATCCCATTAGAGAGATATCCTACTTTAGAGTCTCACTGAATACACCCACACATCTTGAGTCACACAATATATGATCCAAATATAAAATGTTCCATGTCAGCTTCAAAATACTTTTACACTACATTGACATATAATATTTCTCAAACAAATAAACTAGATCACCATACATTCTTGTTTAAAATCATCAAGAACATTTTCAACTAATAAAAAATTGTATAATCTTGCTCACTTTACACTAATCATTAACTGATCTGAACTTTATCAATTCACTAACTACTCTGGTATACATACTGAATTTATTCCCATCTCCAATCTCAAAAATCACTACACGCTATAGAAATTCAATGTTTATTAGATGTGTATTTATCAATTGTCATGTATTTATAAAAAAATTCATAGTCTTATTACATTGTACGATATTGAAAATTCACAATCTCCTCAATATTCCATGTTTCATTTTCTATTCATGAAAAAGTTATATAATACACACACATACATACAGTACTACCTTTTCCACTCAAATCACATGTAAATTGCACACTTCCTCATAAGTCTTACTATCTCATTATATCCTTTTCAAGAAGATATCATGCTCTTTTAATAATTTAATATAACTCGCTTCCTCTTAAATATTGCATAATACACACACATAATTCATGAAAATTATATCACCCACTACTAATGCTTCTACATGTAGCTTTACACAAGAACACCAATCACTCTTCCTTAATGAAAAAGAAATTGTTCCTATTTTCAAAAATATATCACATGACTCCATTAATCATCACATGAAGAATTATTCATGTAACTCACATCTCATCAATAGATCATTTGTGAGAACTCAAAAATAGTTAATCACAAATCCCATCAAAACTATGGGAACTCTTTGATGTTTCTTTGTGAAACTAATAGGATATCTACAATGGTTCATGGATATCAATTCAACATCATGTGATCATGATGGTCTCAAAAGACACAACAAGAAATCATGGAATACACTTCATGAATATAGAGCATATCTTTTCTCTATTTCACTATCAAGATCTAAATAATTCTCTATGGTATATTTGTTAGGATCGTTGAAGAAAATGGTCTCCATGGGAGGTATTTATAGATAAATGTCAATGAATTATCTCATTCACACTTACTCACATCAATCAAACCACCTCATATTCATGACACTGAGAGTCACCATCATTATAAAACTATATTTTCTATACACTGTATATCCTCGATTGGGTATTCATTTTAACATGAAATGGACCTTTCATGTGAATTGAATAGAATTATAATTATCAGGATGATCAAATGTTGCTTTTATGAATCGATCAGTCTTTATTTATTCTAACATGAGGATATTAGAAAAAAGAACTTTGGGAAAAGGTAAGAGGTAGAAGATAATCATGGCTCAGATTGGACGGTCCACACTATTCATATGGGGTGGCCTCTGGTCTATTTTTATTGTTAGTGACGGATTAACTGTGACTGATCACAGTGATTCACACATCAGTTATAAACACATTTATATCTCCCTTTAATAATAATGAAATTCCTCTACTGGACAGTTATGATTACGGGGTATATTTCCATTACACTCTTGCACCTCCATATTTTGGAACCCACTTCCACTATTGTGCTACCCCAGACAGTGGCTTTCCACTATGCCCTTGAACCTACCCATGGTGTTTCTATTCACATGAACACTCTTTACCTCCCATACTTGGTTGATATGAGTTGACTACCCAATTATGTTGTGGCCTCAATCCTCCAAGGATATCTAGTATAGGAGGCCATTTTCAAACAAATGACATAAATAATTGATACTGAAAATATTCCAATTCAGACATATTAAAATTTAATCATGAAAGATATATTTTTCATGGATTTATATTCTTCCAAACAATGATTTATGTGTTGTGTAAATTAACCATTGAAAAATGTATTCTGAACATTATAACAGTTAAAATATTCATCGCAATTAGAACTCATTGACTTTTCATCTTATCTTCTTATTGAAAATATTTTTAACATCAACAAACCTCTTGTATTATTTCCTCTCTCTATATCTCACTAATTCTTCCAAGAACACATTAGAAATCCAATGAACTCCAATAGAAATGTGGTGGACTTTCAATTGGCTGGTAGGTTATTTCTGTTTCCATAGGATGATTGGTTTCACTCTATCTATATTCTGAGGTAACATTCTATGTAATTATTTCTCATAGTCTTCTATAATAAAACTAAATAATTCTTCTTAATCTATTAACTTCATAGATCAATGTTTGACCTAAATAAAAAAAAATGTACTCAATTGAAAATTTTAGAATCATAATTACTGTTTTTGATCAGTAAAAAATCTAAGTGAGTGAGGTATAATAAAAGATACTATAAAATTTAATTTCATGTTTTTTAGTGTGGTTATATTTATTTATAGTGGAAAATCATTTTTTTAGATTTGTTGTGTAAAATGCCTCTACTATATCAATATGTTTATGAAATATTTCATCCATGAAGGTAATATTATTTCTAATAGAATAGCTTCTTATTTAATATATTTTAATGTATTATTTTAGTTTGATGATGTGTGAGAGGGCCATTTTTAAATCTATTTTATAGATTCTTATAAAACACTAATCAATAAAATCTTATAAATATTTTTAATACAAAAAGGGTATTGGAGTATTTTTTCATTATCTCAATGTTTTGATTATTATAAATATTTATTTGTAAACTCAGTAGAACACTTTTTTTCCAAAGGAATCTCCATTAGTTTTCAAAAAAACATTCAATGCTTTTTTTACTACTTATTAATCCATAACAATAGACTATAGACTGTGATGGATAAAATTTACTAAAATTGAAAAACATTCATTGTGTCTCCATGTACAGTGGTTCGTTTTAACTCCCTTGCTCCTGCTCATAGTGCACCTATGCACATGAATACTCTCAGCCACCTAAGATGTCTAGATAGGGAGTTAAATTCCCACCTAAGAGGTGGATATAGTATTCATAGGCTAGCTAGTATAGGATTACAATTTTTAATCATATCATTTCATTAAATGATACTCAAAATATTTCAATTCCATTATACAAAAAAATATTGATGAAATATATTTTTTTCATGGATTATTCTTCTTCCAAAAAAATGATTTATATTTTTTTAGTTAACCAATGAAACATGTATTCTAAAATTTAGACCATTTAAAATATTCATCACAATTATAACTCGTTGAATTTTTATCTTCTCAATTTTTGGACAATAATATCAACATCAACTGACCACTTATGTTCTTCTATTTCTATAGTTCACTACTTCTTCTTAGACACCATTAACTATACAAGGAACTACAATAGGTATCTAGTGGACTTCTAATAGGCTTCTAGGTTCATTTATATTTTACTATTTTGTTTTTGGAACTCTATCAGGTGTCCAACTATAACATTCTATGTAACACTTTCTTGTATTCTTATTCAATATATTTGAAGACTTTATTTGATCTATTGAAATCATAAATCTATGTCTGACATAAATAACTAAATAAAACTCAATTGAAAATGTTAGAAATATAATTTCTCTTTATTTTCATTAAAATATTCTGAGAGAGTGATATATTTCCAAATATACTATACTATTATTTTTGGTGTTCTTTAGAGCGGTCATAATTATTTGTAATGGAAAATAATTTCTTAATAAAGGGATTACATAAAATACCTCCCCTATATCAATATGTTTATAAATCATCCCTATCATGAAGTTATATTATTTACAATAGTCTATCAAATAATGTAATCTCATTTAAAGTATTATATTGGTTTTACGAAGTGTCAAAATACCTTATTGATATCTCTTTTATACAATCTTGTAAAACACTAGTCAATAAAATCATGTAAATATATTTAATTAAATAAGGGCCTTGAATTATTTTCTCATTGACTCAATATTCTTGATATTATGTTAAGGTATTTATTAACTCAATAGATCTCTTATTGTACAACTAGATCATCATGATTTTTCAAAAAAAATACAATTTTTTTACTTCTTATTCATCCATATCAATTCAATATAGACCTTTATGTCTAAAATTAACTATGCATATTTTTTCTTCATGATATATGCAATAACATTGTATTTTAAAAATGTTTAAAAAGTAAAATTCATCCTTTAACAAATTTAAATTAAGAATTAAATGGGATGTTGTAAAGGTTGTTTTGGTGGGTTTCAGAGAGTTCTAGAGGCATTTCTGAAGGTTCATGATTTGAGAACAGATTTTCCTAACCACACTGATCTTATAAGAAAGTGTGTGGATTTTGGTAGTAACTCAAGGGGTGGTGTGTTTTGAATTTTCATGGTTTTAAAAACCATTAAACATCACCAGTAAAACTTTTAGAAAATATCCAATAGCCAATATCATATTAGGCACATAGTATTGAAACCCTTTATGACCATACCATGTGGGTAGGTAATAGAATCAAATAGTAGGCTATTGATTTTAAAAAACATGTGCCCAAAAATTTATTAATTAAAAATACCATTTAACAACCATTTATTTCAATTCTTGACCTATTATTCCTTCAACATGAATCCATATTTAATATTGAGACTCTATTGGCTTACTCAATATTTCTCTATGATATCAAGCTTGATTCTGGTGGGTCCAAGAGTGTTGTTGATCGGGAATTTAAGTTTGTGATCTACAAACTTATGTTCTTAGTTTTTCTACTCAATATAACATTCTTTCCCTGATATAGATCATATTTCGATCAATTCATTTCCAAATATATGGATTATCATTCAATATAAAAATGAAATCATGGATCATTTCTAGAACAAAGGTTTTTTTCAATATAAAAATAAAAACCCCTTGATCATATATAGAAATATCATGAACGGATGAAGTTTCTAGTAATTTTATGATAGATTGACAATACTAAGACATCATTCATCATAAATATCAATATATTCCTTTATTCCTATTAAATATTGAAGATAATAAATTTTCCTTGACATGAATGAAAATAAACCCTAGATTTGATAAGGAATTCTCGATCTGTTCTTTAATATAAAAAAATATGAGGAATTATCATCCAATTCTTTGACATATCTCAGAACTAGTTCCTTTGAAATTAGATTTTAGGTCTTTAATTCTTGAATTACCCATCTTGGTATAGAATTTCCTCATCTCTCTTTCCTAAAACTCTTATTTAAGGAATTGAATACCCTTATAGGTATCATTGAAATGTGAAAAAAATTTCCATGGATGATAAATGGGATTCAAGCTTCAATAATTTGTTTTATATAATTAAAATATATCAACAAGATTAACATTGGATTTTATTTTCTATTTAGATCCCTTTTGTACTCTTTTTTCCTTGATGTGATACTTGTGTTATAATATCATATTTTATTATTATTGATAGAGATCAATTATTTGTTTTTGAAGCCTATGAGACCCATATATGTTCTGAGATACAATGATTATTTCTATAGTATCTTGTTTCCATGCTGAATGTTAATCAAATGTAATTATATGTTTCTACTAAGTTCTCATTATGACATGTTATACTCTGACTTATTATAACCTTCCTTGTTGTGTGTATTTACCATAACATTGGAGGTATTATATTTTTTACTAGGAATAGGTTTACCCTCATGGTAATATTATACATTAGATATTGACTGTGATGGAAATGGAAATTTGATGATAATGGACCCATAATCATGGTAGGGGTTATAACATAAACCCTAATAACTTGAGGATTTTGAGTGACATGTTCACATGTGGTCTTGGTGTCCCAACATGAAGCATGATTCCTAGTGGATACTGAGTAATGTATTAACTATCCTGGTGGATAGTGATTGATCTCTTCCAAAATCATTTTATTATCCTTCCGACATGGAGTGTAAGAAGATATTTCAGGGGATCATGGAGGCTTTTTTTCACATGATCACTCTTTATATGTTTTTTTATAGTTTCTTGTACATTTACTATAATAATTGTGTACACCAATTATACTTGTTAAAACATGTAAAGGATGAAAAGGTAGTATACTACTAGATTTATTAGTATCCCACTACACATGAATATCGATGAATGAAAAGATTTCATGATTAAGGATCCGGATAAGGGAATGCGACTCACATAATATAGCTGATTAAGGATCATGGAATTGGTTGTGGTATTGGGATGGACTCCAAATTAATTTTCAACCATTTTTATTATTTATCTTCTTACCACTTTAAAATTTGGCCAGTCTTGGAAACATTGGGATCCTAATATATTGAAATGTGTGAAATTTGAGGCTTTTGTTTTAAAATTATGATAATTTATCTTCATATTTGATTATTTGAGATTTTTTTATTTATTTATTCCTTTGGTTTATGACTATGATTATTGAGGGAATATTACCACCTCTCATGTTGTTCATATCCTCACTACTAGTACAAAACCACCTATGTATGGGGTGTCAAGAATGAGGTTTTTTGGCTCTATGACTTAGACCTAGTTGTTCGGGTCATGTAATTACAAAATTTCAGGACAGTTAATACCTAACTGAATGTTTAGTGGCACAAAATTTTAAAAATGTGTAGAATATACAATAATGAAATTAGGTTTTGAAGAAGAGAGTATGTATTTTCCTTGTAAAATTGAGACTTGGTAGACTAAATGATAAAACCCATATAAAAAAGGATCCCCTTTCTTTTTAGATACCACCTAATTTGAACTCAATAGTTAGGAATTAATATTTTTTTGTTGTGTCAAGATAGGTGAAATCATGTGATGTTTTCTATGGTTTGTGTGACTGAGGAAAAAACAAATTAAAATAAAAAAATTCTTCCTTTGGGGACATTCATTAGTCTAAGAAGTGACCACAATGAGTAATAGTGTATGTTTTGATAGTAAGAATATGGAGGTATTATATGATACCCATGGGGTTATATTACTAATTTCTTGGATTAGGGAGGTCAGTTCTTCAAAAATGGTATCAAACCCAATGTTTCTTTTCTTACTTTAGGATACCATTAGATATGGTTAAAATAGATAATATGTGTGGGCCTCGAGTAGGTGAGTTTGTGTGTGCTTGGTTAACTCATGTTTAATGAATCTTTTGTTACCATGATGATATTTCTATTATAGTTTTATATGATTTTGTGTTTGTTTATGCATCATGATTAGGTATATAAGATCACATTATATATATATACTTATTGTGTTCTATATAATTGTTCTTTATTTTAAGGTATTAATTTTGATATCTATTTAGGATATAAATTTGTTCTCTACTAATCTGGTATATATTTTTTGGAATTTATTTTTTCAACTAGAGTATATTGTTTTGTTTTATATATATAATATAGTGAATGGCATGTATTTATTAAGAACATTGGGTAATTATTAGAGGGATACACCTTTGTTGGACTAAAAGATAGGTTTTATAAATAAATATATTGTTTATTTTACATATACAATAATTTTGTGACTAAAATACTTTACAATTACCAACATTCCATCCATTTAATAATAAATGTTTTCATTAAAAGTGAACATGTGTGGATTACCACCTCAAGGAATGATGAATTTCATTTT
This sequence comes from Viscum album, assembly GCA_963277665.1. Lineage (NCBI taxonomy): Eukaryota > Viridiplantae > Streptophyta > Magnoliopsida > Santalales > Viscaceae > Viscum > Viscum album. The sequence continues at coordinate 1,099,837,681 of OY728139.1, forward strand.
TACCCATCACCTATAATTAATTGTTCTAATAATATATTTAATGAATATATAAGATATATATTAAAGTCTATTATTTTTAAATGTTATATTAAAATTATTAAATAAAACATTCTTTCCCAATTTATCATTATGACACACTTTTGTTTTGGTCGGTGTACCACTTACTTGAACAATTTTGTAATGTTTATTTATTGAATGATTATGGAATGGTAAATATTGTTAATGAAATGTAATAATAATTTATTGAATATTTTTTAATGAATAATTAGTTGTAATACTAATATCTAAACATGTTAATAATATATCATCTTTGTTCATAAAAAACATTTAAGACGTGTTTTTTTCTAGATCTATCTTTAAGAGTCATAATTAAAAATATCATATATATATATATATATATTAATGAAAAATAAGTAATCAATTAATTATTGACTTTAGACTAATGATCATGGATCAAAATTAACATTACAAATCATACAAGAGAAAATTACAAGTGTTATCACTTGATATTAAAAATAAATTATAATGAAAAACTATATTCAGATTAGATAATTTTAATAGAATTATATAAAAGGTTTATATATATGAATAAGATTATTAAATAGATTATTATGATAGTTATTGTGCTTTTACAGGTTTTTATAGTGTGATCAACTATGCTTAGAGAGAAGGTAATGTATTTTTTTCTATGACTCTATTTATTGAGAAACAATATTCATTACACAAAAATTTACATTTATATGGTGTATAAACTACACAATTGTTACATTTCTATGAAATATCTATTATAGAGGTTATTTTAATATAATTTTCTATCTCTTTATCCTTCAAGTATTTTGGTTAAAATTTTACTCATGTATTAACTCAATTTCATTTACATGAGTGGAAAATTTCTTATCGACATTGATCTTATAAGTATCCTTTCACATACCATTTCCTTAAAATATTTGGGATTTTCATTTTCATTATTAAAATTTATAACTTTAATTAAAATTATTATCTATGGAGCATCACTTTCTCTTTTAAAAGTTTTAATTATATGAAACGATCCCTAGCCTTGGAACATGAATCTTTTCCTTCCATATCCTTATTTTACCTATCGAAAGTATTATATAATGTTGTAAGTATCTTTAATTAATACTTTAAACTATTAAAAATTAAAGGTTTTATAATAATTTTCATGTTTTGGATATAACTAAAATGTTTTAATAGACATTAATTTTCTTCGTGATTAATTATTAAAAAAAATTTCAAATGTAATTTTTTCAAATTTTATAAAGATCATATTTTCCAATATTGTTTTAATTTTATTTTCAAAAGTATTAATATTATTTTAAAATTATTTAATAGAAAATATTTTAATTGTTTTTGACATGGTTCACTTTTTATGTATTTAATCACATTTAAATGTTTCAGTGTGAACATATCTTTCCACTTATGTCGTCATTTTCAAAGATACTTCATCTATACACTTCTATGTTATCAAAAATGAAATCCTTATTCTAATGTTCTAATAAAATAGACCTATTAAAATGTTTTGAAAAAAAATTATATTATTTTTTTTAAAAAAATCCTACTGATTCTAAGAGTTTCTTTATCTATGTTATATGCTTGATCAAGGGTATTATTCAAATGATACCATCCACCATCTTTATCTAAATGGATTATGAGATTATATTATACATCAATTGGATAATTCATATTTTATTTTTTATTTTATAATCCTCATATTTCATAAGAATTATTTTCTTCTAATTGTTTTCCACTGTTAATGAAATATGTTTTACTACATGATTGATCAGAGTTCACCAAAATTCCCAATAGATTAATTTCATGTGAAATGTTTTTCAAAATTATAAATGCTTTTTTTATACTGTGTAAGTAAAATATTTTAAATAATATTTATTTATTTTTATTTATCTAGAATGATCATTAAAATCATTGGATACCCATTAATATTCCATTGGTTTATCATGATATGTATAAAGATGTAATTATGAAATTATTCCTTGAGGAACCTAATGGAATGCATATAAATCCCATTTTTGTTTCTTTAGGATTCTAATGACATATATATTGAAATAATGTGTCACACATATGTATTATATTCATTATGTGAGGGGGGATTATAATTATATATCCACCCCATGCATTGGTTAATTTTTCCATCTCATGAGATATATTAGTGTGTTTGTAGTGAGCCTTGTCAAATATAGAGCATGTGATGTTATACTAGAAAATCTTGGTGTGATTGTATGGATAAGTGAATTTACTTATGATTTTATGTTTTCATAGTTACCAAATTTCATATTCTTCCATTCTCTTATGGTATAAACATTTTTCAATCCATTTTATATTTATATAATCTCTTTATTAAATGGTTACATGCTTAGGATCATCTTTATTACAATATCATTTTATAACTCATGGATCCCATGTTATGACTTATTTTTGTATTCCATAAATGAGTCTTTAATATCAAATGCTCCATTTTCCCTATCCCTATGTTTTGAAATTAAGTATTTTGTATGATAATCATTGATGTGTATCTTTTTTAGAGGATTTATGGGAGATTTTGATAACTTATTACATGTATTTTTAGCTTCTTATATAGTGGAGAAGGTTATGATTTGATTAGAAGACTTGATATTTATTTGTTTGTGATTTTTCTTAATTCAATTAAACTATAAACTAAAAGATCATCGAATTGTGAATTTGAGAAAGAGATTGTAATAATAAAAGTTTATTAAATTTAGATTTATATGTTGTGTGTTTTCAGTATCAAATAATGGAATATGGTTATGGTGGTTCTAAAATTATAATTGTAACATTTAAATAATATTACTTTTATATTATATCTCACTTCACATAAATATCGGTGTTTTATATCAAGCAAGATATATATCATAGTATTTTTGAAACAAATATTTTAGGGTGTTACATTCTCTCTCTCCCCCAATAAGTAGCATCCTCATAATTTTTATCTTGGTAATCATGGATACAATCTTTTAAAATATATTATTTTTAAAACCAATATCATAAAAATTGATAATAAAATTTATTTTGAAAAGGGGTATTGGTAAAAATAAATATTACTTGAAACAACACATAATCATGTTCCAATATAAGAATAAAATTTGAAGGAAGTGAAAATATTGACAACATGGAGAATGATAATATTTAAATAATAACATATAGTTGTATAAAAAATGATCACGGGAAATATTTTTACCACAAAACCATAAATTGTTAAGGGATAAGGAAGTCCATAAATTAATCATTAATTAAGGTCACAATATAATTTTTTTAAGCTAACTTTCTTAGAGATTAATTTTTCTTTTTCTATCAAGAGAGAGAGAAAATTGTAAAATATATTTACTTGATTTCATATAATTTCCAATGAATAATTTTATTCATATGTTCCACTTCTATAAATTTCTACATTATCCCTTACTCTAATAAATTAACATTCAAGATGAATTTTTATTTACTTATGAACTAAAATTAAAATTTAATTTTTAATAATATACATAGAAAATTAAAATGCACTACTCCTATGTTAAGATATTTAAAACAACTATAATTTTTATCTAAAGTTATCCAATATAGAAAAATATTAATATTACCTAAAAATACATTACTTATAAAACTCATAAATAATACCCAAAGTTCAACATAAAAAATAAAATAAAAGTTGACCATAAGACTTCTCAAAAACAATTTTTCCAAATTCAGAAGCCAAAAAATTAGAAAAACTCCTTTAAATTTGAAAATAAACATAACATTAGTCTATAAATATTATAAAGTATCTCATAACGTCTCACACAAAACACATGAATATCATGATGATATATTCTCTTAAATCATGTTATTCCATCCTAAGATAAACTGAATCACCATAAAACCACAATGAAATGAAAAAATCTTCCCAAATTTAACTCTATTTGTTTGCCTAAAAAATTAGTTTCAACTTCACGAACATATTAAGGATTATATATCTCTCAATAATTTTATTTCAAAAAATATCACCTTACCACAAAATTTATTTTCTAGGTTATTACTACCATTAAACAAATTCTTGAAAATACATAATGGAAAACTATTTTAGAAAACCCCTTATGTGTTTCAAGATTCTTGTAACTAAAATATCATTCATAAAACACTTATATAGCATAATTATTTAATCCAAATACATTGAAACATCAATAACTCCACTTCTATTATTGTAATTTAATAAGACATTTATATGTCTAGGATTTATCTCTTAAATTAGGACCTCAAATTGGATAATTCCCAAGTTCCCCACACATAACACAATAATCATTAAATGGTACCTTATAATGTAATTATTTTCCTTCAATAAAATCTTCATTTTTTATGTTTTAATTAAATTATCAAGGTTATTATTTTTACACCAAAAATATCTTCTCATTCTTTTTAGATATTTCTTATGCGCTTCATCCAACATTCTCAACATGTTGGAAACAAAATCTTCATTCTTCAATAGTTATCATGAAACTCTATTTTAATCTTATTTTTTCATTAAGAAATACATATAATCATGTTTCTAATCATATATCCAGATATATGGTTAAACATAATTACAATATTTCATATTCCATATCCAATTTCATTTGGTTCCTCATGAGGACAATCCATGGCACATCTATCACATTCTATATTAACATTATTTCACCATGTTACATCTATTAACTAAAACCCAAAAGCTAATCATGATAAATAATAATCATGGCGAGTATTCATATAATTCTGAAAAATCATTCATCATATGTCTAAATAATGAAAAATTATATTAAATCTATGACACCTTCAGTTTATTTTAGGTCACAATCTATTAAAATACTTAAAAATAGTTTATAGAAAAATTGCGGATTAACACAAGAATATCCCCCAAAAGTATTTATCCATGTTTTTAGTCTTATGTCTACTTATCATTGATCTATGTTTATCGAGTTTATACACAATATTATTGATTCTATTTTGTTACCCCTAGATGCATATATTTCATCACGGAGTCCCCTCCCTTGTATCTTGTTATGGATTCATTTTCTAATAAAACCACAATATTTTATTTAAGATATCATAGGATTTTATCCAATACGTAGGATTATCATAAAGTTTATCACTAAATTTTTCCCATACAACATTTCAAAAATAACTAAACATTTCTTTGATAAAAATGATTGTGACAAAACATTTAGGTAAATAAAAATTAAATCATTTGAGATGGATATTTTTTATATATAATTACATTCCATTTCATAAATATAATGGTTTAGTGCCTTTTAAACATGGATAAATAAAAAACATGGATGTGAAAGAACGGTATCTTCTCCCACATAATTCGTTATATGTAGAACTATTTTAGACATATCATACATAAAACATTTCTTCATATCCTGGGGAAAAGGAAACATAAAAATGGATGAGCATAAATGATCCATAAGGGTAAACAAGGTGGATATAAATCATTGATCATAAGTAAACATAATCTTATATGAACATAATCATGTCATAATAAAGTCATACATAATAAATTCAAAGACCATAAATCATGATTCATGGCATACAGAATTTCCATAATAAAATATGAAAGTCATAAAATTAAGAAATCATCAACAATCAAACATGATCCATGAGAGAATATCATAAACATAGGAATATATAACATGAATAATATTTTAAAATTTTGAACAAGTATAAATAGTAATAAATTCAGTATTTATGTTATGTAAATGATTTCATGCCCTCACATAAACATATTGAAAAAAATTAGGACAATGAATAAATTCATTGATACGAAATTAATTCAAAATATATTGTTTTGAACATGAAATCAGTTCACACATAACATAGTAATCTCATGAAATATCTATATTTACCAAATAAATTAGATGGATACAACAGACCCAAAAATCACATAACCAAAATCCCTTCATAAGTATGCCATAGGATAATGAAAAAATTTATCATTTTATAATAGAATAATAAATGGAAAATAAAATAGGTTTTGTCAAAATCATATCATTATAATCATAAAGCATCTAGAGAATAAAAAAATATGGTATGGTTAGATCATATACCAACTGAATCATAAGTTACAATAATAGAGTTTCATCATAAATAAAAAACATTTAAATGATCATTGGAACATTTCAATTGGAAAAACTCTTTTTCATTTGTAAATCACTTATTTAAAATAAAAAATATCCATAATATTAAGGAAAAAATTATTTGAAAAGAAACATGGAAACCTAGGAAAAAAATATTCAAATAAATTAGTAGTCATGTTTGTTCGAAAAATAATTCATGTGGGTTATGTTAGAATAATGACCATATTCACACCTTCAGTAAAAAGTACCTTATTCAAAAAATGAAAAGAAAAATTATTTTATAAAATTTTAGATAAAGAAAAACATTGCTAAAAATGACATTAATTTGTAATTGAATAATATTAAGAAAAAATTGTTAACATCTTAATGAAAATATGGGCATAAATGAGAAATATTCATGGATGAAGATGAAATAAAGTCTATCTTAATTAAAATCGTTGTTATCAATAATTTTTAGTATAAAAGAGAGGAAGATGATACTATTAGTTGAAAATTACATTAATAAAAAGTTGATAAGAAAATAAACATGTTTTAATGGATAATATCTATTAAATTCCCCTCAATGGAATTTTATCATAGAAATTTTCAAAATGAAATGATAAAGTAATATAAAACATTTCACATTGGTAACATCTGAATTAAAATCCCCTTCAAATAAATAACTTCAAATGAAACATTAAATAACATTACTATAAATATATTCATGATATAACATATAAAATGGTCGTTATATACACCATATGATAGAAACAAGTGGTGAATACCTCATGTGTCATTATGTTTGGTATGCGTTTAGACCCCCATTATAATTAAACATTAATTACTATACATCCATTATAAAACCATATTTATACATATCATAACATAGGTAATTAACATATAATATATTATCAGGTTTTTATTTACAATTCTTTGTTAAAATCATCATTATCGATCATAAGTGTTTCATTTTAGTCATGCAATTTTTGATTCAATAGTTACAGTCCATATACATTGATCTTGGATCCATCATCTCCTGAGTGTTAGTAATGTAATAGGAATCATATTTAATTATTACATAAAAATTTATAATGATTAATATAAAGATTTTAGGAAAAATGAATTACCTCAATTTTGGATATGGTAATTTGTACATGCACAAGGGTGGTGTCTTAACTTTTTTATGGATAAATGAAAACCAAATAAAAATATTAATTCACCTTTCAATAATAGTTATAATATAGTAAATATATATATATATATATATATATTCACTAAATCAATGCTTATTACTATCAATGAAATGTGGAAATGAAAATCTAATCACACCACTTTGTGGATAAGGTAGTGAACACCTAAGCTCATGAGACATTACAGTTTCACAATGGATTGGAAGGTACTAAGTTATATAAGATCTTATAATTATAAAAGAATAATTATTTCAAAAATATCATACCTAAAACAGAAATCCATCATAATAACCAACCATGATATATTGTGATGGAAAATTAATCAAAACACTACATGAAGTTAGTACTCCACATATATGAAAAAGAAATACTCTCATTAAATCATATCACTATATGGAGGCGATAGTCCACATTGACACACAAGTGATAGTTTAATTTCCAATTTGATATAAAAGATGTAGAAAATGATAGATCTATAATCATAATAACATCTCAGTATATTTATGAAATACTATTCATCATGTTATAATAAGTTCATTAGGTTTTAGATAAGGTAGATGATGATAAAATTATATGTACCTAGTCAAGAGTTATATGATTTTTTTGAGAAACCTTCTTTGGATTAAATATAAATCCTTGAAAGGGTGGTATTTTTTCTTAATTCATACACTCTAGAGTGTGGTTATGATTATTAAGAAATTATATTGGATTATCTTGGATAATTGATCATGCTCTTCAAGTATATATATGAGAGTATAGTTTTTGTACTTTTATAGTGAATGAAAGTACAAACTTGAAATATCTTAAAATATGTAATTATAATATATTATTTTCCACGTAAAAGTTCCACCATGTCTCTAATTTTTCTTATCTAAGATATTTTTTGGTTTCAATCCTTTAAACTAGTAATATTTATAAAGGTTTATGTGGAACTTTAATCATTATCTTTTGGTTTAACCCCTTAATTTACCAATTTTATCCTTTACCATGGTAATAATGTTTTCAATATTAAAGTATAGTAAATTTACTAATAAGGTAAAAATTGGCTCAAAATTGCCAGCGGATGAAATTTTACACCATATCCCAAACATATTTCCAAATTTCATTTTTTTTTATAAATTTTAATTCATTTATTAATATACTATTTAACAGAAAATACCATTGACTTCATATTAATAACTATTTAGATATGTAGACTTTAAATACATGAAAACAATAATGGAATTTGAATATAAATATTTAAAAATAATCTATAAATTAGTATTAACCATAAAATACATGTGAAATAGTAATGAGTCTAACTAATATTACTTTTGTTTTTCTAAAATAATTTAGTAATCTTATATACATCTTGAAGAAGCACTCTATATTCATTCTGTATGAATTTAAGAAAATTATACAATCAATAAAAATTAAAAAAATAATCAATAAAATAAATTATTTGTTTTAAAAATAAACTTTTATGTTCATTCATAATAACTTCTTATCCCTATGTGAATATATAGGGTAGATTAAAAGAATGAGAGTTAAATTATTGAATTTTCCATTACATAAAAAAATATAATGTAATATATCAAAGATAATAGGGTCCACGATTCCATATATTAGAATATATCAATGGTTTGTTGAATTAAACTCATAAATTGTAATATAGGATTCTTTATAGATGAATTTGAAGCATTGTTATATTTTTTAATATTTTTTTTCTAATTAATCCATTTACCAACCTAATAAATATTACCAGTAATGCCCCCACCCTAGTTGTTTGGAGCCAGTGCCTTATTTTATTACTTTGGAATATAAAGAATGAATATGCATGTATAAGGACTGAGTAGTTTAGTAGCGTTGGAAACAATATACATACATATGTTCAGAAATTCATCTTGAAATTAAATACAACATATAAGTTTTATTGGGAACATCCACAACTATAAGTTTGTCCCTATAGGTCACTCATAATACACATCCTCGAGTACTAAGATAATAAATCATAAGAAATAGTTGGGCGGAAATTCTTCATAATGCTATGTAATGTAGTGTAATATATCATAAAAATAAATATTAGTCATGGTGAATAACTAAAAACACATTCATTTAAAAATAAACTTAAACAGATTATGGCAGGAATAAGAGATGAATAAATAATTCCATAATAAAAAATAATCATGGTTATTTTATTAGTTGAAAAACCACATGAACTATCAATATATTTTCATAATTAGGGAACTCATAATGTGGTACATCATAAACATACCATCAAGGCCTCGTTCCAAGACTATAAAATCCCATTTTTTCAAGTCCTTGTGCCATGACCATAGTTTGTCTTCTGAGACCTATTGATGCACCGAGAGGCTATAGAGGGCCCCTTATGAAACTTACTAAGTCCAATGAATTGCAATTATGAACAAGGATAAACATTAAAAACACACATATTCAAATTGAAAATAACATATGAAATGTAAATAACATCCCCCAATCATTAATAAAAAACACTAACCTTTCAGAGTTATGAACTGAATGGTTTCAAGATAGCACAACCACATTCTTACAAATAATAAACCATTCAATAAAAAATGGTGGGTGATATGATAAGAGATAATCCTAAATGAATAAAAATATTAAACAATTTACGTTATAATAGAGGGAGATACTTTTAAATGAGACCATAAAAAACCTTGAGGAAATAATCCTTATACATTCTAGGGTGTCCCATAACACGATGAAAAATTGATCATAATACCTTAGAATATAATGAGAATAATATGAATCTTGATATGATATACCAATGGGAATTACATACACCACAAATAAGAAAATAGTGGGGAACAAGGCATATATCACATAAAACATGATGTGAGATAAGAAGAATTCTTTTTTACATTGGAAGTAAGAGTTCTTTTTGAAAATCATTTGTACATGTCATGAAATCAGACTGTAAACATGAATATAAGATAAAATAAATTTCAAGGTCCTTGAAATTATATTATAGTCTTAAATAATGTCTTATTGAGGTGAAATAATAAAAGAAACTTTTTGAATAATCTTTACAAATAAAACATTTTTCTACAGTTTAAGGAAGATATTAAAGGATTTTAAAGAGAAAAGGCATGTTTGCGTTCATAAAACCATAAATGAACCAAAATTAATTTTTCATGTCAAAATTTTTGATTTTATAAAGATAAATATGGATTATGTTAAATTGTTTTGAACTTCAAAATAGGTAAGAAATCGAGATGTTCCTTAAATCAGACAAGCATTTTTGAAATGTTTTTGAAATATTAAATTAAAAATGTATCTCCCCATAAAATAAATGAGGATTATTATTGGTACACATTTATATAAAATTACACCATAATTTATGGGGATTAAAAATTAATAAATAATAATTTCATTGAGGTGAGTATAGAATAAGAGCGACCCGAATGAAAATAGAGGTCCGTGTAGAAATACTTAAAATGTTGTAATCAATTCAATTGTATCCCCAAAAATAATAATCATCAAATGATACATTTAATATCATTAAAATTAATTTATTAATGATATTAAAAATTAATTAGAAGTATACATGAAGCACACATAAGTATTAATAGTGAGTAAAGAATATCTCACAAAAATGGAATTGAGATGAAGAACCCCCTTGCAAACATTTCATCAAGGTAACAGGTGTTATTGTGAGGAATTAATGAGAGGTAAAGGGGTATCCTATAATTTATATATAATAATGTAATTATGGGTAGGTTCTAAAACATACCCCATAATTAATAATTAATAATAAAAGCACACAACATAGGGGGATTCTTGAATAAAAGTGAGAGACATGATCCCTTACATTAGATATGATGGTGTTCTTTGATGGACATTAATTACCCTAACAAAAAAGTTATGATCATTAATTAACAATACAATTACCCATTAAACATTTATTTGGTTTATTATGACATTATTATATTTATCCATGGCCATTATATGAGTTAAGAGATTCAATTTCATTGTTCGGCAGTGCTTGTTTTAGTTATATTCATGAATGACGCACTTATAAAAGAGTATGGTAGTTCATGTAATATGGGAGTTGAAGTCCATATATGGATTATATGTTATTAATGAAAATTAATAAGATTCAATTTTTATTAAATTCATTTTTTTTATTTGGAGTGAATTTCAATCATTATATAAAACATTAATGATAAACGCTGGAATAAATTTGGTGATTTTTTTCAAAATTAAATTTTTTTGTATTATTATTTTACAAAAATATTTCATATGGATAATATAACTATAAATAAGATAAAATAAAAATATATTATTCTAGTTCAACTATAAAAATGGTTTCATGACCATATTTGAAGAAGATAAATCAAATTAAAATCATCATCGTCCTTGAATGTGATAAATCAACACATCTCAGACAATCTTCGATTTTTATCATAAATGATGGGGAAAAAAGAGATGAAGATGCATTATACTGTTAACATAACAAAATAATAGTACATGTATGGTATTGGAGTTCTCATACAATTTTTATGATGATAGGTTAGGAAAGATAATCTAATAAAGTAATATGAAAATGGATGAAAAGAAAACCAGAATATTACCTCTTGAATTAACCTTCCATGAGATATTATTAAGGGTAGAGGATTTGATATTTTTATGAGACAATGGTCTGTTGGAAATAGGGGAGGATCTTGGGATGATATTTCATCACAATTTAGGCAAAAAAAAGGTTTAGATGAGTAAACATAAGAGGGAGTGGGGGGGGGGGGTAATAGTGGAGAAGAGGGGTGATTTGTGAACATCTTATTCATTATTTTATTATTTCCTTCAAGCCAACCGATAGTATTGATTCTTGTGACCAAAAATAGAAATATGTGCATGTGAGTTCAAATAATGTATTCTTACACCATTCATTATTCTAGGAATTGTGAATTTATATGAGAGTGTATATATACAGTAATTCATTATATTTTACTATTCATCAAACATTCGAGTATTTCAGAAAATTCCCAAAAATTCACCCTAACCATTTTCTAATGTGCAAGATTCAAAAATGAATCCATTTTTCAAAAATAATTTTATAAATATGATTTGTTTAATTTTTAATTAAAATCATATTTTACATGAAAAATATATATATTAAAACATTTATTTACTTATTTCCAAAACATAGGTACACCATAATTTAACATAAATATTATATATATATATACATACTATCATAGGTGGGGTAATTATTCATATGTTTATGTCACTATTTATAATGGTAACACCACTATTCATAAGGGTATGTTACTTTTTACCAATAATTAAGTTGGGCATATCAGACTCTAAATAAGATATTGATCTCAACTGTGTATGTAAAGTTTTTGAAATTCAAATCATATGGGTGGTAAAAATAATATTTACTAGCTAGGTTATAAAAAAGTGATGTTTTGTAGAGACTCAATGTTTCATGCATTAAATATTAAATTTCTTTCTAGCATCCTAGGGTGTTACATTATCCCCTCATCACAAAACATTCATCCTAAAAATTTGATATCTTACTTTGAAATTTATTGGTTGTTACCTGGAAATATCCTGGTGAGAAGAATCCATCTCATAAATAGGGTTAATAGAATATCCTCCTTAAAAGGGTAAGGTAACTTTTGTTGTCCAAATAATAATAATAATGATGATGATGATGATATTATTATTATTATAAATAAATATATATATATAAATATAAAAAAAGAATTATCATTTAGAATGGAGTGATATAACTCGAAATTGAAATCCTGGGCATTGAAGACAAACCAAACTATGAATTTCTACTGATAGAAAACATGTTTAGATGAAATTAGATTACAAAAAAACCATAAACTATAGTTATTAAAAATTTCATTAATTTTATCATAGATTATGATAACAAAACAACATTTAAAAATTTTTTCGTAGAGTTGAGGGATTATTCCACTCTATAAGTAGATATATATATATTCGTTTTTATTTCAAAAAGATTATATTATCCATTGATTATTACTTGAAATCCATATACATCATCTCTTAGAATAATTCACATCATGTGGTGTCACTAACCTCTAGCACCACATACAATGATCAATTTAAACAATTTCATAAATTGTTTAACATTCCAAAAGATCATAATCCAAAACATCAGAATCATTCCCTTTGTAGTTAGTACTATCCAATTTACATTATACATATATATCATATCCTTATTACGAAATTGAAATCTATTTTTTAGGAACATATTAATGGTGGTCTATCCCTCGACCATATATTTTCCAAAAGATTTACCTCTTACTAAGTTAATGTTTCTTAGTAACATTAAGCATAAAACCTCAAATCCTTAATGAAAAAGTATTACAGTAAAATACTCATATATTCCATAATTGTTATAACTACTAAATTATTCATAAAATATTCAAATTAAATTATTATTTAAGATCCATATTAATCATTAAACTTTATCTATGGTAGTATCATGATTTGATCATTATCCTATTACATAATTATGGGAATATTCCTTTGACGCATGAAAAATTGATTCACAAAGTGTCCCATCTCTTTGTAGTTGAAACATTTTACATTTGATAGCTTTTTCATTCCCTTTAGTCATGAAAATGGTGTATGTTTTCTCCACAATTATAACTACTCCCATTCACTTCAAGCATTTACTATGTTGATTATTTCCACAGTAATCACATGTGGAAAAAAAACTTCTTCCCATTCATTCTTTTATCCATATTTTTCTTGGAAATTCTCTTCTTTTCTTTCTTACCTTAAAATTCATAGGACTCAGAGAATTCTTTACATATCATGTTAACACATGATACTATTTTCTCATATGGTGAGGATATTTAAGAGGCTATCTTCCTCCAAGATAATGGCTAAATACCATAAGAGATATGATCTTCATTACTCTTTACATCACTTATATTGTTGATGTTCTAATTTATTCTACAGGGAATCATTTATAATCAATTCCATATACTATATTAGCTTATATAATTATGAACTATATATAACTCTAAACATGGTATAGAATATAACATAAAGTTATGAATCTTAAATCCTAGAACCATATACTTTGATTACTTTAGAGCCATAAATCCTACATAATTGTTTTTAATAAGATTATGAATTTACCAAAGAATATACCCCCGGACTGTCGAACCAAGAGTGCAGCAAGGCCCACTTTCGTGTACTAGTTCTAGTTTGAGCCAAGCACAAAGTGGTGTTTTCGGGTATCACCTCTTGATATATCTATTCCAGAGCCACATCTACTTGTCTATATCATGATTGGGATTTATTTTCTTGATAAACCACATACACTATTACTTAAAAAAATTATAGTTTGTTATTTACTTCTTATCTATAAAGTCTATGTTAAGGTTTTATTTACTAATCTACTATTTCTATATCTATTTTCCAGGTTTTATACTAAACATCCTCTAATAACTACTGTAATGACCCAACCCGAGTTGCATATAGACTATGCCTTGTTATATTAAACAGGTATAAAAATAATGAATATTATTCCCAAAGGACTGTGTAGTTTATTAGATTTGTAAAAAAGATACATTCATAATTTCAGCATTAGGAGTTGAAATGAAATACAACATATATGTTTTGTTGGGAACATCCAAAACTATAAGCTTATCCCTTTAAGTCATTCATAATAAACTTCTTCATATCCTACGAAAATGAAAATTAAAAAAGGGGTCAGCTCAAATTCTCAATAATAGTAAGAAATATAGTGGAATTTATCATAAAAATAATCATTGGGAATGATGAATAACCAAAGAACACATGCCTTTAAAAATAAACCTGAACACATTTTGCCAGAAACAATTGTTGAATAAATAATACCATAATAAAAAATTCAGGTGTATTCTTCTAGTAGAATAAACAAATGAACTATCAATACTATTTTCATAATGAGGTAATGCATAATGCAGGACATCATAACCATACCATCAAGGCCTTGTTCCAAGACCATAAAAACCGATATTAGAAATTCCTCATGCCAAGATCATATTTTGTCTCGTGAGACATCACGATGCATAGAGGGGCTATAACAGGCCCCACACAACATATAATAAGTCCAATGAATTCATATTATGAATGGGGATAAACATAACAAACATACACACTCATATTGATTCTAACATATGAAATTTAAATAACATTCCCCAATCATTAATCATAAACACTAACCATTCAGTGTAATATGGTAAATGGTTTCAGGAAAGAAAATCCATAGTTAAAATAATCATAAACCATTAAATAAAACATGTTGGATGATATAATAGGTAATAAAGATCAATGAATTACAAGATTCAACAAATGACACTAACAAAGTTGAATATACATTTAAATGACACCATCAAAAAATCCTTGAAAAATTAATCCTTAAACATTCCAAAGTGTTTTAAAACACCTTGAAACATTCAAATCATAATCCCTTAGAATATCAGAATAATAATGAGAGTCTTGATATTATATTATAAAGTGCATTACATACACCACAATCAATATATTCAATCTAAACAAGTCATATTCCTCATAATATTTAATGTGAGATGAGAGAAATCCTTTTTACTTTGGAAAGAAGAGTTCTTTTGGAAAATAATTTGTATTTTTCATGTGATTAGATTGTACATTGGATATCCCATAAAATAAATGGAAAGGTCATTGAAATTATAATCTTAGTATTAAATAAATTAATATTGATGTGAATAATTTAAGAAGAGTTTTTGATGAAGCTTTAGAAATAAAACATTTTAGTACGGTTTAAGAAAGATATTAAAAGATTTTAAAGCGCAATGGAATGTTTGCTTACATAAAAACATAAATTAAAAAAATATATATTTTTCATGTTAAAATATGTGATTTTGGAAAGATAAATATGTCTTAGGAAAGATATAGAGTGAAAATTAAAAGATGTAAAAATTTCGAAAGTTCCTTGAATCTGGCATACATTATAGAACAATTTTTGAAAGATTCTTTTAAAACATGTAATTCCCCATAAAATAAAGAATAATAATGATTGGTACACATATATAGAATATCAATACTGAAATAATTTTATTAAATAGTAATAAATAAAAATTTCATTTACGTGAGTAGAGAATAAGAGAAAACCGAATGAATATTGAGGTTCCGAAAGAAAACACTTAAAACATTGTAATCATTTAAATAATATCTCAAAAACAAATAATCCTAAAATTATATATTTAATATAATTAAAATGTAAATATTAATGATAATATACATTTATGTGAAGTATAAATACACCATACACAAGTAATAGTAGTGAGTATATAATATCTCACAAAAATGGAGGAGAGATGAAAAAACCCTTTACAAACATTTTGACATGGTAATAGGTGTTCTTGTGAGGGCTTAATGAGAGTAAAATGGGTATCCCATAATTTCTATATCATAAGGGAAGTTTTCAGAAGGTGAAAAAACATATCCCATCCTTATTAATTAAAAATTAAATCACACCGCATAGGGGGAATCTTAAATAAAAGCAAGAGAGAGGATCCCTTACCTTAAATTAAGGGGTGTTCTTTGCTTGATCTTAATGACATAAATAACCAAATTTGGTTAATTAATTGACAATTAAAAAACCATTTATATAATTATTTGGTATATTATGACTTCATTATGTTCATTCATGACCTGCTAGATGGGTAAATGGATTTAATTTCATTTTTTTGAGTTCTCGTTTTCATAATATTCATTATCAACTCGCTTATAAAAGGGTGTGGAAGATCATGTAATATGGGAGTTGAAGTCAATACTTGATTTTATATTTTATTAAAAACAATTAATAATATTAAGAGGTTATAAAATGAATTTGGTTATTTTTAGTGGAGGTGAATCACTATATAACACATTATTGATAAATGCATGGATTAATTTGGTAATTTTTCTCACAATTACCTTATTTTTTATTGTTATCTTACATCAAGAGTACATAAGGATTAAAGAACAATAAATAAGAGAAACTACATATATAATAGTCTAGTTCAATAATAAAAATGGTTTCATGACCATATTCAAAGAATAAAAATAAAATTGAAAGCATCATAGTCCTTGAATATGATAAATAATCACATCTCAGACAATGTTTCATTTTTAGCATAAATCAGGGAGAAAGGATTATGAAGATGAATTATAACATTAGAATAAAAAATTATGGAAAATGAATGGTACTGTAGTTGTCAGACTATTTTGATGATGAGAGGTTAGGAATGAAAAGAAAACAAAGGAACATGAAAATGAATGAAAAGAAAAGATGACTTTTACCTCTTGAATTAACATTCTATGAGAGCCTATTAAGGGAAGATAATTTCGAATTTCTATAGGAACATGGGATACTAGATTTGGGGGAGTATATTTGGGTAAAATTTAGATAAGGACCTATTCTTTGGAGGATTTAAGAGAAGAGGGAGTTAGGTGGGGGTTATATTTGATGAGAGGGGTGATTTGTGAATATCTTATTTATTATTTTATTATTTCTCCCAGGAAAACCAATGGTATAAATTCCTGTGACCAAGAATAGTAATATGTACTTGTGAATTCAAAAAAAGTGTGCTTACATCATCCCTGATGCTAGTAATGGTGAATTTAATATATAATGTATATATACACAAAATTACTGTATTTTTCTATTCATAAAAAATTCTAGTATTTTATAAAAATTTCAGAAATTCACCCTAACAATTTTTAAACGTGTATAATTAAAAAATAAATTCAGGTTTTCAAAAAAAAATCAAAATATGATTAATTTAACATTTAATTAAAATCATAATTTACTTGAAAATTACAGTTTCTAAAACATTTATTTACTTATTTCAAAAATTAGGCACATCATACATTCACTTTATTCATATATATATATATATTATCATAGTTGAGGTTACTATTCATAAGGGTATGTTTTACTATTCCCAAAAAATTAATTTCGTCATATCAGACTCAAAATAACTTACTGATCATAATCGTGCATGTTGGATTTAAAAAATTCAAATCATAGGTGTGGAAAAAATTATTGTTATTGGATAGGTTATAACAAAGTGGTGTTTTGTAGAGACTCTATGTTTCATGCATTAAATATTAAATTTATTTGAAAAATATTAGGGTGTTACATTACCACAATTAATGTTAATAATTCTAAAAATAGAAGGGTCTTATTTACCAAAATTTTATCCTCGTGAAAAAAATTATGGAACACATTATCCAAGAATTAATTTCTAGATGTGGAAGAAATAATTTTTATTATAAATGCATAAATCACAGTGAAAATTAGTTTTTAGAAAATTTCATTTGTAAACATAAAAATGAACTTATATAAAAATAAAATATAATATTTATTCCAATGGAATTACTTATTTTAAATTTAAAAAATTGTTATTATTTTTGTTTAAAATGAAATATCAAATTTAGTAATAATATTAATGTTTTTTTAAATAAAATAAAAGTTAATTTTTCAAGGATTAGTATTTTCACTATTCTCGAAAAATATATATTTTTAGAAAAAGATTAAAACATTGATCTAATATATTATTGAAATTTGTTTTTAAACAAATTATATTCATTCTCCCAAAAAACTATAAAATTAATATAAATTCAATATAATTATCAAACACAAATTGTAATTAAATTAATTTTTGAATAAAACATATTTTGGAAACATAAAATGACTTTTCTGAAACATTAGTACTTATTTTTCATGAATTCGTAAATAAATTTACATTGTCTAAACCATTAATAAATATTTTTCAAAACATGGTTATTGCTATTCATAACTTCCAATTTAACATATATTTTATAATGGTCACTTTTAAATAATGTTATTTGTTTACTATATTACAGTTCAATTAAGTCTTTTTTTGCGTTTTAATAAATATATTGATGATAGAATTATTTGAAACTATATTTTATTAGAGTTACATTATCCCCCATTTAATAAATTGTGCACTAGTTATTTTTATTTCAGTAATAAATGGTTCCATAATTGAAAATACCTTTGTTGAAAAGTGACACCATATATTGGGGTAATAAAAGTTCCATTGAAATGGATAAGGGGGAAACATAAATATAAAATGAAACTACACATTACTGGGTTCCAAAATATGTATAAAATTATAGAGAATTTAAAAAATAGACATGGACAAGAAACATAATTTCCATAAAATAATATAGAGTGACATTTAACATGATAAGTGAGTTTTATTGTTAAAAACCCATAAATTAGGATGGGATAAAGAAGAAAACATATTCATTTTAAATAAATGTAAAAGGATAACATTTTTATTTTAGGGTCATATTATTAAAGATAAGGGACTAATTTTTTATCAATATAGTGAAAATGAGAAAACTAACTCTATTGATTTAATTCAATTTCATTAGAACAATTTCATCCTTAGGTCATGCGTTTTCATTTTCCACTTTTTCCTCTTACTCCTAGAAATGAATATTCATGATACATTTTAGATTACTGGGGAACTAAAAATTAGATTTAACTGATAACAATATCCATAAAATAGTGAAATTTTATTCCTCTTAAATCGAGTTACTTACCAAAATAGAAATGGTAAGCTTAGGTTATCCAAAGTGGATGAACCTTCATATTACGAAATAATTTATTAATCTATAAAATATTATCCATAACACCCAATGTTCAACATAAAAAATTACATATTTATTTAACCTTAGTAATTCTCTAAAATATGTTTGACCAATATAAGAACCCAAAAATTTTAAAAAGAGTTCTATAAATTTAATTTCAACTTAATTTTAATCTACCTAAAAAAATAATCTCATGATTTCACAAACTAAAAAAATGAGTACCATGATCACATATTCTCTTAAAACATTCTAAGACTTTCCAATTATAACCCAAATCACCCTAAAAAACTCAATGAAATCATAAAGGCTTTCAAAAATTAACTTTTACAATTTTTCTTAAATATAAAATAGACTATCAAATATATTCCATAAATTCAAAAATGTAGTCAATTTCCTCAAAGATAATAGAAAAAACATATTCATGAAATAAATAATCAATTAATAAGTAATCAATATAATATAATTATGTTTATTAATATTAATTATCACTCTATCCCACCTAGACATTATAATCTCAACATTTGGAACAAATTAAGGGACATATTTCCCTCAATCACATGTTCTCTAATAATATCACCTTACCACTAAATCAACTTTATGTGTTATCAGCTCTATTCCACATATGATTTCTTATCCCTAATGAAAATATTCAAAAAAGTAGTTTTATTTTTCATGATTCATCTAACCAGAATATCATTGATAAAATACTCTTGAATAATAAATATCCAATATCAATACATAAACACTTTAATCATTCAACTTAAATGATCAAAATAATATTGGCACTTCCTTTGTCTCGGAGCTATCCGTTGGATTAGGCAATTGAATTGGATAATGCCTACATTCCCCAAACATAAAACACATAACTATAAATAGTGCCTTAGAATGTGCTTTATTACCCTCAAATAAACTCCTCATTTTTTGTTGACAATTGTGATTTTCCAAAAGATTGAATAATAACCGATGGGGTGAATCAGTTAAAATCTATAAAAAAGTTTCAATACATTTCAAATCTTAACCCCTTTAAACTATAAATATTTATTTCATTATCAGCTATTAGTAAACAATCAGGAATGAAAAATAAGAATGAATGTAAATCACACAAGATTTATAATTTTTGTCCTCAGTGTGAGAACCTACATCCTTTTCAAATCCACTTTCAGGGGTTTAGGGATAACCACTATTATAAATAAGTGAAAAAATTGTATGACAACACCCATTAGACACCTTATATCTCCCAATAAGAATTATTTTATAAACTCTCATCTTTTTACAATGTTTTTTTATAAAATAATTAATC
This sequence comes from Viscum album, assembly GCA_963277665.1. Classification (NCBI taxonomy): domain Eukaryota; kingdom Viridiplantae; phylum Streptophyta; class Magnoliopsida; order Santalales; family Viscaceae; genus Viscum; species Viscum album. Next base: position 1,099,858,923 of record OY728139.1, read on the forward strand.
TAATCAAAACAATAAAGACTTCTTTGAATCTGTTCCAACATTTCTTAGTCTGAATCCTTAGTCTAATTTGACTAGATCTGATTTTCACAATCAGATGACATTGGAAATGATTATCTTAATACAATTAGTCTCGATCTGATTCTCTCAATTTGATGCTTTTGGATCTGATTCTCTCAATATTATCAATTTTGGTCCAATTTTTTCAACATGATGGAACCATTCTCAATCTAAAAAAATCAAACTCTACTAAAAAACTCAACACGATCTTCTCAAATCGCAAATAAATATTATTATTTCTAATCTTTTTGATGATATCTCTAGTCGGTAATGACTTTTACTTGACTTCTTCAGATCTATTCCTTTTCCACATTCATGACTGTTTTATATTGAATGAATGGTTTGAGGAACTATTTATAGGAAACTTATAATGAAAAAGTTGGAAACATTAAAACATTCCATACTTCCTCAAATATCACAATCCTTGAAAATATACCACATTTAAGATTTAACTATGATTTCTTCAAACCTCTTTAAATTTCTCTAGGATATATGTAATATTTAATTTCAATTTTGAACACCTCAAATTTCATAAACTTATAGAATTTTATTTTTGGAGTAATTTTCATTATCAATTCAATATGATTTCTATTTCTTTCTCAATGAATCTGAATTTTGTTACTTTCTTAGTGAATCCAAAAAAAAATTCATTCTCATTGAATCAGATTTATGCATCCTTCTCAGTGAATCTTAATAAAGTATCATTTTTATTTAATGAAATTTAATTTTCATTATGATGGAATCCCCATCGAGATGCAATTCTCATTATGATAGATATCCTATTACTATGGAATTTCTATATTGAAACCTTGAAATTCTGTAAACCTCTTCATCATTTCATCAAATGCATTTATTAAGAAATATTTCATGATTTGTGAGAAATTTATTATCATAAAAGAATTATATGACTTGGTTTTGAAAGTATTAAAACTTTCTAGCTCCTCACCTCACAGTATTCTTTTAGAAAATTCTGAAAAAAATAAGTTCTTCATTAAGAAACTTCATTCTTTCTCTGATTATAAAAAGGAAAACCTATAGAAAACAATAATTTCTACCTCTGGTTATTTTGCATTTTATGATATAAATACAATTTAGATGGATCTGATTCTTTAAAAAACATTATAATTTCTTAAAAAGAAAATTATGAAGTACTGGATCTGATTTTTTATAACAAATACATTTTTATAAAAGATGTGTATTTTTTAAAATATAAAAAAAACATTGTTTAAAAAAATTTAATCATAAAGGCCCTTTAATGTCCCCTTTGGATTTGTTGAAACCCATTGTTAACAACTTTACCAACTGTAGGAATTTTTTCACAACTCAACTTCTGATATTTATCATAACATACCCCTTCTGAAAAGAGAGTGTCATGAAACCACAATATTAGATAAAGTAATTTATTAAAAAAAATTCTTTCACGTGATAGAAAGAAAATTTGGTGGCTATGTAATTATAAAATCCCCCGTATTTTCACTTTTTCCTCTCTTTCTTTTATTTTTCTCTCAATTTAATTATTATAACACAATTCATTTTCTTTCAATTTTCTCTTTCTATACATTATAATATGACGGCCACATATTTATATTCATAATATAAAAATAACTAAAAACATATTGAAAAGTAAAAATATGTTACTTCATCTTGCCCTATGTCAACATAATCCCAAAAATATAGGTGGTTTTTTCTTATAAGGTTTAGAAAGATATGGGAGGAGGCTGAACATGATGTCGCAGACTAAATTCCACAAACCTTTATATCAACATTGCATTGATAAAGATATTTGTTGAATTTTATTCCAACAAAACATCTCTAGTGATAAAATTATTATTTATAAGTTGAAACTTTATCTCATTGTGTTTTTATATTAAATGTTGGTTAATATCCATAGAAAGATCCATTTCTCTCTAATTATTAAAAATTATCTTCAATAGTTTAGAAAATTTTAAATTAAAATTATCCAGTTGAACATTCATTCCCAACAATTGAATACATGATTGAGTATCTAAAACATATTCGAATTCAGTTGTGCTCAACATTAATAAAATTTGTTTCTTACTATTCCAACTCACACAAAATTCACCATATAAAATTGTTCATCATGAGGTTTATTTTTTATCATTACAATCTCTAGCTTAATTAGTATCAGTATAACCATTAAACATCATCTCTCTATTTCTTTTGTATAACAAACCATGTGACGTTGTTCCGTTGACATATCTTAGAACCCTATTTGATTCCAACATATGTGATTCTTTATAATTACTTTGATATATGGCACACAAAGTCACAACATAAATAAATCCGGCCTTGTGGATGTAAGGTATGGAAGACTCACTATCAGCCTCAGAATGACTTTTTGATTCACACTTAATTCGGATTGATATTTATGAAAATTTGTGCTCACTAAATAAGACATGAATCTTCATTTTATTCTATCATCCCAAACATCCTTAACAATTAACTCTAATTATTTTCTTGTGGTAAGAAAATGTATTTTTCATTTTTATAAACATATAATTTGTAGAAGAGAGTTAATTCTACTAACATATACATTTCAAAAATAATTATTCATTTCCTCCATAAATGTTTTAAAAACATTTTCTATATACCCAAAAAATTTATATTATCCACATAAACAATTACAATTAGTGATCTAGAGTCAACACCTTTCACATATAAGTTGCAATCAATATTAACTTTAGAAAAGTTCATCATTTTCAAAAAAAATTGTAAGGGTTATAATAAAAATCATGTGGAGATTACTTCAAACCATACAAAGCTTTAATCAATTTAAAAACAATGTTCTCATACTCATAAAGAAGAAATAGACATGAATTTTCAATTTAAACATCTTCCTGATTCTCAAAATTTAATATACATAACTCTACATTCATCTAATAAACATTATAATTCTGATGAGCAGCCACATCAAGAAACATTTGAATAGTTTCTGGAATTGAAACCATGGAAAATGTTTCATCAAAATTCTCACCAGCAACCTGTGAATATCCTTTACAAACAATTCATCCTTTGTTTCTTGATAATTATCTTTGATCATACAATTTGTTTCTATAAACCAAATTTATTATCATAAACTTTTTATCTATTGTACAAGGAACTAGTTCCCATGTTTCACTCTTCTTAATCTGATCCAACTCTTCATTTATATCATCCACCAAATATTTTTGTTGAATAGCTTATGAAACTAATTCTGGTTCAACTTTTCAGATAGGGGACGTTTGATTTCCTAATATCGACTTTCTTCTTGTCTGAACCATATCCTTCAGATTCCCAATAATGTATTTGGATTCAACATGTTTTTTATGGAATAAAAATTCAATTTTTTCGCAACTAAAACTTCTTCACCACATGATTCATCTAGATATTGATACGTATATTTTGAATTAATTTTATTATTGTTGGAAATATCTGGTTTATCCTCTCCAACATTCTCAACAACATTTGTTAAGGAGCATTGATTTTCAATTACCTTCACATTATATGAGTCAACCAACCAATGTAAACATTTGTTCTAATATTTTTAACTTCTTTTACTTGGTGAATAACACATAATATTTTTTTCCTCACCTTTCTCATCAAACATTCCCAAATCCAGATTTATTTTTTTGAGAAAACATGGACATACAAAAACATTAAACTATTTATATGATTTTTTTATATACCATATTTCAAAATAAGTCATGATAGTTTATAGTCTAAAAATAATCAATTTTGAACATGTACAGTAGTACTAATAGCTTCTTCCAATAGAACTTTTAATGTTTGTATTCTTCTAACATAATTCTTTCCATTTACTCAAAAAAATTATTCATTCATTTTGCTACTCCATTTTATTTTTTATTATAGGGAACACTAAACAATTGCATGATGCCATAATTTTTCATAAAAGTTTCAAAGGTATTGTTTTTTAATTCGGTACCATTATCTATTCTCAAATTATTTATAAAAACCCCCATTTGTTTCTTAATATCTTTTTTGATGAATTTGAACATTTAAATATCCTTTTACATGAAATTTATAAACATGAGGTTTATCATACATGTAAAATCTTCAATTAAGGTAATAACATATAAATCCCCATTTTTTGATGGATGTATCATCATCTTATATAAATAAAAATTAATAATATCAATTTGTTTGGAAGATTGAATATCAACTCTTATTACTTTTCTAAATTATCTTCTCTTTTTGATAAGTTACTCAATCATATTTTTCTATTCCATTAAATTATGTAATGTTTTGAGTGGATTCAACATCCAGAAATTTGTTCATATATTTCTATCCAAGGGTCACAAGCCTCTCATTCCCCAATTTTTTTTCCTTTCATACTCAAGTAATATGAATTATTGATTTCTTTTACTTCAATGAGATCCCCACTGGTTCATTTATCTTTTTGTAATGTATTTCCATCATTTATACTTTTAATGATACAAAAAAGTTTTCTAAACACAAATTCCTTTCCAGCATAAAAAAAGTTGACTAATACAAAATAATTTATTTTTTATCCAATCAAAAACTAAAACATACTTGGATTTAAACTTTTCTACTTCAATATCATTCATTCTGATTCCAATGATTTTTAACGAACTTTCATTACCAAAGTTAACTTCTCCTTTGTCTTTAATTTCGAAAAAATCATGATTTTTATACCACCATTCATATGTGAAGAGAAACGACTATCAAGTATCTATGGTTTGTTCCTTTTAGTTTCGTTTAAATTTATATCAACAATCAAATCCTTTTCCTCTAATATATTTTTTTAGCTTTATTTTCTTTTGTATTATAAGAAAGTTGTTCTTGAAGGAGTGTCATATATATTTTGTCATGATCATCAGCCTGATAACAACTTCTGGAAACTTTTTCGAGACATTTAAATTGATTTCTTGTTGTAATGTTTCTAACATCATGAGAATTCACTTTTTGAACATTCTAAATGTTCAGAAATGTTCTCATTATACATTCACCATTTAATCCACTTTTCTCAAACCTTCTTCCAAATAAGAATAATTTGAGAAAATAATTATATTCTGTTTGACCATAGATTCCAAAACACCAAAAATAAACATAAAATCATTATTTTTTATTGAAATACAATCTTTATCTATTGAAACATTGTTGAATTCGCTAATTACTTTCAACTCTAACAGACTCAATACATGGGCCATATTCTATTTAGCGTGAGTTATATACTTTTGTAGATTTGATCGGTTTTTCACATCCATTCTCTACTCATGATTTCCTAATACTTTTAGAACCTAAAATGTCAGAAGAATCATATGAAACATTATTTTCGATAAGATAATATTTCAAATGAATCTCATATTGATCCTTCTACACATCCTTAGAAATATAGGATTTTACATCCAAATATTTTTTCATGTTTTGATTCATATTTGTAAAGGTAATTTATGACTCAAGAAGTTTCAATTGAAACTCTTAAAATTTTTCTTCCTTATCTTCTAGTTTCTTACTATTATATTCAATCATCATTCCATGTTCATAAATTCTAAGTTTCTAACTTAAAATCTCCTCGATGTATTCTTCCCCCTTTGTAACATATTTTATCCCATTAGAAACATCATTATAATCATCTTCATAACTATAATATCTTTATTGAGAGTGTTGATTTTCTTAAGACAGCAAGTTGTTCTATTATGATTTGACACTCTCTATAAGATTCTTCACCATTGTATTCAGTCTCTGGGGAATCATTTATTTTCTAAAAAATTTCAATAATGGTTCTGATTTTTTATGAACATTAATCATTAGTAGAATTGTTTTAAGTTGAGTCTGATTCAACTTTCCTACCCAATATACTTATTTTTTATCTATAAATCATCTTCTTGTATTTTTTGGAATCCATTTTTTCTTTATCATTTCTGTTCCACTTCTTCAATCAATTTTTTTCATCTGAATCATATTGATATTCTCCAACTTACTTCCTGGGGAAATTTATAGAAATGTGTCTGATTCCACAATACTCAAAACATTTTAGAGGAAGTTTAACTCTATATTTTCCTCCCCCTCAAGATACTTTTTAGAGATAAGTGACCTATATTTATCATTTAACTCACCATTTTCCTTTTCATCAGACTCATATGAATCATCTTCTTCAATGTCTTGTATTTTTATCTTTCACATAGATTCAATATCCATTTCATCTTTCACCTTATTTTTAAACATTGTATCATTAATCAGTTAATAAGAAAGAAGAATTTTATGAAATTTATAAAGGGATAAATCATCGTTATCTTCTATGGATGAAATTTTAAAATCAATCCTATATAAGTAGTGTATAATAAGTTTCTTCACAATTATAGAATCATTCAAGATATCTTTGAATCCTATGATATATAAAAAAATCATTTACTTCGGGGAAGTATTCATCGATTATTTCTTCATCTCTCAATATGGTATCTTCATACATACAAAACTAAATTTGTAGCTTTTCTTCCTTAACATTTTTATTCCCTTGTAAAATAGATGACATCTTGACCGACATAATTTATGAAGAATTGAGCACCATCACCTTCTAAAAAACATTATCAGATAAAAACATAAGGATTTCATTTCTATCCTTTCAATAAACTTTTATATTTCTATTATTAGAATATTTCATAGAATCATTTTTCTCAATATGATGTAAACCAGTAGTAGAAGCATCAAAAACATCCCTGCCAAGAGATAAGAGATAATAAATCATCTAAATTTTCATCTAAGAAATATAGGAATTCCACTACTATTGACATAATTGATATTATCCATAATAAAGATTCAACAAGGTAACCTTTCCTAGAAGCCAATTCAAGTACTAAAGAATCAAATAACAACTAATAATGAGGGTTGAATTATTTGTTAACTTTTTATAAGCTTCAATACTTTTAAAAACATAACCCCTACAACATGTTATCATTTATTTCCTTATCAAATTTTATTAAATACTCATGATTGAAAATGTAGGAAATAATTTAAAGAACATAAGATTTACAAGGTTCGACCTTAGTGTGATAACATACATCTTTCCCATGGCTACTCTTGTGGGTCTATGGAAATCCCAAATTATGAAAAAGTGAATACCACTGGTTCCAACTCTCATTAGACACCTTCTATATCCTAATAGGAATTATTATACTAAATGATGTTAGTATACAATGTTTTCTTATAGAATAATTGATTCAAACAAAAGAAGAAAGACTTTTTTGAAAATGCTCCATAGATTCTCAAACTGAATCCCCAGTTCAATTTGGTTGGATCTGATTTTCTCAATCAGATGAGTCTAGATCTAATACTCAAAATACAACTAGTATTGATTTCATTCTCTTAATACGATTAATCTAGATATGATTCTCTCATTACGACTCGTCTAGATAAAATCCTCTCAATATGATGGACCCTTTCTAAATCGGAAAAATTCGAACTCTGAATATGATCTTCTAAAATTTCTAAACAAACATTAAGTTATTTAATCCTCCTTACAATATATCTAGCTGACAGTGACTCTCACTTGTTTTATTCATAATTTTTCCTTTTCATCTTGTGTGATGTTATAGAGTGAACAAATGTTCTGAGGAAGTATTTATAGGAGACCCAAAAAGAAAAATTCAGAAACATGAAAACATTTATTTCTTCCACAAATATAAAACTCTTTGAAAATATATCTCATTTAAACTTCTCCTTTGACTTCTTCAAACCACCTTAAATTTCTCTGAGATTTCTGAAAAAAAATTAATTTCTTGTTTAACCTCCTCGAAGCTTCATCAATCTTTTGGAATTTTCTTTTTTGAGACTTCTTCATAATCTGCATAATGTGATTTCTATTTAATTCTTAGTAATTTCTATTTCTATTTCTTTCTTAGTGAATAAAAATTTTATTAATTTCTTAATAAATTGTAATTCTATTCCTTTCTATGTGAATTTGATAAAAATACACTTCTCATTAAATCTTAATTTTATATCCTTCTTAGTAAATCCCATTGAATTCTTATTATGACATGATTCACATTATGAAGGAATTGCAATTTTGATTGATATCCCATTATAATGTAAAAACAATACTATAACTTTGCAATTCCTCAAACCTCTCTTCCACTTATTCGAAAGCCTTTATCATGAATGTTTTCATGATTTGTGTGATCTTTATCATCGTCTAAGAATCATATGAATTGTTTTAGAATGTATGAAAACTTTTTATATCCTCACTTCACAATATTATTTCAAAACACGTCATTATTAAAAAAACTTCTTCACTCATCAAATTAATTCATTATATAATTACAAAAAAGTAAAACGTCCAATAAGAAATAGTTCCTACCTTCGATTATTTTGGATTCAATGTGATGAATATGAAGAAGATGGATTGGATTATTTAATAAATTTTTATCTTTATTAAAATATCTCATTATGATGGACAAGATAAGATTCCCAAATAACAAAAACCTTCCTATAAAAAAATATTTTATGTTAAAAACTATAATAAATTTTCTTAAAACAATTTAGCACTAAATTTTATTCAAATTACATACTCCATATCATTATTTTACAATAAAATTAACTTTTATTTCCCTTTGATACATTTACATAGGTTATTCTTCCCTAATTCTTGACAAGTAAGAAGATGAATATTCTTTCTACCATGGTCTTTATGGAACACCAATTTTCACTTATTTAGTTCATTGATAAATTCACCTATGTTTTAGTTATTAATCATATATTATTATAACTTGTTAGGAATAATCAAAATATTTTTTACTACATATCTCATTTAATTTTGTATCTAATGAGGGAAATAAATGAATCACCCATCACATTCAGTATTAACATGATTCTGGTTCTATCAATTAAATAAAACCATAATGAATAGCATTATAAATAATAATCATAGTGGGTGGTTATATAATCATGAAACATATTTCATAGCATTTCATAATAATGATACCTTATCTTCCATAAAAGACACCTTAGATTTAACATAGTTCATCCATGATCATCATCTATTCAAATACTCTATAATGTTTGATAATGAATGTGGTGATTAACCCAATAATATCTCCCGATGAGTTTTTAATAAGTGTTGTAGTCTTCGGAACAAACACCATGAAATAGTGATGATTGAGTTTATAGAAAATATTCTCCCTTTATGGTTTCTACCCCATGTTATATCTATTCCACAACTTCATCCACTTTCTAGTGTTCTAGTGGTGATTCATTTTCATGGAAAATAAAACTTCTTTCTTTATCATAAATTAGGATGTTCCCCTATACTTAGGAACATCCTAAGGATTTTCATTAATGTTTAATTATCATATTCTCAAAAAATTAAAAACCTACTCTTATACCAATTGAGGTGACAGAAAACTTTACATAAAAAATTATAAAAAAATTTAGATGAATATTCATACATATCATTTTGTTTCATAGCTGAACTGTTGAGCTTTACTATCTTTGTAAAGTTACATATATAAAAAAAACTGACCCATTATTGATATACAATATCACCCACTATGTTCTTCCCAAATAAATCCCTTATTAGTCATATCATAATAAAAAAACTCTATATATCCTAGAGGAAAGGAAACTTAATAAAGGTTGATCTCACATACCCACTTAGGAAAATAACTTTATTTTAAAGGAACCATGAAAACCTAAAAAGTAATACTCAAATAAAAAGATTAGTTATGATGGTATTAAAATTCATTCACATGAAATATGTTAAAAAATATTTTCTTCCTACATTTGGAAAAAAATAAAACTTTTTGAAAAAACTAATACAATTACTTTTAAAATTTTTTATAGAATTTAAAACATTGGTAAATTTGAATTTAATCAATAATAAAATATTAGTAAATAATATTCATGAAACCATTTTAAAAAAAATATGGACATGGATGAAAATGATTCTTGACTAAAGGGGAAATAAATTCTTTTTTTCATCAATATATTTTCTCGGTCCTTATAAGTACTGATGGATAAAAAAATGGTTATATTATATGAAAATTAAACAAGTAAACATATTAAAAGAAAAAATATAATTTTTAAGAGATAATATAAATATAATTTTAGTCAATGTAAATTTAGAATAGATAATCCCAAAAAAAATTTAATAATAACCCTTTTAGTTTTGGTATCTTATAAATCATAAACCTCAGGAAATAAATAGCATGAAATGAAATACCAATTAAATTTAATACAAATATATTAATGATAAAAAAATATCAATGGTTAATTTTTTATAAATCATATTTAAAAATAAGTTGTGAATAAGGCATATGTCTCACAAAAACAAATGTGTGACGAGAAACCCTTACCTCAAGTTTCTTCCTCCTTCATATGGGTTCACACCATTTTTATAATAAATATAGATTCATTATATATATATAAATATAATATTCATATATATCTTACCAAATATTATTTAATTATTACATCTTATCACCCTTTTATTTATAAATAATTATTAAAATCACTATTTCGGATGAAAATTGTTTTCTTTTTTCATGCATACATAGATTAAGAAGTTTTTGGTCCTTATACATTGAACAGGGTTCCATCACCTCTATAATGTTAATCATGTAATAATTATCATATTTAACAATTATATATACAATTTTATAATCATTCAAATAATATAGTGTTAAAAAATTATTTACCTCACTTCATGGAAACAACAATATGTACATACACTTGAGTGATGTTTCCACTTATCAATGGATGGAATGAAGAAAATTTAATGATAATTCATATTTATATTATTATTATTATATCATAAAAATCATATATTTTCTTCAAATTTATTCCCATTACCATTCATGTAAATTAAAAATAAAAAATTTATCACATTGCTTTGTAGAGGTGGTTGAACACATGTACGACCAAGCAGTCTTAGAACATCACATTAGATGGGAGGGAAAAGAGAGTAAATAAGATGTTATAATTATATAATCATTATTATGTTTTAAATATCATATATAAACATTAAATCTATAAGAATAACCTACTATGAATGATTTTGATGGAAAATTAATCATATTGTTACATGGATGTTATAGTCCACATCAATGCATGAGAAATATGTTAATTTCCCATTTGATGAAAAGGAATTTTAAAATGATTGTAAAATCATCATAATAAAATTTCATTAGATTTATGATACTTTATTAATCATGTTATTATGTATAAAATATTTTTAGATAATGTTTAAGATTAAATAATAATTACACAGTTATGAGTTGTAAGTCTTCATTGAGAAACCTCCTTTGGAATACACCTTTATCCTTAAAAGGATAGTTTTATGATCGAAAAATGACCTATATGATGTGGGAATGGATTTTAGGAATGTATTTGTGTATTTATGATTCAATACAATAGGATATTGATTTGTGGATAAGAGAGTAGAGTTAATGTCCTTTTATAGTAAAATAAAGGATACACGTGAAAGTACATAATATATTAAAATATAAGAAATCTTTTTCATATAAAAGTGGAACCTTGTTTAAAATATTTGGAATATAATAATAGTTTCTTTCGAAATAACTTTATCATATTTAATTTTAATAGATTTATAATGAATTTTTGACCTCATTTTTAGCCCCTTATTTAACCAATTTAAACATTAATTATGTTAATGACATTTTCATTTCTAAATGGTCATAAATTTACTAATAAGACTGAGATTTTGAAAAAGTTAAAAGTATGATATATTAGACCATATGAAATACTTATTGTCCTTTTTAATTATTATATGATATTTAAATGTTTTAATAAAATATTATTTAAGGTTTCATACCATTAAATTAATATTACAAACTACTCACATATTTTAACTTCATAGACACCATGAAAAGGATGTAATTTTAATATTAAATATTTTACCATCAATTATACATAATTATTTGCCATTAAATTCCCATGACGACATAATTCATTAAGATAATATGAATTTTTTTGGTTTCAAATCATTTAAATTTATTTTTCTATATCTTACACCATTACTATGTCAGCATTGTGTGAGCATTTAAGAAAATTATACCATTAATAAAATTTTAAAAATACATAATAAAAAAATTATTTATGTTTTAAAAAAATTATATTCATTCATAACATCTTACAATCCCTATGTTAACATGTAATATAAATTAAATGAATGAGAGTGAAATTTTGTAATATTCTGTTACAAAAAATATATAAAGGTCCTTATCAAAGCAAAATAGTACCAATATTCCATATTTTTTAATATATGTTGGGTTTCAATAATATAACTCATTAAATAAAATATAGGTACATTTATGGATGATTTTTAATCGTTATTATATTGTTTTAACCATGTTTGTCACATTCTACACTTTATCGAGGTGATTAATATATCTATGATTACTATTCTTAATGCCTAGTAATAAAAAAGACCTACTAAAAAACATTGAACCTAATAATTAAAAACATTTAATCTATTTTCCATGATTCCATTTATAGAATTGGTATAAATTAAATTAATAGAAATTTATAAAATATAACAAAAATAAGTCTTCAGAAAATTATGTTTTTAAACATAAATATGAACTTTTAACAGAATAAAATATAATATTTCTTATTGTGTAATTATTAAGATTATGTTTTATAGAAATTATTTGGTTTTAATTTAAAATAAATTCAATATTTTAATTTTACTTTTAAAATTATTTATTTGAATAAAAGAAATTACAATTTTTCACAAATCGGTATTTGGACTATTCAATTAAAAAAATAAAAAAAATTAGAAAAATAGTTAAAAATCACCCAAATTTACATGATAATTTAAAATTTTATATTTATTCCCCTCGATAAAATTTATAAATATTTAAGAAATTATTTATAATTTCCACACATAAAATTAAATAAAATTCATTTTTCAAGAAAATTTTTTTTGGATGTATAAAATTACTTTACTAAAACAATATTACTTATGAATTATGAAAAGATCGATATGTTTTCATTATATAAAGATTTTATTAATATTTGTTATTATTTTTTTACTATTCACACTTGTCAATTTAACATTTCGATTACAATAGTCACATTTATATAACATTATTTGTAAGTATATCTCAATTCATATAAAGCTAAGTGTTTTATGTTAAGAATTATATCAAGAATAATATTATTCAAAAAAAAATTAGGGTGAAATATTCTCCCCCCTTAAAAAAAAATTTCCCGTGAAAGTCTTATCACATAATTCAAGGGATCAGTATTTTAAAATACCTTTTTCGAGAATCCACTTTGTATAAAGGGTTAATAAACTATAATTGAAAAGGGGAAGTGGGAAACGTAATGATTACCAGAATCAATACATATTTAGATTACCAAATAATGAGATCAATAGAGAACAGAAAAAATATGACATTGAAGGGAAAAATGTCAAAATAATAATAAATAGTGACAAATAACCTAATCATGATAAATTTAATGTCCAAAAAACCATAAATTATAAAGTGTTAAATAATAACATCAATTCCTATGAAATAAAGATTAAATAATAAAATTTTTATTTCAAGTTCATTTTCCTAGAGTTGATGGGATATTTTATTCTCAAGTTATATAATAAGAGAAAATATACTTACTTGATTTGTTTCAATTTCATAAGCACAATTTAATGGTCGGGTTGTGCTCTGATCAACTTCCACTTCATCTCATACACCATGAAATGAATATTCAAGATGTATTTTTCATTCTTAATTAACTAAAACTGTTATTTAATATATCATAAGATCTATAAAATAATGGCAAGTAATTTATCTTATCATTAGATATTTAACAAAACCAAAATGCTTAACATAGGTTATCTAATATCGACAAATACCTAAATTATGATACAATCCATTAATATCTAAAACCATAGTAATAACCCCCAAAGTTCAACATAGAAAATTCCATAAATACTTAACCTTAAGGATTTTCCAAAAAAATTATAACCAAATCCAAAACCAAAAAATTTAGAAAAAGGCCAATAAATTTAAAAAATAAGTTAACTTTAATCATTAATCAACATTATTTATATTTTAATGTCAACCACCAAACACATGAATATTGTGATCCTAATATCTCTTAGTACATGATAATACTTTCCCATAATAACCTAATTCACTATAAAACCTCAATGAAATCATATATTTTTCAAAAAATTAACAATATTCTTATTCATTAAAACAACTAACTATGAAATTCATTCCATAAACCCAAAAAACATCGAAGTTCATTAATTATAACATAAAATACTTTTCATTCAAATCAATAATCATTTCCATGGCCATCAATACCATACAATTTAATTTATCAATATCAATAATCTCTTTATCCCAACTAAACATTGTTATCTCACCATCAGGAACATAGTATGGCTTAGCAGCACCTCAATCATGTGTTTTCAAAAAATATCACCTTACCACTAAATCAAATTTATAATTTACCTGAAAAATTAAATATATGCTTTAAAATCATGAATTTAAAACTACTAGAAAATAATCATTTAATGCTTTATGACTCTTATTACTAAAATATAATTGATAAACCACTTATAAAATATAATTATTTAATCCCAAAACATATTACCTTTAGTAATTCCACTGCAATGATTTGAATAGTGTATTCCATTATTTGGTCTAATAATTATCTCTTGGATTAGGGAATAGACTCTGATAATTCATATGTTCCCCACACATAATAAATTAAATTATAAAAAGTACCTTAGTTTTTATTTTATTTCCTTATTCTGATCTCTTCATTTTCACTAGAAATTAAATTCTATTTATATATATTTATAAAACTAAAAATATCTTCTTATTATTATGAGACATTACCCTTACTACTTCTTCACACATTCTAGATATATATGAACATGGTTAATCTTTCTACTGTAGTCTTCATGAAATTCCATTTTTATCTTATTTTGTGGATTTATAAAATAACCTATGTTTAGGGTGTTAATGAAATATAAAATTCTTATTTAGAAATAATCATAGGATTTCGTATTCCATCACCAATTTCCATAGGTTTCTCAAAATTACAATCACTATAGTATCTTTCACATTCATTATAAAAAATACTCCTCATGGTCAAATCCACTAACTAAAATAAAAAATCATAGTGTGAAAAAACAATAATAGTGTGTGATTATATAATCATGGAAAATAATTCTTAGTATGTCTAAATAATGATTACTTCTATTCAATATCCGGAACCTTAGGTTTTAAAAATGTCATGTATAGCCATAATATTTTAAAATATTTTGTTATGGTATGTAATGAATATTTGGATTAACCCAAGAATATCCCATAGTTGTGTCTTGTTAAGTGTGAAGTCTTAGTTCCACTCATCGTTTACTGATTTTGGTTGATTTAATACCTAATCCAACTCGTTTAGAGTTTTTACCCCTATTTTTATTTACTCCACAACTGCATCCACATCCTAGTATCCAGATAGGGATGTATTCTCTATTAAAACAACACTTCTTCCTTTACCATGGAAAATATTGGTTTCCATTACATAGGCTTATCCAAATGGTTCTTACAAATTTTTTCTCATCAAAGTTTCTAAAAATAACTAACCCTTCCCTTGATACTAACTGATATAAACCTAAAAATGCGTACAAAAATATTACATAAATTTAAATGAATATTCATTATATATAAATATGTTATATACAAGAATTGTAATGGTTTAGCATCATTGGAAACATGGATTCATAAACAACTGGTACAAGAAACATCAACATCATATCCCATATAGTTGTTCAAAACTTATTCCCTTCTTAGACATATCATGCTTAATATCATTCTTGATGTTTGAAGGAAAAGGAAATATAAAAAAGGGTGAGAACATTTGCCAATTAAGGGTAAATATGGTAGATATCAATAAATGATCATAACTAAGAATAGAGTAAAAGAATATAATCATAACATAACAAAAGAATAGCTAGTAAATTCATTGATTATAAATCATGAATCATGGCATAAGACCGTGTCATAAAAAAATTCATAATAGTGTGAAATAATCAAAAAAAAACAAGATCCATGGGGTCATACTATAAAAAATAAATGAGGCAAAATATTATATGATAATAGTTTGAACATTTATAAATATTTATAAGTTCACTCATTAAGTTAAGTCCATGAATTCAGGTCCTCTAAAAAACTTATAGACAAAAAACCATGTATATAAATGATGTTTTGGTCATGAAACCGGATCCACAAATATTATTGTGAACATAAAATCGGTTCCATTCACAGTATAGTTATCTCATGAGTTATCCATCATTACCTAATGAATTGTAGGTCTATAACAGACCTTACTATCATATTGAAATAATCCATTCATATCAATTTTTTAAGGTCATGGAAGAATTTATCATTTAATCATAGCTTAATCCCTAGAAAATAAAATAGGTTTCATCAATATATCATTATAATACTAATAAAACATCAATATAAAAAATAAATATGGTATAATTAGACCATGTACTTAATGAAGCATGAGTAACATAAATGGATTTCTTATAGATGATACACCTATAAATGAAACATGGATTTTTTAAAGAAAAATACCCTTTTTTGTTTTGAGAAATCATATTTAAAACATAAATAACTCTAGAATATTAGTAAATAACTACTTTTAATGGAACTATGGAAACCTTAGTTAAGTCCACTAGGTCATATACCCTGAGAGGGGGGTGAATCAGGGTATGACCGATTATAAAATTCTCCCATTTGGATCTTGTTTCATTGTTAGAAAAACCTCAACTCTCTCTTCCTCTCAAAGCAATATATGAATATATTTATCAAATCCTGCATAGGACACAACAGTTTTTACTTAGTTCACCTTCATTGGGCTATGTCCAAGAAGCATACAATGATAATGTGTTGATGTACCAGATTCAATAAGGATCATTGAAAATAATGAGTTCAATTTTTATCATAGATCTTCTATACCCAAGATCACTGTTGTTACAAGGTTTAGGGTCTTCTCACTGCATTCCCAAGGGTCACTCCCTATGCCTCCCTCTCTTTCTCACTATCGGTGGAAGGGGTCATCGTCTTGCTCTACCTGCGCTCACTGCTCTGGAAAGGAACCACATATAGTTTGTATACTTGTAGGTCAAACATGGTTTATGGAAATATAGGTCCCTTCATTTTCATGAATTTATGCATCATCAATTGTAGGTAGATGCTCTTTTGAAGTTCTATTTTCACTCGTATATGTCATCCACCTTCTAGGATACTGCTAGGTACTAGAAACTACTTTCGAAAACAGATTTGAATCATTATCAAGATTCCTGATGAAAATTGTGAACCACCTTCCTCTCCCATATACTGAATACCAGGACTGGTATACAGATCATTTCTTCCATGTACTGTGCCTTTACTAAGAACCGCCCTTCATCTGTGGACTGCCTCTACCTTTGCTATCGCGTACAGCTAGCATGTACCAACTCCGCGAACCTCCGCTGCGAATCTCCTTTTGTCCATGAACTATTATATGTTCTCATAATACCTTCGCTAACCACTATTGTGTACTAAACCTTCTTATTTTGCATACCAAATCCTTTTAGGGCTAAAATTCTTTGCAAAAACATTTAGTGGAATCACTTCTGTGCGAACTACATCAGCCTTTATGAATCTCCCTTCATGAAAATCCTTTAGTATTTTCCAAAATCCCAGACCAAAAATATTCTCTCTAATGATATTCATTCTACACAGTAATTGGTGGGATTAGAAATTATTATATATGAAAATATACCCACAAAATATACTAATATAAGATTTACCAAATCTTTAATTCAGCCTTCAATTCGTTCCATCCATTCTGTTGATGCGAATCGCAAGCCACCCATGAATAATTTTTCATACGCAGTCCATGTAACACCTTTTATCCTATACAGTCGATCTCATATGTTGGTGTCTCATCATTCACATAATGCACTGCCTTTCTCCACGAACCATTTATAGTTTCACAAACCGCACATACATACCATTGGTGGGATCATCTTGCTTTGTCAGCAATCACATTCACACACGAAACATACCGATGAGACACCTTGAATTATTTTTTCCAAACAATAATGTACTATTAAAATTACATATCAGTCATGTTGGTTGGAAAATTTTTTCATGGAGATATTTTGATGGGGAAGAGATGGTTGGAGATACCCTCACTAAGGCGGGTTTAGTTGGGTCTGATGGTTGATTTTTGGGTTTGATTTACTGGATAATCAGTAACATCTACTCACTTTACTTATTAATAGAAACACTGAATGGTTCCCTCATCCGTAATTGGGTATATACCAACAATCCCATGGGAGGTTCCAAATAGGGGTTTTAGACCCAATGACACTTAGGTACTCGCGTTGGTCGAGAGGATGGGAGGCCATGGTCATCAAAACCTTTTGTGGATAATTTTTTCCTACCTTTGGAATCTCTTATAGATTTAATATATGTTCATGAACCTATTACTTATCCTAGTATGTGACTGGTTTCCCTAAAAATGAATATTAGTAAATTCTATTTATATACAGAATATAGGGAATATCATTTATAAACAACGGAATGGGGATCTAATTAGAGAATCCATATGTATGTATATGAGGCTCATCATCTTCTTTCATGTAATTGGTAGCCAATTATGTGATGAAGTCCTATAACTAGTTAATTTATAATTTTCTTCTTCATAGGGAGGCAGTAAACATTCTGAGGAGGGGATTGATATATTATGTGAAGTCCTATGTATCTTGGTCATTTCTAGAATCAAAACCCATGTAGTTCATTAAAACCATGCAGTTTAATGCCTTTTAAAGAGGACATATGTGCTAGCACTGAGACACCAAGTGTTTGATATTGATTCTCAAGGATACATCCAACATATTCGGGTTATATAAGTAGTTTGAGTTATCATAGTTTGATTTATTTATTAGTCCCCTTAGGGATGAGGTGTAGTGATCATTTCATAGGAACGATTGAGTCTTGTTGGTTAAAATTTTAGAGTCTTGGGGATTACATTGAAATGGGGTTTTTTTGAGTTTAGGCCTTATGAATCCATCCTAAATATCCTAGTTATTGAAGTAATCATAGTTATCATTGTTCATTTGGTTGGGGCATACACACTAGAATTTCCCTTTCATGATTAGGGAAAACACTCTAATATTCCCCTTGCCTTTGTAGAGTCTTGTGATTCAAATGATATGATAATTCCAGCTCTATAGTCCAATGTGATCCATGCTTAGTGTGAGAAACGGGAGATGATAAATAATCAGTCTAACTACGTAGGGATGTGGGACTTATGTACTGAGACCACCCTCTGGAATGTTTTATATAGTTCTCAAGCCTTGGGGAGGTGTCATACATATCCTGGTTTTGGAAGGAATTAGATTTCTTTTAGATCATTTTATTGAGGTTTACATAACGATGTTTACCTATGGTTGTGGTTTACACACCGAGTGTGAAATGTTTTTCATGCATCAGGATTCCCTTGTTTACCTGTCCTACCAACCTGCCTATCATCCATTTATTTGCTACTCAAAAAACCTTTATTTTGTATTGAATGTGTTAGAGAATTTTTTATTGACATGTCCAAAGAAAATTTTATGATTAATTTTACTTTTCTAAGTGACATTAAATAATTTGGATGTCATTTCTAAGGGTTCTCTCATGATTGAGGATGGCGTTTTTGGAGGATATCACCAGACCTAGATGGTTGATCCTTGGAACCATTTCATGACCTAACTGATATTATAAAAGGCCACACATGATCCATATAACATTCCCATGTGTAAGAGATATCATACATATATGGATGTTGTCATGAGAGTAAATGTGACATGTATAAGATGGTCTCACATATCCTAGATTACATGTCTAAATGATATCACAAGACCCAGCTAGATTGCCTAATCCATATCACGGGAGCTAGTTGACATGAACAGGTGTTACCGTGAGACTCATATGACATGAGAAGGATCCATTATATGAGTTAAGAAACTTGTCTAAATGATATTGTGATGCATTAATAGAGAACCTTTAGGTATTCATGAGGCTTAGGTGGTGTTCTCTAAGGGAACCATTTGACTTGCTTCAATGTGTTTTGGAGGAGTTCTCATGACCCAAATAGTATACCAGAGGAGCATAATGGGATTTGGGTGACATGTCATGGTGTTGTCACATGCCCCGAGTGGGTTGTGTGAAGACCATGAGGGTTAGCATGCATGTTATTCTATTAATTCTTCTATCTTTAGTCATTGATCTAGACTTTATATTTTAAATTCAGTAGATTTATTTAGTGTTACTTTTTTTATTTCTCACGCAATCTAGATGATATGTGTGTTGTCTATCATGTGTCCTGTCAGAGGACCTTCGTGTGATATATGTGTTATCAGATGATGTTCTTTATGTATGGTGAATTGTCTCTATGGTTTTTCCCTAGTATTCTACCTGATAAGAAACTTTCTGGACACTATATCATCGAATATGAGAAATCCACTCTAGCACTATCACACACATCCAAGAGCATATATATCCAAAGACAATCCTCCTTTTAGTCTTGATAGGTACCAGTGTATTTTTCATTCTATGGTGGGGGACTTATGGGCCTTACCACCTCGTGGATTCTCTTATTTGTGCAGTGTGTGTCGTACAAAACCATGATGTAGTTGGAAAAAAAATTCGGCATTATGCGTCTTCGCAGGTCTCTATCATAGATTAATCTGAGGGAATAATCTGATTTTTAGTTACCATGTGTCTCTCCCATCAACAAATCCATTATTGTATTATTTCCATCAATAGGGGACTTTTTGAATCATGTGGTTATACCGAATAAATTTATTATTGTCATATTTACATGTCAAAGGGATTTGAAAATATTAGGCAGCCTTTAGAAACCCCTCACGTGATATTGGGTGACTTATTTGGGGATTCTTAAAAGATAGAAATTTCATTTCAAGGATCCTTCACAGGATTAGGTTGACATCTCAAGGGGTCTTGAGAGACTGTGCGGCAGACATCCTTAGCATATCATAATATTTTAATGACTATGAGAGGATTTTATCCCCTCACTCTATTAGTTTCTTTGTTTACATTACAAAGGTATGGAGTCATTCAAGAATGAATGAGTAATCTATAATGAAAATACTCTACCTCCTTTTTATGCATCATGTGACCACAAAAGGTCCTTTGGAGATGCACGATCATTTCTTGGAAAAATCCATTCATTTATCATTAGCGATACAAATCGGAAACACGAAGATTCTATGACATACCCTAGGCCCTTCACCTATTGACAATGACAAGATGAAGGGTTTTCACATGGTGAGGTGGGTACTTTATTGAGTCCTTGTGGTTTATTTTGGACTATTTGGGGTGAATCATATGTCTTTTTTGACCATGAGTAGATCCTACCTCATCTATTTTTATTCTCATTGTTTTATTTTACAATGGCTTTTGGGTATCATTAGTTTGTCTAAATCTTATTGAGGAGAAAAATTACCTATTAGTAATCAATTCCATGAGTTCTATGATGTAATGAGTCTCTTACATGATGTATGTTTTCCTCGTATCTTCAATTTCTTTTGGATGGTCTCTCAAGAGATCACTAGTTGACAAGCCACATGTCATGTAGGAGTTTATCTGGTATCCATCGCATAAACACTGGTTGTACATTGTACTTTTGATAATGTAAAAGGATTTAAATGGAACCTTTTTTAAGTTATCTGTTATGCATGGAGTCCTCACATGACCTCATGATCGTTACATGATCATGCATCCCATAGAGTCTCACACAATCAATGGGTCTTGTCCACACTCTTCTTCATTTTCTTATGTGTGGGAAATAACACCCATATTCAGGTATTTATTCCATTTTTAGATTCTTGGGGGCTCATTTTGTGTACATAATAAAATGCTCCAACCCCTCAAGATTTACGTCTAAGGGGAAAATGGATCATTTTTTATGAAATAAAATTGCCACATGAGTATTTTCTACTATCGTGAAATAGTGTCTAGGGAGATGCTTGGTATGATGGGAGACACATGGAATTCAATGAAATACACTATATATAGGGAATATTAGAGAAGATTCATTCACCATATAGTCATATTTTAAAGTTCTCTCACATTTATTACATCACATGACCTCATCACAATACCCTTTTATAAGAACCAGTCGGTAGATCTCACCATGAGCCTACTTTCTCGTGAACTATTTCCCTAGGTCGCTTTACATTAAGCGCTCATTCAAACTGACTAAAAACTATATTTCAGTAACGGTTTGAACATGGACCATGGGAATTGTGATTGTATTTAGGGTTTTTTGAGGTCCATAGACTTGATAATATGATTTATTGATTAACATGCCACTCACATGACCACATCCTGATCACACGATCATGAGTCCCTAAGGGGTCATTTAATCACATGATGTCATGTGGTATTTAGGTGACCCGCAAGACCATCAGGATATATGATATTTTTGAACTCTGTATGTTATTTGGGAATACCATTATAAGAACTCGGATATTTATTTTCAGGTGTGTCTTCTTTTCCTAGAGTTTCTGAGAAAAGTGGTATTTCTTGAAATTTTTGAAGTACATGCCATGTACTTTTTGAGTACACGCCGTGTACTCCCTTGTCGCGCCAGGCTGTGTGATGGCTATGTCCGGGCCACACACACGGTGTGTAGAGGCGATGTGGCGGCTGCTTAAAGCGGAGTACATAAAAACAGAGTACATTCTATGTACCCCCAAAGTACACAACGTGTATTTTCATTTTTTCATTAAACGGACTGGGGTCGCGCCTGACGGACAGAATGCTCTCCTTCTTCAGGTTCTTCGTCTTAGAGTGACCTGTACGGCCGCAGATCTTCTCCGAGCTCCAGAACCTCCATTCGTGCTCTGAATGGACTGTCGCCTATTGCATTGGAACCGCAGTAGTAAGTTCTTCCTTCTCCTAGAGCCTTGTTTTCCGATTTCTCCTCTTCCTCAAGTTTTCTTTGGTTGAGAATATTTTATTTTTTCTCAGATTTTTGACATTCTAAGGAGAATTAGTCATAGTGGTTCACGTATATCATTCTTCTAGCATTGAGGATGGTGGTTTGTGCATTTCTATAGGAAGTCTGTGAATATTTTTTGCAAATTCCACCAATACCCTTGAGCGGGGTATTGCATGTTTCCGGTTTTTTCCTTGTTGTTGCCTTCTATGATTGATTGCTTGAGTAGGGGTAATGGTTTGTGAATAGGGTAAATTGTGTTGGGCTCTGGATGATTTACCTTGCCTATTTCTCTTGTTTGGCATTTTTCCAATTTCCATGCCTAGTAGTAGGATAGTGGGACTGATATACTGTATTGTTGTTGTGCCTTAGAATGATAGCCAAGTAGTTCTTGAGGTTTACTTGGGCCGATACACGCGCTATGCATATTTGTTTTACACAGGGCTATGAGAACCTAGTGTAGTGGACCATAGGTAGAATGGACGTAAGGGATTCTCCAGAGTGTCTTTAATTTACGATGTGAGACTACAGGAGGAATTGACGTTGAGTGCTTCCTCATAGAGTATATAGATCCTCGACACGGGCCACGAGGGGAATTGATGTTGAGTGCTTCCCCAGAGAGCCTTTAGTACGATACGATACTATAGGAGGAATTTACAGTGAGTGCTTCCTCAGAGAGTCTATTTTTTAGCTAAACTAGAGGGGTGAGACTGTGTGTGCTTCCCAGAGGGTTACTAGTACTTGTAGTTTAAAACATAGGGGTTATGCTATGAGAACTACCCAGAGGTTACCTTTTTGTTCTACTTGCTTGAGTGGCTGGTTCTTGTTTGTATAATATATGCTAGAAGGTATAGATTGTTACTACTATGTATTATTCTGTTTACTGCTTACTATTTACTGCTTATTTAACTTTATCTACCATATATTCACTGACTGTTAGGCACAGATAATTGGGTGGTTTCCTATTGGGACTTTGTCTCACACCCTGTTTGGGTCATGCTTTTGGGCCCAAACAGATTATATTATTCCAGGTATAGATAAGGGCAAGCACCCTTCTACTTCAGGTTCTTGATTGTACTGGAGCTAGAGAGCATGGGACCAAGCTGAGGCTTGTGATGCTGAGTAGTTGCTCGTCTGTTATATTCTTTACCTTTTCATAGTACTGTATTCGGAATTGTGACATGTTTGGATATTTTCCTAGATATATATGTATCATGCATCACTTACATATGTATTTCTTCCCAGTTGATTATTTATCAGTCTTCTGCTATTTACTCTTGTATGGATGTCTACTGCTTCCGCTATTGTTGTTATTTTTTTCTCTTCTATTGTGTACTCGGCCAATGAGGGCATAGTTTCCCCACTATCACATCCAAGGCCCTTGCTGCATGTTGACAGCCTCTGGCATTTGGGGAAATGCGCTTGAGGCCATCTGACCAACTGGGTACGGGGCACCTCTTGGTGGATTCTGGAACTAGGACGTTACAAATTGGTATCAAAGGGACAGGTACTTTTCTCTTGATTTATAGTTTGGTGCCTTTTTCCAGGGATAGAAAGGATTTGGTACTTGGTATTAAGCTGTGCTTGAGAGTAGCTAACCTGTGTACATGGAAAAACCATACTACCTCATTTATTGTAGTTTTCTGGTTTTGAGATTTTATGGTTTGATATGATTTCACCTAGAGTGATTCACATGCCTTGTGTTGTTAATCTTGTTGATATTATGGTTCTATTTATGTCGCAACCCGATGAGATGAGGGTATTCCATCTCATGCATCATATAGGAACTTATTAGAAATCACATGCCATACATTCTTGCCATGCCATCTAGGGTGAATTAGCGATTTCATGTTTTGGTGATAGACTTTGTGTATATTATACATGATGTTGTGATAGGTGCTTGATAGAATCTCTACAGTTTGATAGAAAGGTTGTTTGTTTTGTACCTTGCTTAAATGAACGCCATGTTTTGGTTCTCGAGGTGTTATGAGACCTCTAGAATCGGAAATTGGTGAATCATTGACCTTTTCTCCTTACATATGAATGTATTGGATACCAAGATTTGATTCATGGGGAGTATGGGCCATCACGGAACGTAATTTGGAACCTCCTTGCCTTGTTTTTAGTTTTTTCTGTGCTTCGGTGCAGTTTCAGAGCTACTGCCCGAAAAATCCCAGAATACACAGCGTGTACTTTATATATACACACTGTGTAGTTTTAAACCGTGTCGCTGATTGTGTGAGCAGAAACACGGGTTGTACAAATCACCAGGAACATGCCATGTACGGTAGGTGCATGCCGTATAGTATAGAGTCATGTACCCATCCATTTTACTAACAAAACTGGCCGAGGATGCTCGAGTAGAACACGCCATGTTGGTAAATAACACACCGTGTAGTCTTGTTCCAGGTACCCGGCCGTGTCACGAACAACACGGGTTAGTGTTATCTCCTCTTATACACGTCGTGTTTGATAGGAACATGCCACGTAAGGTTCACCTGTGTACTCGTCCGTGTCCCCAACAACATGGGTTGGGAAGAATCTTCAAGTACACGTTGTGTTTGTTCGGAACACGCCGTGTAGTCTCAGCCATGTAATTGGCCATGTAACTAAAAACACGGGTTGTTGAAGCCTTGTCTATTACACGCCAAGTCCATAGGGAACATGCCATGTAGTATCATTTTAAGAAGTCCGTGTGGGTTATCCATTCAAGGAGACACGGGCAGGGGAATAGATTTAAGTACACTCTGTGTAGAGTTTATATACGCCGTGTAGTTATGTTTTGTAAATATTGAGTGTTTCCTTCTCTTGTTTCCACTTTTTACTCCTTTATTCTCTATCCTTATTTTCCTTATCTAAGGTATGCTTTTGATGTTTTAGATCTATGCCTCTGAGAGGTCCCCCATTTGTACATCAGGTGTCAGGTAGTGATCAGATTCCAGATATGGCTGATCAGGGACTTCCTATAGATCCTCCAGTCAGGCAAGCCTTGGCACCGGCTGTCATACCACTTGCAGGCACTGATGAGAAGTTCAGGGAAGGATTTATGATGATGATATAGACCTTTCAAGGAGCACCAACTCCTTCCACATCTCTGGTAGACTTGACATGGGTTTTCTAGCAACAGCATCCTCCTACATTCTTGGGGGAAGGAGGACCTCAGGCTGCAGAGTCATGGATGGAAGCCATGCTGGCTATCTTTGAGCATCTAGAAACACCTCCAGAGAGGCGGGTCAAGCTTTCCACCTATATTCTATGAGACTCCTCCAATAGGTGGTGGGAAATGATCTCACAGGCGGGTCATCAGCAGGTTATGGCTTGGGAGGAGTTCCAGCACGTGTTTTATGACTACTTCTACGCGATGACCCTGAGGGCTGATCGAGCCCGGGATTTTATGAGTCTAGAGAAGGGTACTCTTTCTTTCATGGAGTATTCCTCCCGTTTCACTGATCTGTAGGATTTCACTCCCCTTCGGGATGGAAGTGGGGTGTTCTTGGCAAGGAAGGTTGAGGATGGTCTCAGGCGGGACATCCGCTCACAGGTGAATCTCTTCCAGTTGACTTATATCACTTCCATTGTTAACCAGGAACTGATTGCGGAGCGCAATCTGAGAGACTCCGGAGCTACGAGCCAGGGCGGTTCTTCATCAAGAACTAGTGTTCCTCTAGTTAACAGTAAAAGCACTGTAGGGAGTCTACACGCGGTGGTTCGATGAGGCTAGATACATCTTCAGGTAGCCAGGTAGAATGCTACAAGTGCGGAAGGGATGGGCACACGAGGCCGCAGTGCCAGAGAGAACCAGTGGAGTTCTGATCTTGCGGCAAGATGGGTCACCTTCAACATTTTTTCTGGGTTTTTTCACTAGTATCTGGTGACAGGGTTTATTCCATGACTCCTCATTCAGGAACAACACCACCAGTTTCTCACCAGTCAAGAAAATGGAGTTATTCCAGACGTTTGGGCTGAGGTGGAGGTCGAGGCCATGGTAGTCATTCACCAGCCTTTCAGCGTCAGCAGGGGGGTCATCTTAGAGTGGTCAGGAAGGGTTACAGGGCCGCGGGGCAGGCCAAACTTTTTCGGTGGAGTAGACCTATCAGAAGCAGGATCCCAGAACATCTACAGTTCGAGGTATGATTTTAGTAGCCTCGGTTTTATCTTCAGCTCTTTTTGATACTTGTACTAGACATATCTTTATCTCTGTTTCTGTTGTGGAGAGCTTGGGGCTCTGTAAAATTTCTTCTACTGACTTGTTGACACTAGACACAACTTTGGGGATGAGGACATCTATTGTACGTCAGTGTAGAGAGTGCCCACTCGAGGTTGAAGGGTATCGTTTCATATGGGATCTCTATTCCCTAGAGTTGAAAGGGTTTGATGTCATTCTCGGGATGGACTGGTTGGTTCCCTTCCAGGAATCCATCGACTGTTATCACCGCAGGGTGAGTTTTATCTCACCAGAGGGTGAGTCCTTTCTTCATAGAGGCGAATTGGATGCTCGGGAAAGTCGAATTGGATTCGAGCATCATGGGCTTAGAGGGGTGACGACCCATATTGATAGTCTTTATATGGATGATCAGGGGACTTTACAGTTGTACTTTCCCCTAGTGTTGGATCGTTTCATAGATGTATTTCTAGATGAATTTTTAGGTTTGACTCCAGAGCGTGAGGTAGACTTCTCTATCGAGCTCGTTCCAGGAGCGGCACCGGTGTCCATTCCTCCATATTGGATGGCTACACCTGAGTTGTAGGAGCTCAAGAAGCAGTTGGAGGAGTTACAGGCAAAGGGTTTCATCTGACCCAGTACTTCTCTTTAGGGTTTTCTTATCCTGTTTTTGATGAAGGCAGGCGATACTCTTAGGCTCTGTGTGGATTTTTGGAAGCTGAACTAGTTGACGGTCAAGAATCGATATCCCATCCCTAGGATTGATGATCTATTTGATTAGATTCTAGGAGCCCGAGTGTTATAGAATATCGATTTCATGTATTTTTATCATCAGTTGCACATCAGACCATTAGATATACCTCTTACAGCTTTCATGAGCAGGTATGGTCTTTACAAGTATATGGTTGTGTCGTTCGGTCTCACGAATGTCCCAGCTATTTTCATGGCACCGATGAACTGAGTTTTCCATACTTATTTGGATTCCATCGTCTTGGTATTCTTGGACGATATCTTGGTGTACTCTCACACTCTACATAACCATTCTACTCATCTTGAGATCATTCTGAGTACACTGAGAGAGCATCATATTTATTCTAAACTCTTGAAGTGCCACTTTTGGATGGACTAGATTATCTTCATGGGCCATTTCATCTCAGAGGCAGGAGTATCCATGGACCCAAAGAAAGTGAGAGCTGTAGTTTTCTGGGAGCAGCCGAGGAATGTTTTTGAGGTGCGAAGTTTCCTAGGGCTGGCTGAAGACTGCAGATGCTTCATTCAGGACTTTTCACGCCTAGCAGTAACATTGAATGTTCTGACCAAGAAGGGGGAAAATTTCTTATGGTCAGATTCTTGTGAGTCAGCCTTTCAGGAGATGAAGGGAAGGTTGACGTCAGCACCGATACTAGTCTTTCCAGAACCGGGAAAGAGCTATACTATTTATTATGATGCTTCATGTATCGGTTTGGGCGTTGTTCTTATGCAGGGAGATAGAGTCGATGTGTATGGGTCTCGACAGTTGAGGCCACATGAGAGGAACTACCCGACACATGATCTAGAGTTGGCAGATGTTGTTCATGCCTTAAACTGTTAGAGACATTACATTCTAGGGGAGAACATTATGGTTTTCACCAACCATAAGAGTCTCAATTACATCTTTACTCATCCTGATCTAAATATGAGGCAGCGGAGGTGGGTTGAGTATCTTTAGCCTTTTGATTTCAAGCATGCCTATATGATGGGAAAGGTAAACGTAGTGGCAGATCTGTTGAGTAGGATAACTCAGATTCACCCAGTTCAGGAGGCCAGCAGCGAGTGCCAGCTTATGGCTCTGTTCTATGAGATGCATATGGAGGTTCATGACAGACAGGGATAGACAGTCATATCTTTTGTAACTGTTACCTCTATGGTTCTTGATTGGGTACAAATGAGGAAGCTATCAGACATAGAAGTGTTAGTTCTGCAGGAGAGTGTGTTAAGAGAGGACCATCTTCCTAGTTGGACAGTGGGTGAGGATGAGATCTTCCATTTTTAGGGATGCGTTTGGGTGTCGGCAGACATACGTGAGGAGCTGATGAGGGATTTTCATTCCTTAGTTTGATCAGTTCATCCTGGTGTCACCAAGATGTATCAGGATCTTTATCGCCAATATTGGTGGCCAGGTATGAAGAGAGATGTCGCTGGTTTTGTCTTGAGGTGTTCTACTTGTCAGTAGGTGAAGGTGTAACATCAATGACCAGCAGGCCTTTTACAGAAGTTACCCATTCCGGAGTGGAAGTGGAATGATGTTGTGATGGACTTCGTGACCAGATTTCCAAGGTCTCCTTGTGGGAATGATGCTTTTTGGCCTGTTATCGATAGGCTTATAATGGCTTCTCACTTCTTACCGATCAAGGAGACCTTCAGTGTTGATGATCTGGGACGACTATACATCCAAGAGATCGTACGTCTGCATGGAGTTCCACACTCCATTATTTCCGACAGGGATGCATGCTTTACTTCTCAGTTCTGGAAGGGGCTTCAGAAGGCTTTGGGTATACTGGTACTTTTGAGTACAGCATAACAACCCCAAAAAGATGGCCAGTCTGAGCATATGATCCAGGTGCTTGAGTATATTCTCTGATCTTTCATTATAGACCTTGGTGGTTCTTGGGGAAAGCATATACCTCCGGTGGAGTTTCTCTACAAAAATAGTTTTCAGGCGACTATTCAGATGGCACCTTACGAGGCATTGTACGGTAGGCTATGTCGATCACCTTTATGCTGGCTGGAGTAAGGAGAGGCAGCTTTTCTAGGACCTCGTCTTGTTCAGGAGACCTCAGAGAAGATTTAATTTATTCGGAAGAGGATGGATACAACATAGTCTCGACCAAAGTCTTATGCTGATCAGTGGAGAAGACCTCTGGAGTTTGAGGTCAGGGATCAGGTTTTCCTACGTGTCACATCGAGATTGGGAAACAAGTGGATTTAGAGATAGGGTAAGCTTTCAACATGATATGTTGGTCCATTTGAGGTATTGGAGAGAGTTGGGATGGTTTCCTATCTGTTGTATTTACCACAGAGGTATTAAGCCATGCACGACGTCTTCCATGTCTCTCAGCTCCGACTTTAGTTTTCAGACCCATCTCATTTCTTCCAGACCAAGAAGGTTGAGCTTAAAGCAGATAAATCATTTGAGGGGCATCCTATCTAGATTGACAATATCAATACGATGGTTCACTGTGGGTGGTATGTTCCTCTAGTACGGGTGCTATGGTAGCACGGGGGAGTACAGGACGATACCTGGGAAAGGGAGGCCGATTTACGATCACAATGGCTGGAGCTATTTGGGGTTTCTTCTTCTCTGCCTCGTTAGGGAAATTCAGGGACAAATTTCTTTAAGGGGGGATGTTTGTAAGAACCTGGATCTTCGTTTTCATGTATGTCTTTTTGTTCAAGTGGTTTTGAGAAAAGAGGGGTTTCTGGAAATTTTTGAAGTACACGCCATGTACTTTCTGAGTACACGCCGTGTACTCCCTTGCCGCGCCAGGCCATTTTCTGGTCATGTCCGGACCACACACACGGTGTGTAGAGGCGATGTGGCGGCCGCTAAAAGAGGATTATGGAAAAACAGACTACACTCTATGTACCCCAGAAGTACATGCTGTGTATTTTCTTTTTTTTCATTAAACGGACCGGGGTCGCGCCTAACGGACAGAATGCTCTCCTTCTTCAGGTTCTTCATCCAAGAGCGACCGGAATGGCCGCTGATCTTCTCCGATCTCCAGAGCCTCTGTCCATGCTCTGAATCAACCATCGTCGATTGCGTTGGAACCGCAGCGTTGAGTTATTCCTTCTCCTAGATCCTTGTTTTCCGATTTCTCCTATTTCTCATGTTTTTTTTGGTTGAGTGTTTTGGACGTTTTCTCAGACCCTCAACATTCTAAGGAGAATAAGCCATCATGGTTCACATATATTATTCTCCTAGAATCTATGTAGGTGGTTTGTGCCTTTATGTAGGATGTCTGTGAATATTTTGTGCAAATTCCACCAATACCCTTGAGCGGGGTATTGTGTGTTTCCTATTTTTCCGTTTGTGTTTCCTGCTATGCTTGATTTCTTGAGTAAATGTAATGTTTTGTGAATAGGGTAAATTGTGTTGTGCTCTGGATGATTTACCTTTCGTTTTTTTCTTGTTTGGTGTTTTTCCAGTTGCCATGCCTAATTGTAGGATAGTAGAACTAATGTACTATATTTCTTTTGTGCCTTAGAATGATAGCCAAGTAGTTATTGAGGTTTACTTGGGCCGATACTCGTGCTATGCATTTTGTTTTACACGGGGCTGTGAGAACCTAGTGTAGTGGACCATAAGGAAAATGGACATGAGGGATTCTCCATAGTGTCTTTAATTTATGATGTTGGACCACAGGAGGAATTGATGTTGAGTGCTTCCTCAGAGAGTCTGTAGATCCTCAATGTGGTCCATATGGGGAATTTACGTTGAGTGCTTCCCCAGAGAGCCTTTAGTACGATACGAGACTATAGGAGGAATTGACAGTGAGTGCTTCCTCTGAGAGTCTATTCATTAGCTGAACCAGACGGGTGAGCCTGTGTGTGCTTCCCAAATGGTTTCTAGTACCTGTAGGTTAAACCTTAGGGGTTAGGCTGTGAGTACTACCCAGAGGTTACCTTTCTGTCCTATATTCTTGAGTGGCTGGTTCTTGTTTGTATAATATATGCTAGAAGCTATGGATTTTTACTGTTATTTATTATTCTGTTTACTGCTTACTCTTTACTGCTTATTGTACTTTATCTGGCATATATTCACTGACTGTTAGGCACAAATATTTGGGTGGTTACCTATTGGGACATTGTCTCACACCCTGTTTGGGTCATGCTTTTGGGCCCAAACAGATTATATTATTGTAGGTATAGATAAGGGCAAGCACCCTTCTACTTTAGGCTCTTGATTGCACTGGAGCTAGAGAGCATGGGACCAAGCCGAGGCTTGCGATGCAGAGGAGTTGCTCATCTGTTTTCTTTTGTACTTTGTCTTAGAACTGTATTCGGAATTGTGACATGTTTGGATATTTTCCTAGACATATATGTATCATGCATCATTTACATATGTATTTTTCCCAGTTGTTTATTTATATGTCTTTCATTGTTTACTCTTGTATGGGTGTCTACTGCTTCTTCTATTGTTGTTATTTGTTTCTCTTTAGTTATGTACTCTTCCAATGAGGTCATAGTTTCACCACTATCACATCCAAGGCCCTCGCTGCTAGTCAGCAGCCTCTAGAGTTTGGGGAAATGCGCTTGAGCCCATTTGACCATCTGGGTATGGGGCGCCTCTAGGTGGCTTCCAGAACCAGGACGTTACACCCATTACAATTCATGTGTTCTGAATGATGTTGTCTATTTACTATGCCTTTATTATGACAGGATTTTATATTTTCTCTATCTGAAACATTCTAATTACTCTTGTTCAGATGGATTATATTTCTCTTTGATTGTAATGAATTCTTTCGAGGAAGGAGGAAAAATAATCAATATCCCATCGTGGTGCTATAGTAGTGTGAATGGATCCTACTTGTCTCTATACCATTTTTTCAAAACAAATGATCCTGATA
Source organism: Viscum album (assembly GCA_963277665.1). Lineage (NCBI taxonomy): Eukaryota > Viridiplantae > Streptophyta > Magnoliopsida > Santalales > Viscaceae > Viscum > Viscum album. Next base: position 1,099,891,767 of record OY728139.1, read on the forward strand.
ATGTTGATGGAATAAAATTTTCATACTATTTACATTCATACCTATTTCAATTTATGTGTTTGGTCTTGTTAATGATGCTCTCATTCCTCCACTAGAATCATCGATCATTCCCACTTCTTAAATATAGGGGACCCGCAACACCTTCTAATAAATCATCACCCTTGGGGGATACTTTTCCTCCCAAGGAGACTGTGAAGATTGGAATATACTGAAATTCATTCCCATATACATTTATCAGATTGATCGTGAACTCGATGAGGATGTTCATATGTATCACTCACTAATGCGAAAATCAACCTCCAATCATTAGTATGGATTGGTTACCATCTAGGGATTATGATTTAGAGTTATCTATTTCATGTAATTAGGTTTCCCTTTCAAGATTCAATACAGTGCTTCTGAATTCCCTGATAAATTGAAACAAAACGGAATGTATGAGGCTTTCTGGATATCACAGAGGTATGCCTACTATAAAATGTTCTGATGACAGAGCTTTTAACATATTGGATTCTAGATACAATCTCATTCCAACTGATGCATGTTGGTGGGAATCAACCTTTGGGATATGGGGAAGAGATGTGGGAAATCTATATTAGGTGGGATATTTGATGAATTATTTCCTACCAGATCTTGTTTGGATGATGTAATGAGGACCCCTCCTCTAATTTGGTAGGTGATTAAGCTGACTAACAATGTCCTTCTAAAGTTTCTTCTTCTTAGAGTGAATATACATTTCAGGAAATGGGCCAAATTTTTTGTTAAGAAGACATATTCGGATCTAGAGGCTATGAATTCAAAAGTATGTCTTACGAAGGACTCATGTTGCACACTACGTATGTATTTCCATTGGGTTGGGTGTTTCCTCTAGAATTGGGGATGACCTCATTGGTTGAAGGTTCAAACATTCCAATCGGTTTCTAATGAGTTTATTCGTAGAACTGGAAACATCCAATGATTCCATATCCATTTGGACCTACTTTCCAAAGGTAGGTGCTCATAAGTTGTGGACTGATGAGGCTTAGGAATTTCCATTGGTCGAGAGGATGGGAGGTCGGACTCATCACACCTTTTTTAGGGGAATTATTGTCGACTCCGGGACTCTCTTTATAGATTTAAGTTATGTTTATGAATCTTTATTACATTACCAAGTATAAAATGAGTTTTCCTTTAAATCTTACAATCAATGATTGATATTTAGAAAATTTATAGAATCTTTTATATGTATTCGAGGTTCTTCATCGATAGAGAATCATCTGTATTTGTTAGAGATTCTTAGTCAATGGTATCCTTCAATACATAAAAGTCTCTTGGTCATTATGATAACCATACTAGTTTTAAAGCCACTCAGTGGGGCACTTAATGTTTATTATCATTTAGAAGGATATGGATTATTTCAGAGTTGGGATCTTACCCACTGATGGGATACCTACGTATCCTTCATTTTTGGAAAAAGAATCAGAACCAATGTAGTTCGAGTAAGGTAGTATGATGTTTATGATTGATGTCTCAAAGAAAATATTTCATAATTACTTTTACACTCTAAGATCACATGAGTCATGCTCGGTGTGAGAAACAAGAGGTATTGGTAAAACCAATAAATTATGCCATAAAATATGTAATCATAAGAAATGATATGGGTCTTATGTATATATGACTGCCCAAATAGATGAATATTAAGATTTACTTTAGGGAAGAAATCCAGGAACAAGGTCCATAAACGTATATGTGCTTTATGGAGATTTGGATACTCTAATCTTAGGCCTTACTCCTAAGGAAGACGCCCAAGTTAGGAGGGGACTTATGATTGGGTTTTACTCCTGAGAAGGAATTCCAAATCAAAAGTAAATTAAGACTGGTTAAGAGAGATTTAAGACTAGGGATTACTCCCTAAGGAGGAGGCCCAGGTTAAAGGACTTGAAAAATTAAGGGACTTGGGGATTACTCTTAAAGAGGATGCCTGTATTTGAGACTGGGGCTTACTCCTGAAAAGGAAGCTCGGGTTAAGAGAATTGTGGTTGGGGTGTACTCCTGAGGAGGATGCCTATATTTGGAAACTTTAAGACCCGGGCTTACTCCTAAGGAGGATGCCCAGATTAGGGGACTTGGGGCTTACTCCAGAAAAGGAGGCCCAGGTTAAGGGAAAATATGACTGGGGATTACTCCTAAGGTGGATGCACAAATTAATGAGGACTTGGGGATTACTCCTAAGGAGGATGCCCAAATTAAATGAGAATTTGGACTGGGGATTATTTCTGAAAAGGATGCCCAGATCAATGAGGATTTGGGGCTTACTCCTGAGAAGGAGGCCCAAATCAATGAGGATTTTTGGCTTACTCCTGAGAAGGAGGCCTAAATCAATGAGGATTTTGGGATTAATCCTGAGAAGGAGGCCCAGATCAATGAGGATTTGGGGCTTACTCCTGATAAGGAGGCCCGGATCAATGAGGATTTGTGGCTTACTCCTGAGAAAGAGGCCTAGATCAATGAGGATTTGGGGCTTACTCCTGAGGAGGAGGCCCAGATCAATGAGGATTTGGAGCTTACTCTTGAGAAGGAGGCCCAGATCAATGAGGATTTGGGGCTTAATCCTTAGAAGGAGGCCCAAATCAATGATTCTCTCATCTTAGAGGATGATGTTGAATGAATGAACTCTCTAACTTTAGTGATATAAAGATGTGAAAATCACTAGGTTTTGAGAGATGTTCCACAGAACTCCTTTCAGATATGGAATTCAATCAAAAAAACATTCCATAAATGGCTTTAAAGAGTGTCTTGAAGACTGAATCTTGAATAGGAGAGGTGTAATGGAATAAGAGGGGTTAAATGGGCAGGAAGGGAACCCAAAAATTAAAGGGCGTGCAAGTCCTAGTAGGCGTGCAGGTACAGCGTGGGCACACAAGTCCTGGTCATGCAGGTATACCTTCATGGAACATGGGTACTTGCGCGATTTTTAACCAATAGGGTTATACTTGGGAGATCCTTTACCAAAGCCTCTAAAATTATCCTGAGGTACTTCTAGAATATTGGAGCACAAGTTTCAATGAGTAGGTAAGGAGGCGTGCAAGTGTGTCCATTTCCCTTAAGGGTAAAACACTTAGGCACGCATGTGTTAGTGAATTCTAACATTTAGACCTTATTCCTCTTGTTTAGACCATCCATTCTAGGTAAAGAATTACCTTAGAAGTGTTCTGAAGACTTGAAAAATAGACTTGGGTGTTCAGAGCTCTGTATCTGAATTTTGGAAAAATTCCTCCTGAAATGGGGGGCCCACTCGGTTTATTTATAGGTTGGAGAAAACACTGGCCGGTTTTCAAAGAGGGTGCGCAAGTCACCTGCACGACCATTTTGGTGGCGCGCAAGTATACTTGCACGACCATGCTGGAACTTGTGCGACCTATAGGCAATGTTCTCCTTGTTCATCCCTTTCTATTTTTTTTAATATTTATTCAAAGGATGAATCTTCTTTATTTGATGTATTTCCCTTTTTATTTCTTTTAGACTCTGTGACGAAAAAGGAGCGTAAAAAAAAGTCCCCCCTTAGAGTTGGATCCAAAAAAGGAATGAGTATTTGACCCTAAGGAAAGAGAGAAACAAAAGGAAATTAGGGCGTTCAGGGTATGGCGCGTAAAAATGGACTTTGGGCGTGCATGGTATGGTGCACAAAATAGGCTTCGGGCATGCAGGGGTATGCCCACATCTATAAATAGATGGCCTCACTTTGCTCAAAGCACCCAGCTCATGATTGTTTTTTTTCTCTCAGTGCGCAAGTGGACTCCCGACTTTCACTTGTTCGTGCTTCTTGTTTCTTGCATCGCGCTTCTGTCATGATATTTGGACTTGTGTGGTGAAACCTTCACGCCCAATACTTGTGCGACTGAAGGGGACTTGCGCGCCAACTATGGGACTTGCGTGCCTAAATTCCTTGGCCAGTTTTTCAAATTCCATCACAAATTTCCTGAAACAATAACTTACTTTAAGAGTTAATTTTTCAACTTTTGTGCAGATCCAATGGCTCCCAAGAGAATCAGAATGGTTGATGAACTGGAAATAAAAAGAATTGATGATATGGTGGACATCGTTGGCCACAATTATTATACCGTCTGTGATAGCACCCATCAGGATTTGGCCAAGTACCTGATGAAATATCATATTGATTTCCCGCAAAGCATCTATCTGCCTCTGTATGGCCATGGTCATCTGCAAGATGTCAATATTCCAGAGGCAAAGAACTATCTCCCACATTCCTAGTTGCAATCATATACCAACTTTTCTTCAGCAAATGTCTCAATCGAAGGAACATTCTCTAATGCTGGAACAGTAAAGAAAGCCTATATAATGCATCATAGCTCGTGTGCACCAGATCTGAAACCTCACAAACCTGAGCTGCAACCACATTGTTATCCCTCAATCTTTCAAAATTCTTAGATGGATCAATCCAAAGGATAGAAGGAGAAATGGGAATTTCGTTCTGGAGGAGGGGTGAAGCCGACTTGGATGTGGGATTATTGGGTGCGACAAACTTGTGAAGAGTTTGTTGAGGATCTGAAGGGAGCTGTAATTTATGAAGCCGTCTGGGCTGGGCAGATGTATGTTTATAGGAATGATAATTTTGCACCGGAGTTTCTTAGCTGCTGGAGCCTATAAACTAATTCATTCCATCTGACCCATGGAGAAGTAGGCTTTAGTTTGTGAGATGTCTACAAGATCTCAGGGGTTCCAATTTTGGGTGATATGTATGACAATTCCATCCCTCCAAAGGCAACCTTGAATGATCCGGAGAAGACTTCAGATTTAGTTAGGGAATTATTGAAAATTTTTCATGATCTCAAAATCTCAAATACTTCAAAGACTCATTCTAGAAGGGATATTCATCTATAGGAATGGATGGATGTTTCTCAAGAAGAAGTAGGAAAAGGGACCCACCTGTACTCGTCCTACTAGCTGACCTAGAGCAGATAAGAGAGGTGTGTCTGGCACATTTTGGATGAATCTAGAAGTAAGAGAGTTTGAGAAATGGGGGTATAAAGTTAATCATAAAATCCATTAGAAGACCCGTCTGGTAGGATTTTTAGTCTTGTGGCTCAGTGTCTATATTTTTCCAGTCAGAGATTCGAAGGGAGGCGTCAGGCCAGGGACCTTCGTTATTGCATCCAAGTTGGTTGAGAGGAAGATGGTGTGGTTGGATATCCCAGTTCTGGAAAAGATTCACAGGATCTTACTCCATGTCTATATGGGTAAGTCTCCTTTGAGATTAGTGGGACCATTCCATGTTTTATGGGGATGGATCGCCACTCACTTCCTGAAATATGCTGTTCAGAACAGAATAAAGATTTCTTGAAGTTCTTTCAGGTCGTCTATTCAGGCCTTCTCTATAGTTTGTCCTTTGTCCCTCAATGCCTATGATATTAGGACAAGGCTGGGTATGCTTAAGGAATTCCACTTCTATCCCTATGTAAATCCGCCAATAGGGTGATTTGTTGATGATGGATCAGCCAGCTTGGAATAGAGGTCATACATGCTGGCCTGCAGAGATGGTGTACTGCACACCAGAATTGATAGGGAAATTATATGTGAGGCCTATGCTCCATATCGATTTTCATGCCAATTCAAGTGTCTGCAGAAAATTGTTGTATCTCCTTCAGTGCACTTCAGGTTAGAGAAGCATCCAATGGTTTCCCGACAACTATGGTTGCTAATGGCTATGGAAAGGACTGGGGTAGTTTTTGACTTACCAGATGCTGAAGTGGTAAGTAACTTGTCCATATGGTATGCTAAAAACTGGGTATCATTATATCCTGAGGCGATATTGAATAAACCTATTTATCAGGTGGGGAAGAAGAAGAGAACCATTGAGAAAGAATCAATTCAGGTGGCAGGTGATTCTTCCACTCCTGAAGTTGGTTCACCGAGTTCTTCAACCGAGGCTGATTTATCAGATTCTCAGGAGATACAACATGTGTCAAAGCGGCCACGTTCCATATATAATCCTCCTGTCAGAATCAAGAGAGCCACTCCATCAACTCCTGGTGAGTTACTTTATTGAGGAAATTTAATTGCTAGTAACTTTATAGAGTAACAAGTTTTCATTCTCTTTTTATAGTTGCAGGAGCTAGAAAGAAATTAAAATCCAAGGTTGTAGGACCCTCTTCACAGCCTTCTAGTACACCTGCATATCTATGACCAGAGGCCATCTAGACATGGAAGGGTGTATACTGTGACACTGAAACTATCTGGCTGGAGCTATGTGAATGGCTACATCTTCCTAGAATAGGGACTCTTTAGGATCCTACAAATATTCATTTCAAGGATAACCCTGAGGAAGTAAGAGCCTATGTCAATGAGTTGAGTACCTATATATTTTCCAAAAATGATTCTATCCCTATCACCAAGTGGGTAAAGGAAATGATGGATCACAACACCACTGATGAGGAGTGGCATGAGTACGTGGCTCTTGAAGATGTATGTTTTCTTTCCACATTTACTTTGCAACTCGATTTCAGTAAAAGATTTGTTACTCAAGTAAATTAATTTCTTTATCCTACAGCTTTCAAGGAAAGGAACTACTGAAGTTACTTCACCACATTACAACCCTGGTGGTACTGGAATCGGGGCTACTACTGAATCTGCTCGCGAGTCGGGAGAGATATCTCCAGGCCAGCAGTCCACGAAGGAGGAGTTGGACATGGACATCCATTCCCCAATTCAAGTTCCAATAAGGGAGACTACTGAAACTCCCAAAATTCCCAAGATACAAAGGCATCAAAGGAAGAAGTCCACAACCAAACACTTCATTAGTAGTGGTAAGTCCCTTGGGTAATCATGAGTCTTAAACCATGACAAAGATTGCTCATTTTCCTTGGGATTGTTGGGGCTTCTTCAATTTACCCTCTGATGGAGAGGACTGATCCTCCTTTGAGGAACACAGAGGGTGTTGTGGAACAGTCGCAAATTCAGGATAACTTAGCTACTCCTGGAGAAGAGCTAGCATCTGTTCCTAGTATCACTCCTGCTACTGGTAATTTAATAATGATTCATATAGTGCTTTATTAAATGTTGAATGAAAACATCAACTAACTTCCGTTCTGTGATATTTCAGGTATAACACCTACACCAGAATCATTGGCGGCAATGGAAACTGAATCTTCTATCCTTCCTGAAGAAGCTATCCAGGGTTAGGGGCCACAGAATGAGGGTCTCCAAGAAGACACATCATATGCTCCCACTGGTGAGACTAACCAGGATTCTGAAATATCATTGGATGAAATGATGAATCTTGGCATGTCTTTCGAAGAATTTTTTGATCATGCTAAGTTATCATGTGATTTAGAAGATCTTGGGCGTGAGTGTTATCCTTCATCTAGTAAATTTTCTTATAATTTACACTTCGAATCATGATTTAAAATAATATGCAGTTCCATCCAAAGAAGCTGCTGAACTGCCAATGCCTAAAGAGTGTGTGGACATTGATGTCAACACTTCCATTGCAAAAACATAATCTCAAGTAGAGCTAAACCCAGTAAAACCTCATGAGACCCATTTTGAAGATCCTGTTGAAACTGGGAAAGATGGGGAGGAGTCTTCTGAAGCTGTTGATATACTGTTAGGTAATAATTGTATTGAGTTTTCAAGATAGAAAACCAACATTCATTGTTCTATGAAACTAATCATACTTTTAATTGATCAAACAGGGCTATCAACTTCAATGTCTAGATCTAGAGGTGAAGTCTCAACTTCCTCCCAAACAGTAGTAGAAGGCAATGCAACCAGGGTCAGGTGGGAAGGAGTAGAACAGGGAACTTCCTTAAGTACATTAATCCCAGATTACATACCCCCATGTGATGATGATGTTGAATCAGATCCGAAGGTGCTTAAGGTGCTCATCTTTTCACAACACAAGGCATGGAACAACATATGGAAAATCATATCTGAGGTGCCTTTAGAAGAGCTATCATCGATGATCCCTATATTGTCGTCCTTGTTCTTCATTCTAGGACTTGGCGGTTTTGGATATCAAGAGATCCATACTGTAGTGAAACAGGTCATTTTAAGAAGGGATCATTAGCAAAAGTGCCGTGAAGATCTGACCAGGGTAAAGATATCAGTCAGCAATAGGGAATTTGAGGCTACGGTATCCCTAGCTGAGGCTGACTATGCTGCCAAGATGAAGGATCTGAAGCATAAGATCAAAGATAAAGTCATCCAGCAGATTCACCTTTAGAAAAAGTTAGATTGTGTTACTGAGGAACTTGACCAACTCAATAATTTGTTTGAGGGAGCTCAAATGAATGGTATGAAAGCCATTGAATATGCCAAGAAAGCACTCCATCAGGCTCAAAAGAGTGAATTTGGTCGGGTGCATGAGCTTCAAGTAGCTTCTGATGAAGCTCAGGATGTTGTTCATCAAGTAAAGACTTATGTGAGCAGCCTCTTGTCATTTCCTTGATAAGAGGGGAGACTCCAATCTGTGGACATCCTTCTAATATCTTGTACACCAAATGAAAAAACATTTTCATTTACAATATTTTTTGCATGTATTTTCCTTTTCTACCTGGTTTAGATTTTTGTTTACTAAGGAAATTGGCCTAGTAATCATAGTTTGATTTTTACTAGGATTATTATAAATAACCCCTACAAACATTGAATCTTTTAATTGCTCAATATTACCTAAATCATACAAAATGTATGTTTAGTGAGCTGGAACATGACTTTTATTCAGAGTTCCATTGTCTTTTGTGGGCAGTTTAAAGTCATGCATGTCAGACATAAAGAGGCTAATGTTTAAGGTCGAAATAGCTTTGAACGAAATGGTTTAAAGTTGACTCAATTCCTTGAAAATTTATCTAAAAACATATTACCACACTTAGGTATGAGGGAAAATATGTAAACTATGACTTAAGAAAATTTGAATCTGAGGAATGATATGAAAAAGAGCTAAAAGTCATTAGAAGAAGTAGTTCCCAAGAATGAAATTACCAATATTTAACAAACTTGTTAGGGGGTTGATTTATGCAAGGCCACCTAAGGGCATTGGCTGCATAGTCAAATAATAGCATTTTTGGCTGACAGGTCCATTATGTAGATTGTTTATGCAAGGCCTCCTAAGGGCACGTGCTGCATAGTCAGGCAAAAGAACTCTCAAAAATTTAGTTTTCTACTACTAAAAAGCTAGTGGAAGTTTATGAGGGTTCAAATATTCCGAAGCATAGAGTTTGCTGTATGGAGAGAGGTACTTGAATATGGAGATGATAATTCCAAATAGGATTGTATAAGAATTGGATGAATGTTACCCCTACGAAGGTCTGACCCAAATGTAGGGAAGGAAAATATAAACCATAGACTTGGATAATTTCAGATCATGAAAAAGAGTATGGGACAGATATGTTAAGGATGGACATTTTTTTACGGATCCCTACATATTGTCATTAAGACATCTATGGAAAAAAAATATATTTTCCTCCCAAGAATGAAGTTACCAATATTTGACAAACCCGTAAGGGGGTTGAATTATGCAGGGCCACCTAAGGGAATTGGCTGCATAGTCAAATAATAGCATCGTTTGGCTGACACGTCTGTTATATAGACTGTTTATGCAAGGCCGCATAAGGGCACGTGCTGCGTGGTCAGGCAAAAGAATTCTCAGAAATTTTTTATTCGGTGACCAGAAGTCAAGAAAAGGATTATGAAATATGTTAGTATTCAAGACTAGGAATATGACACACAAATATGGGTGTTTTCCAATGTGTGCAGGAATGCACAGATCAATGCTAACCATAATTATGTTGTTGTTGGGTCCTGAATTGAAATAATGGACTTCTCTAGGTATCTCATTAGGATGGGAATCAAGCCATACATAGTTCTTGAAATACAGTTTAACGTTGTGTGGGATGAAAGTATGAGTGATCTTAGTTTAGGGTCATAGATCTTGGACCATTATAAGAAATACATAGTGTGTGTTTTCATGGGGACATTTCAGCTAGGGGACTGAAAGTGGAATTTGGGGTTCGGCCCAAAATACATGGGGCTGAATTCGAGGGACACTCGAAAATTCCTACGTATCCCATAAGGATGGGAATAAATCCCATGTAGTTATAGAAATACCTTCTGTACAAATTTGGTTCATACATGTGAAGGGTGAAAGGGGATTTTAGTGCAATGATGGTTTAACCCAAGATAAAAGGTTCAGGTATTCCCATGTATACACATAATTTTTGGAATATAACATGATTTAAAATCAATGTAAATAATGATTCCCTCTCAGGTGAGGGTATCAAAGAATATTTTAGTTTGTTGTCATACAGGAAAAAAGTGTTGTACAATTTAACGTCGTATAGCAAGGATGAAGGTGAACCAATGTAAAGATATTGATTCTGGGGGCGGTTTCACCAATCAACATCGTATGAGATGGAGGTGAACCGATGTGAAGATATTGGTTTTGGGCTTGAACCTTGGTAGGTTGCCTACGTACCCAGCCTATAAGGCAAGGATCAAAGTCCGCGTAGTTCAATTAAAGAATGAATTAGTGATCAAGTTGTTCTTGGGGACAATGACCAAAAAAATGGTGTTGGGACTTACGCATGGTTAGCGGCCCAGAGAGGGTGTTACAGTTGAAGTTTTATCTAAGCTCACATGAGTCATACTCGGTGTGAGAAACAAGAGGTAACAACAACATTAACGATGCAGTGTTTAATGTCATGTAAGACATATGAAGGGACTATGCTGTTTAAAGTATTGCAGTTAGGACTAGTGGTTTTGCACAGTTTAGTGTCATGTAGTAGGGACAAAATACAGTTTAACGTCATGTAGGATGTATTAAGGGATTTCTATACAGTTTAGCATCATGTAGTTAAGATGATGGGGACAATATAGTTGAATGTCATGTTGAAAAAAATAGGACTGTGCAGTTTAATGTAATGCAGTAAGGACAAAAGAGGACACATTTTAACATCATGTTGTATGTATTAGGGAATTTTTCCTAGTTCAACGTCATGTTGGACAAAAAATGTTATAGTTTAGCATCATGTTGGACAAAAGTGCGAATAGTTTAAGGTCATATGCATAGACCGCAGATGGTGCAGTTTAACGTCATGCTAGATGTAAGATACTTATATACAGTTTAGCGTCATGTAGTTAGGACGTCACAATTTAATGTCATGTGGGATGAAAGTAATACAAATAGTTTAAGGTCATATGTATGGACCGTGGTAATGTATTTTGTGTTTATACAAAATAATTCTTTAGAAATCTGGCATTGCTTGGAGAAGTTATGAGTTCTCCATCCATTGAGATAAAAGAATAAGCTCCATTGGAATAGACCTTATGTATTGAATAAGGTACTTCCCACTTTGGTTCAAGATTGGGAGGTTTCTTTCCTGGTATCATTGGAGTTCTGAGAACTAATACCAACTCTCCCTAAACAAATGAACAAAGATGAACTTTGTTGTTGAAATCTCTTGATATTCGATTCTGATAGACTTCCAAGTGGTGCAGAGTGCACAATCTTTTCTCATCTAACCATTCTAATTCATTCAATAACTTTTTAGACTGTTCATCTTTGGATGACTGATCACAAATGGCTACCCTAAGAAAGAGTAGTTGAACCTCAATTGGCAAGACTGCTTCCGTTACATATACCAATGAATATGGAGTTGACCGTGTTGCAGTACGGGTGGTAGTTTGATAAGCCCATAAAGCATGAAAGAGTTTATCAGTCCATGACTTCTTATCTTTATCCACCATCTTTTGTAGTATATTTGACAGAGTCTTGTTAAAGGCTTCAATCTAGCCATTGGCCGCTGCATGATACCGAGATGAATGGATGGACTTGATGTTGTATTCTTGATACAACTTCTTCACCTCGGATGAACAGATGTTGGTGCCATTATCCGTCAATATGGTATGAGGGACAACAAATCTGGTAATGATGTTAGACTTGATGAAGATAACAATGCATTTAGAACTAACTTCTTTGAGGGTTATTGCATCTTCCCAATTGTAAAAGAAGTTAGTAGCAGTAAGAATATACTTATACTGCTTGGCCGTAGCTAAAGGGTAAGGTCCCACCACATCCATTCCCCATGTGTAAAATGGCCACGAGTATTTAGCTATATGAAGAAACTCTGGAGGTTGATGAATGAAGTTGGCATGTAATTGGCATGAATGACACATCTTTGTGAAATCAACACAATCTTGAATCATTGAAGGCCAAAATTATTCAAGACTTCTAATCTGATCAGACAGTCTATGTGCAGACTGGTGGGCACCAAAGACTCCTACATGCACTTCTTTCATGACAGCCATTCTCTCTTCACCATCAATGCATCTGATGAGAACTCCATAAAAACCACTCTTGTAGAGAATTTCCTCTAGGTGATCTAGGCTATAATAATGAGTAAAATTGACCACACATCACTGGATTTATTATTTCCCAGCTCTATTAGGTGGAAGTGTTCCATTTTGAAGTTATTCCTTGATAGGTGTCATCCATCCCATAGTGTCACAGTATGGCTTAGAGATGGGACTAATTTAATTGATTTCCTCTGTTCTGGATTGAACATAAGGTGAAATTGTACGACGGTGGGAAATACTGATGTTTGTCTTATCCCAATTTTGATCTTCCAGAGTTGTGGCTATAATAGCCAGCGCATCATCTTGAGCATTTTGTGATTGCAGGACATAAGAAAATTTTGATTCCGTGGGAAATTCTTCCATTAACTCTGTGATGTAATAATACAAATGGATCAATTCCTCTTTTCTAATTGCATAATCCCCATTGACTTGTTTGATTACCAGGTCTGAATCCCCTTTCACCTTTAAGTGATTCACTTGTTCTTGAAGTGCCAAATCTAAGCCTACGATGAGAGCTTGGTATTATGCTTCATTATTGGTACCACCTTCCCACAATAAGAAGGAATAATGTAACACTTCCTTTTATAGAGAAATGAGCACAATTCCTAAGACAAATTTTTTGAATTTAAGATTTTCCATTTTCCTCTCTGTTGTACTTCTGGAAGCACCATCAAAGTACATTTCCCATGCCTGAGGACATTCTTGAATAGAGATGACTTCCTCATCACGGAGTTCAATATCTGAAGATGTATCTTCCACTGAAGGGTGTTCATCTAGGAAATAAGCTAGAGCTTGGCCCTTTATTGCTTTTTTAGACACATACTGAATGTCGAATTGTTGCAAAATAAATTCCCACCTTGCCATACGTCCTATAAGCATTGGAAGACTAAGGATGAATTTGAGCGGGTTATTGCGAGATACCAATTGGACCTCGTGATGTTGCAGGTAGTGTTTCAACTTCTGAACTGCAACGAACAATGCTAGGCAGCACTTCTCAATATTTGAATATCGGGTGTCTGCTTCAAGCATAGTCCGACTAAGATAGTAGAGGCTGTTTTAATTCCAGCATCATTCTTCTGAGCAAGAAAAGCACCCAATGATCGCTCTAGAGCTGTTACATAGAGGATAAGTGGTCTTCCTTCAACAGGTGGTATTAACATCAGTGGACTAAAGAGATACTTCTTGAGAATATCGAATGCTTTTTTATATTCGTCATTCCACTGGTAAGTGACTCCCTTCTTCATTAATTTTGTGAAGGGTAAGATTTTGTCTGCCAAATTGGCGATGAAACGCCGAATATAGGCTAAGTGTCCTTGAAGTCCTCTCAATTATTTTAAATTTTGAGGAGGTGATATACCAAGGATTGAATTGGCCTTCTCAGGATCAACTTTGATACCATGATGGCTCACAAAAAAGCCAAGAAATATCCCCGAGGTTACCCCAAAAGCACATTTTAAGGGGTTCATCTTTAAATTATGTTGCCGAAGTTTGTGGAATATGATTTCCAAATCAGCCAAGTTATTAGAACGTTGTTTGGATTTTACCACCAAATCGTCCACATAAAATTCAACAAAATTTCCCAGAAAGGGTTTGAAGATATGATGCATTGCACGCTGATATGTTGCGCCAACATTATTTAAGCCATAGGGAATTAACTGATAGAAAAACACACACTGAGGGGATCTGAAGGATGTAGATTCCTCTTCTTCTGGAGCCATTCGTATTTTATTATACCCGGAATATCCATCCATGGAGGAGAGTGCTTCATATCCATCTGTTGCATCAATTAGTAGTTCTGTAATTAGAACTGGAAAATCATCCTTAGGACAATGCTGATTAAGTTCTCTGAAATCAATGAAAACTCTAATTTTCCCATTATTCTTTTTCACTGGGACAATATTATCCAACCACTTGGGATATTGAACTTATCTGATGAAGTTTGCTTTGATAATCTTATCCACTTCAGCCTCAATTTTGGAAGCATAGGTTGGGTGTGTTCTTCTAGCAGCTTTCTTGAATCCTCAATGATCTTCTGGCAAACCCAAATGATGAGTGGCAACATCAGGATCAAGCCCTGGCATCTCTGTATAGTTCCATGCAAATATATCTCGATTTTGCTTTATAAAGGAAATATATGTCTCTTGTTCTTCAAGAGTCATGGCCATACTGATTAAAGTGGGGCATGGATCTTCTTTTGTACCCAGATTGATTTCTCTAAGTTTATACACACTAGTAGAGATACCCTCTTCAAATGCTGGAGGAGCATCTCTGAGATCTTCCTCTTCTTCTTCAACATGTTTTACTTCTTCTGTTTCTACTTGCATAGTAGATGATGAAGCAGAATTTCCATGATCAGAAGAGATGTTAAAATTTGAACATCTTGAAGAAGAAGCTTCCATATCCGACTTAGTTGATGATGAAGTATCTTCCTTGGGAAATAAAGATGAGATGATGGAATGAAAATCAACATCATCGTTCACCTTTGGTATTGATATAACTTCTTATGGCCTGATTGGAAAAGTATAGACTTGATGGATTTCAGCAGATGAAATGAAGACATCTCTATTTGATCTTTAATTATTGCCTGGTGGCTCACCAATTTCTCACATGTTGTCTGACTCGATTGCTGTAATTAACATTATGCATTTTTCCATAAGAGTATTTTGATTTGGGTCTATCTTTTCAATTTGACTGGTAGGCAACACATAATCTGTACTCAGATGTGCAAATGGATTTACTGGAATCTTCTCCAAACCATATGGAGCATTAAATTTGGTAATCTCCCTTGTTGTGGATTCCTCCTTTCCCTTCATGTGATAGAATTCCGCCTCAATGTATTGAGATTCACATGTCTTGAATGGGGCCTTATCACCATAAAATGTCCCAAATTGACCATAAAAAAAATACATGATACATTGATGGTGTGATGAAGGGATAGCCACATGTTGATGTAGCCAGGGTCTTCCAAGCAAGATGTTGAAGGCTGAGTCTTGATCAATAACAATGAAATCTGAATTGGATACAAGATCTCCAAACTAAGTTCTGAGTGAAATCTCTCCCAGTGGTTCCTGTTAATTTTTATCATATCCTTGTAACATCATAGTTGAAGGAGTTAAATCAGATTCCTTGAGGTCCAATCGATGAAGTGTATGAATGGGCATGAGGTTGACTCGTGAACCATTATCAATGAAAGCTCTTCGAATTCCTACACCATTGACCATGCCAGATAAGTACAAAGGTCTAATATGTCTATGAACGAAATCATCTTCATCTTCATCAGTAAAAGATATTACTGCATGGCATTATGCAGTATTATTCTCTATATGTTAGACTTCAGCTGCAGCAATTTCAGTCTCAAACTCTTAAGGACTTGACAAATCCTCGATGAGTGCCTCCCAAAGATCCTTTGATAAATTCAAGGAATCGAGAATTGATAACTTGGCCGGTACTTGGGCCAGGTGTTTCAATATATCATACTTTTGATCCAAAGGTCAACGTTTCCCAACAAGAACATGTGTTTTAGCAGGCACATTGGAAGTTGATTCTTTGGGATTTGATGCATCTTGTACCAGGATAGGAGTTGGCAACACTTCTGGCTTTGGAAGATTAGACTCATTATGTCTATTTACTTATTGAGAGGAAGAATATGGAACCTTCAACCGATCTTCGAGAATAATTTTTCTAGGATTGAGTCTACCTTGTGTGGAAGAACATTCTTGTTCTTGTTGATCTCCTTGAACGGCTCTACCACGGGTTTCTTCCGCATACACAGTTCTAGAAGGGGTATAATTAGAATAGTGGCCTCTGAAAGATCCACGTATTCCCCTCTATCCTGAGCCTTTGGAACTTCATCTAATTCCTCTATTTTATATAGGGAATTCAGGCTCATCAAAATCGAAACTGTGACTGGAATATGGATCCACTAATTGAATCATATTGACAGAACCAAAGATCAACTCTTCATCCGATGAAGACTCTTCTTGATTAGCCTATTTAGGTTGTTCTATTTGGTGGGGCGGTGCCTGTTTCTTTGAAGTAGATGGCATTAAATCTACCAGAGTCAGAGATAGCTTAGGCTTTGACACATACTCATCTTCTTCTGATTGTTCCTCTTTCTTTGAATTATGCCTCCCTTTTGAGAATTTTCCCTCTAATGAAGAGGGATTTGCTGCAGCATTTATAGTAGAAGGAATAATTGGTTTCTTCAATTATGTTCACAAAATGTCATGAGTTTGGTTAATTGTTTTTCTAACCATCCAATCATCATATTTCTGTGC
The DNA here is from genome assembly GCA_963277665.1 of Viscum album. Taxonomy (NCBI): domain Eukaryota; kingdom Viridiplantae; phylum Streptophyta; class Magnoliopsida; order Santalales; family Viscaceae; genus Viscum; species Viscum album. The sequence goes on from OY728139.1 coordinate 1,099,908,389, forward strand.
ATTTTTTCTTTTGACTTCTTTCCACTCGCCTTCCTCCTCTGGAACTGTAGCAGTAACACATGCTACCTGAGCTGAAGAACCTTTCAATTTGACTTGTCCCAAGTCGACCATTCTTTGATAGAGTTCCTTGAAAAAAAACACTCATGAATGGGATGACCCAAGATTTGATGGAAGGGTCAATAATTGGGACGGTCTTCATCTCCTTCCTTGTTCGGCCTCTTGGGCCTTGTCAATTGAACTAAATTATTTTCCAGAGCCGAAATGAAGTAACTAGGAACTTGTTCATTTCGGAAGGAGTATGTTTTTCTCTTCAGATACTCAAATTGTTTCCTTCTTTGATCTTTTTTATCTTCTTGATGAAATGACCTCTATTGTTGGCGCTTAGGAGGTGGAGCCATTAGAAAAGATGAAGGCCTTGAAGTAGATGCAGGTACGTGTGCGTGTTTAAGCATAACTATAGCAGTCTATGCTTTACCCATTCTCCTTCCTAGAGCTGATGGAATTACACGAGCTTTATCCTTAGTCTTTATAAGATAATCTTCAATATGTTTAGCGATTGAAGTAAGGTCTCGAAACTCTCCTGTGTATTTCACAGGGATCAGTGGTTTGTGCAACTCATCACGTAAATTCACCACACAGATTGGCAACAATTCCTTTTGAGGGAGTGCTAATCTTAGGGAATATGTTAATCCCTTCCAGCAAGAAATGAAATCTGAGACCCTTTCATTATCCCTTTGCATACAGTTTGTAGGATGAAAAACTGTTGTCTTTGGCAATGTTGAGCTGAATTAGAGAAGGAAACTTTGGTAAAGATCCTCCCATCCGGAAATTGACCTGGATTGCAAGATTGTGTACCAAACATAATCTCTTCCTTGCAAGCTTCACACAAATCATCTGAGTTTCACTACTTCTTGTTGTTCTAGAGTTCCCATCATAGGATCCCAACAAGACACGTAATGCGTCAAATGAAATTCAGGATCGACTAATCCATTGAAAATAGGGAATACAGGGTTACCAAAACTTGATGGAGGAGGGATTGAATCAACCCATTTAGGGTAAAATCTCTTTTCTAGTTAAAACTATTCACACTTCCCTTTAATATTCTCTAACCGAGCTGTTAATGAATCAATTGTAGTTATTAAATTTTGAGAAACATCCGGTTGAACTAGGACTTAGGCGGGTGCAATAATTGGAGTCTGGACATGTATGGTGGCTGGTACTGTAACTGATGGTAGCACCCCCGATTGTTGTTGCACTTGACTTGTAGGATTAGACCTGTGAGGGTGTACTGATAGAGGAGTATATTCTTGATCCATCTCAGTATTTGCAAGAAATTCCCTTGGCTGACTAACTCTAGCAATCTTAGGAGGAAGACTACCTTGAAGTAGTTCTACATTCAACCTTCTCAATTCCTTTATTTCTTCCTCTTGTTATACAAATTTGTGCTCTAGTGAGAGTGATTGGCCTTCTCCAGAGGAAGGGTCTGTATCTTGGTTCTTTCCTTTCCCATTATTGGACACCTTTCGGAGAGGAAGAAGTGAGTTACTTGAAGGATTACCTAGGTTCTGAGTAATCCTTTGATTTTGTGTACGCACGCCTTCTTCATTTGTGTCTGTGCGTACAACTTCTTGAGCATGAAATTCTTCATCTGAGTCCCCTGAGTTAACCTCATGTTTTGGAGGATCAGCAAAAATATCATTAATGAAATTAATTGATGCATAACCCATCACATCCATTCTATCATCATTTATGTGATATTTTCTTCTTACATGTCTTTGATGAGACATTTCCTTTTGTTGATTCGATCCGTCAAGAACTTCTTGACGAACCATAATATGGAGGGAATCTCCTGATAATTTGTCTCTTCATTCCTCTTGAGGCATCTTCCCCAATCGAGAGAGGGATGACTTTCTCTGAGGGAGGGAATGAGGATTTGAAAGGTCCCCAGTCCAGTGAACTAGGGTTGTTCCTACTGTCTTTTCTCAAATCCTTGAATCCTATTTGTTGATTCTGAGGGTTGGGTTAAAAGAGTCCCTAGTCTGGAAAGCTAGGGTGGTTCTTGACATGCTATGTCTGAGACTTTCTTAAAGGATCTTCTGATCTTGCAGACCATGGTCCGGAAATTAGTTGGATGCATAAATCGAAATCCACTTTTATCACCTGGTTCAAAAGACCGTTGGATGATTTCCGACACTTCTGTCACATGATGATGTGCTTGCTCTATACGAGAGGCCAGTTCAATATTCTCATTTTCTTGATGTATGAGTAATTCAACAACTTTTTCTCTGTATTCTTTATTTTGAGAGGAACTAGTTGAAACCTCTTCTTGGGAAATATTTTGATTAAAACAAAACCCATTGACTTTGGCCGGCCATGGAAAATAACATTGCATGAAACCATTTTCAGAAGGCTTTGCTGACTTGAGAGAACAGTTAAATGTAGTGCTCCATGAACACCCCATCCTATGACATGAATACCAGATGTGGGATTGGAAATTAATGGGCGCAATCTTCTTAGTGCGCCAAGGCATGAACGTTGAAGGGATCTCTACTACTTTTCATCCTTCGGAAATCGAGAGACTTATAGAGATGTGAAATCAATCTGACATTGTAACCCTTCTATTATCTTAACATTATTTTCATATTCATCATTTGATAATAATTTCTTTTTAAACTGACAAAGATTTTTCCATATTTTAAGACGAATATCATGAATTCCATCTTCCATCAGCTTCTCTGGAATATCATACTGAGAGTTAGCCAGAGGCCAAAACATGACTGGCACTTCACCCTTCGCCAGTTTTTTTTCTCATGTTCAGCATTTATTATTTATCATTCAATGAAGATTATTCTACCTGATTTGACAAGATTTTGTGCTTCCTTGCTGCTTCATCGGATTCAATGGGATTGGTAGAGAATTCACTGATCAAACTAGAATATGAATGACCTGGGGGTGGTTCAGAGAATGACCTACACCCCAGGCTATCTTCTGATCGAGAAAGTATTTCACTTGCTGATGGTAAAGGTTCAGACATGACTGGATTTACTTTTTCAAGTGCCTTAAGATAAGAGGTCTTTCTCAGCACTACATTTTCTACTGGATTATTTTCCGGGAAATGTGCATCACTACTATGGAGAGGACCTTCACAACGAAATTCATCATCATAGGGAGAACCACCATGGTGGGTTACAGCAAAAAGATGAAATCTCTTGCTCCTTGGTCTTCTGGCCACACAGAGGGTTATTGTAGCTCTCATATGAAGATCAAACTTCAAGATAGACTGAACTATCATGAAGCAAGCCTTTATGAGGAAGTGTCTGTTAAAGACCTTCGGAATTAATGTTCCCACTATTCGGGTCGGAGGGAGTAGAATCTTGGATTCTGACAGATAATTTTCTGAGGGTTTCAAGAACTCCAGCATCGAGCAAGGCCTTATTATAGATTGGCCCTTTATTTCATGACTGTTCTGGGTGGGTCTTCTTCATAGACGCCTTCTTACTCAATTTGGAAGGTGTGTGTGCCTGCTCAGGAGAAATGATCAAGTTAGGCTGATTATCTCCGCTCAGACTAGGTTTATGTGCCTGACTTGGTTGTCCGTATGATATGGGGGAGTACGCCCCATAACCCTCTTGGACTGGAACAGATGTGTGTGTCTATTTTGGAGTGAACTGTTGATGTGTCACTCCACTGGTAGGGATAGATTTATGTGTCTTTCCCTAAGATGCTGCTGAAGCTATTATAATATCCTGGTAGGCATCCAGAATATGAACAGGGATTTGCTTCTGCTCTTTCACCATTGATAGAAGATTCTTGGTGACTTCAGTTGCCGGAACGGGGATATACGTCCATTCCGTGCATGGATTAGGTATATGTTCCCGCTCTTGTCCTCCTTTTCGTATCAGTGAATCCTGACAGTACTCAAGTGTGGGGATAGAGAGTTGAGTCTGCCTTCTGTTTGTCACCGGAGCTTTCAAACTGACTTCTCGGAGTACTACCAAACGAGACTATTGGTAATCTTGATTAATAATAGCAGGTGTGTGTGCCTACTGATTGCACTTCGCCGAACGTGGTTAATGAGTTCATAATATGTAGTTAGACGAGCCTACTGACTGGTTGATGATTTATAAATAGGTGTATGTTCCTATCTATAGTACTTCACCGGAATTTCCTGGAGGGATTGACGTGATGCTGCTAGATGAATCTGCTAGACATCTGAATTAAAATGGATGGGTGTATGTGCCCTCTCTTTTCTTGTAACCAAATTAGGTTGGTGGACTTCTCCTGAGATGGCAGAGATGAGAACCTACTCACTATTAACTGGTTGTCGCCTCTGGTGGTTTGTCTTGCCTACTCGGGTTCGAGGAACCTGAGCCGAATGCTTGGAGTCAATAACCTCATCATGTTGAGGGTACACTGCCCCATGAGTCTAGCGGCGATTGTTGATGGGAGCCCTCGGGAAGGACCCATGTCACCTTGAATTAGGGCCCTGAGGGACTTGCTCATTCACCTCATCAGAATATGGGAGTGAATGGTGATTGTGTTCTGGGGATAACGACTCGAAACAGTTGGAGATGGTGGTTAGAACTGCCTGCTTCTTGATCACTTGTCGTCCCTATCCAGATGACCAGGTTGAATTATTGACTTATAGGGCTTGTCGAGCAGCCTCTATAGTTGGAATAGTACTGTTTTGATGGTACTCCATAACCAGCTAATTTGATACCCAGTGTTGAAGATGCTGAGTAGGTGATGTCATCCTCAGAGCGGATGATGATCCTGCAGAAGTAGGAGAATTGGAATTTGCAACAAAAGTTTCACAGCAGAAGTATTCATGGGTGTAAACTTGAGAGAAGCCATTTTCGTAATGCAGAAGTTCTTGGAAAAGTGTTCCTGTTTGATATAATAGACATAATCAAGATAATTTCGGCCACTACATCCTTTGGATGAGCAAATATGTTATTTATTGCTCTGTTGGCCCTCTTATTGCGTTTAAATAGGGGCCTAACAAACTAGTAAAGCATCATTTTAACTTGGTTAAGGATTCATGTCAGGTTCACCATTTTTTGTTTCCATTGGAATTGGTATGACCTCATTGATTGAAGGTTCAAACATTCCAATCGGTTTCTAATGGGTTTGTTCATAGAACCAGAAACATCCAATGATTCCATATCCATTTGGACCTACTTTCCGAATTTAGGCACTCGTTAGTTGTGGACTAATGAGGCTTAGGAATTTGCATTCGTCGAGAGGATCCGAGTTCGGACTCATCACACCTTTTTGAGGGGAATTATTGTCTACTCCGAGACTCTCTTTATAGATTTAATTTATGTTCGTGAATCCTAATTACATTACCAAGTATAAAATGATTTTTCCATTAAATCTGAAAATCAATGATTGATAGTTAGGAATTTTAGATAATCTTTTATATTTATTCGAGGTTCTTCATCAATAAACAATCATCTGTATTTGTTAGAGATTCTTAGTCAATGGTATCCTTCAATACATAAAAGTATCTTGGTCATTATGATAACCATACTGGTTTTAAATCCACTCAGTGGGGCACTTGAAGTTTATTATCATTCAGAAGGACATGGATTATTTCAGAGTTGGGATCCTACCCACTGATGGGCTACCTATGTATCCTTTGTTTTGGAAAAGAATTCAGAACCCATGTAGTTTGAGTAAGGGAGTATGATGTTTATGATTGATGGCTCAAAGAAAAGATGACATAATTACTTTTACACTTTAAGCTCAAGTGAGTCATGCTCGGTGTGAGAAACAGGAGGTATTGGTAAAACCAGACAATTGTCTTTGAAAGATGTAATCATAAGAAATGATATGGGGCTTATGTATGTATGAATTCCCAAACAGATGAAGATTAATATTTACTTCAGGGAAGAAATCCAGGAACAAGGTCCATAAAGGTAAATGTGCTTTATGGAGAATTGGATACTCTAATATTGGGGCTTACTCCTAAGGAAGATTCCCATGTTTGGAGGGGACTTATGATTTGGTTTTACTCCTGAGAAGGAAGTCCAAATAAAAAGTAAATTAAGACTGGTTAAGAGATATTTATGACTGGGGCTTACTCCTAAGGAGGATCCCCAGGTTAAAGGACTTGAAAAATTAAGGGACTCTGGGCTTACTCCTAAAGAGGATGCCCATATTTGAGACTAGGGATTACTCCTGAAAAGGAATCCCAGGTTGAGAGAATTATTGTTGGGGCTTACTCCGGAGGAGGATGCCTATATTTGGGAACTTTAAGAATGGAGCTTACTCCTAAAGAGGATGCCCAGATTAGGGGACTTGGGGCTTACTCCTGAAAATGAGGCCCATGTTAAGGGAAATTATGACTGGGGCTTACTCATAAGGAGGATGCCCAAATTAACGTGGAATTAGGGCTTACTCCTAAGTAGGATGCCCAAATTAAACGAGAATTTAGACTGGGGCTTATTCCTGAGAAGGATTCCCAAATCAATGAGGATTTGGGGCTTAATCCTGAGAAGGAGGCCCAAATTAATGAGTATTTGGGGCTTACTTCTGAGAAGGAGGCCCAGATCAATGAGGATTTGGGGCTTACTTCTGAGAGGGAGGCCCAGATCAATGAGGATTTGTGGCTTACTCATGAGAAGGAGGCCTAGATAAATGAGGATTTGGGGCTTACTCTTGAGAAGGTGGCCCAAATCAATGATTCTCTCATCTTAGAGGATGAGGTTGAATGAATAAACTCTCTAACTTTAGTGATATAAAGATGTGAAAATCAATAGGTTTTGAAAAATGTTCCATGGAACTCCTTTCAGATAAGAAATCCAATCAAGAAAACATGCCATAAATGGCTTTGAAGAGTGTCTTGAAGACTGAATCTTGAATAGGAGAGGTGGATTGGCATAAGAGGGATTAAATGGGTAGGAAGGGCACCCAAAAATAGAAGGGCGTGTAAGTCCTACTAGGCTCGCAGGTACTGCGTGGGCGCGCAAGTCCTGGGCACGCAGGTATACCTGCGCGGCACATGGGTACTTGTGCGATTGTTAACTAGTAGGGTAATACCTGGGCGATCCTTGACCAAAGCCTTTAAAATTATCCCAAGGTACTTCCAGAAGATTGGTGCACAAGTTTCAATGAGTATGTAAGGATCCGCGCAAGTGTGTCCATTTCCTTTAGGGGTAAAACACTTAGGCATGCATGTGTTAGTGAATTCTAACACTTATAACTTATTCCTCTTGTTTAGACCTTCCATTCTAGGTAAAGAATTACCTTTGAAGTGTTTGGAAGACTTGAAGAAGAGACGTGGGCATTCAGAGCTCTGTATCTGAATTCTGGAAAAATTCCTCCCAAAATGGGGGGCCCATCGGGAGTATTTATAGGTTGGAGAAGACCCTAGGCGGTTTTCAAAGAGAGCACACAAGTCACCTGTGCGACCAATTGGGTGGCGCGCAAGTATACTTGCGCAACCATGCTGGAACTTGCGCGACCTATGGGAAATGTTCTCCTTGTTCATCCTTTTCTCTTTTTTTATTTTTATTCAAAGGATGAATCTTCTTTGTTTGAGGTATGTCCCTTTTCATTTCTTTTAGACTCTGTGACGAAAAAGGAGTCTCAACATTGGGGAAGGGAAATTTAGATAATAGGTATGTGAATTTTATCTTGGTATTGATCAAGTGGTTCAACAAGTCTATTTACTCACTATATACCTAAGTGGGTACTTACTTCCCATGAAGGAAAATGGAGGAGTTATAGTATCTAATTCCATGATGCTGGCCTCTATGGAAGGGGGGATTGTATCAGGATAGACCATCCATTATTGGAAAACATCTATCATCTTATGCACCATGCCTATAAGGAAAATCCACTTTAAGAAATAATTTGTTCCCTTCGATGTATTATAGGGATGGATTGAAGATCACTTGGTGGTTAGGAATATTGAAACATTCAAGTTATCCAAAATGTTTTCTTCATACCATACCTGTAATGCATAAAGGGGGTGAGGTAATTACACTAAAAACAATGATATTATGGATTATGTAAGGGGATATTGTCATTTCACCTTCAAACAATATGTTCCCAAGCTGATAGGTGACATTGTCGACATCAGTGATTCTAGTTATGATGCACGATCTTATGATATGTAACTTCACGAATGAGTTATTTCCACGTGTGTTGATGAAGAAATTCTCTGTGAATGGTTTGAAACCTACCAATCTAGCCACAAATAACTATCTATACAGTCATGATGTCCTCACTCTCTCTATGTTTGATTTGAGGTGAATTTGATGGTAGCTCTACAGTTTTGGATGATGGTTACTAGGGAGGGGAATGGTGAAATGGTAAATCCTCCTCTTTGTAATGTTGTAATTGGTTTATCATGTGGTTATACTGAAGTTAAAATTCCTTTATATATTAAAGATAAATTATGCAAACTTTTGAGCAAGTCCTCCCAACCACCGGTTGGAGATCACAACCCCATCACTAGAAAGAAACTAGCTCTCAGAAAGTTGGTAGTTCCAGAAGAACCTCACAGGGAAATAAAATGCTTACCATTATCAAAAGAAGAACCTATGGAAACAACTAGAAAAAGTTTAGATCCAGAGTTATAGACTACACTGGAGTTTTTGTTTCCCATCACATCTCATCAATGGGTGGATTGTAAGGCACAGAACTAAGAGGTTGAGCTCTGGTGTTTTTTTCCAAGAAGATGTGCTTTTGGAAAGCTTCACCTATATCACTTTACCTCTGGGTATCTCTTTTAAAGACATTCATGAGGAGTTCAAGGCCTATCATAGAGACCATGATCTATCTTTTGAGAGCATCAAGGGTAATATATTTTATTCTCCACTAATCCACTAAATGTATGTAAATGGAACACCTCAAATTGCTACAGAATAATAAGGTTATCCCTTCATTAAGGAAGCGGTATGTCCAAGTTCACTTCTCATAATACCATTTTTAATATATTAAAGACCTTTATATGTTAAAAAAGTGTGATGTTTCTATAGGTCGTACAAATATTCCATTCTGTAATTATACTCCCTATGGTATGACATTGGGTGACTAATTTAGTGATGCCAGGGTGAACAATGGTGAGGGGTCCCCTGGTGAATATGATAAGATGAGGGAGGAAATTTTCACTTCTAAAGAAATAGTTTCACCTTCCAAACCTTCCAAAGAGAATTAAAGGGAATGGAATAAGAATAAAATGAGAAGTATACATTGTGAGCCCCCTCTCTTGTGAAATACTTAATTAATTAGGGTATTCCATTACTATATTATCTTTGATTACTCTCGAAACAAATTTTGATTTTCCAAAATGTGTAGGTCCCCACCAAGGTTACTATAATGAGAATGTGTCCACATTTAAGGATACAGGTTTTCATTTGGTTATATCAGAAGACCCACCCTTGTTGGGTTTGACACATTATGAATTAGAGGTGGATGAGGTGTCGGTTCAATCATGTATTTTGTCAACTATAGGCATTTCAATTATCATACCATTTCATCCAAAATGGGTGGGTGGACATTTAGAGTAAGTTAACACTAGTTGTTATTTAGCTAAAATGTTAGCTATTCTTGAAGTGAGTTTTGGAGAAGGTGATTACAAATTCCAGACTATATAATTTTTTATTTTGTGTCATATCACATGATATTATCATTTTTCTATTTTAGTTCTAAAATATTTTTACCAATATAAATCTTCCAAAAAATCAGTAGAAGTTCCACAAAGCCTCATATCATAAAGAGTTACTTCTTTATCTAAGGATTGGATCAGGGGAGTGGATGTCTCTATCGACGCGAAAAATAATGGTATGTTTTTCTCATTGGTCATATCCTTAAATTACCTGGTTATACCATATCATTTATCATGTAACTAAAGATACCTCGTCCCCTTTACTCTCATTTCTTCACCCCGATGTTTGGGGGATGTAGTGCCTGATCACTTGTGGGTTCCTCTAACTGGATCAACCAACTAAGAGGTTGGATCTATCAATTCATCGAAAAAGTACAGTAGTATACCACTTTCCTTGAAAAATATGGTCCAAGAATACGTCTTCATTCCCATAATTGGTTAGGTTTTCTCCTGAGTTCAATATCATTATAACAACTGAAGCGATGACACATGTAGAGGGATGCGTGGGTCATAGTTTTAGAGACCCCTTGGATGAGTTGACAGATTAGTTGGGCCACATTCGGTTCATGTTTCCTGCCATTGGTTATGAGGGTTTAGATTATTCCATTGCTAATCCATGGGTCATGAAAGTCATCTCTTTGATAGATCAAAAGAGGGCCCTTGAATTATGGGTGGAAGCTGTTGAGGCTTCCTCTTTTGTTATATAAAACTGGGATGAGGATATGAAGGAATATTTCGAGCATGCGATAGTGGTGGAAACTCATTGAGAAGAATTAAATAATGGGAATGTTGAAATTGGCCTTTTTTGGTATGAAATTTGTATTATTCAATCTGTGGTCATCCATATTCAAGTATATTTATCTGAATTTCAAAATGCACTCTAGATATTGGTGAATCTTGTGATGGACAAATGGGGACTTCTAGATGTGGTATAAAATTCATAGATTGAGGCCATTGTCAGTGCAGAATAGTTGCAACATGCTGAAAAAGGTTGATAGTGTATTTTCTAATCAGTTAGGCCAATTTGGGGCCTCCCTGCACCAGAAAAATATAAATCATAAGGATTAATCTTATCACATTATGTAATAGAATCATAATATTCTAAACTTACATGGGATTTTATATTCACAGAATAGTCTCTGGTATGTAGAGACTACTCTTTTTGAATGATTTTTTGGTCAATATATATTTTTTCCTCAATATTTCTATTGTTCATGATGTGCATGACATTCCACTAATCTGATATTATTTGAAATTTCAACATAACTCATCCTTTCCATAAGATCAATGAAACCTAAATATCTGGTTTGTAGAAGTATTATTGGGTATGATAAATGTCCGGAAGGTATGATGTTATCTTTTCCATATCTGATGGGTTTGGTGAGCATTGATTGATTTCTTCTAAGGCCGTATGATGTAACTTACAAACTTGTAGAGGATAAATAGTTGTTGTGTTGTATTTTTGCTTCTTTTAGCTTGAACATGATATTTCTTTAGTTTAGGGACTTTTTCTCATGCATTCTATTGGTTTAATTTAATTTATTTTAGCTCAGACCTGATATTTCTTTACTTTAGGATATTTTATCAGGGATGTTCAATTATTTAGTTTAAGGTATTTTAGCTCAGACATGATATTTTTTTAGTTTAGATTCATTTATCATGGACATAATATTTCTTTAGTTTATGGTATTTCAGCTCAGACTTGATATTTCCTTAGTTTATTCTCTATTATCTCAGACCTAATATTTCATTATTTTAGGGTCTTTTATTTCAGAAATTATATTTCTTTAGTTTAAGTTCTTTTATCTCAGGTCTAATATTTCTTTATTTTATGGTCTTTTAGATCAAACATAATATTTATTTGTATTATGGTAATTTATATCAAGCATGATATTTCTCTATAGTAGGGTCTTTTATCTCATAACTGATATTATATTATTTTAGGGTCTTCTAGCTTGGACCTTCTATTTCTTTAGTTTAGGTTTTTTAATCTCAAACCTCATATTACATTAGTTTTGGGTCTTTTTTGTTAGACTTGATATTTCTTTTTTAAGGTTTTTAGCTCATACCTATTATTTATTTATTTTAAGGTCATTTAACATAGACCTGATATTTCCTAATTTTATGGCCTTTTAGCTTGTACCTCATTGATGATCATGGAATATTTTCAAAACAACCCTTGAATGACCCAAAACACTCTTGGTTTTTGGGTGATATCGTGGTGTTACAAAGGCATATGAGGATAAAAACCCCTTTTACTGAGTGTCACATTTGTTTGATGACCATAGGCACATATTCAGGATCCATTGGAATACATTCATAGTCAAATGAATGGTTTATGGAAGATGGGTATCTTTTCCAGGGGATATAGAAGATTTATATCGTTAATTTATATTTAGGATGAAATAATAGTGAAACCAGGTATTCCTGGATAGTTGGAGTATGGTTAATATAAATCAAAATAACAAATTTTGATTCTTTCAATATAATATGGGGAATACATTATAGGTTTGTCCTGTTAAATTATAAGATTCCATGATCTGATGTGGTGTTTCCAGGTTTCACAATGATTAAATCTCTTTTCTGGAAGGGAGAAAATGCCTTTAGTTGGGGGGGTCAAGGACCTTATTTGATGGTGGAATGGTCCTGAAAAAGAAGAAGTATTCTTCTTTATGAAGCCCATGAAAGTTTTATGAAGACATAAAAACACATATTATGGGGCTCGATATGTAAATAATACTATCCATGAAGGGTTTCAGCACCCTAAGGATATTTATATCTGTATTATAAAGCTCAATCCTTACTCAATGTGGTTTTGAATCATGAGATATGGTCCATCAATGGTTCGGGAATAGAGTGTTGAATTCTGGTCTTGATAAATAGTATTAAATATAGTGATTTAATATTAATGATGTCAAATCCACATGGATTGTGTGGTGCAAGGATTGTAAATTGTATCCCAAAATGATTGGATTAGGGGGATGGTATGGGATAGTCATACCAATAGTAGTTCAGACACACTAAGGTGTTGAGTTAATTTGTGGTGATGTTATAGATCAAATGGATCAGATTTACCTTTTTTCATAGTGATGCATTTGTTTGATGACCATATGAGCATATAAAGAATCCATATACTTATATTCACATTAATGAAAAGGGTCCCTTAAAGCTGTTTATCCTTTCTGAGAGCCAAGAAATATTTATGGTGATATGGGGCACTTGAAATCATGAAGTGTAATTTCAGAATGTGTAATATCTAAGGAGGGTCCAAGCACCAAAAAATTTGTGTAACCTTCAAGAAAACACATTCTCTCATTGAGTATATGTGAAAAATAATTACTCTTATTTTTTCCTGAACTAAAAGTTCTAGCGATAATAGCTTGGGTTTTACCATGTCTATAATGTAGACACTAAGATCAATGTGCATTATTTGTTTTCTCCCATATTTTTTCATAAACTATGTAGATGATGAGTTTATTGAGTGGAGACTTGACGTTTTCTCAAGACACCAGTTTTGTTCTTTCATCATAACATGTTTTGTGCCTCTTTCACTTATAGTTTAATGTTTTGAGATTTGGACCATTATTGTCTAGAATTTAAGGTCAAACAACTTTTACCAATTGTGCAAGAATATTAATTTCAAGATGAACATAAACCTAATATGGGAGATGATACACAATATCCCAAATAAGATAACCAAAGTGTACACAAAAATACTCTCATGGAGGTGATGAGAATGTTAAAAATCATTGATCAAGGATCTCAAGTCGTGAGTAATGATATGGGAAAACAAAAAATTGATGGGTTCATATCACAATGTGGTGTTGACATCTACCATAGAGATTCCTGGAATCATAAGGATCATGATTTACTTTTTGTAGAGTGAATCATTTGGTTGAAAACCATAGGCACATATGCAAGAGGCATTGGCATACATGAAGATTCATGGAAATGGAAACTTGAAGTTGGGTATCCTCTCCAAGGGACATGGAAGGTTTTCAAAAACTCAAAGAACCCAAGGCATGAAGTGTGTCTTATGGATTGAGGTTATTTTCATGATGATGGAAGAACCTCATACTCCAGCTGACAATGATGAGGCTCTGGTGGTCCCTTGATATATGGGAAAAATGGGTGATGGCCGACATAGTTTTATCATCATGTAGAAGGGATTTTTTCTGTTGTAGTATAACACACATGGTATGGACATGTTACATGTCATTTATTTTCGTACGTTAATGGGTTTTTTGTTGTGTATTTTTACTATCACTTGACCATGACATTCACCTTTCAGTTTAATGTCATGCAGTAAGGACATGTTCTCTGGTGTTTATTGTCATGAAGTCAGGAAAATTGTTTTGTGTAGTTTTAATTTCATGTGACCAGGATGCTTTCCTTTAGTTTAATGTCATGCATGAAGGATGTACACACATGAAATTTAACATCATGCAGTAAGTATGTTTTCTATGATGATTATTAGCATGCGGTAAATACATACTATCACGTTTTCTAACATAATGCGGTAAGGATGTGACAACCAACATGAAATTTTTTACAATGCATATTATATACACAAACAAGACGTTCATAGATCTAAATCATAGGTAGGCAGAGTTATCTTCTATGAATTGGTCCCCTATGCAGTCTGGGGTGCATTATGTGTTAATTTTCATAGTTGGAACCATGATTAAGGATCTGGATGTCACTACATATCATGTAATGACATGAATCAAGAAACACATAGTTCTTCAGTGGGAAACATTATAAAAGTATATCCAATGAATATATGTGGCCATTTTTTCCATTGATTGTCGTAGTAGAGGCCAGGATTGGAGATCTGTATGTCACTATATATCATGTGATAATAGGAATCAGGCCATGCATTTTTCTTGAGTAACTGTGTAGTTTAACATCATCTGGAAAGGATGTGGAATTCCCGATGTGAAAAAGGGAATTGTGTCTAGACCCAAAGATGGAAATCTTATTGTCACTATATATAATTTTGAAATAGAAATTACTCCATACATAGTTCTTGAATTTCCATTAATTTTAACATCATGTGGTGAGAATAGATATGAACCAACATGAAAGATCAAAAATATTGTTGTTGGGCCTAAGAGTGGAATTCTAGGTGTCACTATGTACCTCATGAAAATAAATATCAAGACACATGTAGTTCTTTGATGAATATGTGGTTGGACACCAACACCTAAAATGGTGGTACTCATTAGTGAGTTCAATAGGAATTTGTAGTTTTATGTCATCTAAGGGACATCAATCAAGTATTATAACATCATGTAGTGAGGACTCTTGGTTTTCCTTTAATTATCTTGTACCCTTGACCATGATGATATTTTTGTATGATTTTGTGCCTTGTTATTATAGGGGATCTTATGATGAAACACTTATTCTCATGTGAGCTATTCTCAGTGTGAGAAAAAAGTAATGAAAAGGGCTCCTCTCACTATGTAATGGAAATTAGGGATAGGGTAGGGGTATTCTGCATTTTATGGTGGTTATAAGAATATATAGGATTGAGTAGTCCCTACATATCACATTAAAAATGAGAATCAATTCACATATAGTTCTAGAAAACCTATGTTGTTTAATATCACGTGTAAAATAAATAATTCTAGTAGTTTAACATCTAAATGTAAGATCATGGATCACTTAATATGAAGGAAAAGAAATTATCTATCATGTCCTAGTATGAGAATTTCTAACATCACTATGTATCTTGTGATGATAGGAATCAATCCACACATAGTTCTTGAGGAACTATATAGTTTAATGTCAAGGGTTAAGTCTTCCACTGTACAGTTTAATGTCATGAGCTGAGGACCTGTGATACCATGCAGTTTAAATTCGTTCTATTAGGAGTTCTCAGTACATTTTTAAGTCATGTAGTCCGTATGAGATTGTATGGTTTAATTTCATGTAACTAGGAAAAACATAAAATTGTTAATGTCATGTAACCAAGAATAATTCGTAAAATTTAACGTCGTGTATCCAAGAGGAATTTGTGGTACGTAAACTGGTGAGGATTTCCATGTGATGGTATCTATGTAAAGTAATTTTTGAGAAACCTTAGATTTGTGGGGTGTAACAAACTCCCCATACATTCTTTCTAACGAGTATTCTCTATTTTTTTATAACATATATATGAAATAAATTCCTTCCCATTTGGGTTCAAGGTTCGGATTATTCTCTCCGTGTATCATTGGGGTTCTAAGCCCTAACACCCATTCTCATTGGATGAATGAATAGAGGTGGACCTTCATATTAATGGCTCATGTGATAAAATTATAGTGGACATCATGTTTGTGAAATGTACACAGCCTTTTCGCAACGAGCAGATCGAATTCATCCAAATGCTTCTACAATTTCTCATCTCCTTAGAGTTATCCACAAATGGTTATTCAAAGTGGAAAAAGTTAGACTTCTATGGGAAAAGTCATGTACACTTGTGATTATGGTGTTCCTTGTGTGGCAGTACACATAGTGGTATAGTAGGGCCATAAAGCATGGATGATCTTGTTCGAACAAGAATTGTTATCCTTTTCACAATATTTTGAATTATATTCTAGAGAGTGTTATTGAAGGAATATTTCTATCCATTTCCCCCTTTATGATAGCAGGATGAGTTATTAGACATGATATTTCACTCCAAGTAGAGATTATTCAACTCTTTCAAGTAGAAGTTGGAGTCGTTTTCCATCAATATTGTGTGATGGTTCCTTATATGAGTGCTGATATGAAACATTATGAAGTTGATAGAGTTATTCATCATGATATCCTTGATTAGTATTTCATCATCCCATTTGGAGATGAACATTGTAGTATTAAGGATATACTTGGACTTCTTGGTTGTGGCTAGGGGTATATGGACCCATTACATCCATTCCTCATATGGAAAATGACCAAGAATATTTAGATGCATTTATAAATTCTAATAGTTGATGGATGATTTTTTAATGGATTTGTTATAAATGACATTTCTTGGGGAATTCCACACTATCCTATATCATGTTATGCTAATAATATACCAACATCTTGATCTTATTTGAGATCCTAGTCCTAAATAGATTGGTGTCGTATGATCAAGCATGGAATTCATCAATAATAGGGAGAATATATCCATACTCTATGTATCTGAGGAGAATTCCATAAGAGACTCACTTTTTGAAGACTTTTTTCTCATTTGCGCCATCTCGTGGGGTTAAATCCACCACATAATACCAAAATGTTTCCATTCTGACTAATATATTTAGAGATTATCATTTTGAAGATAACTAGTTATAGGATACTTCCATTCAGGGGTGGTCATTGGTTCAACCCCCTCTAGGGAAGTGTTAACCTGAATTATTTCTTCTATATAACATATGATGATTAATAAGGCCATTCATAAATGTGTGATAAGAATATCACATCCTATTGATCAAGGTCAAACTAGATGGTGGATACATTATCTAGTGCATCAGTGTGAGTATTATATAATTAGAGATCATGATTCAATGTGGGTTCAAAAGGTAACTCTTCCATCAGTCCCCAGACATAGCCAGTGATAGGGTCCCCATGACATAGCCATTGATAAGGTCTAATTCTATCTTTTTTAATTCATACTCTCTATTAATATATTTTACTATTAGTTATGATTCCCTTTTGATATTCAAGTGGTGTATTTGTAGCTATAGGGCTTGTTCCAACCTACTGATGAGGGATTGGTATTCTTCTTTATTGTTTCTATAGCCATTAGATTGTTGTAAATACATGGAAAAAATTGATTTTTGTTGAGAGAAAAAGACAATCCATAACCAATCTTATTGAGTTTTAGGTTTTCTATCCTTTTTTCGATATGAATTCTAGAGGTTCCTTGAAAATATGTATCCCAAGTCAAAGGAGTGTCATGGTAATAGAAGAACTCCTCATCTAGAAACTTGGTGTCCTCCAGTGTATTTTCTGAGGCGGTATTTGATGCAAGAAAATTATATAGGGTTCTCCCTTTCACTGAATTCGATAATATGAACATAACTTCCAATATATATAGAATGAATCCCATCGATCCAAGTGCATAGTTAGAATTGATAAACAAGGACGTACTTGAGTAGATTAATATGAGAGACTAGATATAATTTTGGGCTCTACAAGTAATGCCTCCAATTTTTCAATAAAAATATTAGTGAAATAAAGTTATTCCCAAAATTATTGTATTGGGTCTCAATTCCTAAAATAGTCAAAATGAGGTAGAAGAGACTATTCTCACTCCACACATATGTTTTGTGCAATGAGAGTGACTAGTGATATGGATGAAGTTGAATATATTCACCCCAAACCTTTGAGATTTGTCCTATATGGGATGACTAATATGTAACCTACCACTGAAACAAATTTTATACAGTGAAGTTATGCTCATTTAGGAGTTGTATGTGATAGTATCCCAGGATGGGAATCATTATTTAGGGGATTTTTTCAATTTGATTGCAACATTGGTCTCAATGTTGGAAATGAGTTCCTTTTTCTTTGAGGGGACCTTTTTTATTTCATGTTGGCTATCCTCATCCCTCATTCATGATATCTATGCACTATTTAATTTGGTGAATTTTATAGTTTTGACCAACTGGCATGATTATTACCCAATCCCCTGATTTCACTGGAGGTTATGACATTACCAAACATCATATATGAGGGGGTTTTCTCTTCTAGGGTGTGTAAAAGTGTATCACTCTTTACTATCACCATACTCGAATACAGATTCATGACAAGGATTCAAATATAATATTTTGGATGGTAATGATTCTATAGTGGAAAGAGTATTTCATATTATCACTATGATTTGTCATATTTGGTTCCTAATCCATGGAGATATTTGCAATTTCTAACTGAAAACATAATATTTTGATAGTATAATTGTGTCCCTCCTATCCTAGATAAGGGAGGTTTCTATCCTTTAGCTACTAATGTGTATCCTTCATATTTTTTAATATATAAGGAATTTAACTTTTAAATATCATCTAGTATCTCATAGTCATTACTTGTGATGTTCTATAACATGATCATGAGGTTGATTCTAGCTAACTCTCTCCATATACAAATATCAATATCCCCTTTATTAGACTAACATTCCTCTATATTTTAGGACAACATAAGATGATTATGAGGGTCTCCTTCATACTAGAGTGGAGTGTTGCTAGAATTTTATGATGAACTGTATAATGTTGACTCCAATGTTTCAAGAACCTCTCTATATGATGGTTTCAAATTTTGAGGCACCTCTCTATTGGGAGGTGTCTAGGAAAGGGGAGGACATAATTTTCCAGGGAAGTTATCACCATGGGTAGTTTTACCATGGTGTATTTTAGGGGTATAGTTCATGTGATTCATCTGCACACTACCATGAGGAGAACTATCACAATAATGATCTTTATCTACTTTAGTGGAAGAGTTGATGGACCCTTGTGGTGTTGAGAATGTGTCTTGAATGACCTCAAGGACACTTTCATTAAGTAGATTAGAAATCTGGTCCAGTTACTATTTCTTGGTTATAATATGGTTAACTAGAGTTTGAAATTATGCAGGGATATGATCCTATTGTATGACAGTTTCATAAATTTCTTATAACTATCTGATGTTGCAAGAGTATAATCTCGCTTCTTTGAAGATGTTGTAGTATGACGATGAGATATTTAATTAGTTCTAGTAATATGATCATATATCAAGGAATTTTCCATTCTCACATAGTGATCCTTGGTCTTGATGGGAGTATGAGCTAGATCATGAGCCTTTGGGGTATGTCGTTGGTCTTTCTTGGTAGGGATATGAACCTACATTGAGGTATGGGACACTCTCACATGGTGAGCCCAAATTATAGCATAAATATGAGTTTTATTTGAATTTTAACTCCCCACTAGAATATGTTTGAGATCCTCTGAAATTTAAAAAGTATATTAGGTTCCTCCTAAATATCTTTGGAATGATGTTGGAACATTTGTTTCGGCTGATGTAGGAATATGCACCTGGATTATGCGATATACAATAATATGATATGTAGATTCATTAATAGTAATATGATTATATCCTGAGGTTTATTCCATTTTAAATAGGTTAACTGTAGCTTGAATAGATACATATATTTGATCATCTGACTTTGGAGTATGTCGATGGAATTATTTGACATGAAAACGAGCATCTCTCAAGGAATGTCCCACTCTCAATTTGTGAACCATAGCCATTACGGGGATACGAGCTCAATCCTAGGCCTTTGTAATATTCCTATGAACGTATAAAATAGGCATGTGCCCTTATCCTAAGGCATCTATCACTCTGACCTACTGATCCCCTATTGGAACGAGAGTATGAGCTTGGTTAGATGACTCATCCTTAAACAGAATAATCCAACAATCCTCTTATATGAGAGAAAAAAATTGTTTGTTTTCTCTGGCATAACTGGTTTTTCATGATTATCACAGTGTTGAGCTATCCTGGTTTTTGTAATAGGCATATGTATATGTCCATTTATCTGAAATAGTGTTGGAATATGCTGGTGGAGTTCTTTAGCTATTGCTAAAATATATAGTTATTTTAGAAATGTGCGTCCAATGATATACGCATGTACATTTTCCATCTCTATTATCAATTGGAACATGCCATATATTGAAATAGTGATATGATCCCACTTTTATCCTCTTTATTCAACTAGAATATACTGATGGAGTTCACGCATGAGCATAGTAATATGGGCCTCCCCAATCTTGATGCAGGAATATGTGAAAAAACAATTGAGCGAGTAGGAATATAATAATAATAACTAGTTTCTGTTAGTATATGTTGATAGAAATCATCAGAAAGAGTGGGTATACAAGCCTTCTCTTAGATATCCTACTCCTTCCTCAACAGATGATCCTTCTTTATCTCATATGCATGTGTGTCTGAGGGAGAAGTGTGTCAGGTGGTTCCCTTAGGAGGCAAATAGTGCATACTAGTGGGATGATTCTTATGATGGTGTTTTTTATTGACCATCATGGGAGACTTATTAAATATACATGAGCTTTTTCTAGCTTTTTGGTTTACCTTCATTAGATATTGAATGTGACAGTTGTCATGCTCCGAGGATAGGCTTCCAAAATGTTTGGATATGGAAATTAAGAACATTGGATTAATTTTTTTCCCCTTAGAAAAGTGGACCCACTAGTTTTCATGCTTAATGAACCTCATGGGAAGATTCTATTGTTTTGATTTTACTATAATTGTGGTACTCATGTACCATGGTGTTCCCCACCTGAAATTCGAGCTTTCGATCATGTGATATAGCTTTGTGACCCGCAAGGATTGTAGGGAATGCTAATTTTTCAGGGATATCCACTGATGAAAAACACATTGTATTGGATCATGAAACAAATTATGAGAGATGTATCTATATTAGCACAAACCACAAGTAACAAGGTCACCAATTAGTGCAATATTGGAGGCATGTTGTGCTCCAAATTATAAGTATGGTTAACAAAATTTTCCTTTTATTCTTAATCCATCCATTTTTCTCATCTGTAATTATCAAAAAGACGATGAAAGTATTTCAATAGTAACTTTGTTGTTGAGGATCACCTATAATATCATGTTGGAATTATTTATTTATTTTATTAAGATATAAAAAAACAATGTGTTCTAACACATGATAATTCTATCATTTCAGAGATTCACATTGGGTCCACCATTTATATTTTTTTATGTTGGGAAAAATGAAATGGACCAATTGATAATAACCCTATCATTTTTTTATTTTAAATATTCACATTGGGTTAACCATTTCTATTTCAATGGGGAAGAGATGACCAGGGAAACCCTCACTGAGGTAGGATCAGCTGAGCCTGATAGTCGATTGTGGGGGGATTATTTCATTCAAAATAATTAACAACGATTCATGGTTATTCACAATGGAAACTACCAATGGTACTCTATTTCCTCTAGAATTGGGGATGACCTCGTTGATTGAAGGTTCAAACATTCGAATTGTTTTCTAATGGGTTTGTTCATAGAACCGGAAACATCCAATGATTCCATATCCATTTGGACCTACTTTCCAAAGGTAGGTGCTCATTAGTTGTGGGCTAATGAGGCTTAGAACATTGAATTTGTTGAGAGGATGGGAGGTCTGACTCATCACACCTTTTGGAGGGGAATTGTTGTCTACTCTGGGACTCTCTTTATAGATTTATGTTATGTTTTTGAATCCTTATTACATTACCAAGTATAAAATGTTCTTTCCTTTAAATATGACAATCAATAATTGATATGAAGGAAATTTATAAAATCTTTTATATGTATTCGAGTTTCTTCATCAATAGAGAATCATCTGTATTTGTTAGAGATTCTTAGTTGATGGTATCCTTAAATACATAAAAGTATCTTTGTCATTATGATGACCATACTGGTTTTAAAGCTACTCAGTGGGGAACTTGAAGTTTATTTTCATTCAGGAGGACATAGATTATTTTAGAGTTGGGACCGTAACCACTGATGGGATACCTACGTATCCTTTGTTTTTGGAAAAGTAATAAGAACCCACGTAGTTCGAGTAAGGGAGTATGATGTTTATGCATGATTGATGTCTCAAATAAAGATGTCTTGATTACATTTCTACTCTAAGCTCACGTGAGTCATGCTTGGTGTGACAAACAAGAGGTATTGGTGAAACCAGACAATTGTGCCACGCATTGATGTGGGGCTTATGTATGTATGACTGTGAAAATAGATGAGTATTAAGATTTACTTCAGGGAAGAAATACATGAACAGGGACCATAAAGGTATACATGCTTTAGGGATATTTGGATACTCTAATCTTGGGGCATACTCCTAAGGAAGATTCCCATGTTAGGAGGGGACTTGTGATTGGGTTTTACTCCTGAGAAGGAAGCCGAGATCAAAAGGAATTATGACTGGTTAAGAGAAATTAAGATTGGGGATTATTCCTAAGGGGGAGGCCCAGGTTAAAGGGATTTGAAAATTAAGGGACTTGGGGCTTACTCCTAAGGAGGATTCCCATATTTGAGATTGGGTCTTATTCCTGAAAAGGAGGCCCATGTTAAGGTAATTAAGGTTTGGGGCTTACTCTTGAGGAAGATGCCAAAATTTGGGGAGTTATAACTGGGGATTATTCGTGAAAAGGAGGCCTAGGGTAGAGGACTTGGGGATTACTCCTAATGAAGATGCCCAAATTAATGAGGATTTGGGGCTTACTCTTAAGGAGGATGCGCAAATTAGTGAGGATTAGGACTGGGGCTTAATCCTAAAAAGGAGGCCCAGGTTAAGGATTCTCTCATCTTAAAGGATGAGGTTGAGTGAATGAACTCTCTAACTTTAGTGACATAAAGATGTGAAAATCCCTAAGTTTTGAGAGATGTTCCACGTAGCTCCTTTTAGATGAGGAAGTTAATCAAGAAAACATGCCATAAATGGATTTGAAGAGTATCTTGAAGACTGAATCTTGAATACGAGAGGTGGAATGGCATAAGGGTGGTTAAATGGGTAGGAAGGGCACCCAAAAAGAGAGGGGCGCACAAATCCTGGCAGGCGCGCAGGTACTACATGGGCGCGCAAGTATTGGTCGCGCAGTTATACCTGTGCGACTCATGGTTACTTGCATGATCCTTGCCCAGTAGAGTAATACATGGGCGATTCTTGACCAAAGCCTTTAGAATCATCCTATGGTACTTCCAAAAGAGTGGCACGCAAGTTTCAATGAATAGGTAAGGAGGCACGCAATTGTGTTCATTTACCTTAAGGGAAACCCATTTAGGTGCACAAGTGTTAGTGATTTCTAACACTTAGACCTTATTCTTCTTGTTTAGACCTTCCATTATTGGTAAAGAATTACCTTAGAAGTGTTCGGAAGACTTGAATAAGAGACTTGGGAATTCAGAGCTCTATATCTAAATTCTGGAACTAATCCTCTCGAAATGGGGGGGCCCACAGGGTCTATTTATAGGCTTTTGAAGACCCTGGGCGGTTTCCAAATAGGGCGCGCAAGTCACTTGTGTGACTATTAGGTGGCGCGCAAGTGTACTTGCGCAGCAGTAAGGGAACATGCACAGTGCAAGGTCTTATGACTCCTTTTTCATTCCTTTGTTGATTTTTGATGTTTTATTCAAAGGCTGAAACAATTTGGGCTAAGTCATTTCCCTTTCCATTCTTTTAAACAATGTGAGAAAAAGGAGTGTCAACAAAAGTCCCCCCTCAGAGTTGGATCTGGAAGAATAAGGATGTGACTCTGAGGAATAGAAGAGAAACCAAAGGGAAATAGGTGGGCAGGTTTTCGCCGCGCAACTATCACCACACCGGTGTGAGTAAGGTAGGGCTGGAGCATGCTAGATGGAGCACGCTGGCTGTGGGCGTGCAGGTGGGTAGCTTGGCTTATATGTATGCGCTCATTTTCCGCACATAGCTTCTGATTTCCAGATATTCGAGCTCTCACCACGCAGGTCACCCTTGCCACGCATGTTGCTCGTTTTCCGCTGTTTCTTCGCTGTCGCACTGCTGCCAAGGTACTTGGACTTGCGCGGTTATACTTTCATGTCAAAAACATGCGTGGTACATTAACACTTGCACAACTCATCCATACTTGCGCGCCAAGACTAGACTTGCGTGCCTTAATGCCTTTTCCATTTTTTTGAATTCCTTCACAAATTTTATGAAAAATAAACCCATTTAAGAGTTAATTTATTCAACGTTTGTGCAGAATTAATGGCTCCAAGAAGAATTGGAACGGCTGATGAACTGGAAAGAAAAAGAATTGATGAAATGATGGATATCGTTGGCCACGATTATTATACCATGTGTGATAGCACTCTCCCATATTTGGCTAAGTATCTGAAGAAATATCAATTTGATTTCTAACAAAGCACTTATCTACCTTTGTACGGTTATGGTCATATGCGATAAGTCACTATTCCAGAAGCAAAGAACTATCTCCCATTTTCGTGGTTTCAGAGTCACACCAACTTTTATTCAGCAAATATCTCATGTGGAGGTGGATTTATAAATGTTGGAACAGTGGAGAAGGCCCACATGATGCATCATAGCCCTTGTATGCCAGATATGAAACCTCATAAGCCTGAGTTTCAACCACATTGACATCCTTCAATCTTCCAAAATGCACAGATAGATCAATCCAAAGTCAGGAAGAAAAGTTGGGACTTCCATCCTAGGGGAGGTGTGAAGCCAACTTGGATGTGGGCATACTGGGTACGACAAACTTGTGCAGACTTTGTCGAAGATCTGAAAGGAGTGGCGATATAAGAAGCTGTCTGGGTTGGGCAAACATATGTTTATAGACATGACAACTTTTTTCCAAAGATACTCAACCACTAGAGCTCAGAAACCAATTATTTAGATCTGACTCATGGAGATGTAGGCATCAGTCTGTGGGATTTCCACAGGATCTTAGGGGCTCCAATTTTGGATGATATGTATGATGAATTCATTCCTCCCAAGGTGACTTGGAATGATTTAGAGAAGACTCTTGCTTTAGCTTGGGAATTATTTAAAATCTTCCACGGGCTCAAGAGTTTAGAGACCTCCTAAACTCATTCTAGAATGGATATTCATCCGTAGGAGTGGATGAATATATTTCTTATTGAGAAGAAAGAGAAGGATCCAAAGGAGGAGTCAAAGGAAAAAGGATCCAAGAAAAAGAAATCCAAGGATAAGAGGACCACCCGTCCTATTACCTCCCCAAAACCTGAGAAGAGGGGTGCTCGTGGAACATTCTAGCCAACTCTATAAGCAGGAGAGTTTGAGAAGAGGGGATATGAGGTGAATCAAAGGATCCCAAAGAATACTCGTCTGGAGGGCTTCTTGGCTTTGTGGCTCGGCGTTTATCTCTTTCCAGTTAGGGACTCGAAGGGAGGCGTCAGTCTAGGGACCTTCGTTATTGTGGAAAAGTTGGCTGAGGAAAAAATGGTTGGGTTGGCTACCCATATTTTAGCAAAGATTCACAGGATTTTACTTAATGTCTTCATCGGTAAATATCCTTTAAGAATAGTTGGACCATTCCAAGTTTTATGGGGATGGATCGTCACTCACTTCAGGACTTATAATGTATATAATGGATTACAAATTCCTGGAAGTTATTTCAGACCGTCAGTGCAAGCATTCTCTAGAGTTTCTCCATTAGACCTTAATGCAGATGACATGAAAGTGAGGCTGAGCATGTTTAAGGAATTCAACTTTTTTCCCTATGGAAATCCACTAACCGGGCGGTTTTTTGATGATGGAACAACCCACTTGGATTTAAGGGCACACATGCTAGCTTACAGAGATGGTGTGATAGTTTCCAGGATTGAAGGAGAAATTATATGTGAGACCTATGCTCTATATAGATTTTCACATCAATTCAAGTTTCTGCAACAGATTGCTTTATATCCCTCAGTACTGTCAGGTTAGAGCAACATCTGATGGTTTCTCGACAACTGTGTCTGCTGACATAAAGGGAGAAGACTGGGGCAGTATTTGATCTACCAGTTGAAAAGTGGAACATAACTTGACTACATGGTATGCCGAGCACTGGATAGCATTATATCCTAAATGGGTGCTGAATCACCCAGATAATCAGGTGGAGAAAAGGAAGAGGACTGTAGAGAAAGGAACCCTTTCTCATGAAGGTGATTCTTCCCCACCTGAAGCTGATTCACCAGATTCCTCCTCTAGGACTAATTCACCAGATTCCCATGATGGGGATGATGAGGCACAACAAGTGGCAAAGCGGCCTCGTGCCCGATATAATCCTCCGGTTAGAATCAAAAGACATACTCCATCAATGCTTGGTGAGTTACTTCATTGTGGTAATTTAGTCAGCATCTATTTATAAAGCAATAAGTCTTATTTCCTTATTCTCTATCAATAGGTGCTGCAGATCGGAAGAAATTGAAGTCGAAAATTGTAGGACCTTCCTCGCAGCCTTCCGGTGCATGCACTGAATATCTACGACCAGAGGTTGTCCAGAGATGGCAGAGTCTATATTGTGGTACTAAGACTGACTGGATGGATTTTTTCAAGGGTCTACAACTCCCTGGAATATGGAATCTTGTGTCTCCAACAAATATCAAATACGAGGAAAACCCTAATGAAGTGCGGGCTTACATCAAAGAGGTAGAAATGCTCATATATGCCACTGACGATTCCTTTCCTGTCACCAAACGGGTGAAGGAATTGATAGATCGTGGCACCGTTGAGTGTACTGATGAGGAGTGGCATGATTATGTGGCTCCTGAAGATGTAATTTTTCTTTCTTTATTTACTTCGAAACTTTATTTCAATCGAAGCTTTGTTACTCAAGGAAATTATTTTCTTCACCTGGTAGCTTGCAAAGAAAGGAACAGCTGAGGTTCCTTCACTCTAGTACAACCCTAGAGGTACTTCCATTGGGGCTGCTGATGAGTCTCCTCACGAATCGGGCGAGATATCTCTAGGATAGTAGGCCATGAATGAGGAGTTGGACATGGCCTTCAATTCTCCAATTCAAGTGCCAATAAGGGAGACTGTTGATACTCCAATGAAGCCAAAAGGACAAAGGAGACGAAGGAGGAAGTCCACCACTAAACTCTTTATCAGTAGTGGTAAGTCCTTCGGATAATCTTGAATCTGTACCCATAAAAAGTTTGCTCATATTTCTGGGGATTGCAGGGGCTTCTTCAATTTCCCCTCGGGGGGAAAAGACTGGTCCTCCTTTGAGAACCGCAAAGGGTGATGTGGAACAATTGCAAATTCAGACTGACTTGCCTACTCCTGGAGAAGAGCTCGCATCTATTCCCAGTATCCCTCATGTTGTTGTTGCGAGAAGAGAAGAACCCGTTTCTGGTAAGTTAACAATGCTCCATAAAATGTTGAATGAAACATCTACTGACTTCTATTCTATGATATTTCAGGTTCAACCCCTGCATTAGATCTCTTGGTGGCCATTGCAACCGACACCACCGTTCTAACTGAGGAAGATGTCTAGGGTTAGGGACCGCAGGATGAAGGTCGCCAAGAAGACACATTAAATGCTCCCACTGGTGAGACTAACCAGGATTCGTGAGATGACATTAGATGAAATGATGGAACTTGGGGAATCTTTCAAAGATTTTATAAATCATGTTAAATTACCATGTAATTTAGAATACTATGTACATGATTGTTATCCTTAGTCCTATTAAGAATAACTTATTATTACATGTCTAATCATGATTGGTTCAAATGTACAGTTTTGTCTGAGCAAGCTACTGAACAACCCACGCCCGAAGTGGGTACAGAAAACCCTACCATTGTAGGGACATTAGCACAAGTGGAGTAGAACCCAGTAGAGCTTCCTCAAACTCATCCTGAAAATATTTTCGAAGATAGGAAAGATGGGGAGGAGACTTCTCAGGTTGTTGATCTACCATTGTGTAAGGAATAATAATATTTTTGATTGTGTGTAATTTGCAAGATAACTGATTCTTTTGTTATCCATTGAAACTAATCAAAGCTTTCAATTGATTATGCAGGGCCATCAATTACAGTGGCTAGATCTGGAGGTGATGCCTCAGCCTCCACCCCAATGGGAATTTAAAGTGAAGAAGCTCAGGTCAGGAGGGAAGGAGCAGAATGGGTCACTTCTCTAAGTGCATTAATCCCAGATTACATGCCCCCCTGTCATGATGCCGTCGAATCAGACCTAGAAGTACTTAAGGCACTTATATTTTCACGACGCAGGGCATGGAACAACATATGGAAAATCATATCTGAGGTGCCTTTAGAAGATCTATCATCGAAGATCCCTCAATTGTCGTCCTTATTCGTCATGCTAGGAATCGACAATTTTGGATATGAAAAGATCCATGACTTGGTAAAACAGGTCATTTTAAGAAGGGAACAAGAGAAAAAGTACCGTGAAGATCTGACCAGGGTGAAGCTGTCAGCCAACATCAGTGAATTTGAGGCTTTAGTATCCCAAGATGAGGCTGACTATGCTGCCAAGATGAAGGAGCTGAAGCATAAGATCAAATATAAAGTCTTCCAGCAGATGCATCTTCAGCTACAATTAGATTTTGTTACTGGGGAACTTGACCAACTCAATAATTCACTGGAGGGAGCTCAAATGAATGGTATGAAATCCATCACGGATGCCAAGAAATCACTCCATCAAGCTGAAAATAGTGAAGTTGGTCGGGTGCATGAGCATCAAGTAGCTACTAATGAAGCTCGTGATGTTGTTCATCAAATGAAGACATATGTTGACAGCCTCTTGTAATTTCCTGGAAAAGGGAAGAGACTCCAATATGTGGATGTCCTTCTAATTCTTGTGCATCAAATGGAAATATTGCTTTCATCTTCAATCACTTGTGCACGTATTTTCCTGCTACCTGCTTCAAATTTTACCTAATCCAATGGGCCTAGTAAGAATAGTTTGATATTTACTAGGATTATTATAAATAACCCTACAAACATTGAATATTTTAATTGCTCAATATTACCTAAATCATACAAAATGTATATTTAGTGAGCTGGAACTTGACTTTTATTCAAAGTTCCCTTGTCTTTTATTGGAAGTTTAATGTCATGCACGTCATCCATAAAGAGGCTAATGTTTAAGGTCGAAATATCTTTGACTGAATGAATTAGAATTGACTCAATTCCTTGAAAACTTATCTGAAAATATTTAACCACACTCAAGTATGGGGGAAAATATGTAAACTAAGACTTAAGAAAATTTTAATCTGAGGAATGATATGAAAAAGATCTAAAAAGGCATTAGAAGAAGTAGTTCCCAAGAATGAAGTTACCATTATTTAATAAACCCGTTAGGATGTTGAATTATACAGGGCCACCTAAGGGCATTGGCTGCATAGTCAAATAAATAGCATCTTTTGGCTGATAGGTCCATTATGTAGACTACTTATGAAAGTCCGCCAAAGGTAATGTGCTACATAGTTAGGAAAAAGAACTCTTAGAAATTTACTTTTCTACTACCAAGAAGCCAGTGAATGTTTATGGGGATTCAAATTTTCCAAAGTATAGAGTTTGTTGTATGGAGAGAGGTACTTGAATATGAAGTAGATATTTCCAAATAGGTTTGTCTAAGAATTGGATGAATGTTACTCCTACGAAGGTCTGACCCAAAAGTAGGGAAGGAAAATATAAACCATAGACTTGAATACGTTCAGATCATGAAAAAGAACATGAAATAAATATGTTAAGGATAAACATTTTTTTGCGGATCCATACATATTTTTGATATGACCAATAATGAAAAATAGGATTTCTTCCCAAGAATGAAGTTACCAGTATCTGACAAGCCCATTAGGGGGTTGAATTATGTTGGGCCGCCTAAGGGCATTGGCTGCATAGTCAAATAATGGCATATTTTGGCTAAAACGTCTATTATGTAGACTGTTTATGTAAGGCCGCCTAAGGGAACATGCTGCATGGTCAAGAAAAAGAATTCCCAGGAATTGGATATTTTGTGACCAAAAGTCATGAAAAGGGTTATGAATATCTAGATGTATTCAATATTAGGATTATGACACATAAATATGGGTATTGTCCAATGTATGCAGAGATACACGGATCAATGATAACCATAATCATGTTGTGGTTAGATCCTTAATTGAAATGTTGGACTTCACTATGTATCCCATAAGGATGGGAATCAATCCATATGTAGTTCTTAAACTATAGTTTAATGTGGTTCGGGACGAAAATAGAGAAAATCTGAGTTTAGGGTCATAGAGCTTGGACCATTTATACGAAATAAACAATATGTGTTTTCATGGGGACTTTTCAGCCAAGGGACTGAAAGTGGAATTTG
This sequence comes from Viscum album, assembly GCA_963277665.1. Taxonomy (NCBI): domain Eukaryota; kingdom Viridiplantae; phylum Streptophyta; class Magnoliopsida; order Santalales; family Viscaceae; genus Viscum; species Viscum album. The sequence continues at coordinate 1,099,938,824 of OY728139.1, forward strand.
GGGTTAGGCTCAAAAGGCTTGGGGCCGGATTCGAGGGACACTCGAATGATCCTACATATCCCATAAGTATGGTTATCAAGCCCACGTAGTTCTAGAAATACCCTCTGTACAAATTTGGTTCGTACATGTGAAGGATGAAAGGGGACTCCAGTGCAATGATGGATTAACCCAAGATAAAAGGTTTGGGAATTTCCATGAATGCACGTAGTTTTTTGGAATAAAACATGATTGAAAAATAAATTTAAATAATGATTCCCTCTCAGGTGAGGGTATCAAAGAATATTGTAGTTTATTGTTGTACAGGAAAAAAAATGTTGTACAGTTTAACGTCATATTGCAAGGATGAAAGTGAACCAATGTAAAGATATTGATTCTAGGGACGGTTTCACGAATCAACATCATATGAGATGGAGGTGAACCAATGTGAAGAGATTGGTTTTGGGCTTGAATCTTGGGAGGTTGCCTACGTACCCAACCTGGAAGGCATGTATCAAAGTCCGCATAGTTCAATTAAATAATAAATTAATGATCAAGTTGTTCTTGGGGACAATGACCTAAAAAATGATGTTGGGACTTACACGTAGTTATCGGCCCAGAGAGGGTGTTATGGTTGAAATTTTCTCTAAGATCACATGAGTCATACTCGGTGTGAGAAACAATAGGTAACAACAACCTTATCAATGCACAGTTTAATGTCATGTGGGACGTATAAATGGACTATGCAGTTTAAAGTCTTTCAGTTAAGACTATTGGGGTTGCACAAGTTAGTGTCATGTAGTAGGGAAAAAGTACAGTTTAATGTCATATAGGACGTATCAAAGGACTTTTTGTATAGCTTATAATCATTTAGTTAGGATGATGGGGACAACACAGTTTAATGTCATGTTGGAAAAAAAGTGGATTGTGCAGTTTAATGCCATGCAGTAAGGAAAAAAGAGAACACATTTTAATGTCATGTTGGACGTATTAAGAACTTTTTCACAGTTTAATGTCGTGTGGGGTGAAAGTAATACAAATAGTTTTAGGTTATATGTATGGACCATTCCTGCATAGTTTAACGTCATAAAGCAAAGAAGATGAATGGGACACAGTTTAACGTCATGTTGGAGGAATTAGGGAACTTTTTCACATTTTAACATCGTGTGGGGCGAAAGTAATACTAATAGTTTAAGTCATATGTATGGACCATGGATGATGTAGTTTAATGTCGTACTAGATGTAAGGGACTTACAAATAGTTTAGAGTCATATGCATGGACCGTTGATTTTGCTGTTTAACGTCTTGCTGGACGTAAGGGACTTCTGTACAGTTTAGCATCATGTAGTTAGGACGTCACAGTTTAACGTCGTGTGGGATGAAAGTAATAAAAATGGTTTATGTTCATATGTATGGACCATGGATGATGTATTTTGTGTTTATAAAAAATACTTCTTCAGAAATCTGGCATTGGTTGGAGTAGTGATGAGTTCTCCATCCATTGAGATTAAAGAATAAGCTCCATTGGAATAGACCTTATGTATTGAATAAGGTCCTTCCCATTTTGGCTCAATCATGGGAGGTTTCTTTCCTCATATCATTGGAGTTATGAGAACTAATACAAATTCTCCCTGAACAAATTAACAAAGATGAACTTTTTTGTTGAAAGCTCGTGCTATTCGATTCTGATAGAATTCCATGTGGTGCAGTGTGCACAATATTTTCTCATCTAACCATTCCAATTCATCCAATCACTTTTGATATTGTTCATCTATAGATGATTGATCAAAATGGCTACTCTGAGCGAAGGTAATTTAACTTCAATGGGAAAGACTTCTCCCGTTCCATATACCAGTAAATATGGAGTTAACCGCGTTGCTATCCAGGCGGTGGTCCGATAAGCCCATAAAGAATGAAAGAGTTTATCAGGACATGACTTCTTATCTTTATCCACCATCTTTTGCAGTATATTTGACAGATTCTTATTGAAAGATTATATCTGGACGTTGGCCACTTCATGATACTGAGATGAATGATTGGATTTGATGTTGTATTCTTGATACAACTTCTTCACCTCAGTTGAATAGAAGTTGGTGCCATTGTCCGTCAATATGGTCTGAGGGACACCAAATCTGGTAATGATGTTAGACATGATGAAGCTAAAAATGATTTTAGAATTGACTTCCTTGAGAAGTACTTCCCCTGCCCATTTGGAAAAGAAATCAGTAGTAGTAAGAATATACTTAAACTGCTTGGCCGCAGCTGAAGGGTAAGGTCCCACCACATCCATTCCCCATGTGGAAAATGGCCACGAGTATTTAGCTATATAAAGCAACTATGGAGGTTGATGAATGATGTTGGCAGGTACTTGGAATGAATAACACTTCTTTTTGAAATCAACATAATCTTGTATCATTGAAGCCAAAAGTATCTAAGCCTTCGAATCTGATCAGACAGTCTATATCCAGACTGGTGGGCACCACAGACTCCTGCATGAACTTCTTTCAAGACAGTCATTATCTCTTCACCATCAATGCATATGAAGATAACTCCGTCAAAACCACACTTGTAGAGAATTTTCTCTAGGTGATCTGGTCCATCATAAAGAGTAAAGTTGACCAGACATCACTAGATTTGTTCTTTCCCGGCTCTATCAGGTGGAAGTATTACAATTTGAAGGTATTCCCTGATAGGTTCCATCCATCCCGTAGTGTGACTACATGGTTCAGAGATGCGACAAATTTCATTTATTTCCTCTATTATAGCTCAAACATAAGGTGAAATTGTATGACGGTGGGAAATACTGATGGTTGTATCGTCCTGATTCAGATTTTCCAGAGCTGTGTCTATATTATCCAGTGCATCAGCTTGTGCATTTTGTGATCTTGGGACATAAGAAAATGTCTGTTCTGAAGGGAGCACTGCCATTAACTCTCTGACGTAATCATACAAAGGGATTAGTTCTTCTTTTCTGATTGCATAATCATCATTGATTTTTTGGATTACCAGGTCTGAATCACCTTTCACCTTTAAGTGATTCACTTGTGCTTGAAGCGCCAACTCCAATCCTGCAATGAGATCTTGGTATTCCAATTCATTATTTGTACCACCTTCCCACAATAAGAAGGAATAAGGTAAAACAGCCTTTTCTGGATAAATGAGTACAATCCCTAAGCCAAATTTGTTGAATTTAGGATCATCCATTTTATTCCTTGTTTGACTTATGGAAGCACCATCAAAGTACATTTCCCATGTTTCAAATATTTCTTGAATAAAGAAAACTTCCTCATCAGGGAGTTCAATATCTGAAGATGTTTCTTCCACTGAAGGGTGTTCAACAAGGAAATCATCCATAGATTGCCCCTTTATCGCCTTTTGAGACACATATTGAATATCAAATTGCTACAAGATAACTGCCCACCTTACCAGACGTCCTGTAAGCAACGATCGAATAAGGATGAATTTGAGCGGGTTATTGCGAGATACCAATTGGACCTCATGATGTTGCAGGTAGTGTCTCAACTTCTGAACTGGGAAGATTAATTCCAGGCAGCACTTCTCAATACTTGAATTTTGGGTTTTTTCTTCAAGCATAGTCCGACTGAGATAGTAGAGGTTGTTCTCATTCCCAGCATCATTCTTCTGAGCAAGAAAGGCACCCAATGATCACTCTAGAGCTGTCACATAGAGGATAAGTGGTCCTCCTTCAATAGGTGGAATAAGTACCGGTGGACTCAAGAGATATTTCTTGAGAATATCGAATGTTTCTTGACATTCTTTAGTCCACTGGTAAGTGACTCCCTTTTTCATCAATTTAGTGAAGGGTAAGCTTTTTCCTGCCAAATTGGATATGAAACACCAAATATATTCTAGGTGTCCTTGAAGTCCTCTAAATTCAATTAAATTTTGAGGAGGTGACATGCCAAGGATTAAATTTTTCTTCTCAGGATCGACCTCGATACCATGATGGCGTACGACGAAGCCAAGAAATTTACCCTAAGTTACCCCAAAAGAACATTTTAAGGGATTCATCTTCAAATTATGTTGCTGAAGTTTGCAGAATATGACTTCTAAATCAGGGAAGTGATTAGAACATTGTTTGGATTTGACTAAATAATTTTCCACATAACATTCAACAAACATTCCCATAGAGGGTTTGAAGATATGATGCATGGTAGGCTGATATGTTGCGCCTGCATTCTTTAGGCCAAAGGGCAATACCCAATAGCAAAACACACCCTGAGGGGATCTGAAGGCTATAGATTCTTCATCTTCTAGAGCCATCTAGATTTTATTATACCTAGAATATCCATCCCTGAAGGAAAGCGCTTCATAGCTAGCTGTCACATCAATCAAGAGTTCTTTAATCGGAACTGGAAAATCATCCTTAGGAAAATGCCCATTAAGATCTCTAAAATCAATGCAAACTCTAATTTTCCCAATCTTCTTTTTCACTGGGACAATATTAGCCAACCACTTGGGATATTGAACTTCTCTGACGAAGTTATCATTGATGAGCTTATCCACTTCTGCCTCAATTTTGGAAGCATAGGTTGGGTGTTTTCTTCTAGTAGCTTGTTTGAATCCTCAATGTTTTTTGGAAAACTCAAAAAATGAGTGGAAACATCAGGATAAAGCCCTAGCATCTCTGTATAGTTCCAAGAAAATGTGTCTCGATTTTTCTTTAAAAAGTAAATATAAATCTCTTGCTCTTCAAGAGTCATATCTGCACTAATTAAAGTGGGGAGTGGATATTCTTTTGTACCCCGATTGATTTCTCTGAGTTCATCCACAATAGTAGAGATACCCTCTTCAAATGCTGGAGGAGGATCTCTGAGATCGTCCTATTCTTCTTCAACATGTTTTATTTCCTCTATTTCCACTTGCATAGTAGATGATGAAGCATAATTTTCATGATCAGAAGAGATGTCAAAATTTTCACATTTTGAAGAAGAAGCTTCCATTTCCGACCCGGTTGATGATGAAGGGCCCTCTTTGGGTAATAAAGAGGAGAATATTGATTGAGAATCAACATCATCATTTACCTCTGACATTAATATAACTTTCCCTGGCCTGATTAGATAAGTATAGAATTAATTAATTTCAACAGATGAAATGAAGACATCACTATTTGAGCTTTCATTATTGCTTGGTGGATCACAAATTTCTCTAATGTTTTCTGGCTCGATTTTCATAATTGACATTATGGATCTTTCCATAAGAGTATATTGATTTGGGTCTATCCTGTCAATTTGACTGATAGGCAACACATAGTCTGTACTCACATGTGCTAATGGGTTTACTGGAATCTTTTCCAAACCAAACGGAGCATTAACTTTAGTAATATTCATTGTTGCAGATTCCTTCTTTCCCTTCATGTGGTAGAATTCCGCCTCAATGTATTGAGATTCACATTTCTTGAATGGGGCCTTATCACCATATAATGTCCCAAATTGACCTTCAAAACAAAACTTGAGACATTGATGGTATGATGAAGGGATAGCCGCATGACGATGTAGCTAGGGTCTTCCAAGCAAGATGTTGACGGCTGAGTCTTGATAAACAACCATGAAATCTGAATTGGACACAAGATCTCCAAACTGAGTTCTAAGTGTAATCTCGCCCAGTGGTTCTTGTTCATTTTTATCATATCCTTGTAACATCAAAGTAGAAGGATATAAATCAGATTCTGTGAGGCCCAATCGACAAAGTGTACAAATGGGCTTGATGTTTACTCCTGAACCATTATCAATGAAAACTCTTTGGATGTCTACTCCATTGACCTTTCCTGATAAGTACAAAGGTCTAATATGTCCATGCACGACATCATCTTCATCTTCATCAGTAAAAGATATTACTGCATGGCATTCTGCAGGATTATTCTCTACATGGTAGACTTCAGCTGCAGCAATTTCAGTTTCAAACTCCTGAGGACTTGGAAAATCCTCAATGAGTGCCTCTCAAAGATACTTTGATAAATTCAAGGAATCCAAAATTGATAACTTGGTCAGTACTTGGGCCAGGTGTTTCAATATATCATACTTTTGATCCAAAGGTCGGTGTTTCCCAATAGGAACATGTGGTTTAGCAGGTGCCTTGAAAGTTTATGCCTTGGAATTTGATGCATCTTGTACTGCGATTGGAGTTGGTAATACTCTTGGCTTTGGATGATTAGACCGATTAGGTCTATTTACATGCTGAGAAGAAGAAGATGGAACCTTAAACTGATATTCCGGAATAATTGTGCTAGGGCTGAGTCTGCCTTGTGTGGAAGAACTTTCTTGTTCTTGTTGAGCTCATTGAAGGGATCTACCACACGTTTCTGCCGCATTCACAGTTCTAGCAGGGGTGGAATTGGAATAGTGGCCTCTGAAAGATCCACGTCTTCCCCTGTATCCCGAGCCTCTGGAACTTCCTATGATTCCTCTATTTTATATAGGGAATTTGGGCTCATCAAAATCGAAACTATGACTAGAATATGGATCTGTTAATTAAATCATATTAACAGAACTAAAAATCAACTCTTCATCCGATAAAGTCTCTGCCTGATTAGCCTGTTTAGTTTGTGCCATTTGGTGGGGTGGTGCCTGTGAATTTGAAGTAGATGGTATGAAGTCTGCGAAAGTCAAAGACAACTTAGGCATTGACACATACTCATCTTCTTCTGATTCCTTTTCCTTCTTTGAATCATGCCTTTTCTTTGAAGATTTTCCCTCTGATGAAGAGGGTTTTGCTGCGACATTCATGGAAGAAGGCATAATTGGTTTCTTCAATTGCATTCGAAAAATAGCATGATTTTGGTTGATTGTCTTTATGACTATCCAATCATTATATTTTTGTGCTTTTTTGTTCTTAACTTCTTGCCACTCGCCTTCCTCCTTTGGAACTGTAGCAGTAACACATGCTACTTGAGCTGAAGAACCTTTTAATTTGACTTGTCCTGAGTCGACCATCTTTTGTAGGAGGTCTTTGAAGACAAAACACTCCAGGATGGGATGCCCCAACATTTTTTGAAAAGGAAAATAATTGGGACGGTCTTGATCTCCTTCTTTGTTTGGCCTTTTGGGCCTTGGCAACTGAACCAAATTATTTTCTAGAGCCGAAATGAAGTAACCAGGAACTTGTTCATTTCGTAAAGAGTATGTTTTTCTCTTCAGATCCTCAAATTTTTTTCGTCTTTGATCTCTTTGATCATCTTGACGAAATGGCCTTTGTTGTTGGTGCTCAGGAGGTGGATCCCTTCGAGAAGATGAAGGTTTTGAAGTTGAATCAGGTACAGGTGCTTGTTTAAGAATAACTGTAGCAGTCTCCACTTTACCCATTCTCCTTCCTAGAGCTGATGGAATTATATGAGCCTTATCCTTAGTCTTTATAAGATAATCTTCAATCTGTTGAGAAATTGAAGTAAGGTCTCGAAACCCTCCTGTATATTTCACAGGGAACAACGGTGTGCGTAATTCTTCACACAAATTTGCCACACATATTGGTAATAGTTCTTCCTGAGGGAGTGCTAAGCTTAGGGAATATGTTAATCCCTTCCAGCGAGCAATGAAATCTGAGACCCTTTCATTCTCCCTTTGGTTACAGTTTGTAAGATCAAAAAATGTTGTCTTTGGAAACGTTGAGCTAAACTGAAGAAGGAATTTTTGGAGAAGATCTTCCCACCCGGTAATTGACCGAGATTGCAAGATTTTGTACCCAAAAAACGCTGATCCTTTCAAGGTTCGCACGAAGCATCTGATTTTAACTGATTATTTCTATTCCGGAGTTCCCATCATAGGATCGCAACAAGACACATAATGCATCAAATGCTGTTCAGGATCGCCTGATCCATTGAAAATTGGGAATACATGGTTCCCAAAACATGATGGGGAAAGGATTGAATCTACCCATTCAGGGTAAGCTCTCTTTTCTGGTTGAACCTACTCCTTCTTCCCTTCCATAGTCTCTAACCGAGCTGTTAATGACTCAATGGTATTTATTAACTATTGAGAAACATCCGGTTGAACTTGGACTTTGGAAGGTGCAATGACTGGAGCTGTTACAGATGTGGTGGCTGGTACTGCAACTGATGGTAGCACCACCAATTGTTGTTGTACTTGATCCGTAGGATTAGAACTGTGATGGTGTACTGATAAAGGAGGATTTTATTGATCCATTCTAGTAGCCACAACAAATTCCATTGACAGACTAACTCCAGCACGCTTAGGAAGAAGAATTCCCTAGAGTAGTTCTGCATTCATCCTCCTCAATTCCTTCATTTCTTCCTCCTGTTGTGAAAATCTCTACTCTAGTGAGAGCGATTGTCCTTCTCTAGAGGAAGGGTATGTAACTTGATTATTTCATTTCCCCAGTTAGCTCCATTTCGGAGAGGGGGAAGTGGGTTACTTGAAGGATTACCTAGATTCTGGGTAATCCTTTGACTTCGTGTACACACACCTTCTTCATTTGTGTCTGTGCGTACAACTTCTGGAGTAGGAACCTCTTCATTTGAGTCCCATGAGTGAGCCTCATTTTCTAGAGGATCAGCAACAATGGAATTAATGACATTAATTTATGCATAACACATCATATCACTTTTATCAGCATTTCTGTGATATTTTCTTCTGCCATGCCCCTGATGATAAATTACCTTTTGTTGATTTGATCCCTCATTAACTTCTTGACGAACCGTAATTGGAAGAGAATCTCCTGATAATTTGGCTCTTCGTTCCTCTTGTGGATTCTTCCCCAATCGAGAGAAGAACGACTTTCGCTAAGGAGGGGATTGTTGATTTGAAAAATTCCCTTGTCCGGTGGACTGGGGCTGTTCCTGTTTCCTTTGCTCAACTCCTCAAATCCTATTTGTTGATTCTGAGTGTTGGGTTAAAAGAGTCCCCAGGCTGGAAAGATGGGGTGGCTCTTGACATGCTATTTCTGAGACTTTCTTAAACTCTCCCCTGATCTTGCGGACCTTAGTCCGGAAATTAGCTGGATGCATCAATCGATAACTACTTTTATCACCCGGTTCAAAAGACCATTGGATGATTTCTAACACTTCTATCACTTGATGATGTGCTTGCTTCATACGAGAGGCCTGTTCAATATTTTCGTTTGCTTGATGCATGAGTAACTCAACAACTTGTTCTCTGTATTCTTGATTTTGAGAGGAACTAGTTGAAGCCTGTTCTTGATCAAGTCTTTGATTACAAACAAAACCCATTGACTCTGGCCGACAACGGGCAATAACATTTCATGAGATCATTTTCGGCGGGCTTTGCTGACTGGAAAGTATAGTGAAATTTATTGCTCAATGAACACCCCATCCTATAAAATGAATACCAGATGGGGCATTGGCAATTAACTGGTTCAATCTTCTTAGGGCGCCAAGGCATTAATGTTGAAGGGATCTCTGCTGTTTTTTAGCCTTCGGATATCGAGAGACTGATAGAGATGCCAAATCAATCTGACATTGTAACCCTTCTATTATCTTACGATGATTTTCATATTCATAATAAGATAATACTTTCTTTTTCAACTGACAAATAGTTTTCCATATGTTAAGACGAATATCATGAATTCCATCTTCCGTCAACATCTCCAAAATGTCATACTGAGAGTCAGCCAGAGGCCAAAACATGACTAGCACTTCACCCTTCGCCAGTTGTTTTCTCATGTTTAGCATTTCCTCTTTATCATTCAATGAAGATTCTTCTATCTAATTTGACCAGAGCTGGTGTTTCCTTATTGCTTAGTCGGATTCAACAAGATTGGTAGAGAAATAACTGATCAAACTAGAAGACGCATGAATTAGGGGTGATTCGGAGTACAACCTACACCCTGATCTACCTTCTTGTTGAGAAAGTATTTCACCTGTTAGCGATGAAGCATCAGACATGACTGGTTTCACATTTACAAGTGCCTCAAGATAAGAGGGATTTCTTGGCACTACATTTTCCATTAGAGCATTTTCCAGGAAATGTTCATCACTACTATAGAGAGGACTTTCGTAGCGAAATTCATCATCATGGGGAGAACCACCATGGTGGGTTATAGAAAAAGATGAGATCTCTTTCTCCTTGGTCTTCTGGCCACACAGAGGGTTATTGTAGCTCTCATCTAAAGATGAAACTTCAAGATCGACCGAACTGTCATGAAGCAAGCCTTCATGAGGAAGTGTATGTTGAAGACCTTCTGAATTAATGTTCCTAATATTGGGAAATTAGGGAGTAGAATCTTGGATTCCAACAGTTAATTGTCTGAGGGCTTCAAGAACTCCAGCATTGATCAAGGCCTTGTAACAGATTGTCTCTTGATCTATTGACTGTGCTGGGTGGGTCTTCTTCTTAGATGCGTTCTTACTCGCCTTGGAAACCACTTGTTGATGAAATTAGCTACTCTGAGTAGGTGTATGTGCCTGATCAAGAGAGATGGTCAGGTTAGGCTTACAATCTCTACTCAAATCATGGTTATGTTCCTAACTTGGTTGTCCATATGATATGGGGGAATACGCCCCACAACCCACTTGGACTGAAACAGATGTGTGTGTATGTTTCAGAGTGAACTGTTGATTTGTCACTCCACTGATAGGGATAGATTTATGTGTCTTTCCCTAAGAAGTTGCTAAAGCTGTAATAATATCCTGGCAAGCATCCAGAATATGAGCAGGGATTTGCTTCTACTCATTCACCATTGATAGAATATGTTTGGTGACTTCAGCTACTGGAACTGGGATATATGTCCATTTCGTTCTTTGAGTAGGTGTGTGGGCCTACTCTTATCCTCCCTTTCTTGTCAGTGAATCTTGACAGTACTCATGTGTGGGGGCAGAGAATTAAGTCTGCCTCCTATTTGTCGTCGGAGCTTTCTGACTGACTTCTCTAAGTGCTACCAAGTGAGACTGTTGGTAGGCTTGATCAATACTAGAACGTGTATGTGCCTAATGATTGTACTTCTCCAAACATGGTTGACGAGATCCATCATATGTAGTTAGACAAGCCTACTAACTAGCTGATGAATTATAAGTAGGTGTATGTTCCTGCCTATAGTACTCCACCGGAATTGCATGGCGGGATTGGCGTGATGCTGCCAGACGAGTCTTCTAGACAGCGGAATTAAAATGGATGGGTGTATGTGCCCACTCATTTTTTGACAACAAGTTAGGTTGGTGGACTTCTCCGGAGAGAGCAGAGATGAGAACCTTCTCAATGTTGATCGGATTTCTCCTCTGGCGATTCGTCTTGCCTGCTCGGGTTCGAGGAACATGAGCCGAACTCCTGGAGTTGATACCCTCATCATGTTGAGGGCGCACTGCCACACAAGTCTGGCAGTGATTGTTGATGGGAGCCCCTGTTAAGGACTCATGATTCCTTGAATTAAGGCCTTGAGGGACATTCTCATTCAACTCCCAAGAATATGGGAGTTAATTGTGATTGTGTTCTGAGGATAACGACCCCAAACGGTTGGAGACGGTAGCTAGCACCGCCTGCTTCTTGATCGTTGGTCATCACTTTCTGGATGACCAGGGTGAATTGTTCACATGGAGGACTTTTTGAGAAGCCTCCAGAGTTGGAATGGTACCGTGTTGATGATACTCCTTTACCAGCGCATTTGATACCCAGCGTTGAAGACACTGAGTAGGTGATGCCATCCTCAAAGAAGACGATGATCCAGCAGGAGTAGCAGCAGTGGCATTTGTAGTAGAGTTTTTCACAGCAGACGTATTCACGGATGTGAACTTAAGAGCATCCATTCTAGAAATGCAGAAGTTCTTTGGAAAAGAGTCCATGTTTGATATAACAGACATAATCAATATATGTTCAGCTGATACATCTTTTGGATGAGCACATATGTTATTGATTGCCTTGTTGGCCCTCTCATTGAGTTTAAATAGGGGCCTGACAAATATGCAAAGCAACATTTTAACTTGGTTAAGGATTCACGTCGTGTTCACTATTTTTTGTTTCCTTTGGAATTGGGGATGACCTCACTGATTGAAGGTTCAAACATTCCCATCGGTTTCTAACAGGTTAGTTCGTAGAACCGGAAACATCCAATGATTCCATATCCATTTGGACCTACTTTCCAAAGGTAGGTGCTCATTAGTTGTAGAATGATGAGGCTTAGGACTTTTCATTGGTCGAGAGGATGGGAGGTCGGACTCATCACACCTTTTTTAGGGGAATTATTGTCTACTCCGGGACTCTCCTTATAGATTTAAGTTATATTCATGAATCCTTTTTACATTACCAGTTATAAAATGTGCATTCCTTTAAATATGACAATAAATAATTGATATGAAGTAAATTTAGAGAATCTTTTATATGTATTCGAGGTTCTTCATCGATAGATAATCATCTGTATTGTTTAGAGATTCTTAGTTGATGGTATCCTGAAATACATAAAAGTCTCTTGGTCATTATGATGACCATACTGGTTTTAAAGCCACTTAGTGGGGCATTTGATGTTTATTGTCATTTAGGATTACATGGATTATTTCAGAGTTGGGATTTCACCCGCTGATGGGCTAACTATGTATCCTTCTTTTTTGGAAAAGAAATCAGAACCCACATAGTTCGAGTAAGGGAGTATGATGTTTATGCATGATTGATGGCTCAAATAAATATGTCATGATTACTTTTACACTCTATGCTCACGTGAGTCATGCTCGGTGTGAGAAACAAGAGGTATTGGTGAAACCAGAAAATTGTTCCATGCAACTTTGTGGGGCTTATGTATGTATGACTACCAAAATAGATGAGGATTAAGATTTACTTCAGGGAAGAAATCCATGAACAGGGTCCATAAAGGTATATGTGCTTCATGGAGATTTGGATACTCTAATCTTGGGGCTTACTCCTAAGGAAGATGACCAAGTTTGGAGGGGACTTATGATTGGGTTTTACTACTGAGAAGGAAGCCCAGATCAAAAGGAATTATAACTGGTTAAGAGAAATTAAGACTGGGTCTTATTCCTAAGGAGGAGGCCCAAGTTAAAGGGATTTGATAATTAAGGGACTTGGGATTACTCCTAAAGAGGATGCCCATATTTGAGGCTGGGGCTTATTCCTGAAAAGGAGGCCCAGGTTAAAGGAATTAAGGTTTGGGGCTTACTCCTGAGGAGGATGCCCAAATTTTGTGAATTATAACTGGGGTTTATTCCAGAAAAGGAGACCCATGTTAGAGGAATTGGGGCTTACTCCTAAGGAAGATGCCCAAATTAATGAGGATTTGGGGCTTACTCCTAAGGAGGATGCCCAAATTAATGAGGATTTGTACTGGGGATTACTCCTGAAAAGGAGGCCCATGTTAAGGATTCTCTCATCTTAAAGGATGAGGTTGAATGAATGAACCCTCTAACTTTAGTGACATAAAGATTTGAAAATAACTATATTTTGAGAGATGTTCCACGGAGCTCCTTTCAAATAAGAATGTTAATCAAGAAAACATGCCATAAATGGATTAGCTAGTATCTTGAATACTGAATCTTGAATAGGAGAGGTGGAATGACATAATAGTGGTTAAATGGGCAGGAAGGGCGCCCAAAAAGAGAGGGGTGCACATGTCCTGGAAGGCGTGCAGGTACTTCATGGGCGCGCAAGTATTGGTCGCGCAGTTATACATGCGCGGCTCATGGTTACTTGCGTGATCCTTGCCCAAAAGAGTAATACTTGGGAGATTCTTGACCAAATCCCTTAGAATCATCTGGAGGTACTTCCAGAAGAGTGGTGCGCAAGTTTCAATGAATAGGTAAGGAGGCATGCAAGTGTGTTCATTTTCCTTAAGGGAAAAACATTTAGGCGCGTAAGTGTTAGTGATTTCTAACACTTAAAACTTATTCCTCTTGTTTAGACCTTCCTTTCAAGGTAAATAATTACCTTATAGGTGTTTGGAAGACTTGAAGAAGAGACTTGGTCGTTCAGAGCTCTATATCTGAATTCTGGAAAAAATCCCCGCGAAATGGGGGCCCCACAGGGTCTTTTTATAGGCTTCTAAAGACCCTGGGTGGTTTCCAAATAGGGCACACAAGTCACTTGCACGACCATTAGGTGGCACACAAGTGTACTTGCACGGCAGTAAGGGAACTTGCACGGTGCAAGGTCCTTTGACTCCTTTTTCATTCCTTTGTCGATTTTTGATGTTTTATTCAAAGGCTGAAACAATTTGTGCTAAGTCATTTCCCTTTCCCTTCATTTAAACAATGTGACGAAAAGGAGTGTTAACATACTCTCATCCATTACAACGTAAAAACAAACTTTTCCAAAGGCAGGTGTCCAATTGTGGTTTTAGAATGAATGATTCTTAGGGAATTACATTGGTCGAGAGGATGGGAGGTTGGGATCATCTCATCCTTTGGAGGGGATGTTTTTCCTACTCTAGGATTCACTTATTTATTTAAGATAGAATTGTGAACGACTTTATAATTTTGATACAAGACCGGTTACCATAAAATTGAATATAGTTTAATTCTATTTATATAAAAAAGTGAATCCCAATAATTAACAAAGGAAATGGGATCTCATTACTGAATCCGTATATATCTATATGAGGATCTTTATCCTTTTCCATGAATTGGGTAGATTTTTATGTGCTAAATATGTATATCTTTTTACTTTTAAACTTTTCACCACATTGAGAAGTGGTTAACATTCCATGGTGGGGATTGAACCTTTAGGATGAGACCTACATATCCAAGTCATTACATGAATCAAAACACAATAATTTTGTTAAAAAAAATATTTTACAACATGGATATTGGATATACGTGAGGGAATTGAGACACATGATTTCTGAGATTAAAACTCAAGGAGATGTCCTATATATCAAGGTTATGTAATAATCAGAGTTATCACAGTTAAATTGGTTTCTGGAAATGTTGAGGGATGTGATTGAGTGATCAACCCAAGAGATTGATTGGTTCCCAGTGGTTTAAATTTTGGAGACAAGGTGACTATATAAAAATGGATTTTCATTTAATCTCATTCCTTAAGAAGGAATCTTTTGTATCTTGGTCATTTTTAGAATCGGAGTTATCAATGTTTTGTCGATTGGGGCTTACACACTGAAGTTGCCCTTCGGTGAATGAGGCATACACTTCGACACTTCCCTAGCATTTTAATAAGCTTTTAATACCAATTATAAGAACATTATAGCTCCTTAATCCGATGTGGTCCATACCTGGAGTGAGAAACAAGGGGTGGAAAATGATCAGTCTCGCTGCTTAGGGATGTTGATCTTATGTATTGAGTCTACCCTCTAGAATGTTTGATATGGAGTTTAGGCCTCTCAGAGGCATCCTAAAAATCCTACTTATGGAAGGAATTAGATTTCTCATAGTTCATTTGAATGGGTCATACACACTGAAACTTCCCTATGGTTCGGGCTGGCACACTGAAGGTGGAAGAAGTTATCAAGCCTCAGGATTGCCTTCATGACCTCAGCTACCTTTCTAAATTTAATGTGTTGATTTTGCACAAGACATGCCTTGATTTCATGCTCGAAAAATTATAGAGTGTCTACCTAACAAGTCCAAATACAATTGTATGATATAGTTGACTTTTTTGTGGACTCTATATAATATTGTTGGCATATCCAAGGGTTGTCATGTGATCAAGTATGACTTTTACAAAGGAAATTACAATACCTATATGGGTTATCTTGGGATCCATTATATGATGAGGATGAAATTTATATAGGGTGTCCCATGATCCAACTAGATTTCATTGGTGTCATGAAAATAGTTGGATGACACATATAGAGGGTTTCATGAGAGTGAATATGATATGTATTAGAGGGTGTCACATGTATTCAATTACATTTCTGGAAGGAATCATGAGACCTTGCCTATTTTCCCAGAGGGTGTCATGAGAGACAATTGACATGACCAAGTGATACCATGAGACTTAGCTAACATGAGAAGGTGTCCTTATAGGAATCAAGATACATGTATGAAGGAAATTGTGAAACTTGAATGGTAAACCGGGAGGGTTTCATGAGATTTGTGTGGCATGCTCTAATAACTCACATGTCCTTCCAGAATTCATTCACGTGATCTATGAGGGATCAAATGAAGTGAATTATTCCTAGATCATGATTTCTCCAGTTTTTCCCTGTAATCTTACTAGATTTGAAAATTTGCAGTCATGAGATCATATGCTCTAAGAAATCTACTGTAGCACTGATGTGAGGTTCTAAGAGTTCTTCGATCAGTAGAGAGTCTTCCTCTTGGCTGTGATATAAAGTTGTGTATTTTTCATGATGGTGTGGGGGATTTATAGGAATTACCACCCTGACAATTCACCTATTTCTATGGTTTATATCATGTAAATCTATGTTTTATTTTATAAAGAGATTCAATGTTACACTTCTTCATGAGTCTCTACCATGGATCATTTTGAGAGTTTTTTCTGATTTTCATGAACAATGATTCCCACTAATAAATGAAACCTTTATTTTATTATTTACAATAAATGGGGACTTGTTGAATTATGTATGAATATAAAAATCATCCCTTGTTGTCATATTGATATGTCACTGGGATTTCATGTTATCAGGGAACCTTTAGAAGGCCTTTGCGTGATCTTGGGTGACATATTTGGGCATTCCCATGAGACATGGATGGCTTTTCAAGAGGCCATTCCAAGATATGGTTGACTTGTGAAGGGGTATTTGTAGACCATGCGAAAGAAAAACTCAGTTCATCATGGTAGTTTTATGAACGTGAAAGGAGTCTCTCTCCTCCAACATTAATTTTCTTTGTTTATGTTATATAGGTCAAGATTCATGTGAAATTTCATGAATAATGTCAAAGAAAAATACACTATCTTTTGGTGATGTGTCACGTGACAACAAATGCTCTTATGGAGATGCATGAGAATTTCAGGAAAAATCCATTTTTGGATTTTATGGAGCCAATGGGAGAGTGTGAAGGTCCCTGGATATACCATTGTCCCTTCATTAGATGAGTATGACAAGATGAAGGGATTTCACAAAGAGAATCCACTACCTCATCAGGTGCTTGTGGTGTCTTGTGGATTACCAGGGGTTCATCACATGTCATTTTTGACCATGAGTGGCTCCAACCACCTCTCGTATCATTTCATTAGTTTAATTTTACAGATTCATCGGGGTCTCTTGAATTTTTATGAATGTCTTTGAGGAAAAAACGTATCCCCATAGGTGATTTGTCGTGTGAGTTTTATGACCGCATGAGGTTCCCTCCTTTCATATTATTTCCTCATATTTATGAAGGATTTTTGGATGGTTTCTATGGAAATTACATATTTTCAAGTCGGATGGACATGATAGCTTATTAAACTATTTTATCATAACAAATGGTAGTTTGGAGAACATTCGTGATAGTTGAAGGATTTTCAAAAGGATGTGTGTGGGACATCTCAAATGTTATTCACTATGCATGGAGTCTTCATTTGACCTTATTATGGTCACAGGGTCACAAATCCCTTGGAGGATCACACGAATAGTAGGTATCAGCTACCCTCTTCTTCTTTTTCTTTTGTCGGTAAAATAATACCCATATTTTTGTATTTATTATATTTTGGATTGAATGGTTCTCATTTGGAGGTCCTCAACAATGGTGTGAATTAACACTATTATTATGTTCATACCTATGGTATAAAGTACCTCATTTAGATAAGGATAACATGATTACTTTTCAAATGTTTTTTATAATGTAAAATATGCTAAAAATGAAATTAATAAATAATTGGAGAATATAAAAAATAATTCTTGAAAGTGTTTTATCAAAACTGTTTGTTGGAGTGGATACTCTAGAGGGGGTGAATTGAGTTCCTATTAAAATTTTTTGTTTAAAATATTTATATTGAAATCCCCCAATTCATAAAACAAGTTAAACTGTAGTGAATTTATAAAGATTGTAAGTGTTCAATTAGTTTCTCAAAGATTTATTATTTCTCAGTTAACTTAATCTGAAGATTAAGTTAACTTTTGTAACAAACATACTAGCTAGAAATAATTAAAAATACTATCTAGTTCAACTATCATAGTTACTTTAAAACAGATTTGAATTTCAAAGTAATTAGAAGCGGAATATTGAAAATAGTTTCAAATAAAATAAGATGCACATCAGCTTTAACCAAGAGTTTCAGTTTCAAGATGAGACATAGTCCTCTTAACCAGTTTATATAAAACTTTTATCCACACCCTCGATTGAGGTTTACAATATTACTCCGACTGTCCAGGTCCTTAGACCACTACCACAGTTCTATGTGGGAAAGTAGCAACAACAACACACAAGCTGTCCAGGTCCTCAGAACTCTACCATAGTAATATGTGGGATACAAAAAGGTATAAATTGTTTGGTATGAGGATTTTAGTATCCTCCATTTCATCTTAGGAGTCAGTGAGTGTCCAAACAGACAAGAGCACACACACTGCTCGTAATGTAATAAAAATGATCACAATAGAGCAATAATATAGAGATGCATTTATAATGCTCTGGTGTGATGTCAATATAGCTATGGAATCATTTGGATTGAAGTAGATGATGATTTGAGTCCTTCTCTATAATCTTTCTGGAAAACAGAGTGGCGTGGTTTTGTTCCTTCACTTCCAGTACAAGTGTTCATCTTGAATGTAAGAGTATTCCTTGTAGTGCTTGAATATACTCTTTGAAATTCTATTCTTGATGTTTATGTGTGTTCTTTACATTCTTCATATCTTCTTCTTTTATGTGTCACTTTGTTCATTCTCTATGTCACACCCTTTGTACGCAGCTTTTATCTTTTTTTAATGCTCATGCGGTGGTTCGACATAAGTCATGATAACTTCTGCGGGTACGAGGTACAGTTCCCTGACATGCAACAAACATCATCAATTAAATTCAGAAATAATGCTTGATTACTTTTGTAGGTATGAGTTATGGTTTCCTGACATCCAACAAAGAGAATTAATTAAAATCAGTTGCATTGAAAGAACAAAATATGATCATTGATAATAATCAAACAGAGAGATAGAGTTTAGAGAAACAGTGACTAGTTTCTATCGGCAGCTCTTTGTATCAGTGAACTTGTAGTGGTGGACTTGTAACCATAGGTCTTGCATCGGTAGATGTTACTCTCTGCAACTGTTGCTTTATGTATCAGTAGCTCCAGGTGTAGCGGTAGCTCCTTGTATCGGTAGCTCCATGTATCGGTAGCTCTTCATAACAGTGAACATATGTCGGAAGCTCTTCCTCGCTATCAGTAGGTATTAATATCGGTAGTGGTAACTCTCTCTATCAGTATATTCCTCTATCGATAGCTCCATTATATCAGTAGCTTGTATCAGTGACCTTATCTATCAGTAGACTTAGCCTATCAGTGACTTTTGCTTATCGGTAGCTCTGTCTGTATCAGTGACTTTAAAAAAGGAATTCTTATAAATTATATGTTCTACGAATTTCATTTCCAGATTTAGTTAGTGTCAATATTAATAATTGTTAAAAATTTATAATCATAAATAAACATTGAATAACATATTCCAATAATATGATATGATCATTTTGATATTCATATTAACTCATTAGTATGATTTCATAATTAAAAAGTGTAATTAATATATATATATAGACATTATTTGGGATTATCAAAGCATATCTAAACATAATTGAGATTATCAAAATAGGTGAGTCCAAAAATCTCCCCCTTTTTGATAATCACAAATTATTTCATTATAATCTAGAAAATATTTTAATGATTTTGGTTAAAATACATCTAATGGAATTTCTCAGAGTGTTCAGATCATAACATTCAAATGTATCAGAGTTAAACTATGGATAAACATAAGTGTAAAAATAAGTAGAATATTTATTTCACCCAATGAAATATATTATAATTTTCTCCCCCCCCCCAGTTTATTTCTCCCCCTTAGTGTAATTTCTCCCCATATTATAATTTTTCTCCCCCTTTGTGCTTAGAAAAAAGGAAAAAAACAATGGTTCATAAAATAAGAGAGGAAGAGAGAAAACATACATTTTCATTTCACATGAAAAAGTTACACGAGGTAGTAGAAAATAAGTACAAAGATTCCTATCCAATGTCCTTGACACTAATCAATCAACCTCCTCAATAGGTAATTTGGATTTCTCTTTAGTATCAGAGGTGGATTCAGGCTTGGTAGGTGGAGGTGAAGGCTTGGGCACACCAGTGATGATCAAAGGTGGTTGAGATACTAAAACACTGTCGTTCCTGTATTGAGTACTCCTTTGTGTTATAATGGGAGTAAGACTTCGGATAGCTTGAGCTGGAGTCAACTAAGGTTTTGAAGCAGACTGACCAGAGGCAGGCAGGGCTAGAGGTAAATGATAGGTGTACTTTCCACATGCATGAATGGCAGTAAGAGATTCCTGAAATCCATGATGATACCTCCCCCTCTCTCCATAGAAGAGATAAAATCATCCTTCTTCTCCATAAAGTTTTCCAAAGCAGGGGTCAACTCCCTAAGCTTACTAACTTGTTATTTAAAGGCATGAGTAATTGGGGGTAGTTTCAGATTCTCTAATAGTATCTTTGAATGATTGGTTAGCTGATTCGTGGTGTAAAATCATTGAAAATAGAAATCATTTTTGTCTTTTATTTCCTTCAAAGCTGCAGTAGCATCTCTCATATAATCTTGGGAGATTTTTCTGATATCCTTGGTGGTAGTAATCACCTTGAAATCAGATGAGCTACTGGTACTAGCATGAAAAAGTTCTTCTATCACCACAGATCTAAACTATTCAACATCAACTGAAACTCTGGAGGTACCAAGAGGTTTTATAGTAAAAGCTGTTTTTTCATTGAAGGATTGTGTCAAACTACTTATCAGATTCTTCACAACAAAATCCTAAGTACTGACATGCGTTTTTATGGTCTTATTAAAATATTCAAACACAGCCACAAACTATTTCACTACACCTCGAATGTAGTTGATGTCAATATCAACTTGAGATTTGGAACTCAAGAAGGTATCAAATGAAGCAACAGATTGCTTCAAAGAATTAACAACCTCTGTCAAACTTTTAACTTGATTTTGACATTCTTTTACTTCATCCATCACTTCTGTCATAGAAATTTATATAACACTTCATAGAAAAGATACCAAAGAACTTTCCATCTTTCTTAGATATTCAACAAAATAGGTTTTCAATTCAGATTTCAGTGCCTCAATATCTCTTTTTCTCATAATGTCTTCAGGAAGAGCTAAAGGTGCTACTGTTTGAGCAGTAACTTCCTCTAAGAAAATATCGTAAGACACAAGATGTCTTCTAATGGGTGTCTCATCATCATAATAAGTATATTATAGTCCCAATAAAACATATATTGGATCCACAGAACAATATTCCACTTCATAGGTCCTAGAAACTGACCATATCCTTTCAAGTTGCTCCCCCTAAACCTGAGCTTCCATCACTATATCTGCACCAACACCAGCAGCCTCATTGGGTATTTCCTCTCTAGAAGAGTCATCTACATCCATATTCATATCCAAACTAAGTTTCACAGGTTGGGGTATGTCAGAAATAGTTACTGGTCTATCTACTTCAAGAATCTCCTCCACATGCGTAATAGAGTTCTCAATCAGAGGACTGGGACTCAAACAGGTACTTCCATTCGCAGATACTTCTTCCTCTTCATCATCACTACTATTGGAATCTGGATCAGTCTCTCTATGATCTTATCTTGGTAGGTATTCCTCATTTACATAGATTTATTCAATATTTTCTCCTTGAACTGCTTCCCATCTAGGTAGGGTCACAAGTGAACTTGCCTTTCCACATGATACCTTTTCAATAGCTGGGCTTGGAGGAAAATCAGGATCCCCTCCATCTTTTATAGAGGTATCCTCCTCAGAATCATCATCACTGTATTAAGGTTCTTCCTCATCAGGTCCTAGACCCAGATCTCTCTTATCTCTTGGCCGAATGGGATGCTCAACTGGGTTAAATTAATCATAAATTTTATCATCATCATTTACCCATTCCCTTTTCCAAGGGTTCCAGCCAATCTTCATGTACTTAAAAACTATTTTTGTACCACAAAAGCTGTCTCTTGCAACCACTATCTCATCCTGTGACTCAACCACACCTTTTTCCTTGATCATCAAAGGGATCAGTTTTTCAAAGAATAGAGCATTTGTTTTCAATTTTGGACAGGTCATATATTCAATTTGAATCATAAGAAGCCTAAAAATATTCACTTTTACACCATGATCGTGTAGTCGAGCATGTCAAAATAGTTGTTTAATTTGGACTAGAATTTCTGCAGCATAGCAGCAACCCTAGGTCGTCTCTCGATGGAGCTTTAGATAATTAATTTTAAGAGGGTTTTGATTATTAAATAAGAAGGTGAATGAGGTTTTTTATAACATGGGGGTTTGATGATTAAATATGAAAATACAAAATGAAAGCGATAAAACAATGTAGAGATTAACAGAATTAATTAAACGTGATCAACCCGGGGTACTCTCATGATGTTTATCATTCATCGCTTCATGATATAGGGTTTTGATCTTTTAATCCCTGGTTTGAAACACCTAGAACTATAATGTTACTGATTTTATACTAGGATACCTCCTAGGGTTCAGTCTAAAACACACAATGATTCACCGGATACCACCAATGATTGGGCGAATTGTATTTGACTTCATAACCAAAACGCACCAAGGCAACACACGAAAAACACGATGTGTTGTCAAGGTTTGTATGTTATTTCTTTGTGATACCATGAAAAAAATGTACATTCCCTTGATAGTGCTTTGGTGAGTTCTATTGACCAATATCAATCCACTTGTACCACGCGTTTCGGCCTTCCTAAAGTCTTAGATCTCTTTGGAGAAAATAGAAAATTTGTATCCCCACATCATGGTTGTCTCCAGTAAATGTTTAGCACCACGTGAAAAAATAAAGCTCAAGATATTGATAAAATATAGAACGCCATGTTTGAATTTGTTCATATTCGGAGGCTTGGACAGATCAGTTCGAATGGGCCCCATAGAAGCCAAATCCGGATTCGGTTCCATAATATGAAATGTAGCCAAATAAATTTTGGACAGGCCCACAAAATTGCAGCCCATTTGAATTCACTGATTTCGTTTACTAATAAAATCAATGGATAGATGTCCATGGATCCATGCAATTATGGCCCATATTTCTTCCACTTCATCAAGGGACCTCCAAATCACCTCCACCTACATTGAAATAATAAAAAAAGTAACATTGCCCATTTTAATATTGATAAATATTAATTAATTTATTCAAACATAATGTGAAATTTATTATTATATTTGAAATATTCATTACAAAACTAGTTTAAAACAGTGGTGTAAGGGTGGAATAAAACAGTGAATCGTGGTATGATCACACCCCCACACCTAAAAATTTGCACTCCTAGGCAAGGCCACATATCCAAATAAAATTATACATATATATATATATATATATTTCCAACATCATGAAGATTTAATATTTGAGGAAATTTTATTTGAATTAATGTGATAAATTCACGAACCACATCAAGGAGTTCTTCCTAGTGAAAATAGAAATAGATGTCTCATAAATAATATCATAGAGAAATTCAAAAGGATGCATGATACCAAATTGAGAAAGGAATTCATAAGTAAACCATGACACTAACTCTCTATGTGTGTGTGTGAAAACCATTCCATGCTATTCTTTCCACTTGTTATCCAATAAATGTAGGTTATTTTAACATTTTTCATCTTAAATGATTTTTTCCACCGAACCTGTCCTATATACTTTGCAATCATATTTCAAGACCCACTCACTTAAGCATTACCAGAAGTCAAACCATAAGCTCCCGACAAAGATATCCCCATATGTTGCACATTTCATCACTCCCCTCATTTATTATTTTTTTTGAAGTTACAATTGGAAAAAATCTCACACACATCTCTCAACCCTTGTTTTATCTCCTCACGACACTCATTGCAATAGTTATAACAAGATCAAAGGTTGAGGAGGTGTGTTTTTGGACCTGCCCAAGTAACAACCATTTTTTAGGGCGTACAACAGTCAGACATTAGGTACACACGCATAGCTCAATCTGGTACAGTAATGAAACAGATCAGATAAGGAACGAATGTATGGAAATATCATCTTAAGCTAAACAATATTAACCCAACATATATTTACTTTATATTAAGTAATAAATATTCACAATTTTTGGTTTGGTGCAAATTTTGTTTGGAGATATTACTGACAATGTTTTCTCAAAAACTACTCACACAAGGGGCATGAATCATCTCAAAGGTTCCACATTGATAGGACCATTTATTTCATTGATAGAAAACCAATTCACTAAATAAATAAATCCCTGATATTAAATTCATACAAATATTCTTTTTAGCCTTTGTTATGGTATTTTTACTTTCCCCTCTTTTTAGTCACCAAATCATCGAACTTCAAAATTGTTGATGGGAAAAAATAAAAATACCATAAAAAGAATAAATAGTGAAGAAAAGAGAAAACGATGAACATTTCTAAATAACCCAAGAATGTATCCCCCCCCCACACACATAGAATGTGAAGTGTCCTCACTGAAATAATTGAGAATGTGAGAAGTAAGGATAAATCCTGGTGTGTTTTATTGGTATGATGCATCGAGAAGGTGGATTTCCTACACCGAATTCTTCGAAAAATCCTCATAGAAGTGTTTAAGTCGCTGCCCATTGATGTTAAGACTTCGTCCACTCTGCTCATGAAAAACCTGTATTGCACCAAAAGGGTAAACATTAGTAACAGTATAAGGACTGGGCCATCGGGAATGAAGCTTACTTTGGTGGAGTTTAATCCTGGAATTGTACAAGAGGACTTTCTCACCCATATGGAACTTCCGCTAGTGAATCATGCTATCATGAATAGCCTTTGTCTTCCCTTTATTTATCATAGAGTTCTCATATGCGTCATGTCAAATTTCTTCCAACTCTTAAATCTGCAACTTTCTTTTCTCACCTGTATCTGAAAGGTTCATATTACATTGATTAACATCCCAATATGCACGGTGTTCTACCTCCACTGGGAGGTGACAAGCCTTTCCAAACACAATTCTATATGGTGACATTCCGATTGGGGTTTTAAAAGTTATACGGTATGCCCAAAGTGCATCATCCAAGAGCAAACTCCAATCTTTCCTATTGGGTTGTTCCATTTTCTCCAAGATTCTCTTAACTTCCCGATTTGAAATTTCCTCTTTTCCATTAGTTTAGGGATGATACGCAGTGGAGACTTTATGAACAACCCCATACTTAAAAAGCAAGTTTTTCATGTTACGATTGAAAAAATGTTAACCCTGATCACTAATGATGAATCTTGGTAAACCAAACCTACTGAAAATTTGGGACCTCACAAAATCAACAACCACTCGAGAGTCATCGGTCCTAATGGACTTTGCTTCCACCCATTTAGATACATAGTCAATATCCAATAAGATGTACACAAAGCCAAATGAATTTGGAAAAGGCCCCATGAAGTCAATGCCCCATGCATCAAAAATTTCACAGAATAACATGGGCTGCTGGGTCATTTCTTTCCTCTGGGAGATATTCCCTGTGAATTGACAATCACTACATGACTTACAAAATGTATGGGCATCCCTATAAAATTTTGGACAATAAAGTCCTGAGTCAAGGACCTTTCGACCTATACGTTGAGTGCCAAAGTGGCCCCCACAGGCCAAAGTGTGGAAGATGGTCAAAATAGAGGTGAACTCATGGTTAGGGACACACCGACGAACTACTTGGTCACTACAAATTCTGCACAAGTATGGGTCATCCCAAATGTACCAATGAGACTCATGCTTATGTCTCTGGGATTGTGCAATCCTAAAATCAGTGGGGACCCTAGATGTTGCAATAAAATTCACAATGTCTGCATACCATGGGGTAAGTTCCACAACATCACAAAGGTTCTCATGAGGGAAGAATTCTCTAATGAGTAGGGGTGAGTCAACATGATGGTCCAATGGTGGGTAAATCATACTAATGTGGTCAGCTACCACATTCTAAACTAATCTCTTATATCTAATCTCAATGTCAAACTCTTGGAGGAGGAGCATCCACCGAATGAGGTGGGGCATGGCTTCAGGTTTCTTTAGGAGGAAACGAAGGGCAACATGATCAGAGAAGATGATGATTTTAGACCCGAGAAGATATGAATGGAATTTTTCCAAGGCAAACACAATAGAAAGAATTTATTTTTCAATTGTTGTGTAGTTTACCTAGGCAGGGTCAAGGGTACGTGAGGCATGCGCAATGACATGAGGGCACTTCTCAACCCTTTATGATAAAACTGCCCCATCTGCAAAGTTAGAGGCATCACACATAAGTTCGAAGGGAAGATCCCACCTTGGTGGTTAGATTATAGGATGTGATGTGAGACTCATTTTTAGTGAATTGAAAGCATCCTCACAATTTTTATCAAAAACAAATTCAGAATCCTTTTGTAATAACTGATATAAGGGAAGTGTGATCTTTCTAATGTCTTTAATGAATAGGCGGTAAAAACCATCATGACCCAAGAAAGACCGCACCTCACAAACACATTTTGGATATGGAAGGGATGAAATTAATTCAATTTTAGATTTATCAACTTTAATTCCATTATTTAAAATGATATGCCCAATAACTATCCCCCTCTCAACCATGAAATGACATTTTTCATAATTTAAAACATGGTCTTTCTCAATGCAGTGGCGGAGGATAGAACCAAGGTTTTCCAAACAATCATCAAAATTAAAACCATAAACTGTGAAATCATCCATAAAGACTTCCATACAACTCTCAAGGTACTCATAAAAAATACTCAACATAAATCTCTAAAAAGTACCAGGAGCATTACATAGGCCAAAAGGTATTCTTCTGTTTACAAATGTGCCGAATGGACAAGTAAATGTTGTCTTTTCTTGGTCCTCAGGGGATATATGGATTTGGAAATAACCCAAATAGCCATCAAGGAAACAATAATGGGACTTACTAGCCAATCGTTCTATCATTTGTTCAATGAAAGGTAATGGAATGTGGTCCTTCCGCGTGGCTTGATTCAGTCGACGGTAGTCAATACAGACTCACCAACTATTTTGCACACCTGTTGGAACCAATTAATTCCTTTCATTTGAAACAACTGTTATTTATGTTTTTTAGGCACAATTTGCACTGGGCTATCCCATTTACTATCAGATATAGGATAAATGATCCCTACAACAAGTAATTTACTAACTTCCAATTTTACCACTTCATGGAGCGTGGGATTCAACCGGTGTTGAGATTGTCTTATGGGTTTAGCCTCATCATCCAAAAGTATATGGTGCATAAAAATATATGGAATAATCCCGGGAATATCATCCAATGTCTATCCTATTGCCTTTTTACACTCTCTCAAAAGTTTGAGCAGTTTCGATTCTTGTTGTGGAGAGAGTTTACTGGCAATAATGACGGAAAATTGGTCAATACCCTCAATATATGCATATTTTAAATTTGATAGTAGTGGTTTTAATTCCAACACCAGGGGTTTTTGGATTGAGGAAGTGGATTTAGAGGGAGTGAGGTCCATGAAACTATCTATCTGCTCATGTTTATTCTCAAAGGAAAGAGAATATATTGAAATGAGATTTGCAGAATCATCGATAGTCATGGGTACCTCAGAATAAACACACTCACCAATTAAAGCAAAAATTTTACATTTTTCTGAACCCACACAACATTAAAAAGAAGAATCAAAACTCAAATCATCCATGGGTGAATAAAAGGAAAATAAATCAGAGGATGGTTTGAGGATAGAATTTTGTGTGTGTTTTTCGTTAGAGAGAACTTCCATCGAATAGATAGGAAGAGTGTAGTACTCTTCAACGGGGTGTTTCATAGCCTCCGGGATGTTAAAACTTACCTTTTCTCCACCAGACTCCATAGACAACATACCATTGTGAACGTTGATGATCGTATTTGCTATTTTGAGGAATGGACTCCCAAGTATGAGAGGAGCATGTCCTTGGGTTCGGTTATATTCAATCTCAAGAATGTAGAAATCAGCAGGGAAGATGAGATTTTTCACTCATACAAGGACATCCTCAATCACTCCTTTTGGATGCGTTGTACCCCGGTTGGAATGTTTCACGAAAATTATGATTGGATGAAGCTCCCCAACCTGCAGAAAAGTATACACAGAGTGAGGCATTACATTAATGGAAGCACCTCAATCTAGCATAGCTTCAGAAAAGAAAGTCTCCCCTATGGTACATGTTATCGTGAATGTTCCTGGATCCTTGCATTTGGTTGGAATTGCTGGTTGAATCAAGGCTGAGTCATTCCTAACCAAGTTGACTCTCTCATTCCCCTTCAGCCTTTGTCTATGGGTGCAAAGTTCTTTAAGAAATTTGGCATAATGAGGAATTTTCTTGGCTGCATCCAATAAATAAATATTAACTTGAACTTTTTTAAATGTATCCATTATATAATTATCAATATCATTATCAAAAATTTTCATAGATTTAGAGAGTCTTTGGGGGAAAGGGAGAGGAATGGATTGTTTATTTGAATCATTAATGATAATTTAATTACCCTTTTTATTTCGTTTTTCATTACATGGAATTTTTATGGGTTGGGAAGGACTGTTTTCAAGAGGGGGACATACCTGTTTCATCGAATCAGTAGAAGGAGAAGCTTATTTACCACTACGATGTGTAATTGTACATACATTACCTTTTTTCCTTCGGATTGGCAATGGGTTGGGATGGTATTTGTCCACACTCTTGCATTTTAAGCTCACCGATGGTGTTCTCCAATTGTCCCACTTGAGTTCGTAGGTCTTGAATTGCCGATTGTGTGGTCTGTTGGAACTGAAGGTTCTGGGTTGCCATTTGCTTCACCATATCATCGAGGCTTGGTTCAGATTTGGGAGGAGGATGATGATTGTTTTTAGAAGTTGAAGGATAAGAAGGTTGCATAACTTGGCCTTGTTGATACCAATTCTTCTTTGGGTAGCTTGAGTTTCCTCCTTGTCGGTACTGGGGTTGTTCTTGCCACCCTGGATTGTGATTTGGCCTGAATTGTTCTTGCTTGAAGGGAGGTGCTTGTTGGAATGGATCCCCTAGGAACACAGCTGCACAAGACTCAGATGAATCTTGAAGTTGTGGGCACTGGTTAGAAAAATGAGTGTTATCAGAACAAATACCACAATGCAATGGAATAGAAGTAGAGTGCGAGTTACCTTGTGCTTGAGCTAATTTACTTAGAAGGGTATGCATATCATCAATTATAGTATCTACCATTTGTTCTAGGGATGAATGACCTACCTCATGAACTCCTCAGGTTGGTGCAATAGCTCGTGTACCAAATTGTTGTGCATTTTGAGCCATGTTGGCTATTAAGTCATGAGCGGCAGAAGGAGTTTTGTCAACTAGGGCACCACCAGCTGCAGCATAAATCATTTCGTGATCCATGGGGATAAGTCCCTCATAGAAGTATTGAATTAAAAGTTGTTCACTAATCTGGTGGTGGGTGAAACTTTAACAAAGTCTTTCGAATCTCTTCTAGTATTCATGAAGGGTCTCTCCTTCTAACTGCCTAATGCCACAAATTTCTTTCCTAATTGATGCAGTTCAGGAGGTAGGGAAAAACTTCTCTAGAAAGAGTTGTTTAAGGTCATTCCAGCCCCCAATTGTAGTAGGCAAATAGTATATCCAATCTTTTCCTACACCATCAAGGGAGAAATGGAAGTCCCAAAACATAATGAGGTCCTCAAACACATTTTGGGGTTTCATGGTGGAGCAAACTATGTGAAACTCCTTTAGATGTTTGTGAGGGTCCTCACCGGGAAGACCATGGAATTTTGGAAGGAGGTGGATGAGGCCTGATCTTAGCTCAAAATTGACCGCTTCTTCAGGATATTGGATGTGTGTAGGTTGATACTCCACATCAGGGGTGGTCAGTTCTTTTAAAGTTCAAATATTTATAGCCATGTTTTCTTGGGTTTGATTGAGTTCAATTTTAGATTGTTTTAGAACCACTTGAGGTTTGAAAAGGGGTTCTTCAATGTTACTTGATTTACCTTCTCTAGATGCCTTGATTTGTGTGTGAAGTGACTTTTCAATTTCACGGTCAAATTCAAGTAGTGTTTCTTTACCAGATCTTGTCACGCAACAATGATGTCCAGTTTCATTGATTGGTTTTTTTGTTGTGTTTTTTTATTTGAGATGGGTAAAAAAAACTTAAGAAGGGTGGAAGAAGAATAGAATATTATACTATAGAATTATATAGGGAGATGGAGAAGAATATAGAGAGAGAGATAGAGAGAGAAAGAACACACCAAAACAACCAAAAATAAAGACAAAACCCAAAACAAAAACAATCCTATGGGGGTGGGGTATTTAAAGGAGTACTAATTAAGAAGTAAAATAAATAAATAAAAAGAAATAAATAATAAATATGATCTTGGCTCCCTGGAAATGGGGCCAAAATTTGATCGCGTTGTCAAGCGTTTCAAATTAGTTGTTTAATTTGGACTAGAATTTCTGCAGTATAGCAGCAACCCTAGGTCGTCTCTCGATGGAGCTTTAGATCATTAATTTAAAAATAGGTTTTTTATTATGAAATTATAAGTTGAAAGATTTTTTTTAAAACTTGGGGGTTTGATGATTAAAGATGAAAAATGAAATAGATAAAACAATGTAGAGATTAACAGAATTAATTAAGCGTGATCAACCTAGGGTACTCTCATGATGTTTATCCTTCATCGCTTCATGATATAGGGTTATGACCATTTAATACTTTTTTTGTAACAACTAGAACTAGAATGTTACTAAGTTTATACTAGGATACCTCCTTTGGTTCAGTATAAAACACACAATGATTCACCGAACACCGTCGATGATTGGGTGAATTGTGTTTGACTTCATAACCAAAACTCACCAAGGCAACACACAAAAAACTCGATGCGCTATCCAGGTTTGTATGTTATTTCTTTGTGATACCATGAAATAAAATTACATGGCCTTGACATTGCTTGTGTGAGTTCTATTGACCAATATAAATCACACAAGCACCGCAATTGAAAGGGGGAAAAGAAAGTGGTGAATGGTGTGTGAAACATCACATGAATGGGTACCCCCAAACATGATCATATGAGTTGAGCATGACATACCAGTACATAACTCAATAAAATAAGAATATGGAATGATGAAAAACAATAAAACAATATGGAATTCAAAATATTATTCAAATATTACACACATGAAGCTTTGTATTTACATCACGTTCCTCCCCGGGTGATCACAAGGGGTTTAGAAACCCATGGGAGAGGAGTAAGAGATTGATGTTAGGGTAGAACTTCCCATAGCCTCCAGAACTACTAGGGATGTTAAGAAGACTCCTTGGGGACTCTAAAATGGCAGCACCTTACCTCGTTGATGAACATGCAAATGGGGAGCCCAAGGTGACCTTTTATAGGAAAATTGGAAGGTGGTTTTCGGCACACAGATTCCTTCAATCCAATTGTACCATGCATTTCGGCCTTTAGAAAGTATTATCTAGCATTGGAGAAAATATAAAAGTTGTAGTAAAACCTCTTTTCTGTCTCTACCGAATGTTTGGAACCATGTGTAAAAATACAGCTCAAGATATTGATAAAATACATAACGC
The DNA here is from genome assembly GCA_963277665.1 of Viscum album. Lineage (NCBI taxonomy): Eukaryota > Viridiplantae > Streptophyta > Magnoliopsida > Santalales > Viscaceae > Viscum > Viscum album. The sequence continues at coordinate 1,099,970,426 of OY728139.1, forward strand.
CACATTTGACTTTGTTCATATTCGGTGGCTTGGACAGATCAGTTCGGATGGGCCCCATATAAGCCGAATCAGGATTCGGTTAATTAATATGAAATGTAGACTAGTAAATTTGGGACATTCCCAAAAAACATCAGCCCATATGAATGCACTGACTTCGTGTACTAATCAAAATAGTGGACAGATGTCCATGGATCCATGCAATTTTGGACCATATTTCTTCCACTTCATCAAGGGCCCTCCAAATCACCTCCACCTACATTGAAATAATAAAAACAAGTAACATTGCTAATTATAATATTGATTAAATTAATTAATTGATTCAAACATAAAGTGAAATTTATTATTATATTTGGAATATTCATTACAAAACTAGTTTAAAACAGCGGTGTAAGGGTGGAATAAAATAGTGAATCATGGTACGATCACACCATGCCTTAGCAGATAAAACAATAATATATCTTGGAATCTGAGTTTTTAAAAATCCCCTCTTATGGGACTTAACACATGCTAGATAAATTTGAACATTAACGGGTTGTCTCCATCCATTTCTGTAGCAACTAATTTTCTTGGTGTTCCTTATTCAGTGAGCTCTTCCAAAGCAGTTTTATACTCAAAAATGTCTGTAGTGAGAGATACTGACATTGAGAAATATCCAAACTCACCCTTGTGTGGAACTTTCAAGCACTCAGTCCATTCAATGGATGAAATGGATATTATGATTTCATTCACTACTGATACCATTCTGTTCTCACTTTCAGATTTCTCAAAACGAATAAAGTTATAGAATTCCTTTACCAATTTCAAATAATAAGGACCATTTTTATTCACAAAACATTCAAGCCACCCTTGTTTCTCCAAAATAATTACAATTAGAGATTTGATAGACTGGAGCCATTCTATATAGAGTTCTTTCTCGATTATGATATTTCTATCAAGTAAGTGCAGGTTAACTGCACTCTTCTCATGACTTGTTCCACTGCCACTTCTTTTAGATCCTTCTTTCGGCCTCTTTGCAATTAGTGTATCACCTTCATCTCTGACTGCAAGTCTTTTTACTCTTTCCATTTTTCAAAATGAAGAGCTTAGGGTTCTCAAGAAATGTAGGGGTTCAAGAAGTAAGGTTTGAAGAGTAGAGAGTTCACGGTGGATTGAAAAGAGACATAGACTTAATTTTTATTATTTAGGAATCGATATGTAATAAAAATAAATACATTAAAAACAATAAAGGTTTCCATTAAAATCACAAAATCCATATAACAAAAAATATATTGGTGACAACTACTAGTGAGAATCCTAATAGTGAGGTCTCTCTAATGGTGAGGTTTCTCTAATAGTGAGTTTTTTACTAACGGTGAGGATTTTCTATCGGTGAGGATTTTCCATCGGTGAGGTTTAACTAATGGTGAAGATTTTACTAACGGTGAGGTTTTTAATAACATAGTGGTTTTTACTAAAGGTGAGGATTTCTCTAACAGTGAGGAATTTCTATCGGTGAGGTTTAAGGAATGTTTATCATTCCTATCTCATTTCTAATGTAACTTAACCTTTATGAACTTAAAGTCTTGGTGAATATGCTAGATAATTGATGTTTAGTGCCTATAAATTAAAGAGTAATATCACCCTTTTGATAATGATCCCTTAAAAAGTGATTTCTTACATCAATATTCTTAGTCCTAGAGTGAGATATAGGATTCTTAGAGATATTGATAGCACTAGTGTTATCAAAGTTTATATATACATTCCTAAAATGATATCCATAGTCCAATAATGTATGTTTCATTAACAGAATTTGTGCACAGCAACTACCAGCAGCTATGTACTCTGCTTCAGCTATAGAAAATGCAACAGAATTTTACTTTATACTACACCAAAATACTAACGACTTACATTGAAAGTGACATGTTCTAGAAGTTCTCTTCCTATCAAACTTTTAACCAGAAAAGTCAGCATTTGAAGAAGTTATTAAATCAAATGATTTTTCTTTTCGAATAAATAATCCTAAATTAGTAGTATGTTTAAGATATTTTATGATCCTTTTAACTGTAAGAAAGTGTGACTCTTTTGGATTAGCTTGAAATCTTTCACACATACACACACTAAACATAATATCTGGTCTACTAGCTGTAAGATAAAGTAAACTCCCAATCATACCTCTATAATTTTTTGATCCACTGGTTTTCCAATTTCATCTGTATCCAATTTACAAGTGGTACTCATAGGTGTATCACATTCCATAATACTATCCAACCCAAAATGTTTTAAAATATCATTTTTATATTTACTTTGATTTAAAATAATACAATTTCCATTTTGAAAAACGTAAAATCCATGAAAATATTTGATTTCTCCCAATAAACTCATTTCAAATTCACTTTGCATAATCTTTAAAAAATCAATACATAAAGAGTTTTTAGAATATCTGAAAATAATATCATCGACATAGATTTGTACTATCAAAACATCTTTGGAAATTCTTTTGATAAAAAATGTTGGATCAGCAATCACTTTAATAAAACCTTTTGAAATAAGAAATTTAATAAGTATATCATACCAAGCTCATGGATCATGTTTTAAACCATACAAAGCTTTAGAATGTTTAAAAACTCGATTTGGAAAATGAGGATTAGTAAATCCAGGTGGTTGTACAGCAAAAACATCTTCAATTATAAAACCAATTAGAAAAGAACTTTTATCATCCATTTGATAAAACATGAAATTCAGATGAGCAGCATAAACAAGTAGAATTATTATAGATTCTAACCTAGCTACTGTTTCAATGGTTTCCTCAGAGTCTATTCCTTCTTCTTGACTATATCCTTGTGCTACTAACCTAGATTTGTTTCTAACTATATTTCCAGATTCATCAAATTAATTTCTAAAAATCCATTCAGTACCTATGATCAAGGGGTCCTTAGGACTGTCTACTAATTCCCAGACTTTGTTTCCTTCAAATTGTTTTAACTCTTCTTGCATATCCATTACCCAAAATTCTTCATTGATATCATCATTGATATTTTTATGTTCTGACTTTGAAAGAAAGGCTAGATATTCAACCTGATTTCTTAGAGAAGCTCTAGTTTATGTTCCTCTATCTAAATCTCCTAAAACAACATCTAAAATATGGTTTTTAAGGGTCCTAGTTGGTCTAGAAAAAGTAGGTCTATAAATTTCAGGTTCATTTACACATTCGGGTTCAACAGAAACAAGTTGTGGAAAATTTCCAGAACTGGTTGTCTTAACAAAATGTTCACTATTTTTTCCATTAAGTAATAGAATTGACATATCTTCATCAAGATTTTCATGTGGGGACTTAGTTTTATGTGGATTCGTTTCCTCAAATTTGATGTGTACAGATTCTTCCACACATGTGGTCCTCTTCATAAATACTTTATAAGCTTTTCTAGATAAAGAATAACCCAGACAGTTTCCTTCATCTCTTTTGGATTCAAACTTATCAAAATTATCTTTAGTATTGAGAATAAAGAATTTGCAACCAAAAACCCCAAAGTAACAAAATTTAGGCTTCATATTAGTCCACAGTTCCTAAGGGGAATTTTTAAAAATATTTCTAATCAAGACTCTATTTATAATATAACAAGCTATATTTATAGCTTTATCCCAAAAGTAAACAGGTAAGTCATACTCATTGAGCATAGTTCTTGCAATTTCTTGAAGGGTTCTATTCCTTAAATCTACTACACCTTTCTGTTGTGGTGTCATAGGGGTAGAGAAGTTGTGATTGTATCCATTGTGTGAGCAATAGGTTTCAATGTTGGGATTTTCAAACTCCCAGCCATGATCACTTCTCAGGGTATTAATCTTAGGTCCCATAAGGTTCCCTACAGACTTAGAGTATTTAATGAAATTGGAACATGCATCACTTTTTTAGAAAGAAAGTATACCCAAGTTTATCTAGAAAATTCATCTACTATAACATAGATATAGTGATTCCCATTTAAACTAGAAACTCTATATGGTCTAAATAAATCTTTATAAATAATATCGAGAGGTTGAGAAGTTGAAACTTCTTGCTTTGATTTGAAAGAAACTTTTTGTTGCTTTCCCTTTGATAGGGATTACAAACTTTAGTTGTTGGGAATTTTATTTTTGATAGGTCTCTAACTAATCCTTTCTTATTCAGTTTCTTAAGTGAATAAACATTATAGTGTCCTAATATTATGTTTTTTAGCCAAGATTCTTTATGAAAGTCATTTAAATAAGTATCCTTTTGTTTTTCTAAAGATTTTAAAAATACAAAACATACATTTTCATCTCTTAATGCAATAAATACCTAAATATTTTTAGAATCAAATACATTTCAAGATTCATTTTCAAATTTAACATTAAAACCATCATCACACAACTGATAAATTCTTAACAGATTGAATTGTAGTCCATCAAAAAATAATAATTTGAAATTAAAACTCAATCATTGTTACCAATTTGGACTAAGCTGGTGATTTTTCCTTTTGAGTTATCACCAAAGGTGAAAATTCCTCCATCAACATTGATTATGCTCCTAAAACATGAGTAGTCTCCTGTCATATTCCTTGAACATCCACTGTCCAAGTAAAATCTCTTCCAATAGGAACTTTTCAAGAATATTTCCCACAAAATATATTTAGATAGAAGATAATTTTGGTACCCAGATCATCTTGGGTCCAAAAAGGTTTGAATGTAAAACTTTAGGCATCCATATATGTCTAATGGGTTTCCTATAATTAACATATTCAAGCAATTTTGATAAATAAACTTTTTTTGGTCTATAAGAATTTGAATAGATAGATGAAGCATAAGAATTACCAGAACTTGAACTAGCAGCATAATGTCCAGAAATGTAATAAATTTATTCAAAACAATCTTTCTCTGTCTAGGATGGTATCCTAAAATCGTAGTATACTTTGGTGAAACTTGTTTTCCATGCATTTGACTGAGAGTATTCTTTCTATTTGTGAACTTCTCTATGTTTTTTCTATATTTCTCATTGGAAAATTTAAGTTCAGTATTCTCCTTTAATAGTTGAGCATTTTTTTTATTTTTCTATACTATGATCAGATTTAACAATACTAGTAAAGGTATACTATTTCTTCAATTATTTGTACTTATCTTTTAGCTTGTTAAAAGTATCTTCCAACATATTACAGTATTCAAATAATTCAGATTTAGACATATTATCATCATTATTTGCATCACTTTCATTCCTAGAATAATAATAATTATGCATATGGGAATTAAGTGTTACCTTAGATGTTTCAGTCATGAAACACATGTTGGCATGATTCTTTTCCTTATAATCAGAATCTTCAGATCCACTTGAGCTGTCTTCAGAAGCACTCCATGTAGCTTTCATGGCTTTCTTGTATTTATTATCCTTATAGTCATACTTTTTCTTAAATTTCAATTTTGGATAGTCATCTTTGACATGCCCTTTTCTTTTACATTCCTAATAGACTATCTAATCATCTTTATCAGCTTTCTTCCAATCTCTCTTCCAATTACTTCCTTGGTCATACATACCCTTATAATTTAATTTTCTAAATAATTTCTTTTTCTATATAATTTATTGAATCTCCTGGCTATATGAACCATCTCTTCATCACTATCTAAATCTAACCCTTCACTTGTTCAGCTTTCGACAGGTATGTGAAATTTCTCCTTATCCTTGGTCTTTGAGGAATTTGACTTAAATTCCACTAGCATCTTCTTAGGTTCATCATATTCGTGTTTGTCTACATTTATCTCTTCTTCATACGTCATCAACTTACCAATCAACTCCTTGATAGGTAGATTTCCAATGTCACATGATTCTCGTACAGAGACAGAGGTTCCTATCCATCTATCTTGTAGGCATCTCATTATCCTGATGATTTTCTCTTTTTCTGGAATAGCTTTTCCTAATGAGCTCATTGTATTAACTATCTCATTAAACCTAAGATACATATCAAAAATAGATTCATCATATTTAATTTTAAAATTATCATACTTAATACTGTATGTATTTAGTCTCATTTCCTTAACATTGGTTGTTCTCTCATGGGAAACAGCCAAAGTATCCCAAATTTCATAAGTAGTTATACAAGAAGATATTCTATTAAATTATTCACCTCCTAATGCACAATACAGACAATTCATTTCTTTAAAATTATTAATGAATGCATCTTTCGTAGGTTCATCCCAAGTAGTTATAATAGTTTCTAGAATCTTATACTAAGTCTCTACAGTAGTCTAGATGTCAAATCCCATACTTTCTAAGTGAATTTTCATTTTGATTTTCCATTGGGAATATTTAACACAACTAAAGAAAGGTGGATTGTTGGTAGATACACCTTCTAATCTATTATAAATAATAACTACGTTTAAAAAAGATATATAAAGATGTACAAATTTAGAATTAAAGGAAATTTTGAGATCTTCAATATTTAACTAAAATCACAGTTGAAAACATTTCCCAAACAGAGGGTTTTGAAATTTTTTTATCAACTACCTCTGATACCAAATGTTGGTCGGAGTGGATACTCAAGAGTGGGTGAATTGAGTTCCTATTAAAAATTTATGTTTAAAATATTTATATTGAAATCCCCCAATTCATAAAACAAGCTAAACTGTAGTGAATTTATAAAGATTGTAAGTGTTCAGTTTTTTTTGAAAAGCATATATCATTAATGACCAAGATTAGCAAAAGTACATGCACGAAGCCATGAAGGGAAATTTTCCAACCAGAGCTGGTTAGTGCCGAATGGGCCTGAGGACGCTAGCCGATGGGCCGTGTTGTTCCCTTCCCTTTTGGTAAAAGAGAAGGTGCACAAATAGAAACGTTGTCTGAGTGATAGAATTCTACTAACAATGGCACCAAACGATTGGAGTCCACCGTCATTGTGAATGATAGCGTCGATAACGGAAAGACAGTCAGACTTAATGATGATGTATCCCCATCCAAATTCAAAGGCGAGCATCATACCAGCAAGGATGGCCTTGGCTTCAGGGACCACCGGTTCCCAGAATGTCAGATGTGGTTCATACTTAGCAGTAAGGATTTTCCCCAGATGATTTCGGGCAAGGAGGCCAAGGGAAACAAGCCCAACTTTTGGAAGCGACGCATCCACATTGATCTTGAGAATCCCTTACATTGGGGGATTCCAGGGAACGGGAGGAGATGGGGGGGAACCTGGTAAATAACATCCGTTGTGGCCTTACCAACCTTCAATCCAAGAGGTAGCACGATCAATCTAGAATTTGGGGGGTCTGTAGGCATGATGAAAAATTGTGTCGTTTCTCCGGACCCAAATAATTCAGGCTAGAGTGAAGAGTGAACCAACATCAGCCGGGGAGAGAGAGGAGTACCAACGCGTCAAAAGATCGGGAAAGTCAGAAGCCAAAGCCAGTGAGGAAGAAAAAGCTGAGCCCCATAGATTCCAGATTTTCTTATCCCCCAGGCAGAGAATGGTAGCGTGCTGAGGGGTTTCAGGAGTGTTCGGACAGAAAGGGAAAGAGGCGGTGCTGGCCATATATCGAAAAATGAGAAGGCTCATTGTTTGGAGAGTACCCATACAAACCTGCCACCATAAATGACGAATTTTTGGGGGGACGTTGAGCAACCAGATCGATTTCTCAATTATTGATTATTTCTCAGTAATCTTAATCTGAAGATTAATTTAGCTTTTGAAAATAACATACTAGCAAGCAATAATTAAAAACACTTGCTAGTTCAACTATCAGAGTTTCTTTAAAACAGATTTGAATTTCAAATTAATTAGCATGGGGATATTGAAAATAGTTTATACTAAAATAAGATGCACAATAGTTTTAACAAAGAGGTTCAGTCTCAAACTGAGACTTAGTCCTCTCAAATAGTATATATAAAACATTGATCCACACCCTGGATCAGGGTTTAAAATAGTACTCATACTGTCTAGGTCCTAAGACCTCTATCACAGTTCTACGTGGGAAAGTAGAAAAAAAAGCACACAAGCATTCCTGGTCCTCATACATCTACCACAGTTATACATGGGATACACAAAGGTATAAAGAGTTTGTTGTGAAAATTTCAGTATCCTTCAGTTCAGATTAAGAGTCTGTGTGTGTCCAAAAAGACAGAAGCACACACATTGCTCGTAAATTTAATAAAAATGATCCCAGCAGAGCAATAATATGGATTTGAGTTTACAATGCTCTCGTGTGATGTCAATGCAGCTCTGGAATCCTTTGTATTGAAGCATATGAAGCTTTGAGTCCTTCTCTAGATGTTGTATGTAATACAGAGTGTCTTGGTTTTGTTCCTTCGCTTCCAATATAGGTGTTCTACTTGAATATTAGAGTATTCCTTGTAGCACTTGAACCTCCTCTTTGAACTTCTGTTCTTGATGTATATGAGTGTTCTTTAAGTTCTTTGTGTTTTCTTCTTGTCTATGTCACTTTCTTCATTCTCTACCTCACACCCTTTGTATGTAGCTTTGATCTTCCTTTTATAGCTCATGCGGTGGTTCAACATATGTCTTGATTACTTCTGCAGGTATGAGGTATATTTACCTAAAATCCAACAAACATAATTAATTAATTTTAGACATAAGGTGTGATTACTTCTACAGGTACGAGGTATGATTTCCTGACATCCAAAAAACAGAATTAATTAATATCAGTTGCATTAAAAGCACGAAATATGACCATTTATAATAATCAAACAGAGAGATAGAGTTTAGAGAAATAGTGACTGGTTTCTTTCAATAGCTCTTTGTATCAGTGAACTTATAGTGGTGGACTTGTAACGGTAGGTCATGCATCGGTAGCAGTAACTCTCTCTATCAGTAGCTTACTCTATCAGTATATCCTTTCTACCAGTAGCTTGTATCGGTGACCTTGTCAGTCAGTAGACTTAGCCTATCAGTGACCTTTTCTTATCAGCAGCTCTGTCTGTATTAGTGACTTTAAAACTGGAATGCTTATAAAGTATTTGTTCTATGCTTTTCATTTCCAGATAGAGTTAGTATCAAGATTAATCATTGCTAAACATTTATAGTCATAAATAAACATTGAGTAACATATTCCAATGATATGATATGATCATTTTGATATTCATATTAACTCATTAGTATGATGTCATAATTATAAAGTGTACTTAATATATAGATAGACATTATTTTGGATTATCAAAGCATATCTAAACATAACTGAGATTATCAAAATAGGTGAGTCCAACAGAAACTATGCACATTAAAGAAAATGATTCCTGGTTGACAGGGAAATGAAGTCAGTTTTTATTAAAACAAGTTTCTCAATAATTATTAGTACCAATGGGAGAAAAATGGAAATATTACCTAAAAATTCCATTAATAACCATAGAATAAAAAAAATTGTTTTAAAGGATAATATCCCTAAAATTTCGAACAATGTAAATTTATCATAGATAATCCCTAAACAAAATGTGATTGTAACATAAACTCTTACCACTTTGGTAACTTTTGAATCATAAACCTTGTACAAGAAATAACATAAAATGAATATTTTAATATCACGAAAACTATATTCCTTCCTGATATTACATATCAAATGTTAATTCTATACAACACATGAATGAAATAATTGTTGAATAAGGCATATGTCTCAAATAAATAATAGTGGGATAGTAAACACTTAACTCAAGTTCCACCATACTTCGTAGGCATTAAATATGTTGTATAATAAAAACATAATTATTATAAATAAATTACAGAACCATATTCAATTATTTCATACCATATATTATTTAATTATATTATATTATCAACAATTTATTAAAAATTATATAATAATATAATTTTTTTAGATGATAACGATTTCATTTTTTCTAAGAATATCGCAATTTAGTAGTACTAGTAGTTGTAATTAGATCAAGGATCAGTACTTTCCATTATGTTAATAATAAAATACATATAATATTTAATCATATATAATATTTTATATCTATTCAAATAATGGGGTGTGGAAAAATGAGTTACATCACTTTGTGGAGATGGTAATCCATATATACACACAAGTGTTGTTTGAACTTTTCAATGGATGGAATAAAGGAATGTACAATAATAATTTTATGTTATGAAATTATGATTATATTATACATGTTATATAGATATTTCTAATTTATATCCTTACTACCATCCATGTGAAGAAGAAATGGAAAATGAATCACATTTCATTGATGATGTGGTAGTTCATACATATACATGTGTAACAATATCATTTCACAATAGATGAGATGGTAAGAATGTATCTAAAGAAGACAGATCATGTATAAATTACCATATAAAATAATTAAATCGATTATATTAACCAAACATGAATGATATTGATGGAAATTTATTCACACCTCCAGATAGAGGGGGTATTTCACACAAATGCACGAGAAAAATGTTCATTTCTCCTTTGATGGAATGGAGGTAGAAAATGGTTTTTCTATAATCATAATATCATATTAGTATATTTATAATTATATATTAATCATGTTATTATGGACATAATAGGTTTAGATAAGGAGGAAAAAAAATAAAATGGAATGTATTCATTTATGATTTAAATATATTTGTTTTGAATCAACCTCTACATTACACCTTAGGCCTTGAAAGGATCCTATTATGGTCAAAACCAATGATTTGGGGAATGAGAATGGGTTTTATGAAATGATTTAGTTGTGTATTGGCTGAGATAACTAGCCTATTATGTTTGGATAATAGATGATATTTTTTTCCTTTTATATTTAAATAAAGGACACAGTTGGAAGTACATAGAATATTTAAATATAATAAATTATTTTTCATATAAAATTTGAACCAATATGATAAAATTTATAAGATAATACAGGTTGAGATATAAATCTATTAAAATAATAAAATTTATATAGGTTTATGTGAAAATTTAAACCTTATCATTTTGTTTGACCCCTTCACAAGCTATTTTTATACATTACAGTAGTAAAAATGTTTTCATCCATAAAGGGATATAAATTTACTTATATATTAAAAATTATTTCAAAAATTGCCATGGTATGAATGTGTAGACCATATCCCAACCCTATTGTCTGATTTTATTATTTTTTTATTTTTAAATCATATTAAAAAATATTATTTAACATAAAATAACATTAAAGTCATTTTGAGAACCATTCATTATTTTTTACTTCAAATACATCAATAATGTAATGGAATTTAATTATAAAATATTTGACCATAAGCTATACATTATTATTAACCATGAAATTTATGAGGAACTATTATTCATCTTAAGATATTAAATTTTATGTTCATTGACTTCAATTATTCTATTTCTTTCACAAGCACCATGTTAGTGTTGTGAAAGAAATTAATGTAATTATATAGTCACTATAAATTTAAAATAAATTACCGTCATAAAAATATATAAATTATTTTTAAAATAATATTTTATATTCATTACTGATATATTCTTATATTTATGTTAAAATATGATATATAATAATATCAAGAAAGTGACATTTTTAATTTTCAATTGGATAATTTAGAATTATGGTCTTTATCAACGAAAAATGGTACCAAGATGCCATTTGTTTTAATATATAGTTGTTAGAGTTGAATTAAAGTCTTAAATTGAATCATATTCAATTCTATTGATGATTTAGAAGACTTATTTTATAATTTTTTAATCATATTCGAAGATTTCATGGATTAATTTAATATCAACATAGAGAATAAGATAAAATATACATTATTTATTTATATTTCAGAAGAACAAATTTTTCATTTGGTTGTGCTTTGATAAATATAAATTCTATCTCTTACTCTACGAAATTAATATTCTTAATGAGTTTTTTATTCTTGATGTAATAAAATTGTCATTTAATATATCATAAGATAAAAAAATGAAATTTCATTACTCTTTTCACTATATATTTACCAAAATAAAAATGGTTAGTACATGTTCTCAAATATAGATCAATATTTAGAGAATCAAATAATACATTATTCTATAGAACCATCTCCATAACACCCAAAGTTAAACTAAAAAAACATGATAAATATTTAACCTTAAGGCTTCCCCAAAATATTTATGACCAAATTCATAATCAAAATATTTTTTAGAGAGGTTAGTAAATTTCAAAAATAAACACAACTTCAATCCTCAAAAAACATATAGTAACTCAAAATGTCACTCTCCAAGCATGTGAGTACCATGATCACATATTGAATTTAAACATACTAATCAATTTTCCAAATAACCAAAATCACCATGAAGCCTAAAATAAAAATATATCCTCAAATTAATTAAATCTTTATTACATAAATAAAAACATATAATAAAATATATTCAATAGATACAAAAATATAGAAAACTTTTGCAAAGATTGTAAAGACCATGAAATTATAGGTATTTTTTTTGATTATATGGGAATTTTATGAGTCCACGAAAATTGAAGGTGTATGATTCTGAGGCCCGGAGTGCCTGGAATGAATTTCAGAACATTATTTTAAGTATGTTCAGTAAAAGTGCGAGTGGGTTTTTATAAATTTTGAACTGGTGATTGGAATTGAAATTTTATGATACTATAGAACCTGTAGTGCCAGTATTCTCTTAATGAGACCTTTACCTTGACTGCAGTTGGTCGAGGGTGGAAGTTAGTTTTCATGTTTTTCATGGAAATCAAAATAAAATAATGAAAACGTTTTTTTAACCTATCAATGTGAATGTGCAGTGGTGGGGACCACCTGAGATAGGAAACTCTCCAAATTGTATTATTAATGGTGGGGACCACCCGAACCCCCTTAAACTTCCAATTTAATGAGGGGTGACTTTTGGTTTTCTTTTTATTGATTGTGCCACCCCAATTTAATTATTGAACAAATTTAATTAAATTAAACTCTAAGCTTTTAAATTAACACCATAACTCTCATGGGAAAAGAGTTTGGGAAAATGAGAGGATAGAAGAACATGCCAAATCCAATTAAGAATGCCCTCTCCAATGATGGACATCTTCAACGACAACAAACTGATGTCCATCCTTCCCTCCTCACTGACGTCAATGAACCTTCAAGGTTGGGATGTGATTTTGTTTAATCATTGTTTAATTTACTTTATGTTGAATCTCTCCCCATGAGACAGTTTCTTCCTCTCTAACATAGAGGGTGAAGTCCAAACGAACATGGCCTAACCTCTCTGAAACCCTTGAGGTTTTTGATTCATTCCTCGCGATGAAGAAGGGTGGTGACCGGTGCCGGCGATTCGCACCGGTGGGACATGCGAGCAGCGGCTGGTACCACGATCTACCGCGAAGATAGCGGCGGTGCAACCGCGCTGCTGGAGAAGAGCCGCGGTCCATCGACTAGGTCAGAGCAAGAATGGTGGCATGCATCTAGGCCACCTAGTGTGAAAGTTTCGTGGCGACGGTGGAGGGGCGGCTGGCTCACTACCGGCTGTCAGTGGTGGCATGGCGCGTGATTGTACCGCGTGGCGGGGGCTGGCCATCCGCCCATCCAGGGAGCTGAGGGGTCCGCCCTAGTGGACCGCACCATGGGTCAGGCTAGGTCGACCCCAAACGGGTCGGGTCAGCCCAGGCCAGGTCAGGCCGGGTCAGTCCGACCGGGTCACACCTGACCCGGACCAACTTCCATCCTTTTCGCTCTTTCGGCCATATCTTGAGCTATGTGCATCCGTTTGACGAACCGTCTACAGTACCAGATGACTTGGATCAAGAAATACCGTTTTTTATACCCCAATTGGGTTTTGGATAAATTTAGATTATGGCTTGTTTGGATCGAAGATGAAACCAACTGGGCCCTCGGGTCTATAAGCCAATAACATACAGACCAGGCACCCAATTGATGCACCGTCAGTTGCATTAATATACCTATCACATGGTGGTCCCTTGGGATAATTATTTGTGGGACTTCATGGTAGTTGGTGTATCTACCTGTGGCTTGAGAGCAGATTCTCCTAAAATCAACCAAGCTTAGTGCGGGAACCCTATAGCTGGGTGTAACATGAGGAAGGGATCATATGTCGGTATGTGCTTTAGGATCCAATTTGGGTCTATTCATTGGGATCCTATGTGGGTCTGTGCTTTGGTATCCTACGTGGGTATATATTCAATAGTTCGACTTATTTCCACTCTAGGAAATCCATGTGGGACAACTCTAGGATCCTACATGGATCTGGTGTATTAGGATCCGAGGTGGGTTGGATCATTTAGGATCCTATTTGGGTTTACCTCTTAATAGAGTAAGATGATTTAGTAGTTACATCTAATCATATTACTAACGTAACTAAGTTATACCTTGTTTGAGCTGAGTCATTACCTTCATGGTAATTCCTTTTTGGTACTCTTCTGTGTGGCGTACCTCTGTGGTACTTGCCTTTGTGGTGATACCTTTGTGGTATTCTTCTGTGTGGTGTACCATTGTGGTACTTACCTTCATTATGATTCCTTCGTGGTATTATTCTATGTGGAATTACCTTTGTGGTACTTAACCTTTTGGTGTTACCTTCATGGTATTCTTTCCTACGTGGAACAATTTTACCTTGGCTAAGAATTGGGCCTTGTGTTTCCTTATGAATGAGATGGGTATACTTGATAACATAGGTATATGTATGGGAATATACCTAAGTAGGCTTGTCAGATCATTTTTGGATTTTGTGAGACCTTCGATGGTGTTGGGGTCCCTATTGAGTATCATTATACACCCCCCTGCATAGGCTACACCCGCACCTTGTTGTGTTTAGTGCAGACGATGGACAACGCTGACTGAGGACAGGAGTACCAGGACTAGAGGTAGCTCGTAGGTGGAAATTAGATAAGGTGTACCACATAGATGATGGTTTGAGAGATATACCTACCCTTATGGTAGGGTCCTTTGCGAGAGTTCACATGAGTTGTTTCAGTTTACTTTTACTTTTCAGTTTTCTTGTAATTTCCAGTTGGGCTTGTATTCTGGCCCCGTTTTCTTACTGTACACACACTTTTTTTACTATACATTTTAATTGTGTTTGTATCTTTTTGTGTTCTTGGTTGCATGTGTTTACAAGATATAAATGCAATTCCCCCCCTGATTTTAGGGAATACGCCTTTCGGTGCTAGTCGCCAGCCCCTGGCCTATGGAAGGTGGGCTTGGGGTAGTCACAACACGGGCCCCAGGGGACGGGTTGTGACAAAGATAACATAAACCACATCTTCATCAAACCAATAATCAATTCCCAAGTCATCAATATTATCCCATTTATTTTACCGATACAAATAATCTATTTACCCAAAAAAATATTATCTCGACATCAAAAAATTTTAATGTAATATATATATTCACTCATGTGTTTTCCAAAAATTTCACCTAACCGTTAAATCATATTTCTAGGTTATCCGTACCATTCATCATATTGTTGAAAATACTTAATTAAAAACTACATTATAATAATCCATAGATTTTTATTGGTTATAATTACAATAATTTTATTGATGAAACACTTATATAGAATAATTTTCAATTCCAAATACCTAAACACATTAATCATTCCACTTTAAGGATGGGAATTACATGATCCCTTCCTTAGTCTAGAAGTTAGCCCATGGATTTTAGGGTTGACTCAAATAGTTCAAAAGTTCCCCATAAAAAATAAATTGTACTATAAATGGAATGTTAAGATCTAATTTATTTCCCTCCATTAAACTCCTAATTTTCCAAATAAGTTACCTGATCTATATCCATTTTTTCGAAAACCCAAAACATATTCCTATTTCATTGAAACATTTCCCTTAGAGATTTTTCACACATTTTTAACATGTAGGAAGATGGATTTTATTCCTCAATGGTCTTCATGAAACTAAAATTTTCTTTTATTTGGTTTATTTATAAACTCAACTATGTTTATGTAATTAATCATATATCAAAATAGATTATTAAGAATAATCACAAGATTTAATATTCCATCTCCATTTCATTTGTTCTCTCAAAAGGAAATTCAGTACTTAATCTATCACATTCAACCTTAACATGAATCATCCATGTTCTATCCATTGAATAAGACTAAAAAAATATTTTGATAAATAACATAGTTAATAATCATATAATTATGAAAAAACATTCATATAATTTCAAAATCTGGAAACTTTGTTTTCAGTATATGGGACCTTTTATTTAACTTAGGTCATCAATGGTCATAATCTATCCAAATCCATTATAATGGTTCCTATAAAATATGTTGAATAACCCAATGATATCCCTGGGAAGGATCTATCTAGGTGTTCTCGTTAGGCCTACTCATCATTCACCAGTGATGATGTAGTTATCACCAAATCGTCCCCATTTAGAGTTATTACCCTTAGGTATATATATTCCATAACCATATCCACTCTCTAGTAACCGATAAGGGTGAATTTTATTGGAAAACCACAATCCTCACATTATAATAACATTGAATGTTATTTTATACATATGCCTACCATATGGGTTCTCAATAAATATTTCTCATCATAGTTTCTAAAATAATAAAACCTTTCTCTAATATCAACTCAGGTAACCCAAAGTTTATATAAATATATATTAAATTAAATTTTTGAATATTAATTTATAATAATAAATTTCCATACCAAAAAAACAAATGATTAGTGTCTTTGGAAAATGGATACAAAAAACTAGTATATAAATGATCTATATCATCTCTCACTTAGTTCATAAAAAATGTCCCCTTCTTAGAAATATCAGATATAAAATATTTCTCCATACCCCATGGAAAAGGAAACATAAAAAAAGTTGATTTCAAATGGTCATTTTGGGGAAATCTGGTAGATATCAGTCAGTAATCATAAGTAAGTACAAGGGTATGAGTACATGATCAAATCATGTCAAATCCATACCCAATTAATTCATAGATCAAAGTTCAAGATTCATATCATAAGACTTCATCATTACAAATAACAGAATATATAAGCGTTCGAAATCATCAATAATTGAACATGATACACAAAGTCATATCATAAACAAATGAATATGGAAAACAATATAATATTATAGAATTGATAACAATTATAAATATTAATAATTTCACTCACTAAGTTAAGGAGATGAATTCAGGTCCCTGTATAGACCTCTTTACATGAAACTAGGTTTACACATAAACTAAGGGATATGAAACTAGTTCCAAACAGTTTTTTTAAACATGGAATCAAGTTCACATGTAACATAGATAACTCATGAGTTATCTATATTTACATAATTAATTATAGGTATATAATGGATCCACCATTTTTATAATAATAATATATTTATATCGACAATTTCATGAAAACATTTATCATTTCATCAAATCTTAACCCATAGAAAATTAAATGTTTTTTAGAAAGATATAATAATCATAATCATAAAATATCACAATTATGAATAACATTTGTATCATTAGTTTATTTCCATAGTGACGTATAAGTATCAACTACTGATATTTTCATAGATGAAAATATCCTCAAACGATCATAGGAAAATATCTTGAAGAAGATACGATTTTCATTTAGAAATAACATATTTAAATTATAAAAAAAATCAGAATATTTGGGAAATAATATTAATTGAAAATTACAATTTATAAAATTAATGGGTATATCAAATAAATAAAATTCATGATGGAAAGAAAATTTATTCATGTATTTTTTGTTAAAAAACTATTTTATTCACATGATTAGTAAAAAATACCTCATTTGAAAAAAATACTACAATATTCCTTTTAAAAAATCATTATAGAAAGTCAAAAAAATTAATACAAAAATTAGTCAGTAATTTTAAAATACTAAAAAAATATTTGATAGAATTTTAGTTGAATTATGGATATGGGTGAAAATGATTCTTGGCTGAACAGGAAAGAAAGTTTGGTTTTCTAGAAAATATCTTCCCAATAAATTTTAGTACCAAATAAAAAAAATTGTATGATTACTGTAAAATTATACGAGTGACTAGATAGGAAGAATATTAATTAATTTTATTTATAGGATCCATAAAATTTATGTTAATGTAAATTTACCATAGGAAACCACGAAAAGAAATGATATTGTAATATAAACCCATATCACATTAGATACTTTTGAATCATATCCCCTTTGAAATAAATAAGTTAAAATTAATCTTTAAATACCATGAATATTAATATATTCATCATATATAATAAAAAAGGTAAAATTATATAAACCACATTAAAAAAATAAGTGATGAATATACAATATACCTCACAACAACAAAATTAAGATGACAAACTCTCTCTTCAAGTTTTTTCCTCCATTGAATGCATTCAAACATTCTGCATAATAAATATAAAAATACTATAAATATATTCTAAAACCCATTTAATGCATATATTAAAATATATTATTTAATTATAACATCATATCATCCCTTTATGAACAATTATTTTTTAGATCACTATTTTCAATGATAAGTGATTCATTTTTTCAGGACTTTTTTGTTTCGATAGTTCTGGTCCTTGTTCATTAATCATAGTTCCATAATATTCAGATTAATAATCATGTAATATTTATCATATTTAATCATTATTTACACTTTTATAAGTATTCATATAATACCATGATGAAAAATTATTTACATCACTTTATAGAGATAGTAATATGTACGTAAACATGAATGATGTCTCCTCTTATCAATGGATATAATTTCAAAAGGAAAATAATAATTCAATAATAATTCAATATTATTATATTATTAATATAATATAAATTTATCAAATCAATCCTTATTAAAATCGATGTAAATATGAATTTGATGAATGGATCACATCACTTTGTTGAGGTTGCAGTCCACACGTAAGTTTATGTGATGTCATCATTTCACAACAAATGGTAAGGTAAGAAGGTATATAAGATATTATAATTACAGAAGATTGATTATTTCATGATTAGTATATATAAACATGGGGATAAAGATGTTTTTACAAATTTTTAATGAAATGTATAAAAATTAAAATGATATTTCAAAACATAATTCTTGGAATTCAATGATATATAAACAACACTTTAAAATGACTTTCAAAAAACACATGAAATGAAAGTATGAAAATTATTTTTGAAAAACTAGTTACAATCCTCACTTGAAATCCACAATTCCACAATACATAGTATTCAAAATTATCACAAAACAAATTGAAAGATGATTCTGAAATCCAACTCATTCCCTGAAATTCACTTTTTAAATTAAATAATATACATTAAAATAACTAAAATATTGTAAATAACTCTTTTCATAAGAATAGTCAATCGCATTTAGATATATTTTTCATAAAAACCTAATACCCACAGTTTCAAAATCATTTCAAAATTGGGAGAATGAACCAATTTTTGTAAAATAGTACTTTAAAATAAATAAAACCCCTTTACAAAATATAACCAACATTAAATATGAATTTAAACATTTAAAAAAATTTAGAAAATCTAACCGGTCACTGACGACCATATTCCACATGACTTAAGTCCAATCCATAATTTCATATATTTTAAACCATTAAAAATCCAAATAAAAAATTAGTTTAAATTATAAAGCCATGAAAAAAATTAAAAAAACACTTCACTAAATTTTAAAAGGCCATACATGCTTATAAATAAGAACTCATCGTGCGGCCTAGGCTAATGCTAAGCTCACAAGGAAATCAAAAATTAACTCAAGACTATTATGGAATACACATAGACAAATATTTTATTTTATTTAAAAAAAATATACAAATAAAATATAGGGAACAAAACCCACAGGAAGATAAAAACAAAATCACAGAGCTCTAAAGTAATAAAGACCATGATAATCCTCTCTAACCATGTGTACTCCCTCTGTAGAAAGAGATCTCAAACTAGTGAAATAGGATACTCGCTTCCCAAAAGTTGACTTGGAGGCAAGATCATAAGACAATACATTCTATTCACACCATTTATGAATAATGTTCATGTGATTAGTGAGGATCCTCATGAACCTACTAATAAATTAAACAATAGACCAAGGAACCAAGCTATGACCATGAATTGAATTATAAATAGTAAGAGAATATGTCTCAACAACTGCCAAAAAATTGTTTTATTAGATACAGAATAGAAAACTAGCAAGCATCGTATGGAATTAAGCTTGGAGTGAACCACATCTTCCAAAAAAATGTAGTAAATTCCTAAAAACCAATCCCCTTGAATCAGGAACCACTCCTCCCCCCCATATAGTTAGAATACTTCATGAGCTGTCAATTTTTAATTTAAGGATTGAGTGATGAGGTATCTATAAAACCCATCGCCCATTCCTAATACTAGGGGCACTAAATTGGCCATGAGCCACCGTTTACAACCTATGGGATGGTGATCCCTCACAAACCATACCAAGACAGATCAAATCAAAAAAATTATTTATTTTTTTGAATATGTGACCTATTTAAGTACTTGTGGATCCCTTATGTCATGCCTCGTTCCTCCCTTTCCACAACCACCAACAGACCACCGTAAATATGAGTTCTCTAGATTTTTGTTTCGGTAATGAGGTCCCCATACCCTGAATCCATCTATGCAAAATGAAATATTCATGATACCAACAGAACAAAACCCTAAAAAATCCATAAATACCATATACTCCCAATCTCCCTCAAATAATGAGGTTCTTGGAAGTCTTCACCTATTTATTTCTATTATAGTGACATCTGGAGGCAATACTAATACCAAACTTCTTAATGTTGTCCTTAGTGGGAAGTGCATGATTCCTGAATCACGAAATCGAGAAGTTATTTTTTTTCTGGATCTCCATACTCAAGAGAACTTCTCCCCAGACATCATAGAGAGTATACATCATAATTATTTTGTATATTCATTCGAAAAAAGGATCATGAAGATGATCCCATAAATACATAGTAATCTTGCTTTGAATTAAACATAATGTTCTTAAAAAACTACAACAATCCTCATCCAGAACAGCATTAATAAACTTCATATATTCACTTATCACCCTGAGAATGATGAATAGTGTAGGGAATCTTGGAAAACCATGTTTTATTCCCATCCAATTGTGATACCAAAAAATATATCTCTCTATTTCCCACTATCTAGTGAGTATGGAATTGGATACACTAAACATTAGGATGAATCATGAGTCGAACTGAGCAATACATACCACTATGATTACCCAAATCAACCTCGTATTTGTTCTACATGTTATTTCCCCATAATTTCTTCCCCTTAATATCCTCACAAGATAGTTTGCCATACAATGCCTACATAGTTCCAAAAGCACTTTTGATGTTGATACATCCTTCCGATAATGGTCCCGTCAGCCTATACCAAGAAGCCCTATGATGTTTTCCATCTAAATGAGCATCCCATATGAAATAAACCCTGATATTATCAATTCTAGAAATTACACCATTGGTAAATTTAATATTGGTAAGCACATGAATGGGAATTTATGAAATGAAATAGTTCACCAAGTAAATTATCTATCCAAATTATAATAATCAGTTTTTCCAATAAATAATTTTTCCCATAATTTTAAAAATAAATGTATCAAAATTTTGAATTCTAAATTTTCTATGAGAGATTGGGGAACCAAGACAATACATTGGAAAACATCCTCTATGCATATCAAGGATAACTTCTAAGGATCACACTCTCCTGTTCAAGCATTTTTCTGAAATATAGATGAATCTCTTTACATGATTAACGTGTTGGACACTCAATTTTCTATAGTCTTCTAGAATACCATTGATACACTGAATAGATATCTGGCATCAAAATGATGATAAATTTCCGAGAAATAATTTCAACACACCAAGTAATTTATAACATGTAATAAAATGGGTTTCCATAGAGAGAACTACGTCAAATTGATTATAGATGCAGCAAACCAATCTACAAGCATCACCTTTGGTATACAATACCCAAACAAAGAAAAAGGATACCGAGAAAACGCATCACACACCCTAAACATGAAGGAACCAAAAAACTCATTCCACCTCCTTGATATAGTGTTTATACAATCTATGATGGGTGAAAAAGAGAGGGAAAATCAATAATAAAAATAGGAAGGATGGAATAGGATACCTCACCTTGATGGATAAACTATGAATCTCGAAGAAATCATCAAGGATAAAAGAGATATAATGGATGAGATGTGCACTCCATGGGGGATTCTTCCATGGTGGGTGATATATTATAAGTGTGGGGAGAACAGATACAAAAAGGAATTTATTCCATTAATAGAAGACATGGAAAAATTAAAACATTATGATCCTAGCTATTAAAAATGTTATATGATCATGGTTAAGAAAAGATTGTGTTAATTTAACAACCCCTACTTGAAATGAAATAAGTTCCCACACGGTTACCCGATATAGGTTTAATGGTTTATCTAGACATGTTCAATCCATATAGAATATCATTGGAATGTTTAGACCCCTCATGCATGGTTAATGCATGATTACTCCTAATCGTAAACAACACCAGGTCATTTAGAAATTTAAAACATTCATCCCAAAACACATTTTAAATCATGATGGATTAAAATTAATTAAATTGATTTATTAATTATTACCATAGAGACATGAAATCTCCCAAAAATAGACCTACCATGCAACCTAATTCCCCTAGAAAGTAACTAGTAAAGGTAATGGTAACAAAAAAGATGAAAAACTTGTCACTCCATTTTAAGAAGGTTAAAATGGTCATGGAAAATATAATGAGCTCTAAGATTTTAAAAACAAAAATAATGTATGACACACTAAATAAAAATCTATAATCCTTAAGCAATGATGAAAACCTTAATCTGTAATCACACATGAGAATCTATCTAAAGACTCTAAATGATTGGATTCCAAATGGAGGTATCCTCGCCATTTAGAATTCATCTCATCAATGACGCATGAAATTTACACTCCTACAATAGGATCATCACTAACATTAACATGATGCCAAAAAATTATAAGGGAAACCATTGTATTTAATGAAAAATGAACATCCATAAAAACATCATCTCTTAGAAGAGGCTTGAAAAAAGAAATTTTCTAAGGACACCAAAGCCAAAGGACATCCAATATCATATGATTGATTCTCTATAACAATATATGGCCAAAAAATCAAAAATTTCCAAATTTCAAAAGACCATGTTACTATGGACATTTTATTTTAAAGCTCCATAATAAAAAAGCAGTAAAATACATATATCAATAAATGAAAAATGGGCTCTAAAATTGTACCCTAACCAAGTGGAAACACGGTAAATTAGGAGCACATACCTGAGTTACCATCTAATGGTAAACCCAACAAAAAATGATCTGACACAAGCCAGTGTATAACCTCATTTTGTTCCAAATCGATCCCAGCCACCCAAATCACTCTCCCAAGGCCACACCACATCCAAAAAAATGAACCCAAACACTCAAACGACACTCTCTACAAGTATATCATCAATAAAGGCCACCATAGAATGAACATTGAGCAAGAGGCATGATAAAAATAAGAAAATCAGTAGTTCAAACAAAAATCCATTGGTAAAAATATTCATACCTACCAAAATCCTCTGTCATGTAGAAAATGAGACAAAATAAACCTTGTGTCATTAAGGATATAAGCTCATTGAGAATGAATTTTTATGAAAAAATATTTCCCCATGATAAATCATTCACACAAATTGTAAAGAAAATCAAACCTTATAAATATAACCAAACTAACTAGACATGGATCACTTGGGATAGTTTCCCAAGTTAAATATATTATCTCATTCTAAAAAAGGGATACAACAATTTCAACTCAACTTATAGTCTATAAAAGATCCAAAATAAAAAGAGACAAATAAAACCTAAAGAGAATGCCTCAACCATTACCAAGACCTTTTTAGGAGGAATATTTAAATAAAAATAAGGAAACCAACTTAGTATCTCAAAGACAATTCTTTGAAAAATTTAAAAAAATCACTTCATCTATATTAAATGATAACAATCAATTTTTCAAAATCTCTCCATGATATCCAACTTCTATTACAATTTAACAATAGATGAGTATTATAACTAAAATAATTCCAAATTCAACAACAAAATCAACCATTTTAAAAAAAATTATAAAAAAAGTTCCATAAATCTAATTTTATTTCATAAACAATACCAAAGTATTAACCCCAAAATAAAAATTATTTCATCAAATTAATATAAATTTTAGAACTATGATCTTAGTATTACTTTAAAAATAAAATAATCATTTAGAAACCACTTAGTTTTGTTACAAAAACCAATTCTCAACACAATCTCATCCAAAGGAGGTAAACCATAGTTCATTAAAACGAAATACACATCATGAAGACATCACAAGACCCACATTGACTCAACCTTTTCATGAGATATCTTTTAAGAGTGGACACAAAAATATGATAAATGGGATGAAAACCCATGCAGATGTTGGCTATATGGTTTGATGGTACATGGTATTTCAATAAAATA
Source organism: Viscum album (assembly GCA_963277665.1). NCBI lineage: Eukaryota > Viridiplantae > Streptophyta > Magnoliopsida > Santalales > Viscaceae > Viscum > Viscum album. The sequence goes on from OY728139.1 coordinate 1,099,994,855, forward strand.
ATCCCTATAATATTCCCAACATAAGAAATTTAATAGTTCTACTCGTTTATCATGTCGTGAAAATCAACCTCAGACAACCGATCCACATTCCATCCATATCCCCAAATCAAACCCAACCCTCAAAAAACACAAAAACAAATATAAGGGGTATCAATACCTAATCTATAATAAATCTAACAAAATTCAAAATTCAAAATTAAAATCTTGCTTCCCATGGTAACTAAGGTGTTTTAACGAAGGGTGGTGATCAAAAACCCACTCATGACCAACCACATCAATCTAGAAAACTAAATCATACTCATTCATACAGTGAAACATCAAATAATAAGAGGGATAGTAATAAAAGATATTATGTCCTTATTAATATAATTAAGTGATATGATACCATTTATAAAATACTGACCTGGTATGAACATTCGAGAGATACTCGAACTTGCCCACCACTAGCTCAAAGGGCATTCTTAAGCTCCATAGACTAGAAACTTTTGAATGTAAATCAATGGAAGACACATCGTGAATGGCTTAACCTAATAATCAGAGTAAAAAAAGAGTAAAAAAACTAATGATAAATTGGTATGAGTCATTCGTATATCATAAATCCATGAAAATTGAATAAGAAGCATTATACAAATATATAATTAATAAGTAAATTAATTTAAACAAATAAACAACCAACTCACACCCAATATCCCAACATTAAAATAAATAGAAAAAAATATTCCTTTATATGCTTTTTATTTGACCACCAATATATATCAATACCCTTAGTCTATAGAATGCTTGAAAATCCTTATTTTCCATAGTGAAAAATAAGAAAAAAAAATAAAAAAATACATTAATATATAAATAATCTAAAAGTTTCTAGCAACTAAAAAAAACATCAAACTAAGATAATATAATCTTGAGCATAAACATTCCCTCTAGGTCACCACCTGCTAAAACTACATAAATTCCTTAATGAAAAATTTTATAAAATTCGAGTTTGAAAGATACTTTATAATATATATTTTCATGTTATTTATAAAATTAATCGAGCCAATATATATTTAAAACTTTTTCAACCATCCATGCCTCTTATAAAACAAAACAAGGATGATTGAACCATTTTAATAAAAATATTACACTAATTAAATATTGACTTCATACCATTAAAAACAATCCATATTATTATTTTCCCTCTTTCCCAACAACCTTACTAAAATTATTTTTTTAACTAATTTTATTGAAATAAATTTCATAAAACTAATTTTATGAAAAACCAAACCATTTCCCTTTTTAAAAATACACATTTAAATTATGTAAAAATAACTCATTTGAATATAAATCATCACGTATATAAGGTGATATATAAATCACACATAAGAACCAATCAATAAGGAAACACATTCTGGAGAATATAATCTAGAAATTCTCTCAATGATCAAATGATCTAGGAGAATACAATAGAGCCATAATGAAATCCCCTAATGTTTCCCAAAAGAACCTCACATTTGGGGTATCATACAAAGGATCTTGTAATAGAAGACCTAAATTGGAGACAAGGAACCTATATCAGTAATATTGAATCAGGAAAATCCTCAGAATTTTTTGAAAATGTATTCTAAAATAAATGTCCTTGGAATAATATTGTCCATGGGAATCAAAATTATTTATAGTATAATATACTTCTACTTCATTTCATCTGACAATAATAGAGTAACCCAAAAACACTACCTTATAAACCCACTTTCTCCACTAGGTATTTTCCTCATACAAGTTATCTACTATATTCCTAGAACTCTCATGAAAGTCATGAAATGAAGCGAGTAATAAATAATCACATACATCAAATAGAAATCAATTGAAAACAACTCAAACATCACCTCTTACATATTATTTAGTTTTGAACCCCAATATCACATTAAATCATAGGAATAATCTAATGGAAATTAATCTAAAGCATTCATATATGGGTTTACAAGACACAAAAGTGATAATAAACGCATGATTCTCAAGAGGGTATCATAATTTTAAAAATAAACACTAACATATCCAAATGTTGAATAATAAAATAATTCTAGAAATGAATAGTGGTTACCATGCCACTTGAATATAACATTCATAATATAAATGAAAAGAAATTCTCAAAACAACTTTTGAAAAAAATGAATATCCAGAGGAAATTTGTAATTCCAAAATTCATTAAAAGATAAATTATCACCCCCAAATATGAAAATCTAATTTTTAAATCACAAACTATCCATGAAATTAACTTCTTAAATAAGTAAGCCTATTTTAATGGAAGCAAACTTTTCCAAGAAACATTTACCAAAAAACACATATTCCAATTTTAAAGTACATTTCAAAAGACCATGAGACCCCAAATGTCAAAAACATTTCAAAATATGAATAATTCAACACTTTTGATAAAAAAAATGTATTTAAAATATTTCATATCCATTTCCATGCATTGAAATACCTAAATAAATGTATATAATCACTTTTAATGCCTCCATGGACTTTTCTAATATCAATAGAAAATTAAATATCAACTCAAGCCTAATACAATAGATAGAATCTTATAAATTCACATGAAATCATTTAGAACACACCATGAAAATTATGACATGTAATAAAAGGTGGTTACATATATTCAAGAACCTCAAATCGATGGTTGGTGTGGTGAAATGGTTTGGAATGCATCACCTTCTATAGTGGATCCCCAAACACATAGGAAAGTGACCCAAGAGACCACTAAATCACAATAAAATTAAATATCTCAAAAAAAATGTCAACTAAATTGACCCAGGGTTCAACATAGCTCAGAGGGTAAATGAGGATTGGGATAATCTCTATAAAACAACAAAGGATAGAAGAGGATACCTCACCTGGAAGGATTGACCATGATTAGTTATGAAATTAAAGGAAATCATCAAGGATGAGGGAACTCTAAAAGAGATGAGGAACACATCATGTGGGATTATGTAATGTGGGGAGGAAACATCAGATATTGAGGGATAAATGAGGGGGGAAGTTATTTATTTCATTAAGGGGAAACTTAAAAAATAAAAAAATTAATTTTGTAAGTATCATGCATGGTCTAGGTGCATAGTTTTGAAAATTATGCACAAACTGTGCTACCCCTATAGAAAAAGAACAAGGTTCCTATATGTTTATATTAAGCAGGTTTCATGGTTGAGTTGATTGTGCTCCAATTATTAAGAACAACAATGGAATGTGAACCCTTTAATTCATTGTCAGTTCATGGTTAATCCTAATCATGCATAGTCATTGCAGGGTTACTCCTAACCATGCACGGTCAGTGTATGGTTACTCGTTAACCATGCCCGAACCATGAACAATAATAACTCCTTTCGAAATTATATAATTTCATCTTAGAACTCTTGGGAACTCAGGATGTATTAAAATTTCCTAAATTAATTGATGAAATAATTCCATAGTGCCTTGGTGGGTGTCACACCATTGGTGTGAATTTTTACTTAATATTAAATCCATTGGCATTATTATCATCTTTACAAACCAGCCTTTCATTTTTTTAATCTTCAATGTTTTTCAAATTTATTTTTGAATAATAACTTTTTAGGAAACACATTTTGATCTTTAGGTCTTCCAACAAACTCTAAGGTTTGGTTTTTATCAATTTAATCAATCACTTTATTCATTGATTTCACCCATGAAAAATCTTAAGATTCTTCTTCAAATTTTTTCTGTTAATTCTAGGATAATAGATTCCTTGTATCCATACACATAATTATTTGGATATGAGTTCTAAAAACAATTTCCCAAGTAATAATGCTCTGGAAAACATCAATTCCTCCCCTTCTGGTATGAGTCACAAAATTTATACCTTTAATGGAATGTTCATATTCCAATTTAGCAATCGAATCATCATTATTTGAATGATTTTGAACCTATCTAGAAACCTAATTTTCATCTTCCTATTTATCATAAATATATTATAATATAAGAAGTCAATATTTCTTACTAGATACTTTTATATCACTATTACATCACCACATTCAAAGGAAATGAGTCTAAACATTAATATCATTTTCTTAGAGGTGAGTAGCCTAAAAATATTTTTTCATCCACTAAATCATTGTACTGACCTTAGTTTCATTTATTTTTGTAGATGGAAAAAATTCTTACAAAAATAATGAAATGATTGAAGAAAATATTTTTAGTAGAATACATCTTATATGGTGTTTTATGAACTTCATGGTTATAAAATTCCTGATTTTTTGTGTAAACGAACACTTGTACTACTTCCTTCCACTGGTGGTGAGAGGTTAGCCTCAAAATTAAAGAAATTATTACCATGTCATTGGCCATGAGATTCCACCTTTCTACAATAATATTTTATTGAGGGGACTTAACAAAAGACACTGCATGATTTATTCAATGTTTTTGAAGATAATTTTTGACATGAATTGAAGTTAATTAAGTCACATAATCTTAACATAAAATTTGTATTATTATTTATATTTATTCTACTATATCCTATAAAATTTTATAATTTCATCTAGTATTTATTGCATGTATATGATGAGAAAAAAACATCACATACTACTGAAATCATCAAAAAATAATATTAAATAATTGTTTCATTAATTAATAACTTTTCTAATAAGCCTACATATATCCTATTGGAATAAATATGATGTAATTTATTATCACTTCTTATTTTGTAAAAGGGTATTATTACCAACCTTTCATTTCAAGGATTCTTAACAACCTTACCTTTATATACATATTTCTAACCTCCTCTATATTTCTCTTTAAATAAGTGATATCCACTATTTTTTTATTTTGGGATATTTTCCAAATAAAAATTGTGATGTATGTGAAAAAGACCCTTATTCCACATATTATTTTCACATACTACAATGAGGATAGAAGTGTTTTAATTTTTTTATCCCGATAAAAATTCTTTTTCAATCTCTATCCCATCATTAGAGAATTTATCATCTTTCCACTAAGGTAAAAAAAATTCAATTAAATATTACTTCTAATACATATTCACATAACAATATTGAAATATACACATTATAGAATAAACCATATGCATGGAAATATTTTTTATTTTTCAATTAATCTCTATCCAAACTAGTTTTTCCATTACCTTTGATATTTAGTGCTTCATTATTTTGAAACTAAACATTTACATTATATATTCCTTTTACATTCTCAAATGATTCATGTTTGTCAACATGTTTTATAAATGCCCATTATATAAAATTCACATAAAATTTGTCTTTATAGTTTTCATGGTTACTATATAAAGTAAAACCTTTTCTTCTGTCTCTAATAAATTTTTCTTTTCATGAAATCCCAAGACAAGTTGAGATATATTCTTATCTAATCTCATTTTATTGGACACATTTGACCTAATAAACATATCATTTTATAATGGATAAAATAAATTTATTAATGTAATTTTATTGGATTATCTCACATCATTCATTCTCTATCCTGCATGGGAATAATTTTTTATTCTTCTTCTCAAATAATCAACAACATTATTACCAAATTGTTAACTATAAAATAAATACTCATAAAAATGATTCCTCTATTGAGATTTAGGATATGTTATTAGTTTCTATTGTTGAATAAAAAGTTCCTTGTCATTCAATATTCTATTACATTTTATAAAATATGATATAATTTGGCCTTTGTAACTAATAAATAGTCACTCCATCAATGGAAAAATTATTTTATTATCATCTAAGCACAAATATCCATATTTTGAATAAATCATTAGTTATTTTTTAGTTCTTAATCAGTGAAATATTTCTCTACCCATATTCAATTATTTCAATTTTTATCTTTCTATCATTTCTTTTATGGTTTAGAAATCGAATCTAAACACCCTTTAACCCATGTAATTAGGTATTTTTGTAAACATATTTTCCCTCATTATTCTCCATATCTTAATTAATAATCTGAGAGTATTCTAAACTAAAACTAGTTTGCATAAACTAATTTTGACACAAAATAATTATTATTTCCATAAAATACATTTTTATCATCGAGAATTTGAATCTTTTTTATTAGTTATCCTTGAATGATTTATTATGATCATCAATGATCATAGATATCCCCTTATTTTCTATCATGTATTTCACCTCTTCTTTAGATTTCATTTGATTTTTTATCATTTTCTTAAAAAAATTATAGTTGTTCAATTATTTCTTTAGGATCATTAACATAAATTGATGATTCATTCAAAATTTATTTAATATTTATATTATTATTTCTCTTCTAGTCATAATCCTCATGGACTACTTCTAAATCCACTTTGATTTCAAAAACTCCCCTAGATTGATCATCATTTTCTACACAATATTATTATTTATGTGTTATATTAATAATAAAATCTTATACTTATGATATTAAATCACTTTCAATTTCTTCCGATAGATCTTCTTCCACAATATCTTCTTATTTATTGACCTAAATGTTCTCTACATCATCATTCAACAAGTATTTCTAGAATTGAAGTTCATTTTTTAAAATATTTATTTCAAGGATTTCGAGTCATTTTGATATACCAATACTATTAATAAAACATTTTTGGATAAAAAGTATTATTATTTCAAACCTTTCCATATTTAAAGTAACTCGAATACAATTTACCTTAAAACATTAGTTCCTTTTTTTAAATATTCACAACACAGGAGATAGGAACCCATCAATTACATCCTAAGTTTTATTTCCAGCCTCATGAATCTCAAGATTCATCCTAAAATTAAATGTTATTTCATTTGGATAATGTTATAAATATCCTTTTAGATTCACTCATATTCATATATTTCTAAATTTCTATATAGAACATAAAGAAATGATTCCCCAAAAGTATCTTATTAAAGAATAGAAACCTTTGTATAATATTTTAGTGGAAACCTTGGTATACACACCTTTATAATATCAGTATAATTCATTTTATCTCCATATCCGTTGATAGAACCATCATCTATGATACGAAAATTGTTGAACTCATAAATATTTTCACTTTATACGATATTTTGACCTATCATGTCTGTTATGAAGAACCTATAGCTTCATTTTCTTCAATTTTTTATCACTATCAAATATATAGGTGATTTTGTACAATATACCTTTCACAAATGTAAAAAAGTCATCTGAATGTAGAACAGATTTGATAAAACCCCTAATAAATCAGTTATATAATTATCATAAATATATGACAATTTCCTATCTGATTATATAATTGAAAAATTGGTATCATATTGAACATATATTCCTTAAAATGTTTTCTTGAAAACAACAACTTTGAGAGTTGTAAAGTGTAATCTAATTATATTCTCACAAAATTATAATTAAATCCTTCAAATAATATTACTCACTTTCCATGTGTGATATTCTCCATAAAAGTAGGATTCCCTTGATAAAATGACAATGAATTTACAATTATCTATTATTCTACATGTAATATCCCAAGGTCTTAAAATATACCCTAAAAGAATGGGGAGGTGTAAATTATGGGGTTACAAAATTTGTTTATTTTTTGAATTCAATTATATATTGTCATCATAATTTCAAATACAGTTGTTATTTATCACATTAAATTACACAGCCACCCATCCAAAATTAAAATACAAGAGAAAAATGGACACTAATATTTACTGTGTTTACTTGCAATGTGATACATCCTAGGATAACATATTAGGGATGCATTGATATACCTGATAATCACTACTTTTCTAGTTTTTTATTACAATCACTAAGAGAATCTCAATTCTCATCCATGTTCTATGAAATATTACACTACAACACTCATTACATTCCATTATGGATTTAATAAATTATTGTTTCGAAAAATAAGTAAAAATTATATGTATATTAATAATTGGAACAAAACCATTTGAACTGGGTATTCTCAATGATTATATAGTATTCTCCAAATGATATTCAAAATGTTATAAAGTTAACTCCTCTTTCCAATCATAACTTTAATGATATTCAATAAAAATAAATTCACACATTAAATATTATAACTAATATTGGAATCTGAAATTTTTAATTATCTTATTTTTAATATCTAGTGTATTTTTTTCTCTTACTCTCTTGACATAAAAAAATATTTTCCAATTCAAGTATTTGAAGTTATAATTAAAATTCAAAATCTCTCTATCCTTTAAATACATGAATTGTATTATCACTTTGTAAATATTCACCATAGACTCCATTTTCCCCATGAATATCATTATATTACCAAAAAACACTTATAGGAAGGTAAATTTATCAATTCTCTTTAAATTATGTTTTTTTCAATAATAATTATATGACCACTTTCTTTTTGAAGAAATGGATTTTTCCTTAATTATATCCTCTAAATACTAGATATGTTGTTGATTGGTGGTCCCATATATGTTGCAATGGATATTTTTTCACTAAATAGATCCTAGTCCAATTGTCATGGACTAGGAATTTGGGTGTGTTATCATCCCAATAAATCACTATTTTCAACAAACAAGACATTCATTATGGAATTATAAAATTAATCACTACAAAATTTCATTGTATATTAAAAATATTGAACCATAAATTTTCCATTTTTTTGATACTATGAAGTGAGACTAGGAACTTCTTTGTGACTTTGGATGTTGTGGAATAACATATTTCACACCATTATTATCATTAGTTATTTATATTACCATGATGTTATGAACATCATTTTTTCACTTTGATATGATGTTCTTCTTTAAAAAACACATTTATAACTTCACCAATCATCTTTTATATTCCATTACTCAATCTACCAGCATCAATTTACTCTAATTTTATCTTATCAAAAATCCAATTTTATAACCTTTAGTTGGACCATTTATTTTATGGGATTCATTTATCATTCCTTCAAGACAAATATATTTAATGGAACTTTATTCCCTTTCATAAATGTTATTAATTGTGGTATAGGATATTATTTAAATTAATTATTAGATTTTATTTTTAGAATGGGATATTAAATCTAATTCATAATAGATATGGTAAATTTTTGGGATTTTACACTACAAAGAATTCATATTTCAATGGTTATATGAAATTTCAAAACATGGAATCTTGATTGTTAATATTTAAATATTGTAATTGGTGGTGATTTTCCTAATGTGTTTATCCTGATGATGTATTTTTGGGATGACATTATACTGGCACTTAGTATAGTAGGTGTGATATGTGAAGACTAAAACTATCACTATTCAAATAAAGTATGTTAACTCATTATTTGGGGTGTTAATACATGATGATGTGATGAGTATTATTTTTGTTATTGTTTATTATTAGTTATTATGATATCACATCAAGAATGAGATTTTTTCTTTTATATTTTTTAGGTACATTATTTTTGGTGGACTATAGAGTAATACTCACACCCCAAATGGAAAAATTAGTTCACAAAGATCATTTATGATTAGCTATATAGATAATGGAAAGGGGCTAATAGTTTATTACTGAAATAGATCAATCGATGGAGTGGGAAATGAGACTGAGAGGAGACAAAATCCCAGTTTTTTTGGAACATGCTATTTTGTTGATTTGTACTATATTGTGTATTATTCACCTATTAATAAATCAAGTTTTCATATGAATAACTGTTTGACATATAAGTGTTGAAAATTCCAAAAAATTACTATTATTAATTAAGAATGCCTCTCAATTTCAATTAAAATCATGGGTTGTTAAAATTTATTGATAATGTTTAGAATTTGAAATTGCACTATAAAATTTATTAAATAATGAATTTTAACAGTTTATCCATTTTTAGAATTAAATTTAGAATCTATAAATTGATTTTTTGAATTATAAACATCTCATTTAGTTTTGGAAATTAATCTTGAACTAATAGATTAAATGGATTTTTTTGAGTTTTAATTTTTTTACTAATTTTTTAATTTAATATAATCCCTTAAATAAATTATTTTAAAAGATAATTGTGAATTATCAACATGGAATTTTGAAATGTGACATTATGATTACCAATTAAAAATTAATTATATTTTTTTAATTTGATTTTAATTTTTTTTAATTAAAAAATGAAATAGATTTATTTTGGAATATATTTTAATTATTACAATATTTTTAAAATTAATGTGAAAACAAAAAAAATTATTGTGTCTCAATTTTTAATTTTTCTGGTTGAAAAAAATTAAAAAGGGATGAAGTGACCCCAATTGAAAATTTCTTGATGGGAGAAAATCCACTCAAGTTAGTTCAAACACAAACTGGATACATGGTACTTGCAATCAATATACTTATCATGTCGTAAAAATTAAAAATTTCATAAAGTGATTGTCAGAACTTACAACAACCAGTCGCCCCTTGAAAATATGCATGTGAACACATCCTGACATCTCAATCAACCCTCCACATTAAATCCTTTCAATTGACCATGTCATTATGATCTTCAGGATTAGTATTGTAGTCGCAGGACATCATCTTCTTCCAATGGTTGATATGGTGAGCTGACCCTCACCCTCAACCAATTGTATGCTCCTTGGCACCATCAAATTCCTTTAACCAAGTGATTGTGCATCCTATGTTCAATAAGAAAGATCCAAACCTATATTATTGAAGATACTGATCCCAAGACAGAGTGAATAACCAGCAATCTGAGCTTGGCATGGTGAGGAAAATGATGATCATGTTCTCAAGTATGAGACCTAAGATTTATGAAAACCTAATTGAGATTATCCTTAGATCTTCCACACTTAAATGAATGTCTAAAAGTGGAATAAGAACTTCAAGATTCATATAGTACCTAGGATTGATGAGTTGCATGATGTTGATTCTAAACCCTTAACAAGTATGAATAACTAAGCTACACTTCCCTGACAATACCTATTTGATAACGAAGAACTGAAGACCTTGATGCCACATGCCTTCCAATGTTTTATTCTAACATCACAATTTTTTTGATTTTAGTGCACGAGCCTCTAAAAAATCAAACTAATCCTATAACTCGGTGAAATTAATGAGCATCTATGATTAGGAAGGAAAATTGGAATGTCAATAATGTATCAAGGTAGAATGAGTGTCAAACTTCAAAAAGGATTTTTTAGGAATATATTGTGAGTTCAGAGCATAAATCAGAAAATATGAAATAAATGGTTGACATTGTTCATTCCCTATGTTGGATTGCAAGTATATGAGGCCACATATCACTCCTAATGCACGTGATGTTGCATCAGAATGAGGTGAAAATATATTTCTCACTGGATATCCCCAAGGAAGACAGACACATCAATCCAACACCTTCACTACATGACATCTACTACATCACATACATGATTCTCTATATAGTAGTTCATTACTAATACAACATGTTTGGGAACCATATCACTATTTATATTTATGATACTTTATTTCCTGGTTTTTTCACCTAAACCTTCTAGAAAACATTCCATTACCTGCACTCCACAATCTAGAACCTCTTTTTATACAATAACCATATCGAGATACCACACCCAACTAATAAATGTTTCAGACCCTGTATTCCATTACTGTTGAATCTATAATCAATGAGAGATTGAATTCACTAATGGAAACACATCTTAGATTGAGTTTCATTTCTATGTGTCTCCCATATGTAGCATATGAATACAGAGTTCCTAGCTTCACTATTATATCCATATTCACATTATATCTCTAATAAGAGTAAAAGATCTATCAAATCTAGTGACATCCAGTCACATTTTTAAAACCCAAGAACATCCTAGTCCCACGTCTGATATATATTTATTTAACCTATTGTGTTGGCCTAATCCAATTCCACTAAAAAAACCTAATCCCAAGGATAAAACATTCATTGTCTTATTCCTTTGATAATAGTTTGAAATCAACTGTGTTTTAAAGTACAAGACAACTTCACCTCGAATATTTAGAAAGCATTATCAGGGGATGAACCTAAATAAGATGTGTAAGATTCTAGTTTTTATGAAAATAATTTTCTACCCTCAAGCTGGAAACATGTTAATGATATAGGGAATAATAATTTATTGGGGATGGGAATTGAAATCAAATTGTATTCCCAAACTCAGTAGAAAATCAATATAGTTGAAGTAATTTGAGTGATTTTCAACAATCACTAACCATTATACTATAAATGTAGAACAATACAATGGTGATACTATATTTCAAAGGCTCTTTTTTTAATCACTCAATCGACTAGAGTTTTTATTGTTTTAGTACTTCTTTCTAGTAATTATTTTCTTTGATAACTACTATGATGAAACACTCAACCATTAGTGGATGAGAGAAGTATATTATCCTCACAACCTATTAATTGTTTATGCATTTTAATTTTTCAATATCTTATATTACAGTCTCATGATTCATTCAAAATATTTAGAAATTTGGATATTTCCTTATTCCTTACCATTTAAATTTATCTTCCCTTATTCATTAGACCACACATAGAGTCCAATTAGATCCTCTAGATTGCTTTTGATCAAGAGAAATGGGTTTAATTGACTTCAATTGAAGATATTTAATTACTATATTATGTAAGATTATAGGTTTTAGTGGTCATTGCATCCCTCTAATTAAAACAAAATTTATCGGTGAGGTTATTCATGGTAGATTTCTGTTCATTTGAGAGAAATCATGACATTAAATTTTGGAATTATGATCTAACAAGAAATTTTAGGAGATATATATATTTATACCTCTTTTTTAATATTGAATTTAAAATGATTACAATTCATCTCAGTAATTGTTTTTACATACTGAATCCACCAAAAAAATCATAACACTTTCCTCTCTAGAGGCAACCCAAGTCCACTATCACTACATTTAATATACTTCAAAAAAATTCTCATTGAACTCCCGGAGGTGAGATACTCATCAAAAAATATATAATTGGTTTTTATTTTGTTTTAAAATATGATATATTTTTATTATTGGATTGTTACTATCATATCTGTATTTTACTCTTATTATGGATGGTGATTTATTTCCACTTAATTTCAAATTTAATTTTTTCAGATATTAGAGGTATATTCTCCCCATGTCATTAATATATTATTGATAGTGTTTTGTGGAATATGGTGTATGGGGTGATCCACTTTAGGAAATGTTATTTTTGAAAATGCACTAAAATGTGGTTTTAGTATTGTTCAAAATACCTTATATAAAAGCTTGTTATATTCTTATGATTCATTTAAAATATTATGATATATATATATATATAATTAGTGGAATAATGATTCCATTATCATGTACTATTGTAGTCTATAGTGGTCTTATGATATGGGATTTGAGTTCATATCCACTATCACATCATTCACTACTATTTATCATCAGTTATAAATCATTAAAAAGATACATTTGTTACTAGAAGACCATTTTATGTTTTCAAATGATAAAGATCAAGTAGTGTATTATGGTAATGCATGTTGGATGCATTGTAAGGGAATCCAATTCTCAACTCCATTAATCTAAAGAAGATAGTCTATATAATAAGTCGAAACCCACATATTGGGGCACTATGACACAAATTTCAAATCTCAAACTTATCATCATTCCCCATTTATCATTTTCTTTTGAGGAAGGTGATATCAAACTTTTTGTATTTAGGAATCATCTCGTAGAATATTAGGATCCAAGTCTGGTGTATATCCCTTGGGGACCTGAGTCTTGTGGTTGTTTCTTAGTGATCCGAATAAATCATACATCATCAAAGTGAAATATATAGAGCTTTTGATAGTAATGATATGACTATTATTTTTTATTCACATAAATATTGATCCTCTAAATGATATATCATCCATTATTAGGTGTTTTATTTTTCTTTCATTGTTATTTCATGGTCATCAAAAATATTTAAGTGGTATTCAATCCATACACATTGATGATAAACATGTTCACTATTTTTTTATAAATAAAATGTATATCATATTTTTCTTGAATTCATACCAAAATATATGATATGGATGTTAGAGTTGGTGGCCCAGAACAAACTACTCTTTACTAAATGATAATATTTTACTCATGGATTTGAATATTAATAAATACCTTATCATATATTTATTCTTATTCTATGTGAAAAAATCTCAAGATAATGTCCTAAGGATAGTAGTTTCACTAAAGGGTCAAAGCAGATCTCTACTAGGATGAGAACCTAAAAGTTCCACAACACTATTCTTGAATATATGTTCTATGGATGAATAATGTTATTTGAGTGACCCAAAAAATAAATTCCATTATGGTTGAGGACTCATGAAACATTGAGTCACCATATCATGGTGTGTGCCCTTGTTAATATTCAGGAGGATATTTTGAGAATGACACATGCCAGAAGAAAATCCACATTCCATAGTGTCATTGGATGTTCCTATATGTGGATGTGTGTATTGGTTATTATAATTGAGGATTATTACTGATGGGTAATACATCTCACACACTTAAGTGTATTGATGAAAACTTTGATGACACACTATTTGTAGTGTGGTGGCATATGTTGGGTGTATAACGAGTAATATTGCATTAATAGATTATGTGAGAAAGGATTTGTCCCGTCTATTCCATTATAGAAGTTGATATCTAAGGACCCTTGATGGAATTTATATAGCCTAAATAAATCCATGGAAATGGTGAGGAATGAGCAAGATCTATTCTCGGAGGTCAAAGAATGAGTAATCAATCGCATGGTTTGATGACACTAGCATGTAACCCACTTCATTTGAGATATTGAGAAAAGGGATTACATTACTCAGTAAGCGTTCTTATGTGGTGACACTTCATTGAGGGGTTTTATTTATTTATTTATGGGTTCCATGGAATTTTTCTAGATGCAAACCTTGGTATATAGGCAGGCTCCACCTAATGCCACTGATAATGAGGTCTAGATGGTCACACACTAAGTTTATTCAAGTATCCCAGTTAAATATTCATTTAACAAGATGTATAAAGAGTATTCCCAGTTATGGTTTTATAATTATTCAAGGATGAAAAATCACATTTATTTCAACACTAGTTATATAAATAAATATTTTTTGGGAATATTTATTTGTTAATAATGTAGTGACATTTATTTAAAAAATAAATAGTCATTATTCAGGGTAAAATAATTGTGGTGGAGATAAAAATAATTAAAAAATAAAAGTAAGCACTGTGTATATTAGTATACACGTCGTGTAGTATTTCTGTGGATTAGTGAGAAATAATACTATTTATTTAATTGAATAATATTAGGTTAAATTCACTAGGTGCATGTCAGGTGATTATAATAGTCAAATGTTATTATTAGACATGGGGTCTTACTAAGAATTAAAAGAAATAAATAAATGACTTTGGGTAATTAATTAAATTTTATTATTATAAGTAATATAAATCTCAATTACATTATTCTCTTTAGATATATGCATTAATGGTGGTGGTGCACAACATATTTGAAAAAATCTCTCAAGCCAAGAGAGAATTCCATTCCTCCAAGAACACTCCCAAGTTACAAGAGATATCCTCATCTGCCGGATCAAGGAGAGTGATTTGGATGAGACTTTTGAGGCGATCGAAGGAGCACATCGCAAAAAAATTCTCTTCCACACTAGTACACAAATATCCCTTCAGTGACGTCCAGAGATATATAGAGCATGTGAGGATCCCCACTAGAGGAATCCTACACTCGGCTTCTGCTACAAAATAACATCTCACATTGAATTGTTAATAGAAGCATCAACAGAGGGAGAAATCCATCAAGGTAAGTCTTTTATTTTAATGAAATTAATTAGAACCAACATTTGATGATCCTCTCTATGGTTCTGGGACATCCCTATTTCATTTTCATTCCTTGTTCTATTATAAAGTTTTGGCGTTTTATCATCGTGATGGATCTCAGATTGATCTTTGTTAATTGTAAAATTTGTGTGGGTTACACCCATACACACACTTCCTTTATGCAATGAACCTACAAGTGGTATCAGAGAACTCATATATTTGGTTATAATTATTTAGTTTTTCACTGATTATTTACACATTTAATAATTTAGTTATTTCAGTTCTAGTAAATCATTCTGTAAATCTGAATCTTGAGATCTGTTCCTCCTCTTTTGTTTCTCATTCACCTTACAGAAATGATCTTTTTCTTTAATTTTTATTTAAACAAAAAATAGTGAATCACTTCCAGAGGTGCCAAAGTTTTTTCCCGTACAACACCAAAACAAATATTGTGTAATATTCCTCACACACCGTGTAGTCAAGGTTCAATGAATCATGACTAGTCTTCCAAAACCAAGGCATGTTTTGGAGTCTATCTGAGTCTTTATGACACCATGTGTCGACCAGGAAAAGGTGGAAGATGTTTTCCAGATTACACATCGTGTGACCCACTGGACATGAATTTTAGTCCCTTTGTGTTAGGTTTAGACCATGTACCCCATTCACGTCTTGTCCAGTTAGAGACCGTGCAACATAGATACTACACGGAATGTGGCCCACTAGACATGTCGTGTACTAAAAAGAATTCTGAAATACATCTACTCATTGACACCCCGAGCGTGTACTTTGGATGGATGGTGAATGATAGTACACACTGGGAAGTATGAACTATAAGCTGTGTAATCATCTAAATTTGAAGATTTATTAAAATTAATTATTATATTATAAAACCTTTGAGATGTGTACCATGGTGCGAACGTTAATCTAGAGAACAACACCTGAGATTAAAGCATATGTAACGGATAGAGCTCCCAAGCTAGTGGAGGTGGATCAAGTTAGGATCCAAGGAGAAACTAATCCCAATAGATACAAAGGTGGATGGGTGGAAAGCTGTAAAACACGAACCCTTAAGGATCAATGTGTTTTCACCCCTAGGTCTTGGGTTAGTTTTTCAACCTATTGATAAACATACCAACAGAGTACGATCATGATCATGCCATTTATTTTATTTCTATATGTTTGATGGTTTATTTATGTGAGAGTGTTATTACAATCACACAATTTATGAATTAAACAATAATGCAAGATGAAATTAAAATAAGACCAACTTATGCGTAAATATTATCTTAGACATGGTTAATCACTTAAGTATACCCCACTTTATATTAACAAATATGTAATAAAGATAATAAAACGTCAATTTATGCATAAGGATAAAATCCCACATGAATATATTATGTCATTATAGCCTTCTATAATCTTGGTTGGAATCTAAACATTGTTCATAGTGCTTCACCAACCATTGTTGGGGTGCTTTCAATTATCGTGGAATTCTAATTCGAGTATTTGGTTCAACCTGACTTGGTTCATATTAAGGGTTGACTACCACAACAAGCCTTGGTGTGACCAAGAGGAAAAGGTTAAGGAAATCCAAAAAAAGGATTTTAGGATTGGGGAGTCCACTCAGAGGATCAATGAGCTGTGAGTTAATGCAGTCGGTATTTGGAATTCCTACCTACAACCTTTCAAGTTGTGTGACTAACCCTATTCAGGGTAATGAAAAGGGAAATATGTATCCTTTCCGATAGAATATTTAGGCAATATAATATTCTGAAGTCAATGGTGAGGGATATTGGTGTTTGATAAAATTGTGGGATACTAATACGTATTAATTTGTTTATATGCCTTAGTTTTATCATTATAAAGTACTAAATATTTTCTCATATTAATTTTTAGAAATGGAAACAAAAATGAAATAAAACATAACATTTCTAACCATACTCGAGAATTAAAACATTCTCTCTAACACCAATTTCTTAGAGTAGTAGAGGCGTTTACACGTCATTCTTCACCACGAGAGGAAATTGCATGCACTGGAGGAGCGTATTGTTATTGCGCCTAGAATTCAGGCCAATGAATATATCTCTATATGAGACATTTTGATAATGTATCAGATGTCTAATGTTCATTCTATCGACCATGTCTAATGAGATCTTGAAGAAAAAATAAAACATGGATGCGTATAACATGATGTCTCACCTTAAGGATCTATATCAAGATATGGAAAGATAAAAGAGATATGAGTTCTTCAACACTTTGTTCACAACTAATCTTGGAGGTTCTATGCAAGCAGGGCCTCATATAGTCAGTCATATTGGATACCTTGAATGGATACAAATATTAGGGATTAAGTTCTCATATGTGTTGCGTACATATCTCATCCTATCATCAATACCCTAAGCCATCACTATATTTATTATCAACTACAAATTGAGAAATAATGAGAAGCGTCTATTATAACTTCTAACCAAAATTCACTAGGTAGATAAGGACATGGGGTGTGATAAACCCACAATCCATATGGTGAATAAGAAGAGGAAGGATATGAAAAGGGGGGAAAGGATTTATAAACAGTCTGATGCCCAAAGCACCATCCATCCAATATGGGGAAGATCAAGAGGAAAGAAAAATTATGGGAGGCAATATGTTTTTCATGTGGAAATACATGACACTAGGAGAGTAAATACACCCAAAAGTGTGGGGATAATATAGGTTTCTTTGTTACCAAGTGTAATCTTTCCATTTCTACACATTGGGTATTAGATGCAACATGTTAAGATCAATTTTATATTCAATTTTTGGAACCAATTATATTTAAAAATATTTCCAGATGATAGTTGGATCTTCAAGATGCTAATCTTGCAAGTCTGGCTGCTTTGTCTATTGGCAATTACCATCTCTCATTTCCAACTGGGATGATTTTGGTTTCATATAACTGTTACTATGTACCTAGTGTTACCAAGAACATAATTTCTATATATTGTTTGGACATGGATGTATTTACATTAATGTTTTGTTTCTTTTATAAGAATAACATATGTTATGGCATGGCACAATTAAATAATAGTTCATATATGTTAAATTATGAAAAAAAACTGTTGGAAATCGGAAAAAAAACAAACCCACATGAATCATATAACTGCCAGTTGTGGCATCACAGTCTCAGTCATGTGAATGAGAAGCACTTGACAAAGCTCTTCAAATATGGTTATATAGACTCTACTAAGCTAACCAATTGGTATATTTCACACCTGTTTGGAAGGGAAAATGACCAGTCCTCCTTTCGGTGGATAGGGTGGAAGGGCCACATAGGTTCTAGAATTGGCACGCACGGATGGGTGTAGACCATTTCTAGTAGAAGATACCCGTAGATATAATTACTTCTTTAAGTTTATTGATGATTTGAGTAGATATGTCTATTTCTACATAATGAGGTATAATTTAGAGTCCTTGGTTAATTTAAGGAATTCAGTAATGAAGTAGAGATTCTACTTCGTACGAATATAAATAACTTTCGATCAAATCGAGTGGAAGAATATCTTAACCAAGATTTCATCAAACTTTTTCAGAAGTTTGGGATTCTATATCAACTCAATTTTTTGTATACAATGGACTTTATTGATGTTATTGAAAGTAGGAAATTTACATTGTTGGGAATGGTGAGGTCAATAATGAGTCATAAAGATCTTTCATTTTACTTTTGGGGATATGCATTACAAAATATAGCATAAACATTAAATTGAGTACCAACTAAGGTGGAAAATGGAATTCCATACAAGTTATGGAATGGGAAGAAACACATTTTCTTTCACATATATGTATGGGGATGTGAGGTGTTAGTTAAAGCCTTCTCAGGAAACAGACTAACTCCTCGGTCACGAGGTGTATCTTTATAGAATATCCCAAGGAAGCGAAAGGTTGTTAACCATATAAAACATTAGAAAAGAATGTTATTGTCACCAGAAAAGTCATATTTCTTGAGAGGGATCACATCCTAAAAATTTATTATGGAATAAATATTGACTTCAATGATGTTGAGTCTCAAGATATATAGCAGTTGGTATAGGGAAAATTTCTACAGGTACTTATGGAAGAGGTTTCAGAAACATAATTACTATATAAGAGCTCAAGAAATGTAAGAGAACCAAAGAGATTTGGTTTCCTAGTCACTGAGGATAGTGAATCATTTTTTTGGATAATGATGAACCTCCCTCCTAAATGGAAGCATTCGAGAGCTCAAAAACTACAATATGGCTAGAAACTATGAATTATTAGATGGATTTCATGTATCATAACAATGTTTCAATTTTAGTTGATGAGCCAATTGATGTAAAGCATGATGGATGAAAAATGGGTGTTTAAGAGAAATATGGAAATGGAAGGTCAAGTTAGAACTTATAAAGAAAGTCTAGTAGATAAAGGATTTATAAAACATCATGGAATTGACTATGATAAAACCTTCTCATTAGTTGACATTTTGAAATCCATAAGAATCATACATTCCATAGTATCTTATCCTGACTATGAGATTTGGCATATGCATGTTAAAATAGAATTCCTTAATAGGAACCTTCAGGAAGATGTCTATATGATACAACTGAAAGGTTTTGTGATACGTGGTGAAGCCAATCAGGTTTTCAATTTGCAGAAATCCATTTATGGATTAAAGCAAGCATCCATGACGTGGAAAATTAGATTTGATGAAGCCATAAAAAATTTGGTTTCATTAAGAATGAATATGAGACATGTGTTTATAATCAGTCTAATATGAATGTGGTTGTTATCCTAGCAGTATATGTTGATGACATATTACTTATTGTAAATTATTTACCAGTCTTATATTTAGTTAATTACTGGTTGAACAAGTGTTTCTCTATGAGGGACTTAGGTGATGTGGCCTACATTCTAGGGATTTAAATCATTTGTGATAGTTCAAAGAGGCTTATTGGACTATGTTAGGTTACATACATTGACCATATATTAAAGTGATTTAATATGGAACAATCCTAGGGGGGATTGGTTCCAGTGTCACATGGCCTATATATTTCTTAAAGAATGTGTCCTAAGACACCACAGAAGAATGATAGGATGAGTAATATCCCATATGCTTCGGCTAGAGCATCCATCATGTATGCCATGTTATGTACCAGGCTTGATGTTGACTATGCACTGATCAAAGTGGTCGTATATCATGAAGATCTAGGAGAACAATATTGGACTCCTATTAAGACTATTCTTAAGTATATGAGAAGAACTAAGGATATGTTCCTAGTGTATGAAGGAGATAAGGAGCTTGTCATCAGAGGGTATGTTGATGCGAGTTTTCATATAGATCAGAACGATCTGATGTCCCAATCAAGATATGTTTTCTGTCTTGATGGAGGAACTATGTGGTGGAATAGTTCAACGAATCCAGTTTTCGTTGATTCTACAACGGAGTTCAAATATATAGCATATTATGATATAGAGAAAGAATACTTCTAGATTTAGAACATTATATTGGATATTTATGTGGTTCCAAGAAGTATAGATCCTATCACATTGTATTTTGATAATATTGTAGTAGTGGATCTTGCAAAAGAACTAAGGTCACATCAATGTACATAGCACATTGTCCATAAGTATCACATCTTGTGGGATTTCTATCAAATGGGTGTAGTTTTAGTGATCCAATAGTCCATGAAAGAGAATGCGGCACACCCCATTAAAAAGGTCATATCTCAGTTGAAGCATGAATATCATGTGAAAGCTATCGGTTTAAAGGTTGTTAGTAGTAGGCTATAGTCCAATTGAGAGACGGTTGGAGTTGGGGGCCTAAAACAAACTACATTGTACTTGATGATAAACTCGTATTCATGGATTTTAATATTTTTAAACACCTTATCATATCTTGATTTTTCTTCTGTGTGAAAATTCATGTGATAATATCCTAAGGATAGATGTTTCACTAAAGGTTCATAGCGGATCCCTGCTATGACAAGAACCAGGAAGTTCCATAACACGATTATTGAATATATTTTCTATGTCCAGATGATGTTATTTGAAGGAAAAAATAATACATGACATTATGGGTGAGGACTCATAAAACTTTGAGGCACTTTCTCATGGTGTGTTCCCTTGGTAGTATCCAATAAAATATTATGAGAACAAGACCCGCTAGTAGGAAATCTACATTTCAATGTGTCATTGGATATTCATATCTATGGATGTGTGTATTGGTCCTTAGACTTTAAGATTATTATTAATGGGTTTTAAAACTCGCACACTTAGATGTATTGATAAAAACTGTTACAACACACTATTCTTAGTGAGGTTGGATATGTTGGGTCCATCATGAGTAAAAATGCATTAATATATAATACAAGAAAATATTTCTCCCTTCTATTCCAAAATGGATGTTGATATCTCAGGCTCTTTGATGGAATTTATATAGCCTAAATAAATCGATGGCCATGGTGTGGAATGGGAAGGTTCAATTCTCGAAGGTCAAATAATGAGTAATCAAGCACATGGGTTGATGACATGAGCATCCAACCATCTTGATTAGATATATTGGGAAAAAGAGATTACATTACATGGTAAGAATTCATATGAGGTGACACATCATTGAAGTGATAAATTCATTCTCTATAGGTGCCTGAGTGTGTTACTAGACACTAACCATTGACTTTAGGCAGACTCCTCTTAATTCAATTGAGAAATATGTCTATAGGGACACACACTAAGTTTATCCAAGTATCTCAGTAAAATATTCATTTAACAAGTAGAATAAAGATTATTCCCATATGTGGTTTAATAATTATTCAAGGATTCCTGATCGAATTTATTTATACAAAAGTTACTCAAGAGAATATAATGTGGGTAAAATAATATAATTATTTGTGAATGATGTACTTATATTTATATAAGAAATAAATAGTCATTATTTGAGGTCTAATAAATGTGTTGTAGGAAATAATGAAAATGAAAAAAAAAACTTAACATTGTGTATTTTAACATACAAACTGTTTAGTTTTTCTTGGAATTTGTGAGAAATTATATTATTATTTTAATACAATAATATTAGGTGTAATTCACTGGGTGCATGTCAAGTGATAATAAAATTCAAATTTTATTATTAGACATGGGGTCTAAAAATGAATTAAATGAAAGGAATAAATACGTTTGGGTAATTAATTTGTTTTATTATTCTAAGTAATATAAATCCCAATTACATTACTCTCATTAGATCTATCCATTCTCTACGGTTGAGCACAATAGATCTAGAAAAGGCTCTAAAGAAAAGAGGGAATTCCTTTCCTCCAAGAAAGTTCTCATATTAAAAGATATATCCTCCTCCATCGAATGAAGGAGAGCACATTGGAAGCGACTATCAAGGTGATCAAAGGTGAAAATCGCAAGAGAAGTAACGTCCACGCTTGCACTAGGAGATCCTTTCAGCTAAATCCAGAGATATGTGGGGCATGTGTAGATCACCACTAGAGGAAGACTAAACATGGATTTTGTGATGCAATGATGGATCACATTAGATCGTGACCGAAAGCATCAACCGATAGAGAATTCCATCAAGGTAATTCTTGTATTTTAATTAAATTAACTATAACCAACATATGATGATCCTCCTTATGGTTCTAGGACTTCCCTATTTTCTTTTCATTCATTGTTATATTATGAAGATCAGGGGTTTTATTACCATGAGAGATCTCAGATTGATCGTTGTTAATGGTAAAATTAATTTTGGGTACACCCATTCACATTCTTCCACTGTGCCCTAAACCTGCAATGGTTGCATGCTTCAGTTTTCTCTTATTCATAATATATGACTAGTATATATCACAAAGGATGATATTTTGAGAACAATGGTTATAGTATATGTTATATGATATGATACATTATATGTTTCATGAAATAAGAGTATCATATCATAAAAAGAGAATAATCGATATCAAAATATATGATTTGATACATTATATTTTTTATAATTAATAAATGTTAATAGGTAATATATTTATATTGATATTTAATATTTTTTCCACACATAATGTTTTCCTGCTATGGGAAAATTTTAATTCATAGGAATTAAAAATTATCTATTAAAATTAAAATTAAATAAATATTTTTTTCCTTTATTATAAATTTTCTTTAATGTGAAAAAAATTACACATGAAAAAATCTTACCCAATGATTATGCTCTTTTTTATATTCTTGACTATGATAATCATTAGTTCTATATATAATGGTAGATAATACTTCCCTGTCAAAAAATAAATATTATATAGAATAAAAAAGTTAATATTTAATATTTTCCCTATAATTGTTTATATTTTATAAATATTTAATAAATAATATATTTTCGCATTGAAAATTGGTGATTTTCATGCCTAAATTAAATATATATATATATATAATAATGTATCATGTTTGGAAAATGAAAAAAGTTTATATTTTTATTCCATTTGAATATTCATGCTTATATTTTTTTTATGAAATGTGAATATTTTTTATTCTTAAATTTATTTGAAAAAACTCATCTTACACAATTTTCATCCGATGCTATACATAGTATGTATGCCAAAATAAGATTTACTTTTCATCTATCATGATAAATGTTTTTAACTAATGATATTTCCCTGAGTTAATTTGTTGAATATATTTTATATACATATTAATTTTTAGGGTAATGTTTAATTGAAATATACCACGAGTAATGTCTCCCAAGGGCAAGGGATTTTGGGTTAGACTTCCCACTAGCCTAGATATTTATGCCTTATTCTAGAAAGGTGGGGGTATTCAATCTATCACTTTTGGATTATTCATGTGGAGTTTAGTAGTCTTATATACTTATAATCTTTTACATGAAATGTTTATATAACTTATTCTTTTGATGAATTTGGATATGTGTGAATATGTTATACTTTTATTTTTGTGCAAGTAACACAAACAATGGGAAGTCTTAAGAGATACACATTAATATTGGGAGAACATATTAATTTTTTGGATAGAATAGGTATTAAAAAACTAAATAAATAAAATATTTTAATAATAAGGCAAAAAATCATTGATAATAAATATTACATGTAATTAAATTGTTATTAATTTAATATGCATATGAAATATGTCAAATTGGTTAGAATTTTTAAAATAAGACCCCTTAAATACTGAGTGTGACATTCCATTGAAATTGGAACTCGTAAATACAGTGATCATCCAATCAAGTTAGGTATTCTATGGCCAGCTTCCCATTGATGATCTTGTGTAAGGTAAATAAGTAACAAGTTTCCATAATAGGATTATCTGAATGTTCTTATCATTTTCTTAAGGTTACACTAGTTATGATACCCTTATTGGACTAAGTTACAAGATGAATAGAGTTGGCTTTATATTTATATGACACGTTGAAAAAAGTGTTTTCCACATAACTATTAAATACTCACAACTATTATGATTGACATGATTTCATACATAAATAAAAAAGTGATTGGATAATTCCTAAATATTTCCAAACACAGAAAAATATTTATTCTAGATTTGTAAATTGATATCACAGTCTACATTTTTTGTTAGATTTATTTCACTAAACTTTTATTGTGGTGATCTATAAAATATGATAATAACCCATAAATTTGTCTTTTATGTAGACTATGGAATATACCATGTATATAATTATGTGATATATAATATGTATTACCTATAAAATAATCCTATATTTCTATATATGTTTGAAATGGGTTCTTAAAGAGAAACATTTTGAGTATCTAAATTTGAATGTTATAGTGATATATTTCTCTAACTATGACTCATGAATATTAGATACCATGTGTGCATTACAAGGTTTTTATAATAAACACAGATTCAAAGATAATTAGGAATCGAAATTGTATTATGTGGATCTATGTGTCAAAAATATTGTATGAGTCATTTTATTATATGTTGGAAGTTATGATATATGTCTAAAAAGTGTATTAGTTTTGGAATTTGGGAATTGTTATTATGTTCCAACCATAAATGTAAATTTTATTTCAATATATTTTTTCAAAAATATGTGATTTTCATTAATTATTAAAGATAATGGTTCTATTATATATAATAAGGGAATGTATTGTAATTTTGAATAGGGAAAATATTTTTTTTATTCTGTACATGGATAATAACATCTATAGAGTTCATAATAATAAGGTGTCAGTTGATTCTAACCACATATATATATATATATGGAATTATGTCCATGTACTTATAAATAAGAAACATGTCTAATAACTCTATACAGATGGACTATTGGATTCACTCTATTTGGAATCATTTGATAACTAAGAATTCAATATATTTAGAAAAATGAATAAAGAGCGTTTTTTGGAAATTGTGAAAGGGCTAGTTAATCGGTGGATATTATATATTGTTAGGTATGTAGAACAATTAGTACTCAAGCATGTGGTGAGGTTTCATACCTCATTACATTTGGGGATTAATTTAGTTGGTACATTTATATGTTTATAATGAGACACAAGTATGAATAATTTGAAAATTTTAAAGAGTTTTAAAATGAAGTAAATAATAAATTAAGAAGAACTATTATGATTCTGTAACCAGATCATGTTGGTGAATACATAACCTAATAATTAATTGATTATTTATGAGATAGGGGAAGTATTATAAAAATCACTCATTCTAGGATACCATAGTTGAAACAATGTAACTAAGAGAAAAAAACATACCATAATGGATATGTTTTGATCAATGATATGTCAATCTGAACATCCTATTTGATTATAGAGGCATGATTTGGATACAGTTTAATTCCTACTTAACTACATTCCAACTATAGTATTCATAAATAATAACTATAAGAAATGGAATATAATCAATGGGAAGGTATATTTTATAACGATTTAGGGTTTTTAAGAACTCATACGATGATTTTTTTCTGATAACATAGTCCTAAATCAATAAAATCCTATTTTTTATCTATTGGAAACTATAAAATTACATTTCCTAAGTCCTAATTAATATAATTTTTTTCCAAACATGTATTTTTATTGAGAAGTAATATATTATTCATGGTTTCAATAGATGGACTATTAGGATTTGATATATACAAAATTAATAAATTTAATGTGTTCCTAAGATAAAAGTTGTGCCAATTCCATAAATAGTTGAGGAAGAAGAACTGGATTAGGTTACATAAGATAATAAAAGGTCAATTTTTATTTTCCAAGATCTTAAGAGATACATATTTATTTTTTATTTTAATAATGATGTAATTTTCATAAGCGATGAACCCATAACTTCCCGAATGAATATTGAGAGTTTTGATTATAAGAGATGGCTAAAATACATTAAATATGAAATGGACACTATGTACTCTAACCAAGTTTAGAACTTGGTATATTCATTATTTGGGGTGATATAAATTGTGTGGAAATGGGTTTTTCATAAGAATACTAACATTTATAGTATATTATCTACCTATATAGAACACCTGTTGGAAAATGGTTACAAATAAATTCATGGTATTGATTATGAAAATTCTTTTTTACCTACTCGGATGATAAATTGCATTTATATATTACATTCCAAAATAACACATTTATCTTATAAGATATGTAATATTTATTTCAAATCCACTTCACTAATTGGGATATTAGTTGAGGTTGAAAACATGACACAACCCAAATGTTTTAGTATGACAAATGAGGATTCTAAGGTTTTAATTTTGTAATGATTAATTTATATATTGAAAAATCTTTCTTCAAGTAAGAATATCTTGTTTGATTATGTGTTCTAATGTCTTGGTTTCATCAAGAATATAGATCATTATTTTGTATATAAGTTGATTAGTTGGAATGTGGTAATATTTTTGATATTTTATATAGATTACATACTACTTATGAAAAAGATATCCCAAATTTACAATATGTAAATATAATGTTTAGAAAAGGTTTCTTAAATAATGATATGGATGGAGAATCCTACATATTGGGTATTAATAACTATATAGATAGATCTCACTGGTATCCATGAATTGGTCTGAACTCATATATTGATAAAGTGTTAAGTTTTTATAGCATGATGAACTTTAAAAAAAGGGTCATCAGTAGTGTTTCATGGAAGGAATATTAAAAATATTAAAGACCCTTTTAATGAGTTGAAACATATGTATATAATTTATTATGCATCTTAAATACGATCTCTCAAGTATGGAATGTTGTTTACTTGAAATCAAGTCATGTATTATTTTAGTATAATTAGTAAATACCAATCTGATCACATCAACAGTCACATGATTTTTGTTAATAACATACTTATGAAATTATGAATAACTAAATATATTTTATTAGTTTTTAGAGGAGAGTATAATCTCTATGAAAGGGATTACACTAATGCTAGATTCTAATATAGAAAATAAGAAATGATATCTCAATAATATTTTATTTTTTCCCTAAATAGTGGAGATATTAGGTGGAAGAGTTCTAAAAAACAAATTATTGTAGAATAAATAATAAACGAAATGTATATCACTATATAAAATTCAATGAAGGATGGCGTTTTTAAGACGAATTTCATCTTTGAACTTGGGGTATTACTTAACATTGTAGAATTAATCGATATTTACTATGACAACAATGGAACTATTTCTCAAGATATGGAACTTTAGTGTCACCAATATAATAGGAACACCCATTTAAAATATGATTTTATTTTGTAGATTGTTGATATGGGTGATGTAAATAAATTTTTGGTGGATACATTTGAGAATTTAGCAGAGTAACTAATAAAACCATTAGTATAGAAAAACTATGTGGGTCATGTAATATCTCTTAGTATAAGAATCAAGATATATTAGATACAATGGATATATAATGTATCATGGTTTTATAATAAAATAATTTTCCACTTATCATATATTCATGTGTGCTAGAAATTTTTATTACATTATCATAGAATTATAAAACCCCCTTGAAGTACAACATTGAGTTTTCTTGATTTGATGATCTTAATGAAGTATTATGGTTTGTTATAATATATTAAAATTGGAATGAGTACACTCTTGTACATTATACAAAGATCCATTTTCAAGATATAAATAATAGTCTCCTGAGACTGTAATATAAGACTTATTATTTGGACTTATCTTAAAAAGTATATCTCATGAAATTTCATTCAATAATGGATATACTTTTAGGGGTTTGAGTATCAAAAATTCCCCATTACCTGAGTTTGGTGATATAAATACCATGATATCCTTCATAAATTTATACTATTATTTTTTATTCCTTGAAGAATAACTAATAAGGGGATGCAGGGATATGTTAATGATCATGTCCTATGTTGGAGCTCAACCAAGATGAAATCTTTCCACTCAAACAATGAAAAATGAAATATAGTAACTTGAATTAATTAGGATGATGAAATTCGTTTCTATTATTATTTGAGTGAAATATGATATAATCAACTACTTGGATGAGGGATATGTAATGTACTAATACTCTAGAGTAACGACATGTGTTGTATATATTGACATGGTAAATATATCTTAAATAATTATTTATGTTTGTTGTAGTGTATACTAGATCGAAATATTACATATATAATGTCCACTAGCTGTTATAGAAAATGGATTATATATGTATAGATAATATTTTCATTATATTTCAAATATTACATATATAATGTCACACAATTAGGCCTTAGGATAATGATTAATCCTTAGAAAAAGTTTTTGTTCCAAAATTAAGAGAGTTTAATGAACTTCATTCAAAAGATTTTGGATGGTTTAATAAAGAGTTATGATGTTTTTCATAGAGTACTAATCATATTTTAATGTAAGTGGGATACTATTGGAAATCCCCTAAAAAGTTATATCACATTTTATGATATCCCTTATATATGGTCATGTGATATACATATAATGTATATCGTATATTAAAATATGTCTATATGGTAAGTGGAATTGGGGTTCCATTTTCAGCATCAATCATAATGTATTATGGGATTATGATATGGGATGTGAGTGCATGGGTATTTCCATTCCTTTCAATGTGGTTTACCATCATTTATTATTCATTTAGATGATTTATTTATGGGTAAAAAACATTTGATGTGCTCAAATTATTAAACTCTAATGTGTCAGGTTTTATCCTAACACATGTTAGTTTCCATTTTAAGGAATCCAATTTTCCACTCTCCACATTTAATGAAGAGGATTTATAAAAAGGTTTCATACCCTTCTATTTCAGTAGTATGAAACTATTTAAAAAAATAAAATATATTTTACTCCCACGATCACCATTTTTATCATTGTATGATGATCTATAATAGATTTTCTGTTTCGGTATCCTCTCATAGAATATGAGGATACAAGGATAGTTGTATTCCCTTAGAATTAAGAGTTTTCTAGCAGCTTCATTCCTTATCAATCATAATCAATCGAAGAGTAAAATATTATATTTTCAATAGTAAAGGTTTTCTTTTATTTTATGTGCTTAGAATACATGTTTATCTTGTTGATTATAGATAGAGCATTTTTATGGGTTTGTGTCTACTATATTTTCATTAGATGATTATTCAAAACTCATCAGTTATGAAACTAATTTAGTTAATTTTCTTGGTGATCTTGATCAATGATGATAAAAAGTGTTATTAGAACCTTGTTTGGAATTTTTTCTTATATTATACAAGGTATTTGGAGACAGTAATGTTTGAGAGTTGTTATGGAACATATGATTATAAATAGGTAAATTTTGAATATAGGATGTCTATGTTCTAAATTATGGGATCATTGTTTTTAGTTTTCAAATGTTATAATTTTTCCATAAAAAAGGAATATTTTTTTGATTTACCATTTATGATTTAACTCCTAGAATGGATTTGTAAGATAATATCCAGTCATAAATCATATTCAACACATAGGATTCAAATGACATTCAAATATTTGTATGTTATCAATGATATGGTCACAAAAATTATTTAGTTATATAAAGGTCTAATAAATAGTTATACAATAACATTTGATATAAGTTATTTGTGTCATAGAGCATAACTAAACCAATTGTTATTGGTATATTTTTATATGATTATTTTATGGTTGATTCTATCAATCATATGTGAATTAGATAAATATTATTAAGAGTGGTTGGGTTGAACAAGAGTGTGCATGTGTTTCATGAAACCATTGTATAAAAGGGTGTGTATAAAGTAGTGAGATATGATTCTTATTATTGTTTTCAAAAAAGCATTGATATAAATAACTCTTATAGATTGGTGTTGAACAATTTGTTTTATATTTTATTGATATTCCACCATGGAGACTTCCAGTTGAACACAAGGAGGGAACATAAGAACATGATCCACCAACAGTAGATTATAATCTATTTATTACCTTGAGACATACTTTTGATAAGTAACTATGAGAGAGTATTCTTTAGGGTACATATCATATGGGACATGGGACTCTGAAATATGATCCTTCCATGCACATTTAACAAGATATTTTTAGATTTCGAATCCACCTCTCTTTGCTAAGCAGGTTAGTTCGTAGGGTTATTAGTTTGAGATTGAGTGCATACAAGCTATATTTGGATGTATTAATAAAAACCATTAAATTATAGTAAATTTTTAAAATTAAATGTTAAAATTATTGATGAAATATATGTGTGATATGTTAGTCTACTTTCACCATCATTGGGTGTTATCCGAAAAAGGCTTCCAATCTAATCCCTTTATGTAGTTATTTGTTATGAATATGATATCAGATAGGTCCTTAGAGACTTTTCATATTTTCTACGGGGACATGGATACGATGTATTATTATAAACAGGTGAAAAAATTTATCTATTTTCCACCCATTCATGTGGGTCATTAGATTACCATGGTTCTCTATTTTAATCATGGATTGAGGTATGTGATACATATTGAGGTGAATATTTTTCACTTTCTTCATTCACATAGTGGGTGAATCAGTCCTTTATATGTTATCAAAATTTTAGTCAGTATTATTATTCTAAGGGTGTATTGTATTTATTTTATATTATTGAGTGGATGTTCTTGGAATAGAAAGTGTAAAATTGAGGAGTCTTTTAACAGTTGAAAAAAGAAAAGTTATTCAGGGTTGTGGGTTATTTCTTCCCTTAATATGGAGAGACCTTTTTGAGTATTACTAGTGTAGTAGAGTGGGACATGTTTGATCTGATTTCAATAGGCTAACATTTGAGTATCAAACCAATCAGAATATGAGAATTATTCATTTTTACTATCTTAGTTATCCTTTGAGAGAAATTGAAGAATGTGATGGTTAGCCACATAGATCCAGAGCATGATTAGGCATATCACTGCATAATAACAACCAGGGTTATTTTAATTTATCAAGGTGTTGGATAGGTTGTTTTTCCTAGGGATAGTAGGGTCAGTAATTTGGTGAAATATATAAGAGTATGGCGATAAAATGATAGATAATTAGATGAATCTTGGGAAAATTTCACTGTATTAATATATTTTTGTGATCATTTAAAGGGAACAACAATTATTTGAGGAATGGTTTTTGTGAAATACAATTTAGTATGTAAGTTATTTGATTCAGGAGATTCAAAATATTTTATTTCAACTCATTTTTTTGTGATATGGGTTTATTTATAATGCATCTGTTTACATTGAAGACTATTAATACACCTTTGGGGATGGGATTCAACGATATTTATAGATATAAAGGGTTCACTGTCAGGATAAGTATCTATGGTAATTTTTTGGATTTATTTTTATTAGATATTCATAGTTTTAAGTGTTCCTAAAAAGGGATTCTTTGACATTATATCAATAATATATAGAATTATATCATAATTTTGTATCGTTTACCACTATTAGTGGTGATTGCAATACCTTTTTCATCTTTTATAATATGAAAACAATATATTAAAGACCTGAATATAGGAATCTAAAAATTAATATGACCTAGTTTGTGATCATTTCACAAAGGTATGATGACGGTACATTATAATAGTAATTTCATTCTATTAGTAACCAATTTTAGGGTGTTTTTGCTAAGTACTTATTGGGGTTCACACATAAAAGATATGTTGATTTTAGAATTGGTCTAATTTCTTTTATAAATACCATTTCCATTTTTCTATATAAGATAGATCATATAAATCATGTAAATATGAGGTTTATATAAAGAACCTATAAGTGATGGGATTCACTCACCTGAACATATTCTATTGGGGATATCCAATTAAATCACTATAAAATTTGATAGGTATTTACATTTGTAAATGGATTACCATTGTTTCAACCAAGAGATGATAAAATGTATATATTTTATTCCTTATATAGATGGCATGTTATATCAGCTAAGGAAAGCTAAGATATTATCAATGACAGATTTATGGTTGGGATATCACTATTTATGGGTGAGGCTATCAGATGTTTTGCAAACATCATTCAAGAGAATATATGGACTTTATGAGTTTTTTCATGTAATTTTTTATTTTGTAAAATGTGTTATATTGTGTTCAATATCATGATGATTTTTTTATATCATTAATTCATGGATTATTTCATGATCACATTTTACTGTGTTATATTTATTTACTCATAGACACAGGATGAACATGGTAGATAAATGGAGACTATATTGGGCGCACTTATAGATAAATTTATATTGGATAATATATTTACACACAATGTCTAGATCAGGGAAACGTATTTATTAGGGCTCATTATAATAAAGGATGGATTATTAACAAAATCAATGTAGGTATATTAAATAGTTTCTGGGAATTACATAATAATTTTTTTAAGATATATATCATCCTGGTACTGGTGGGACAGTATTATAGATTTACATAGGATTTCAACTGATTAGAATCACATATAATAGATTTAGCAAATAAAGGAGTGATGTTTTTGTTGTTTGATTCATATGAGAGATCCTTTATAGAGAAAATATGAGAATTAATACATTTATTTTTTTAGTTTGTAGAGTGTTGTGAAAGAATTATACCAGTTATTGAGATGTAAATGGAGTTGAGACTATAACAACCCATGATGTTAATATATATTTTCCTTTAATTAAGTCAAATATGTTCAATATCTTTCTCCACATACAACATTGAACTATAATGATTCCTTAATATATAAATATATATATATATATATTATAAATATTAAATATAGCCACTAAAACTACTCATTAAATTTGTATATATGAATAATAGTAACCAAAATTAGAAATATATTAATGTTTATATTTATATACAAAATTTATTACATACAAATTTAATGACTTCCTTATTATGTTTTAGAATACATATTTTTTATAAGATATAAATTTTATTAAACAAAAATAAATATACAATTGTTAAATTATTATGTTAATAATATATAATATTGATCAGTTTATTTTAGCCTTATATTTTTTTAAAATAAATTAATAATTATAACAACTAGTTTTTAAAAAGATATTGTCCTACAAAAAAACCATTCCACTATGCATTATAATATTATTTTAATGTTAAATTTAGATATTTTAGATTGTTAAATTAAAAAAATAATTTCTTTTTTATTAAGCATGATTATATAATTTTAAGATTTTTTTTCTATAAATAGTGATTTTAAGGAAAATAATGGAATATATATTTTTTACAAATACCATGCCTTTAATGACATTATTAGTTTATAATTACTAATTTTGAAATTTATAAAAATAATTTTCTTGAGAAAATTCTTATTTTTAATTGAATATATATATGAAAATATATTAAAATATCTTTACAAAGGTATAATTAAAAATTTATAACTTGACTGATATTTTTTTCAAAAAAACTATTTTTAAATATATTAAACATTTTGTATTTTAAAATTTATTTTTATCAATTTTAGAAATTGAATAACACATTATGGATTTTATATTTGAAATCAATATGTTAAAATTATATAATCATGGGGATTTTATTTTTATTTATAAAAGATAAAATATCTTAGGTAAAACCTAGTTACCATGATAAAAGCTAAAATGGTAAAAGTTAAAAAAATAATAGTAATGAGTTGAAAACATGTTTAAAGAATTTTTTGGAAATGGGTGGCTATGGAATAGATCAAACATATCACTTACCCTATCCCTTATTTCTTAATTTTGGAGATTTTTCCTTGATTGTGACTTCCCATTATTAAATTTTTTGGTTATTTAAAAAAATTTCATCCCTCTTCAATTATAAAAGGGTTACTCCTCTCCTCACTTCAAACCACACAAAAACCCACATTTTTAGGATCAAAATCTAGTAAAAAATATTTTGATCATTCTTATCCACCTTAAAGAGTACATGATATTCTAAAAAACTATCCCTTAAAGGATTTACCCCTTTGAAAAAGAGATAATCCAAGAAGTGAGGGTGAAATTTCTAACCATTCCTTTCGATTTTTATTTTTCTATGTGAAATTATTATTAATAAAATTATATAATACAATAATAAAATGATTAAAATTGTATCATTAGTATTCTGGTATGTTATTATAATAATGGTATAAGCATTAACATTCATTCCCTTTTTTATTAAAAAAATGAAGCAAACAATCATTTATCCTTTAGACTACCGCCTCCACGAAATAACATGCATGAAATCCATCACCACATAAAATGGTTGGTTTAAAAAAGGATATTAATATATAATAATGACATATATATGTATATATTAATATTATTATATTATAAACCATAATAATCTTCTTTCATATTCTATAAAAAATGAAATAGTCATCCATGCGTACGTGTTGAATACCACCCTCATTGAATGATTAATTTATGTTATTTTATTTCATCACAACATTAAAAGGATGAAGATGAGAATGGGGTTAATGGATAAATATGATTTTATAAATTTATTAATGTTTTATAATGAATACTTTTGTGACTTGTCTATGATGTGAATGATAAACCATCATTAAAAATTTAACTATCTTAAAACAAGCACACTAAAATGAAAAAAAATTAATTCTATGTAATTGATTTAAATAAATTACCTTATACTTATAATTAAATAAAATTAACATATATTACAATAATAAATAATATTAAAAATTCATTATTCTTAAGATTTAGTGATATTACAACCTAAGCACACTATAATCAACCCCAAAATTATGGTATGTTTCTATTTGGTTAGTTTGATCATCCAAGAAAAAAAATTTATATAATAATATAATTTATGAATTTGAGATAAACATTAATGATAATATATGAAATAAGTAAGTATATAATGTGTTTTTTTTATGGAATTGAAACATTAATATAAAAATCAATAAATTATATACCACTAATCCTTGTAAAAAACATTGAAACATGATCATCATAAATTTCACATTCAAGGATCATCACCAAAAGGAACATAGAATGATTTTATAAAATTATATATAAAAAAATATTATCAATTAAAAAAATAAATAATGATAAAAAACTGAGGAAATTTGGTAGAATTAAAAATAACTGCACTATTATTATGAAAGAACTTCAAAACAATCAAGATTAATCACCCACGATATCAACAATAGATAATTTATAAATAATATAAAAGTTGAGAAAAATTATAGATATAGTTTATAAGAATTTATATATATGAAAAATGTTTTTACATGGGTGATTAATATAGTTAATTTTTATATAAGAGATTATAGTGCATTTCGGCAAAACTGGAATTGAGTTAAGGGGTTCTTCAAGTCAAATTTCAATTCCATGAGAAATGTTTTTTTATACACCATGTATTAATTTCTATTTTAAAAATATTTAACCACTATCATTTTGAATCATTTTTACCTTACATTTTATGATGGTAAATGTTTTTAATTCCACGTTCATTGTCTCATGGTGTTTTTAATGGAAGATTAAAAATGTTGTAAGGGTTTTTCTCTCAAATTTTCACTCCTTGAGATATAATTCTTATCTTAAGACACAATTTAATTAGAATGGTAGATCCAATAATCCTTTGATATTTTTTTATCATTATTATATCATTATTTTTATATTATATATTTCATTTCAAATTATATCCTTCATAGATTTTTATAGCTAAATATCTAATGTCTTAATGGTTTTATCAACTAATTTTTTTATAAAATGGGTCATAATATTTTTTACATGAGTATAATTTTATAATTTAGTATATATTTATATTCCCCTATTTTATAAGTTGTCTCCCTCTTTTCTCTGGGGAAATTATTTCTCAGCACAAATAAACACTTCTATGATCATATTTTTTAAAATAAAAGTATATCATTTGTAAGAATGACTTTGATTATTATCTAAGAATATTTTATTCCATGCCGTTATTTTCCATCCACCCAATGTGATCCTCACTTTTTGGGTAACCAAATATGGAATATTTTCTATTATTATCATAATTTTCATTACCTAATTTCAAAAAGAAAATATAATACTCTTTTGATGATTTGGAATTTCAATTAATGTTATTTTAAAATATTAATGTGGGTTTTCAATTATTTTAAAATAAAAAAATTTTCTCCCATTAAATAAATTATAATAAACTTCGTGTATTTTTTAGGATAAATTATTTAATTTTATTTTTTAAATGGAAGTTATTTGAATGGGTAATATTCACACTTTTTTAATATATATTTTGAAAGTGACCTATAATATCTAATTTTTACTAAATTGTTAAAAACAATTCTGAAATATCATTCAATATATACATCTACATGAAAACTTATTTCCAAAATGTTTGTATTCTTTGTGAAAGAATCTATCTATTTTTCAAATTTTTAAAAGAAATAATATTTCTTTAATTTAAAAAATTATTTTAATGTTCTTTCAAAAGATCCAAAATATTTCTTTTTTTTCAATGTGGTTTTTCTAAAAATTATATGATGTGTTTTTTATATAGTACATTTTTAATTACTACATATTATGATTTATCAAATATTAAAATGATACCATCCCAATTATTTATAAGTATGTTTTATATATTTTATTTTCTATCTTGGAAATGACCTATCAAAACCAGTGTCTTGACTAATCATTAAAGATTTATAAATGAAGTTTTTCATCCCATGTTTTCCCTATATTAATAATCTATTTTTTATTCTTTTGATTAAAGGGTGTTCACCTAGGTTTTATAAATAATTTTGTTGGGTATGTTATTATATTTTCTACGTACACAATATCTATATGGTTTAAATGTCATATACATTACAATATTTTTTGAATGATATTTACTAAGAAGGTTACTTGATTCAATTTGAAACACATGTATTTTTCTTGGCTTTATCATTTTATAATTTTTGATTATTTATTTATGTGATTTAGTATGAAAAGGGATGGAAATCCATTTTCATTCATGGGTAATTTATAATATAAAATGTGAATGATTTTTTTTCATATTGTTATGAAACCCATCTTATTTCCATGTATTTTTTATAATGTGATAAAGGAATTATTTTCAAGTGGCCCGCATATGTTCGATTGAATGATAGGCGGGGTCCTATATAGCCCTTTAATACATTAGTTAAAAGATTATATCTCATGAGATAATCTTTCATCAGTACATTTTGGTTTCCATTAATCATGGGAACTAATGGTGTCTCTTATGGATATATTATTTCCCGATACTAATATTTTTTCAATATTTGAAAGTTTTTATAGTTTAATACTTATTACCATAACTATGTTAGTCACTCATTGATCACTTTTATTAGCTCACATTTTTTATTTATTGCTTAAATTATTCAAATCATTATGAAATGATTTATGATCTATGATTTCTTAGGTCTAAATTTTCAAATGTGTCTTCATTGTACCCATGTTTTTATCTTATTTTCACTTATGATATTCCATTGTTATCAGTAATGTTTACTCTTATTAAGAATCTGAAATTACCCCTTTATTTGTTTCTATTTATGAAAGAAATTAAGAAAAGTAATATGTATCATGTGTCTAGAATAAAATATTGTGTAGATATTTTTTATAAAATTTTAAATAATTTTTTGTGTTAAGATTTTATATATTTAATAGGGAAAATGTGCATTGGTTAGAATATAAATGAGTTTTATTATTTAATGTTTTTACATAATTCTCTAAAATTATAATCCAAATATGTCTTGGAAAAATATTGTAATGGAATAATTACATTATGTTCTATAAATGATATAGTAATATAAGTGTTCTAATATAATTTGAATTATATTAGGGTTTAGCTAAATTTGAAATTTAGAATGATACCAGTGGAGGATAAATTGAGAGATAAAAATATCATCAAAGTTTAATATTTTATGGTTGATTATAATTTAAAAGGTATAGAAAACCCTTTAGTTCGTTACAGGTAACATTCTGGGGAATAAGATAAGATAATGTTAGTTGAAACCTTAAAGATAATTCTATGGGATAAGTATAAGTATAGGATAACATCTTAATGTTTTGGAAACATCAAGATTGTTTGATTTTTATGAAAATGTTATCTTTATCTAGATATTAAAAATAGATAAAGGAACTATAACATATATAAATATGGGTGATAAGCCTAAAATGAGTGTGTTTTGTATTATCTCAAATATCACATGTTGTACTAAAAATATTCCTAAATTAAAACATTTTTCCCCTCATAATAGATATTTTGTGGTTAATCCACATTTTCTATAATTATATAGAAGGAATTATTTATGTAAAATTTTAACTAATTAGTTTCTAAAATATAATAGGGAAATAATATGGATAAAATAGATTAAATGATAGAGATTCATGAGTTAAGGTACATTTTCTTTGATATGTACATTTATAAATAGAGATTAATTTTATCTAAAGAGAAAATATATAAATAATTTTTTAGTTTAGAATATTATAATAAATATAATGATAAAGTTTGGGTAGTTATATTTGGGATTAGGGTAAGAAGTATAGATATAACGCCCCATCCTTAAAAAATTACATAATCTTGAGATAAGTCAATAATTTGACATTAATTCACATCAAAGTTCTTTTCATGTTTAGGGACGTAAATAATTAGGCCATTATTAATAAACTACATCTCAAATATTACAATGTAGACACTTATACTCATTCCAATTTTTTCACATTAATAAAAATCCTTAAATAAATAAAGAATTATTTTCTTCATAGAAATATTCTTGAATTATTCCTTTCTCAAACCCTTCCTTATAACCTGTAAAAAAACATTTCTAAAACACAATATGTGCATAAAAATATTAGTAAGGGTTTAAAAAATAAGGAATGAAATCAATTATCCATGAATACATAAAAATACACGAAATCAAACTTCTCACTCATAAAATATAAAATCATTAAAATACCTCAAGAAATCAAAATATTTGTGAATAAATCACAGAAATCATAAATAATAAAGGTAACTTGTGGAATCAATAAAATACATACATTGTATCTTTTTGAGCTATATAGGGAGAAACATTCATGGTTATGTTTGGAATTCCCATCATATAATATTCCCTAAATCTCTTAGAATAACCCTTACCATTTACCTCCATCACATTACCCAATTCATTGGAGATCTATCACTGGCTCAAACACCCTTGGTTTATCATGAAACCATGTGTATACTTAGTAAAAACCCAAGAATCATAACATAGTCATTACACATGAATAGGTATAAATGAAAAATAACATTTCCACACTGCAATCATAAGACATAATTTCAAGATACTGATATAATCAATCCATTCCCAAAAACCATTTTAAATCCCCAAATAACTAAAAATTAAAATTGTATTTTAATTTCTTTTTAAAAACATTACATCTTGTAGAGGAAGCCAAATATCAAATAATTCTTGCGGTGGAAAAAAGGTAATTTTCACCACGTACATTAAAAAAGAAAAATTACTTTTGTCATTTAGTAAAACACTTCACAAAAAAAGGATCCTTTTAAAGATATTTTAATGAAATTAAAATTAAAATTTGTTGAATAAACAATATATGAAATATGTTCATATATAAATCAAAATACACCTTAGTGAATGGAGATTGATAAAAATTCCCTTACCTTGACTCTCACATGTCTTTTTCATTCTTTATCATCTTGAATAATAAAGTTATCTCAAGTTCTAGTTGATTAAGAACCTTTTTCACTTTTATTATTCCCATTACATCACTTATTACCATGTTTAAATAATTACTTAATTATTTGAGTTTATGTCAGATGTTTTGTCGATAATCGATTCTTGAGTCAAAAATAAACATGGTATGATGTCACTTGTTTATGTGGTCATATGTACATCATATCCAAAATAGTATTCATGAAATATTCATCAATATTAAACATAACTCATATTTTTTGTTTTAAATCATTAAATATGATTATGAAAATGAAAAATGTTATAATCATAGAGATGTTAGGTTGTACGTAGGCATGGGTAACGTTTCCAATTTTCATTGATCATTATGAAAATAAGGTAATTATCATTTTATCTATAGATAATTTTCATGATATTATTAAAATCATAATAAGTATTTACATATACTTATATATATATATTAAAGAAGTGAAATACTAAATAAAAATGATTCACACTGCTTTGTGGAGGTGATAGTTCATGCATACCCACGAACGATGTTACAATTTTTATGTAAATGGAAGTAAGAATCTAATTGATATATAATAATATAATAATGATTAATATTATATTCATATATCATATAAAAATTTGTTCCATCATTATTATCTATCATAATATATAATAATTGAAAACGAACTAAATCGGTTCGTTCAGGTGATAATTCACACGTATGCATGAAAGATTAATTACTTTCCCATTTAATGGAATTAGAGATGGATTTAAGGGATGATATTAAAAAAATAATTTCTCAGTATATTGAGGATACATTATTTATTATCTCTTCATGGTTGGATGAGATATGAGGAAGTGTAAGAAGAGACAAAATAGAAACACTTACAGAAAACAACATGTCTTCTTTGGTTGGTCGCCTTTAAAGAACACCTAAACACCTCTATGAAAGGTGTTATGCATTAAGTATAGCTTCAAAAATTTGTGGGTGGGAGATTCTTGGAATAATATAGTACAGATCTTGGATGATCTAAAATTATTTGTAAGTGTGATTAATAGAGAGGGATGGGTTTTTTAATAGGAGAGGGAAGGGGAACCCTAGGAAAGTATTAAAATATTAAATTAGTATAAATTATTTTTTTAATCCAAGTGGATCCAACATAACATATAGAGAATATAATATGAGGACATATCCAAATACTATCATCCAATAGTTTTTAGAAATGT
Organism: Viscum album; assembly: GCA_963277665.1. Classification (NCBI taxonomy): domain Eukaryota; kingdom Viridiplantae; phylum Streptophyta; class Magnoliopsida; order Santalales; family Viscaceae; genus Viscum; species Viscum album. Next base: position 1,100,036,843 of record OY728139.1, read on the forward strand.
AATATTTTTATTTTAAATCATGTCATTTCGGTTTACCCTTAATTATTCTTTTTTAATTTTAAATGTGGTGATGATATTTTAATTATTAATACGCTATTAATTAAACTTACATGAGGTAAATGTTTCATAATTTGATACTTAATGAAAATTTTGACCATATAATTATCACTTTGTGATTTTAAAATATTTTTAGTATTTTTAATTAAACTAATAATTTTTTTTATAAAACATCAATTATGTGAAATTTTAAACTATTCACTTTATTGAATTTAAATAAAATCCAAAAAGAGAGATAACATCAGGAAAAACCAATTAATAGAATAATTAGATGTATTATTCTTCTATAAAATTCGTGAATGACATAAATTATTTCAAATAATATTTATTTTAATATTTATAATATCATTTATTTTAATCCTTTATTAATTAAGCAATCATTGCATCATCATTGTGTCATAACTAAATTTATTTATTTAATATATAAAAATTATAAATAAAATAACATGATTTAGGAAATTTTTATATATTTCTAATGAATATTTATATTCTAAGTGATAACTTTTAGAACCTCGCTATAAAATTGTTTAAGTAAACAAATACATGTTTAAGTTATATTTCCCTTTAATTTGAATTAATTATTATAACATGTCATTTTCAAACCCAAATGGCTCCCAAATGCCAAAGTTTCAGCCTATGGATTTTTTTGGTCACTGATGACTCATCTAATAATTTAAGGACACGTTTTAGGGTAGTTTTATATTATTATAGTATTCTTTTTACCTCTATTTAACTAATTTACCCTTTATCCATTATAAATAAAAATAATTACTGATGTTACTATTCATAACATCCAAAAATAAAATGTTACTATTTACATAATTTAAAAATTATAATTAAAAAAATGAATCCATTTTTTCAAATTCAAAATAGAGATATTTCATTAATTAATTTAAAATTACTTCTCGTTGTCAAAACCAGAAAGCAGGGTTTTAAGAAATAAAAACTATCAATAGATTGAAATATGTTTATGTACAATTTAAATGTAAAATTAATAAAAATGATCCAAATTGGGATAAATGATATAAAAAACATACAATTACCCCTTTAAACCAATAAAATGATAATCTAACTATATAAATAAATTAGATTAAAAGGCAGTTGTAAACACAATTATAAGTGTATAACTCTTCATGACCTTCGATTTGACAGGTTGCAGAGCCCAAACATACTTACGGATAAAAGGTTATGGCACTCAGGAGAAAGATAATTTTCCCAAAGGGACCTATACGGAGGACCAACACTGAGGACCTAAGTGGAAATATAATTTCTACACCCCTATGTAGAGGACCTAGGGGAAGGACCTACGTGGAGGACCTATGAAAAAAAAATCCCGTTGACCATGTCTTCTAAATTCCTATAAATAGGACCCTTGGGAACCCCATTTCAATGACAGAAAAAGATAGAAGATGTACTAAATCTCTAGTTGGAGAGGTCATTCACCAAGAACCCAGAATTTTTTTTATGTATATCTCTAAAACATGAAATAAGAGAGAATAAATGGGGAAATGTGGTTCAAAGTCTTATAAATCTCTAGAACACATTGACCTTCGTGGAGCATCTGCGTGGAGTAGCAGCGCGAAGCAGCTGGGCGGAACAGCTCCACATAGCACCTATGCGGAGGACCTGCACGAAGGACCTGCACAGAGCACCTGTATGGAGGACGTGCACCGAGCACCTCCGCGGATCACCAATGTGGAGAACCTATGAGGAGAACCTACGTGGAGCAACTACATGCCACAACTGTGTGGAGAACTTGCATGACAGGCTAGTACAGAGCACCAGCGCCACCCTTCTAGTCTATACCATGGGGTCTACCCACCGCACCCCGCTTGGGAGAAGGTTGCTAGTTTCACTCCTGGCCCTTTGGGCTGGTTCCTTCCCTACTATCACTAATCCCCATGAAAAAAGGAGAGTCACAACATGAACTTTTTTGGTTGGGTCGACAACATTTTCCATTTCACCATTCATGTGGCCCAGCATCCAACCTTGGAATACCATAATTTGAGACACTACATCACACTAAATGAGGTTCCTTGAGTCGAATTAGTCTTATTGGTTCTTTTCACATGTTACGAGTTTGGACTCTCCTTATGTATTCCTCGAGTACCATGAGTCTATACACTCCTCAATAAATCTCAAATGGGCATTATCCTTTGGAGTAAGACCCATGAAATCTCAAATGGGACTCCTCCTTAGGAGTAAGCCCTAACAGAAACTTAAAATGGGTATCCTCCTTATGAGTAAGCCCCAAAAACTCTCAATAGGCAGCCATCCTTGCATAAGCCCCTAACCATCATCCCTTATTCCTTTAATTGGACCCTTTTCCAATGTAATGTTAATAGAGGGAAGGCTCGTCGCATCACCCTCATCCACGATGGCTGTCGTAGGTGCACCCTCTCCCACCAGAGGAGGAGGAAAAGTTTTTGTGTCATTGTTTAATCTTTCACATCCTCTTTTTTATCACAATAATCATGAATAATGTGGGATTATAGATTTTTTATGACCAAAACATTTGTAAAAACACCCTTGTTTAATGAACAAAAAGAACTATGATTCCCACCATAATCTGGATACGTAGGAACCCTTTTCAGGGACAAATCTCAATAGATATCTTCTTCAATAATCCAACCCTAATTCCCTTAATCTAGAAATACTCCTTGACAATAATCCCCAAATTAAATCCCCAAATTATCAACAAATCCCCTTCATGAATTAAGAACAAACCCATTACTATCAACAGACTATACTCTAATATGAGACTTATTGAACTTTGTGCGATTTTATTCCCATCCACCTGGGATACATAGGAATCCTCCTTGAGGTTCAAAACCAAAACCTTAAATAAACCATGTTATCCATGGGCCATATCCCTAATAGGGTCTAATCTTACATGGAGACCCATATCCTTTCCAAGCTCATTCAGTTTCTTAGGCATAAGTCTCACAAAAAACATTGACTAAGCATCTTTCACATAGATGTCAATACCACATGACATTAAACTGTACAACTGGGTCTTTATTACGTGACATTAAAATGTATGATGTGTCCCATTAAGCGGCACTGAACTATGAGGGTTCTGATTCCTTTAACAAGGATACATTGGTAGCCCATATCGTGGTATGATTTCAATATCAAAACAAACATCTGTCTCCCTGGATGACAGTAAATTCCAGAGTGCCCCCACTAAGTGGCTTAAAAACCAGTATCATCATAACAACGATTAAAAGAATCTTTAATTTTTATATGAATTGATATCATTGATGGAGAACCTAGAATACATACAGATATCTCTATTAATGATGAACATTGAATAAATACTGACGATTCTAAATTTTACACATGTTAATAAGTGATTGAAAATTCCAAGCGAAAATTATTTTATATTTTGTGAATTTATAAGGATTCATAAAAATATTTTAAATTTATAAAAAGAGTCCCGAAATAGTCAATAATTCTCCCCACAAGGGTGTCATGAATCTGACCTCCCATCCTCTCAACCAATGAATGTTCCTAAGTATCGTAATGTTCAAACATGACAAACACCTTCCTTTAGAAAGCAGGTCCCTTTTAAATAGAGAACTACTTGATGTTTTGGTTTCTATGAATAAATCCAATGGAAACCACCTGGAAGCAGTGACTCTTAAAATTAGAACACACATTTCAAGTCACTACAAAACAACAGTTTTGACAGAAAGTGCTGTATTTTTTCCTATTCATTAAAAAATGAAATTTATTATAAAATTGACAAAAAAATAATCCAAAGTAAATTTTTATGGAACACTTCTATATAAGTAGTTTATTTTGTCAAATAGAACTTATAAAAGTGAAGAAAAAAATATTTAAAAATCGTTTGTCATAAAATTGTGGTAAAATGACCTTTTAAAGATATTAGAATATTTCATGCTTAAAATTGGATTCATTATAACTTTAAGCCTATAAAATTCAATTGATAAATTTAAAAACATTTTAAAAAATATGTAAAATAATAATATAGTTAATTCTATTCATTCCCACCAATACATAGACTAGGAATTAACTACCATTTAAAATAATAACATTACTGATGTATTATTTTAATGTATAACATAATGTTGTGAGAAACATAAGATTTTGAAGAAATCATTCCTTTCATGTCAGGTACATTATGATATATATTGTCCTCTTTAAAGTAAAATTAATATTAAAATCAAAAAGATTGATAGATATGAAAATGTATTATTCTATAAATACCTGGGAGTATACATCATTCCCCCATTTTTGAAAATGTGTCCTCACATTTTTATTCACTTATCAAATAAGTTGGGGTATTTATCCCTCATAGAATTTTCAGATTCCAAAGTTTCCTCTTCAACAATATGGGTTTTCCAAAAGTCCTTAACCTAATGAATCACCTTATTCCATAGCACTAGCTCTCTACGGTCAAGAACCTGGACTGGTTTTTCTTCAGAAGAATGAGTCTCTTCCAACAGAACCACCTATGGACTCCAGACATGAAATGGATTGGGAAAATAATTTCACATCATTGCTGCATGAAAAGCATTGTGTACTTGAGATAAACATGGAGGTAAAGAAACACTATAGGCAATTGATCCATATTTATCCATGATTGTATATGGTACAATAAACTACAGACTCATATTTTCTTTTTTAGTAAAACACATCACACATTTCCATGGAGAAACTTTGAGAAATATATGATCACATGCCTCAAAAGAAAGATCCTTCCTCCAGTTATCTACTTAACTTTTACTCATCATCTAAGCTTTTCTCATGTGCTTCTAAATCAGCTAAACTTTTTCTATTATCTCTTCTAAAAATTCTGGTCCCATCAACTATGTTTCACCTACTTTGCCTCTATAACATGGAGTTTGAAACTTCTATCCAAATAATACTTCAACTGTTTTCATCTGTATACTAGAATGAAAACTATTATTACAATAAAACTCAACCAAAGAAAGGTGTTGATCCCAACTTCTACTGGAATCCGTTGAACAAGCACCCAGCATTTCCTATAAGGTTTGAATTGTTTATTCTGGCTGCCAATATAATTGAGGATAAAAAGTTGTAATAAAATTTAATTCTGTATCTTACGACTTTTGAATGCCTTTCCAAAGGTTTACAGTTAATATAGGATCATGATCAGATACAATGGAGAGGGGAACTCCCTGTAACCTGACTATATCATTAATATAAAAATGAGAATATTGATCTAGACACTGTGTATCTTGAATAGGAATAAAAAGAGCAGATTTATTCAAACAATCAACAATAACCCATATTCCATTATTAACTCGAGAAGTCTTCAGTAATCCCACAACGATGTATATGGATATATTTTCTCATTTTTAATCTGGTACTAGAAAAGGATAAATCATCCCATTAAGCAATTGTAATTATTCCTTCACCTATTGACAAATAAAACACTTCACTATAAAGTCAAAAATATCCCTTTTGATTCCATCCCACTAGTAATATTCTCAAAGATCGTTTTACATATTAGGACTACTAGGATGAACTGAAAACAGAGAACTATGTGCTTTACACAACAACTATTTATTTAACTGTGAATGACAAGGTACACATAATATCATTTCAATCATCAAAACCAAATCTCTATCATTGTTAAATTAAGGAAACATACCCTTCTTAATCAATTCAACCTTTTCCTTCCACTCAATGTCTTTCTTATGCACTTGATTTATTATGTCTATGAGAGATGATTACACTAAAACCTAAAACAAAATAGAAGAATTCCATGCACCAACAACTTCCATGACAAGGTTCATCAAATCAATTAATAAAGGGTCATGCTAAAAATGTAACATGGTTAATTTAGAATTACTTTTCCAACTCGAAGCATCATCCACTTTGTTTACTTTCCTAGGATGGTAATGAGTCGTGCAGTCATAATCCTTAATTAATTCCATCCATCTTCCCTATATCATGTTCAATTATTTATGAGTAAATATATACGTCTAACATTTATGGTAAGTATATATGTCACATTTTAATCCATAGAGATGATGCCTAAATTTTTTTAAAGAAAAGACAAAAGAAGATAATTCCAAATCTTGTGCAGGATAATTTAACTCATGAGTTTTCAACAGACTAGAAGAATAAGAAATTACCTAATAATTCTTCATTAGGACACAACCAAGTCCTTCTAATAAATTATCCACGTAGATAACAAAATAACCCGTTTCTGGAAGGCAGTTCCAAAACTAGAGTTTTGACCAATATTTGTTTCAATTAATGAAAACATATATTACATTATTTTTTTCAAATGAACTTAACACCTTTTCAAGTTAACTTATTCAGTGGGATAGATAACTCTGATTTTTTTTCAAAACATCTCCAGTAATAAGCTACTAAACTAGGAAAACTACAAATCTTGGTTATATTTCATAGTCTTGGCCATTATTTAACAACTTTTGTTTTAGTTGGATCAACATTTATTCTATCTTTAGAAACAATGAGACCAAATAATGAAATTTTTTCACCAAAACTCACACTTTCTAAATTTACGATACATTTTATTTTTTTAAGGTTTGAAATTCAACCCATAAATAAATTTCATGCACCTTTTTACATTTAGAATACACAAAAATATCATCAATAAACACAACCACAAATTTATCCAAGAACTCATAGAACATTTTATTCATAAGATCCATGAAAACAACAAGTTCATTGGTTATCCTAAAAAGGCATAAGTACAAATTCATAATGACCATATCTAGTAAAAAACACAGTCTTCAGAATGTATGCTTCCTTTAACTCTAGCTTATGGTAACCCAACATCAATTCAATCATTGAAAAATACAGAGCTACGTAGAGCTAATCAAAAAAATAATTGATATGTGGAAAAGGAAACTTGTTCTTAACATTGATGGTATTCAAGGTTCTATAATCAATGAAAAGTCTTATTCAATCATCTTTATTTTTAAAAAATAAGACAGGATCACCCCATGATGATGTACTAGTTCGAATGAAAACTTTATCTAATAAATCCTACAATTTATTCTTTAACTCTAAAAGTTCAACTTGTGCCATTAGATACATGGGCTTTTAAATTGGATAAGCATTATGAACAAATTCAACCGTAAATTAATCTTCCCAATCAGGAAATATACAAGGAAACTCATCAAGAAAAACATAAAGATACTCGTTTACCACTGGAACATCTTTAATCAAAATAGTCTTGTTGTGTTCAATATTTTGAGTAAGGTAACATTCATTTCCACCATTTACTAGTTTCTCAGATTCCTGATTTGATATCAGTGGTAAGGGTTCACTCTTGTACAAAAACAGAACTTTTTTCTAAAAAGATACCTCTTTATCTCTACAATAAATCATAACATGATAAATGGAAATCCAATCCAAACCCAAAATAACAACAAACTCAACAACATGAAAAACAACATGTTTTTTCAGTAAATTCTTTCAACATATAAGGATAGGAGGATTCATATAATTTATTTTTGTTTCAAAATTTCCCCTAGGTGATTTTACCACAAGTTTAGGATTCACTTAATGAGGTATAATTCCTTATTTAATAGAAAATTTCACAGAAATGAATTAATGTGCAGAAAAAGAATCGAACAACATAATGGCATAATCTGAATAAAAAAACAATATACCTGATACTACTATATTTGATGGCCCAATATCTGCTGATGTAGTTTCCAATCCCATCATTTGAGATCTTAATTGGAAACTCATTTTCATAATGAACCATATCATTGCACTTAAAAAATATTACTGGCTGCATATAAGATTTTTTATTACCACTAACATGATCTTTTTCAGCACAATTACAAGCCTTATGTCTCATTTTACCACTTCTAAAGCACTTATAATAATTCAAAAATAATTATCCAGAGTTCTTTTTACCACAATTTAAAAATAATGTAAACATAATTATCTTTCCATAAAACTCTTTTTTAAGAGTTCTTCCATTTCTTCTACCACAATTGCATCTTATTCTGTTGTTTGTTAATGAACACCTCATAATTAGAAAACTCTATTTACACCTTCTCTTCACATGGAACAAGTTTTTCATAAATTTTGAACTCATGAGAAGATAATTAGCTTAAATACTTTAGTATTAATCCTAAATAAAAACAATTGATTTTACAATCAAGATCCCTTATGAAAATTAAAGCATACCTTGCCAGATGAGTGAATTGTTCTTCATAAGTATCCACTGAGTCAGCCTTTTATCTCAATTCCAAATTTGTTTTTCCATTCTAAGTCGAACCACCTTTGGAAAATATTTTTTAAGAAACTTACCATAGGATTCATCCTAATCAAGAGCATTAATCTCCCCATTGTCCCTAACATTTTTAACTATTTACCACTATATATAGGCTTCACCTTCAAAACGGTAAACAACAAGACTATTCTTATGATGTTTTAAACACCCCATGACATCAAAAATTATTTATACTGCTTTAATCCACCCTTTATCTAGCATAGAGTCATATGATCCTCTGAAAAATTGGGGATGTCACCTTATAAAATGATCCACTATTGACATTTTCCTCTGTGGTTGATCTGGATGATATCATGCATGAATACCACCTCAATTTATACACAGATTCAACTATGCCACAACTTCAAAAAACTATTATATTTCAATTCTGACCATCTCATATTGCTAATTTGGATGATTTTTTTCCTATGATTGTTGTCCCAGCACATCTGCCCTATTTCCTCTGTGTAAAGCTATTCTGAGGAGCCATATTTGAGAAGAATCAACATGGAAATCCTCAAATTAGTTTTCCATTTGAAATTAATGTAAAAATTATTTACGTATATTTTATTAATAATATACTAACAATTAAAGTTATTTAAACAGACATCTGATACCAAATATAAGACCGTAGACTTAAAACATAGCCTAATCATGAGATAATCCAATAATTTGACTTTAATTCACATTCAGGTTCTTTTCAAGTTTAGAGTTTCAAATAATTATTCCATTATTAAAACATTACATATCAAATATTAAAAAGTACACACTTTTTCACTATCAATTTTTTTCACAGTAATAAAACTCCTTAAATAAAACAATAATTATTTTCATGAAAAAATTATTCTTGAATTCTTCCGTTCTATTTTCCATATAGATACAGCATGAAATTTTTTTCAAAAATTTGGGATGAGCATAAAATTCTCATTATGGTTTGAAAAAATATAGATATAAAAAAAATTTCCATGAATACATAAAACTCACTGAAATCATACATTCCAATCAAAAAACATAAAATATTTATCATACCTCATGAAATCAAAATATTTCTGAATGACTCATATACATCATAAATCATAAAGGTAACTTGGGGCATCCATAACATACACACATTTTATATTTCACAACAACATTGGTAATAACCTTCATGGTTACATTTGGAATACCAATCACAGTATATTCCTTAAATCTCTTAGGAGAAACCTTATTATTTACCTAATTCAGGTTACCCAATGCCTTGGAGAGCTATGACATGATCACCTAACCTTGGTTTGTCACATAACCACCCATATACTTATGAAATTCCCACAAACCATTACATAATCATAAAACATGAACAATTATAAAGGAAAAATAACATTTTCAAATTGAAATCCTAAGATATTATTTCAAGATATTGACATAATAAATCCATTATCAAAATCATTTTCAATACCAAAATACCTAAAAAGGTAATATGATATTTAATTTTATTTTGAAAAACATTATGGATGGTGGAGGAATCCAAATATCCAATAATACTCACAGTAGTAGAAAGGTCATTGTTTCCACGTATGTTGAAAAGAAAACATTAATTTTTCCATTTAGTAAATCACTTAATAAAAAAATATTCCTTTTTAAAACCATTTAATAAAGATAAAATGAAAAGGTCTTGATTATACATCTTATAAATGAATGTCGTATATAAATCGAAATATGCATCAATGAAAGGAGATTGAGAAAAAGTCCCTTACCTTGAGTCTAACTTGCCTTATTCATTATTTATCTTCATGAATAATAATCATAGGTTAATTCATAATTTCTTCATAAAATTTTCATTTTTTTATTCCCATTACATCACTTATGACTATGTTATAATAATTATTTAATTACTCCATTTCATGTGGGATATTTTGTCGATAATTAGTTCTTGAGTCAAAAATGATCATGGTATGATGTCACTATCCCATGTGGTCATAAGTTTTCCATCTCCAGAATAGTATACATGAAATATTAATAAATTTTCAACATAATTCCTATTTTTTAATTTAATCCTTTAAACATGGTTATGAAAAATGAACAACATTATAATCATTGAGATGGTAGGTCATACATATTCATGAGTAACATTTCCATTTTTCCTTGATCATTATGGAAATAAGATATTCCTCATTTTATATTTCTATAATGGTCATGATATTATTATAATCTTAATAATCATCTATATATACTTATACATATAATACAAGTGATATAATGAAAAAAATGACTCACACCACTTCGTGGAGGGGAAAGTTCACCCGTACACACGAACGATGTTATCATTTTTATGAAAATAGAAGTAAGAATATAATTGATATATTAATATTTTATAATGATTAAAATTTCATTAATATTATATATGAATATTAATTCCACCACTATAACCAATCATAATTAACAATAAAGGAAAACTAAATAAATTGGTTCATGGAGGTGATAATTCACATGCACGCACGAATGATTAATTCATTTCCTATTTGATGGAAGTAGATATGGATTTAAGAGATAATATAAACATAATAACATGAAAAGATATTGAGGATAATAGATTGAATATATCTTCATGGTTTTATGATATTTGAGGAGGTCAAATAAGAAACAAAATAGAAACACTTAAAGAAAATGATAAATCTTCTTCGGTTGATCACCTTTGAAGAATACCTATACAGCTCTATGAAGAGTGTTCTTCCTAAAATAAGTCATCAAGAATTTGGGGAGGGATTCTCAGAAGAGTATTATATGGATATTGGATGATCAAAATTTCTTTGAATTTGTGATTAATAGATAGGGACAGGTTCCTTTTTATAAGATAGGGGTAGGTCACCCTTGGAAAGTATTAAAATATTAAATTACTATAAGTTTTTTTTAATCCAAGTGCATATAACATGAGATATTGAGAAGATAATATGAGGATAAATATTAATCCTCTCATGTAATAGTTTATGGAAATGTCTTTAGTTTATTTTAGATCTTATCTTTTCCCTTTACACTTAAGTATTCTCTTTTAATTTTAAAAGTGGTAACAATATTTTTATTGTTAAGAAGTAATTAATTTTACTTTTATGGGGTCAATTTACCATAATTAGACACTTAATGAACTTTTATACCATATCATAATCACTTTGCGATTTTCAAATATTTTATGGATTTTTTAATAATTTAATATTTTTTTAAAACATCAACTGTGTAATTGTTTACACTATACAATTTATTAAATTTAAATAAAATAAAAAAGTGAGATAACTTCAAAAAAACAATTCAATAGTCTACTAAAATGTAATATTAGTCTATAAAATTCGTTTATGACATAAATTATGCCAAATAATATTAATTTAAAATTTATAATATCATTTATTTGAATACTTTATTAAGGAAACAATCACAGCATCATCATTATGTCATAATTATATTTATTTATTTAACCTCTACAAATATAAATAAAATATAATGATGTATGAAATCGTTTTATATTCTTAATTAATATTTATAGTGCAATATATCACTCTTATAACCCCACCTTATATTTTTTTACGTAAAAAGATACTTTTTTATGTTATATTTTCCTTTACATTAAATTAATTATTATAACATGCATTTTTCACACCCAAGTGGCGCCCAAATGCCAAATGTTAAGAATAAGGATTGTTATGGTCGACCATGACTCATCATATAATATTAATATACTTTTGGGGTAGTCTTATATTATTATAATATTCATTTTACCCTTATTAACCTAATTTACCCCTTAACCGTGGTAAATAAAAATAATTACTTAAGTTATTTTTCATAATTTCCAAAAATAAAAGATACATATTTACATAATTTGAACCTCATGATTCAAAATATGGAAAACATTTATCCAAATTAAATACAAATAATTTTCAATAATTAATTTAAAATTAATTCCTATTTTCAAAACCAGAAAGAAGGTTTTTAAAAAATAAAAACTATCAAAATATTGACATGTGTTTATGAAAAATTAAAACAAAAAATTACTGCCAATGAAATTTTTTAGAATAAATGAAAAAAACACAATACAATTACACTTTCAAACAAATAAAAATATAATCTCACTATATAATTAAATTAAATGACATGGAATTTGTGACTTAAAATGTGGTATTTTTCACTATTCATTAAAAAAATGAACATATATGAAAATTTATAAACATTTATCCAAATAGAATTTTGATGTCCCGATTATATATAAGAAGATTATTTTTTCAAAAATAAAAATAAAAGTGAAAAAAATTTATTTAAAAAGGGTTCACCGTCAAAAGGCGGTAAAACAACCTTTTAAAATTATTAAAAGATTTAATGCTTAAAATTAGATTCATTCTCATTTTAAGACTCTAAAATTCATTGGATAAATGTAAAAAACATATAAAAAATATAAAAAATTATAATATAGTCAATTATATTCATTCGAGCCAATAAAACGGCTAGGAATTAACTACTATTTAAAATAATGATATTATTATTGAATTATTTTTTGGTATAACCCAGTGTTGTGTGCAACAAAAGATCTTTAAATACCCATTGTTGCATGTCTGTTATGCTATTGTACATAATTTCCCCATTAAACTAAAATTAATAATAAATTCAAAAATATTAATTGTTATGAAAATTTATTATTCTATAAATACCAAGGATGATACAACAGGATAACCTGTCTTAATGTAAATCGATTGAATTGGAAGTGTCAAATATTGAAATTAATGGTTCATTAGACAATAAGTATTCAAATTAATGTTTTTATATTCATATTTTTATATTATCTTACTCTTTTTGGTTTTATAATTTCATTTAAACTAGGCCATGAAAATTTACCTGACAAATATATGTATCTTAAAATAAAATGTTTTATAACTAAATAAGGAAGCATACTTAAATGGTTTCAAATTATGATATATTTCTATTATTATGGGAAATGTGAGATTCCTAGTATTACAAATGTTAGTGGGGTTCATATCATAATTGAAATTATTTCTTGATACTCTATGATCATTTCAATAGTTATGGATATTTATCGATGATATTTTAGTATATTATAAAAGATGTGATAATTATGTGAAACATCGAAGGATTTTTCATCAATAAATGTTCCACATTAATGGATTAAAAACATATATCAAATGAAATAAACAAACATAAGATTAGATTTTATGAAATGGTTACATCTAATGTATAACTATTAGAGAAATCATAATTGAGTTAAGTAAAAAACTTAGATTTAACATATTCTTGATTTCGATGTCATAAAAGAATAATAAATTATAAAAAAAAATAGTGTTTATAACCTTTTAATTTATTATTGATTAAATAAAAAAGTATTTCTTGGTATTTCTAGTTATGTTTATCTAATTGGTTGGATTAATATAGCTATTAATATATTTTATGGTTAAATATAGATTTATTTTATAGAGGAATAAATAATCTTGATTGGGTTTCATATCTTATAGATTCAAATGCTTTTGGGAGAGGTATGTTATGGAGAATATAAGATTGTGGTATACTCATAATTGGATACATGATTGAATGAATACAAAATATTTTTTTAGGAAAGATATTTTACATGATATAGCCTAAGAGAGTAAGGTAGATGTCACATTAAATGTTTTTTAGGGGGAGTTTATAACAACCTATGATTTTAATATATGTTTTACTCAAATTAAGTCAAACATGTCTGATATATTTCTCCACATGCAACACTAATATTAAAGTCAACCATTGTATATCAATATTAAAAATAATAAATATGGATGATAAAACAATCCATTAAATTAGTAATAATTAACAGTATTAACCAAACTATGAAATATATCAATATATGTTTTTATATATATAAAATTTATTTTATTCAAATTTACATAATTTAATATTGTGTTTAAGAATCTATTTTTTATAGGATTTTATATTAATTAAATATAACTAATTATACTATTTTTAAATTATAAAGTTAAAAAAATATAATATTCATTGATTAATTCAAGATTCTTTAGGTCTTATAGAAATTATGAATAATAACAATTTGTATTTCTAAAATTTATTTTCCATGAAAACAGTTTTCACTTTTCATTAAAATTTTATTTAAAAATTAAATTTCATATTTTGGAATCATAAATTTTATTAAAATCATTTTTGGCTTTGCGAGGATAATATTATCTTAGGGTATTTTATTTCTTCTAAAAAAGTTTTATTTTAATGTGAATAATTTAATATACAATTTTTACATTATCATTCCTATTATGGAATTATTAGTTTTCATGTTTGTTTTTGGAATCTATGAAAACCAATTTCATGAAAAACAATTACTTTAAAATTGAAAATATAAATTGAAAAATATTGTTTTTTTAAATCTTATATTCAAAATTTTCAAACATGCATGATACTATTCTAATAAATTTTTTTAACAAATTATACATATAAATTTTTCAAAATAAATATTTATCAATTTTTGAAAATGTGTAATATGAAAATCATTTAATCCTTATAATAATTTGGTCTTTATTTAGTGAAAAAGTTTAATTTTTGTTTATAATGGATATGTTTTCTTAGGTAAAATCTAGATACTATAGTAAAGTCTAACATGGTAAAAGATAAATATCATATTATTAATAAGTAGAAAGATGTTTAAAACATGTGTGTGAATTGGATATCATGGACTATATAGACAATATCTATTCCCATATCCCTAATTTCTCAATTTTGGTGGTACTTCCCTTGATGGTGACTTTCCACTTTTAAAAAATTTGGGGTAATTATAAAATTTCATCCCTTTCGATGTATAAATGGGGAACTAATCCTCTCAATTACCTCAATGAAAAAAACAATTAGTTAAATAAGAAATCTTCCCAACCATCTAATAAACACTCATAAACACCTTAAAGGGGTTATTCTCTTATTAATAGCCCATGTCTCAAAATATTAACCCCCATTGAAAAGGATTTAATCCATAAAGTGAGGTATAAATTTCTAACTCCTCTATTCTCATTTTTTTAACTTATTATTACTCAAAATACATTAAAATATTATAAAATTATAACATAGAAATCATTATGATACTAGTATGTTATTATAATTAATTTTAAATCAATATTCACCTTTCTAATTTCTTTTATGAAAAAAGATACTATTATTCACGCGTTATATGTAATACCGCCTCCAAAGAGTAATTTTTTTTTACTCCATAAATACATAACATGGATGGTTTAAAATGGGAATTAAATATATAATTATGGTATCTATAACATATTTAATATTCTTTAATGATAAACCATATTACTCCTCTCTCACATTGTAACACCCAAGACTTTTATGAGAAATATTTTGTTTTTATGTAATATAAATCATCAAAGGAATCTTTCACTACAGAGAACACTAGATTGGCTTGCTTTACACGCAATCGCGGCCTTCCTCGATAGCTTGCGCCGTACGCAATAACAAGTTTCACTAAACAATTATATGCTATTAAAATATTATTAAAACTAGCCGTTATGAATAGTAATAACCACTTTTTGAAATTTTATAAATTTATTTTTGAAAATGGACTTCATTTTTGGATTTGGAATATCGAAATTAGCCTAGGGTGAAATTTTGGTATTTTTCTGAAAACATTCAATTTTTGATGAATAGTGAAAACACTAAGTGGTAGTTAAAAAAACTGAATTTTTCATAAAAATTTATTTTACCGCTTTTGTGAGTGGAATTTCGAAAATCTGAGAGACATGGTTAATATCAAGAACTAAAATCTGGTTCAATTAGATGAAAATAATTTTTGGTGAATAGTAACTTTTTAATTTTTTTTACCACGGTTAAAAGTAAATAGGGTAATTAAGGGTAAAAGTGTTATTATTATTACCCTAAAACATGTCCTAATTCTATTGGATAAGTTTAATTCGACCAAGAACAACCTTATGAATAAAATATGACCATTTAGGCTCACTTGGATTAGATTAGGACATTTATTATTAATTTATTTAAAGAAGGGTTAAAATAGTTAAAATAAAAGTTTAATAAGTAAATCATTTTTAATATGGGGTTATACATAAGATAAATTCGACTATAAATATTCATTAGAAATATAAACAAAGTTCCTACATAGTGGTATTTTATTTGTAATTTTTATACATTAAATAATTTAATTTATTTATGACACAACGATGATGCAGTAATTATCTTATTAATGAAATATTGACATAATTGATGTTATAAATACCCAAATAAATGTAATTTGAGACTTTTTATGAATTACGATAATTTTATAGGTTAATATGACATGTTATTATTGATTTAATTAACTTGGTTCGAACTAATAATTCTGTTATTATTTTCACAAAAATCAATTACTAAATATTGTCAAAATTGACATAAAATAGTTTTTTAAAATAAATATTATATTATTAATTGTTATTTTATTCCGAAATGTCTAAGGTTCGGCCAAATGACTTATATAAGGTTATATATATTAATAATAAACAACTTGGGGTTTTTTTGGCTTGATATAGTAAGTTTATTAACCTTATAGTATAAGAAAACAAGAAGACACGGTAATAGTTAAATTATCTAACTTAAAGTTAAATCTAAATGATAAGGTTAAAATTGATACCTAAACTTGTCTAAATTCTATTTTATTAGAGGATTTCGACCCCTACACACCTTATCTTCGAAATATATCAATTTGGAGCTATTAAAAACCGAATTTGACTTTAAAATAAAATAATATTTTTTGTTATTCCAAAGGTGCCCCTCTCCTCCCTTGTAAAAGGGCACCTCCTCCCCCTCTTCCTCACACCACTTTGAGCCTTCCAGATCGGCCAACCCCTACCAATTTCTTCTCTCCACTTCCCTAGAAACATCCTAGAGGTTCTGGTTTTCTTCGAAGACCTATTTTAGTTCCCTAAAAGGAGGTCTCAAAGAAGCACTTCAAAGAAGAGGTCATGTCTGTTTCCGATTATTTCATCTTTATTTCTTCTTCCACTTCTTCTTCTTTAGTTGTTTCATTATGAAGTAATAACATCAGTATCACTCATATACTGATATTTTGTTTTAAGTATGAAACAACCCTATTCCACCATCTATCCATCCTATGGAAAATGAAATCACCGCACGTGCGTACGTACGGAATACCGTCTCCACGCCGTAGTGTAATCTATTTTCCACCACCACCTTACTTGGATGGGTATAATGGTGTAAATAATGGCTATATATGATTATTGTAAAGTGATATTGATTCTGAAATAGTACATATACACTCCAATACAATTCCACAATCATGGGAACGATATCATCGCTCGTGCGTATGTACGGAATACCGTCTCCACGATGTGATGTGACTGGTTCTACATGATCTTCATTGCATAATGATTATATAAATGAATTAAATGAATGAATGTGATATATATTACACAAATACCATTATGTAAATGAGGTATCTATAACCTAAAAATAAAAATAAGAATTTATTCGACAAAGCACGCATAAGAACAAAAAAAAGTAATAAACACCCGAATAACAAGTAGCAGTGAAATATTACTAATAATAAGCTAAGAATATAACCATATATGATATCATAAAAATAAAAATGATTCTGGAATAAGTCAATAACATTGTTTAAATCGTTATACAGGAGGTTCAGACACTTACGAAGCAAATTGGGCCTAAGGTAAGGGAAAATATCACAATCTCATTTTTATCCGAGATTGTTTATACTTTGGTATTTACTGGGGATTATTTTATCATACACATCCATGTTTCCTCAATATGTAATGTTATTTCCATGCACCTACAATTGTTTAAATCCAAATTTACCCTTCGGTGAGTTTTTAGTAAAAGATATGAAAGGAATCTTTTGTCATTTTTCGTACGAGGAACTTTTTGACTTTTCCGACAAAAGTACGAGAAGAATGTTTTTTTAACTTATACGGCATGAATGGATTTTCAAAACATTATTTCCAAGAAGCTTAATCTACAAGTTTTCAAGTTTATTTTTAATCAACATCTTTTAGTTTAAAATTGTATGACATGTTAAGAAAGGAAAATGTTTTTGAAGTAGAAAGGATATTTTCCTCAAGAATGGAGTTCAAGTGTTTTATCAAAAGTATTTTCCATCTAAGATAATATAGGGTTATGTTTCTATCCCTATTATTACATTGATTTTATTATGTTGTGATGGAATTATTTTTATGAATTCCTTTATCTTATATGAATTTTTTTTTGATGTCATGTTGTTTAAGAATCCCATTTTTATTACATGGGTTATGCAATGATGTATGGTTTATGATTTTGGGGCACACATAAGAATGGTATCATTATGAGATGGGTGGGACCTATATCTCCCTCTAATGCATTGGGTAAAGATTTTATATCTCATGAGATAGACATGGCTGGAACGGTAGGTTATACCGGTTCAGTGAAACAGGACTGAAACGAGGAGTGAACTCAGTTCATAAATGGACTTTGTCCACTAAAATAGTCTTGGCAATGAGTCTTGACTAATAAGAAATGATTATCTATGATTATGTGTGTATGCCACAAAGTTTAATGTTTTAATTTATGATTATTGGGATTACATTTCACTTCTATGATTTATCCCATGTTATGAAATTACGATCTCTTTTGCAGGTTAAGATTTCCAAAAGTTATGTTCTTAAGTATATGATGTGATTGATATTTCTTTTGTTTACACTTACTGAGCAATTGAGCCCACCCTTTTTTATGTTTTATTTCCCCAGGTCAGGAAGAAGGTTATTATGTAGGATATTCCAAAAAGGGACTCTAGATATGATGAAATAAGTGGGAGGCAAAGTTGATGCTTTATGAACCAGTTGTTTATATTTCCCAGTTTCTAAAGACTCTATACCTATACGGTCATTTCCTGGTTTTGTTATATGTTGTAATAAGTGTGCTTCAATTTTGAAGTATTAACGATGTATGTAAAGTATGGGTCATTATAGTTGGTATCAGAGGAAAGGTATAGTCAACCTTTGGAAACTAGGATGTGAAAGCCTTAGTAAGAACCCTAAAGATAAGTCTAAGCATAGAACACAGTCTTAGTGTTTTAGAAATGGAAATGAATAACCTAGGATAATACCTTAAGTGTGAAATTTTATTCTTGATTATGTGGTTTTCCTATTATAATTAGTGTTTCTCACACTATTCTTCTTGGTTTTAGTCAATGGATGGAACCCGAAGGAACCATGTTAATGCGGAATGCGACGGGCAATGCAATGATTGTCCCCCTGAGCAACCAAACGTTATGGTAGCTAGAATGCAAAATCTCGTAGCCATGATCGCACAACTTTCTCAAGCTATGAATTATGCAGGACTTCCAAACGAGCAAAGGAAGGAGCAATATTCTGTTTAATCCATCATGAGGCAGCGTCCACCTTCTTTCAGCGGGTCTAATGATCCATTAGTTGCTAAACAATGGATTAGTACTACTGAAAAGATATTTTCAGTTCTTCAATGTTCTGAACATGATAAAGTCATCCTAGCAGTGTATCGTTTGGAAGGAGATGATGATCAATGGTGGAATCTTATTAAGAATACGAGGAAAAGGGATGAAATTGAGTCCATGGAATGGGACGAGTTCAAGAACTTATTTTTCAATAAGTACTTCCCTCGTATTTTCCGAACAAAAATGGAGAAAGAGTTTCTTGAACTGAAGCAAAAGGATGATGAATCTGTTGGTACCCATGAAGCAAATTTTACAAGACTTTCAAGGTATGCTTCTGGTATTATTATCCAACCTGAGAGTAAGATCGATCAATTATTTAGTGGCTTAAAACCAAGTCTTCGAAGGGCGTTAGCCATAAGGGACTTCAATAGCTACGAGGAAATCATTCGATGTGCTCTCAAAGTCGAGATGGAGATTGGAGTAAACCATCAGTCATATGGGTTTTGATAAGAAGAGGAAAATGGAATTCAAAGGAAAATCTAAAGAGCACACTAAAAAGAAGATGAGCTTTCCCTTATGCTCAAAGTGTGGAAAGAAACATGGAGGTAGTTGTCTTAAAGGTACAAGTAAATGTTTCAAATATGGAAAGGAAGGTCATCGGGCATTTGAATGTCGTGATGATGGGAAGAAGATGTCTAATGATGCAAACAAATGAAGGGATACACAGAATGAACCTACTACACTTCAATGTTTCAAGTGCAAGGAGATGGGGCATTATGCCAATAAATGCCCTAATCCAAGGGTTGATGATGATGGTCGACATCAACAAACTCTTAAGGCTAAAGAAAAAGGAAAGTCACATGCAATTTCTATCAGCGATGTGGAGTACGATAACGATGTGGTGAAAGGTACACTTACCATCCACTCTAAAGTAGCAAATGTTTTATTTGATTCTGGATCCACCCACTCTTTTATTTCAGAAGAATTTTCTAAGGGTATCACCATGTTACCTCAGCAATTAGATGTTGAGTTAGATGTGACAACACCTAATGGCACAACAGTCGCATCAAAAGTTTATAATTATTCTCCGATCGAAGTTTGTGGGAAAGTGCTTCCTGCAAATCTTGTGATCCTTCCTATAGTGGAATTTGATGTGATTCTTGGCATGGATTGGATTTCTTTATATGGAGCTCATATCAATTGCCAAGGAAGGGAAGTCATATTTCATATTCCAGATCAATCTATGATCGTCTATCGATGCAAGGATGAACATAACCTTCCAGTGGAAATTTCTTACATCTTATGGGTCTTGATTCCACTAAATGAAGGTTATTTATCTCAAATGGTTGGTGAGAAACTCACGATTAATAATATGCCCATTGTACGGGAGTTTGATGATGTCTTTCCGGAGGAATTACCAGGTCTTCCACCAAATCGTGAAGTTGAGTTTTCAATAGAACTCGTACCGGGTGCTTTACCTATTTCAAAGACACCTTATAGAATAGCCCCAATTGAGTTGCACGAATTGAAGAAGCAACTCTAAGAGAATCTTGATAAGGGATTCATACGCCCTAGTGCGTCACCTTGGGGATAACCAGTTCTATTTGTTAAGAAGAAAGATGGATCAATGAGACTCTGCATTGATTATCGAGAACTTAACAAGATCACTATCAAGAACAAATATCCTCTCCCATGCATTGATGACTTATTTGACCAACTACGAGGAGCTCAATACTTTTCCAAGATTGATCTTCATTCAGGGTATCACCAATTAAGTGTCAAAAGTGAGGATATACCAAATACATCTTTCCTTACAAGGTATGGACACTATGAATTTATAGTTATGGCATTTGGTCTTACTAATGCCCCTGCTATCTTCATGGATCTGATGAATAGAGTCTTTAGAGACTATCTTGATCAATTTTTGGTAGTCTTTATAGACGATATTCTTGTCTACTCAAAGAGAAAGGATGAACATGAAGATCACTTGAGAATTATATTGAAGACCCTGAGAAAGGAGATGCTTTATGCCAAATTTACCAAGTGTGAATTTTGGCTTCAAAAAGTTTCATTTTTGGGTCACATAATCTCAAAAGAGGGGATATCTGTGGATCCAGAAAAAACAGAGGTTATTGAAAGATGGTCGAGACCAACAACAGTAACCGAGATCCGAAGTTTTCTTGGTTTGGCTGGATATTATCGATGTTTTGTGAAAGATTTTTCATGATTATCTAATCCACTCACCAAGTTGACACGGAAAGGAGTTAAGTTTGTTTGGACTGAGGAATGTGAAGAAACTTTCAAGGAGTTGAAAAGAAGTTTATCCAGTGCACTTGTGCTCACACTGCCTTGTAGTGGAGAATGGTTTGTGATCTATAGTGATGCATCCAAGAAGGGATTGGGGTGTGTTCTTATGAAAAATGATATGGTGATAGATTATGACTCACTATAGTTGAAAATCCATGAGCATAATTACCCAACTCATGATTTGGAGTTAGCTGCAGTAATCTTTACATTAAAGATTTGGAGGCATTATCTTTATAGTGAAAGGTGTGATATATATACTGGTTATAAAAGTTTAAAGTATATTTTCACACAAAAGTAGCTGAATTTGCGTCAAAGAAGATGGTTGGAGCTGATTAAGGATTATGACTGCTCAATCCATTACCACCCTGGGAAAGAAAACAAGGTGGCAGATGCATTAAGTCGACAAGACCATTCCAGTTTATCCATGATGAGGATCACAAAAGATCCAATATTTATGGATTTACAAAGGATGTATCTTTGAATTATAATGGAAGGGGGAAAATCGTATCTTTCTCAAATTAATGTTCAACCATCTATACATGTGAAGATTAAAGAGGAACAGAAAGAAGATGTCGAGTTACAAAAGAAGGTGAGAAATGTTCCTGAATTCAACCTTGATTGTGATAGGATAATAAAGTTCAGGAATCGAGTTTGTGTTCCTCCCATCCCGGAATTAAAGAAAGAGCTGCTGGATGAGGCTCATAGTTCTTCATTCTCTATTCATCCTGGAATCACGAAGATGTATTGGGACCTGAAAGAGTACTTCTGGTGGGATGTCATGAAAAGAGATGTTGCTGAATATGTCTCTCGATGCTTGGTTTTTCAGCAAGTTAAAGCTGAGAGACAGAAGTCTAAGGGGATGTTACAACCATTACCCATACCCAAATGGAAATGGGAAAACATCACTATCGACTTTGTCACAGGACTTCCTAAAACATCCAAAGGCAATAATGCTATCTGGGTCATAGTTGATCATCTTACCAAGTCTACACACGTCATTGCTATTAGAGAGGATTTCTCTCTGGATCAGCTTGCTAGGATATATGTAAAGGAAGTGGTAAGATTGCATGGAGTACCACTTTCTATTATATCTGATTGGGATCCGAGATTTACCTCAAAGTTCTGGCGAAGTCTTCAGCATACTCTGGATACAGAGTAGAGTTTCAGCACTACTTAACATCCTCAGACAGACGGTCAGTCTGAGAGAACAATTAAAACCCTAGAAGATATGTTGAGAGCTTGCTCTAAGGATTTCAAAGGTGGTTGGGATCAACACCTACCTTTGGTGGAATTTTCTTATAATAATTGCTTTCACTCCAGTATTCATATGGATCCTTATGAAGCTCTCTATGGAAAAAATGCAGGACTCCAACTTGTTGGGATGAAGTTGGGGAAAGAAAGCTATTAGGACCTGATCTCGTTGATGAAATGGCAGAAAAGGTCAGATCTATTCAACAACACATAAGAGCAGCTCAGAGTATACAGAAGAGTTATGCTGACAACCGAAGAAAATACCTAGAGTTTGAATTGGGTGATAAAGTGTTCTTACGAATATCTCCCCGGAAGAGGGTCATGAGATTTGGAAAGAAGGGGAAGTTGAGCCCTAGATATATCGGTCCTTTCGAAATACTGGATCGTGTTGGGAAGGTAGCTTACCGATTGGAGCTTCCACCAAATCTCTCTCAAGTTCACAATGTGTTCCATGTATCTCTCCTGAGAAAGTACATACCTGATCCTTCACATGTACTTAGCTCAAAAGTTGTACCGCTGGAGCAAGATCTTTCTTATGAAGAACAGCCGATAGAGATTCTGGATCGTAGCGAAAAATTCCTACAAAGCAAGACCACTTGATTGGTGAATGTTTTATGGAGGAACCACCAATTAAAAGAATCTACATGGGAGCTTGAGGATATTATGAGGGAGAGGTATCCTCATCTGTTTGTTACAAAGTGATGAATTTCGAGGGCGAAATTAATTTTAAGGGGGGTAGAATGTAACACCCGAGACTTTTATGAGAAATATTTTGTTTTTATGTTATATAAATCATCAAAGGAATCTTTCACTACACACAACACTATCTTGACTTGCTTTACATGCAACTGCGGCCTTCCTCGATAGCTTGCGTCGTACGCAATACCGAGTTTCACTAAACAATGATATGCTATTAAGATATTATTAAAACTAGCCGTTATGAATAGTAATAACCACTTTTTGAAATTTTATAAATTTATTTTTCAAAATGGACTTCATTTTTGGATTTGGAATATCGAAATTAGCCTAGGGTGAAATTTTGGTATTTTTCTGAAAACTTTCAATTTTTGATGAATAGTGAAACCACTAAGTGGTAGTTAAAAAAACTGAATTTTTCATAAAACTTAATTTTACCGCTTCTGTGAGTGGAATTTCGAAAATCCGAGAGACACGGTTAATATCAAGGACTAAAATGTGGTTCAATGAGATGAAAATAATTTTTGGTGAATAGTAACTTTTTACTTTTTTTTACCATGGTTAAAAGTAAATAGGGTAATTAAGGGTAAAAGTGTTATTATTATTACCCTAACACATGTCCTAATTCTATTGGATAAGTTTAATTCGACCATAAAAGACCTTAGGAATACAATATGACCATTTAGGCCCACTTGGATTAGATTAGGACATTTATTATTAATTTATTTAAAGAAGGGTTAAAATAGTTAAAATCAAAGTTTAATAAGTAAATCATTTTTAATATGAGGTTATACATAAGATAAATTCTACTATAATTAATCATTAGAAAGCTAAAAACATTTCCTACATAATGGTATTTTATTTGTAATTTTTAGACATTATATAATTTAATATATTTATGACACAACGATGATGCAGTAATTATCTTATTAATGAAATATTGACATAATTGATGTTATAAATACCCAAATAAATGTAATTTGAGACTTTTTATGAATTACACTAATTTTATAGGTTAATATGAAATGTTATTATTTATTTAATTAACTTGGTTCGAACTAATAATTCTGTTATGATTTTCACAAAAATCAATTACTAAATAGTGTCAAAATTGACATAAAATGGTTTTTTAAAACAAATATTATATTATTAATTGTTATTTTATTCCTAAAAATCTAAGGTTCGGCCAAATGACTTAGATAAGGTTATATATATTAATAATAAACAACTTGGGGTTCGTTTGGCTTGATATAGTAAGTTTATTAACCTTATAGTATAAGAAAACAAGAAGACACGGTAAAAGTTAAATTATCTAACTTAAAGTTAAATCTAAATGATAAGGTTAAAATTGATACCTAAACATGTCTAAATTCTATTGTATTAGATGATTTATACCCCTACCCACCTTATCTTCGAAATGTATCAATTTGGAGCTATTAAAAACCGAATTTGACTTTATAATAAAATAATATTTTTAGTTATTCCAAAGGTGCCCCTCTCCTCCCTTATAAAAGGGCACCTCCTCCCCCTCTTCCTCGCACCACTTTGAGCCTTCAAGCTCGGCCAACCCATGAAAATTTATTCTCTTCACTTCCCTATAAACATCATAGAGGTTCTGGTCTTCTTCAAAGAACTATTTTAGTGCCCTAAAAGGAGGTCTCAAAGAAGCACTTCAAAGAAGGGGTAATGTCCGTTACCGATTCTTTCATGTTTATTTCTTCTTCCACTTCTTCTTATTTAGTTGTTTCATTACAAAGTAATAACATCAGTATCACTCATATACTGATATGTTATTATAAGTATGAAACAACCATATTTCACCATCTATCCATCCTACAGAAAATGAAATCACTGCGCGTGCGTTCATACGGAATACCGTCTCCACACCGTGGTGTAATCTATTTTCCACCACCACCTTACTTGGATGGGTATAATGGTGTAAATAATGACTATATATTATTATTGTAAAGTGATATTGATTCTGAAATAGTACATATACACTCCAATACAAATCCACAATCATGGGAATGATATCATCGCTTGTGCGTACGTACGGAATACCGTCTCCACGATGTGATGCGACTTGTTCTACATGATCTTCATTGCCTAATGATTATATAAATGAATTGAATGAATTAATATGATATATATTACACTAATACTATTCTGGAAATGAGGTATCTATAATCTAAAAAGAAAATTAAGAATTTATTCGACAAAACACGCATAAGAACAAAAAAAGTAATAAACACCCGAATAACAAGTAGCAATGAAATATTACTAATAATAAGATAAGAATATGACCATATATGATATAATAAAAATAAATATGATTCTTTAATAATTCAATAACATTATTTAAATCATTATACAGGAGGTTCGGACACTTATGAAGCAAATTGGGCCTAAGGTAAGGGAAAATATCACAATCTCATTTTTATCCGAGATTGTTTATACTTTGGTATTTACTGGGGTGTATTTTATCATCCACATCCATGTTTCCTCAATATGTAATGTTATTTCCATCCACCTGCAATTGTTTAAATTCAAATTTACCCTTCAGTGAGTTTTTAGTAAAATATATGAAAGTAATCTTTTGTCGTTTTTCATACGAGGTACTTTTTGACTTTTTCGAAAAAAGTACGAGAAGAATGTTTTTTTAACTTATACGACATGAATGGATTTTTAAAACATTATTTCCAAGAAGCTTACTTTACAAGTTCTCATGTTTATTTTTAATCAACTTCTTTTAGTTTAAAATTGTATGACATGTTAAGAAAAGAAAATGTTTTTGAAGTAGAAAGGATATTTTCCTCAAGAATGGAGTTCAAGTGTTTTATCAAAATTATTTTCCATCTAAGATAATATAGGGTTCTATTTCTATCCCTATTATTACATTGATTTTATTATGTTGTGATGGAATTATTATTATGAATTCCTTTATCTTATATGAATTGTTTTATGATGTCATGTTGTTTAAGAATCCCATTTTTATTACACGGATTATGCAATGATGTATGGTTTATGATTTTTTGGCACACATAATAATGGTATCATTATGAGATGGGTGGGACCTATATCTCCCTCCAATGCATTGGGTAAAGATTTTATATATCATGAGATGGACATGGCTGGAATGGTAGGTTATGCCGGTTTAGTGAAACAGGACTAAAACGAGGAGTAAACTCGGTTCAGAAATGGACTTTGTTCACTAAGATGGTCTTGGAAATGAGTCTTGACTAATAAGAAATGATTCTCTATGATTATTTGTGTATGCCACAAAGTTTCATGATTTATGTTATGATTATTGGGATTACATTTCACTACTATGATTTATCCCATGTTATGAAATTACGATCTCTTTTGTAGGTTAAGATTTCCAAAAGTTATGTTCTTAAGTATATGATGTGATTGATATTTCTTTTGTTTACCCTTACTGAGAAATTGAGCTCACCCTTTTGTATGTTTTATTTCCCCAGGTCAGGAAGAAGGTTACTAAGTAGGATATGCCAAAAAGGGACTCTAGATATGATGAAATAAGTGGGAGGCAAAGTTGATGCTTTATGAACCAGTTGTTTATATTTCCCAGTTTCTAAAGACTCTATACCTATACGGTCCTTTCCTGTTTTTGTTATATGTTGTAATAAGTGTGATTCAATTTTGAAGTATTAAAAATGTATGTAAAGTATGGGTCGTTATACACATTCTTTGGAAAATGAAATGACCATCTATGAACATGTGTAGATTATCAACCCAATGCAATAAAAAATCTCTATTCATCATTTCATAATATTCTTACATGGATGGTCCTGAGAATAAGTTTAATATATAGATATAATTTTTTAATGATTAGTTTACTAGTAATAAAAAAACCTATTAATGATATGAATAAGAAACAAAAAATAATAAAATTAACATCTTAAAATAGGCAAACTAAGAGGATAACAGTCTTTTCATTATATGTAATAAAATTATATAAATTATATTGACCATATAATTATTTTTAATTCAGATATATCACACCAATAAATATTAAATAACAGCATTATTATTCTATTATATTAGTATTACAACTTAACCCCATAATAATCACCCATTAAATTATGGTATGTTTCTATTTTTATTGATTTGAACACCCACATAATCAATTCTATAAAATAATATCATAGATGAATAAGATAACTAAGTAAATTATAAAAAATTATTTAAGTATATAATTTTTTTTCTTTAATAGTAAAATTAATATTAATCTCATTGATTTAGATTCCACCTTTTGTTGTTGAATGTAAGAAAAACATTATCATCATTGATTTAACCTTCAAGAATCATATCTAAAAAATTTCATATAATTAAATCATAAAATTATTAATAAGTATATATAATAAATTATAGTACCTTCAATTGAAAAATATTAATGAAATTCATTTTAACAAAATTTAATTCCACCACTATGAAGAAACATGATCCAAACAATCAACATTACTCACACCTGATATCAAACATAAATAATAAATAAATAATATATATAAATATAATAATTATAAATAACATTTAAAAAAGGTTATATATTTTAAAATGGATCTTAAATGGGTGATTCAAATATTTAATTTTGTTATATTAGAGGATAGAGTTCATTTTGACTAAGCAATAATATAGGTAACTGGTTCTTTGTCTCAAATTTGAATTACCTTATAAATTCAATTTTTATTCTGAATAGTTAAAATAATAACCCATTATAATTTTTATCAATATTCCTTTATATTTCATCATTTACCATTTTATATTCCATGTTCACTCTCCCAGGGGGTTTTGAATAAAATATTATTAAAGATGAAAGGGTTTCTTATTTACAAGATTCTCTCATCGATTCATTCGTTTTTCTTATGAAATTTATTTTCCATGGAATAAATTATCTAATAAACCTTTAATTTTTTTATTATTTTATCATTATTGATGATAGTTTATGTTTCATTTTGAATCATATCCTTCAAGTGGTGTTTATTCTAAAATTTCTAATATTTTAAGGGTTTCGTCGACTCAATTTCTAATAAATTATGTCATAGTACTTATTAGTAGAGTATACTTTTAAATCATTATTTGATATTAAATTTCCAATATTTTTTATGATATTTCATTTTTATCCCTAGGGAAATTAATTATCATCATATATAACCAAATATTTGATAATATGTTTTCCAGAATAAAAGTATAACATTAGTAAGAATACCTCACATTCTTACTAAAGAACCTTTTATTATATTTCTATACTTCCTATCCTGAAAATGTTCTCTAATAATATTTGGAGAAATAAAATGGATTACATTCTAGGATTATAATAATTCTATTTACCCCTTGTAAAATAAATATTTAATATACTTTTTACGATATAGGTTTTGAAAAAATGGTATTTAAAATATGAAAAGGTGTTTTCATCCTTTCAAAATAAAAATTTGATCTTACAATGTAAATTTATTTTTGAACCCTTTATATATTTTCATGGATCCATTATTGTGTTTCCATTCTCAAAAGAAAATTTTTTCAATTCAACTTTCAAGAAATTACATTTGAAATTTACTCAAAACATTTTCTTTACAAAAATGTTAAAACTAATTTCTAAAATAAAATTTTATAATAAAATACATGTGGACACATTATTCCACTATATTTTTATTCTCTATGAAACTTATTCTCTATAATTTTATGGTTTTTAAAGGAAAATATTTTTATCCCATTTCCATAAAATATTTCCTTCAAATTTATTTAAAAAGATCAACAATAATTTTTTTTGAAATACTTATAAATTCTTTTGACTTCTTATTAGTTATAATTTCATATATCCTATGGTTGATTAACTATGTTTTTTTTAAAATAAAATCTTCCATTTTTCTCTTGATGGATTACATTTATTTATTTATATCATGAAAATAATCTATCACTACCATAATCATTCTCTATCATTGAAGGTTTGTAAATATTATTTTTCTTTTTCTACCTTCCCTCTATGAATTCCCTTTTTGATTACTTTGATATAAGTGTGTTCACATTGGTTATACACATAGATTTACTGGGGAAAGTAATATATTACCCATATACCCTTTATATATATGGTGTAAACTCCATATTCTTTACTATCTGGATTGAATGGTAATTATTATGAATGTTACATGATTTCATTAGATACCCATTTATTTTCCATGGGTTTATCATGTTACAATTGTTTATGAGATTATATATAAAGAAGATATGAAACAAATTTTCCCATGTTTTATTTATTAAATAAAAAGAGAAGTATTTTCATATTAATATTTCCTAAAACCCATATTTTATTAATGTTTTATTATGATATTATAAGTGAATGATTATCAAGTGGCACACATATTTATAGATGCATTATGGGTATGGTCCAATATCCCCTCAAATTCATTGGTTAAAACCTTATAACTCCAGATATTAGTATTTAAAAGTACATTAGAGTTGATAATATGAATGGAAATTGATGGTGTGGCTGATAATGGTAATGTCTCCCAAGAATAATTCTTTTTCTATATTGTAATGATGTCACAATTGTATTCATTTTCGTTGGAATATGTTAGGATCTCATGGATCATGTTTATTGGCTCACTATTTTTTCATGTATTATTTTATTCCAATCCTTATTTCATTATTTATGAGAAATTTTTTATTGGGTTCGAATTTTATTATGTATCTTTATTATACCAATATTCTCTTCTAATTTTCACTTATGATGTTCATGATCTATCTTTTATGGTTTCCCTTACTAAGATTATGAGTGCACCCCTTCTTATACACCCATTTCTCCATGTTATGATAAAATTTAATATATATATATTGTGTCTATAAGAAATAATATTTAATGATTTTTTGGGAATTGATGGAGATTTATTATGGTTTAAATTTTTTTTATATAATGGGAACTTGTTTTTTTGTTGAAAAGGATAGAGGTGTGTTAATTAATGTTTTTTTCTAATTCACTAAAACTATAAACCTAGAATCTCCATGGATTTTTTTATAATGAAATAATTTATTTCAACTATGAATATAAGATATTTGTTTATATAGGATATTATAGATAGGGGAGAAGTGTTGATGCAGGATAAATGAGTGTCCAATTATCTGTTCAAGAAACTAAGGATTAATGAGAAGAAATACCTGATTCATGATGGGATTTTGTGATGTCTATTCATGTATTGGGTTGTTGGTATCATTATTTGTTGTTATATAATTTATGTTCTACAATGACCATAAGATCCTAAAGCATTTTTTCCACAATGAGACTTCAACTTTCCAAAATGTAAGTGGGTCAAACACCTGTAATATTTTGGATTCAAAAAACATTATATCTTTATAAAGGGTAATATGTTAGTTGATTTATTATGTATGAAGAAAAGGGATTTGTTAATTTTAGAGTCTTGTTGTTAGGGGTAGCTAATAATCCTTATCACCAAGATGTATTTATATGTTCAGTTGTATCAAGTTATAGTTACCCCTTTTTCATATAAAATTACCTTCCCACTTTTTAATTGGGTGAGAGAGATTAATCTATCTAGATTTTATTTTTGGATTATGAGGGAACATATATATAGTGGGGTGTCACCACTATATTGGATCCATGGTTTTTATGGTATCCATTATGTATTTGGATGAGTTGTGGTCTATATTTATATGTGTGTGGTTCTGATATGAGATTCACATGCCTTGAGATGGGTAGTTCACCAAGGTTTGACCAATATATATCATGAATATTCAAGGTATTATTATTGAACTAGGGTAAAAAATAGTTTTAATTGTTTCAAAGTGCTTCACTTTTCATGAAGTTATGGATATACACTACATACCAACAGATATGTTACACCCACTACCCATTCCATAGTGTAAATGAGATGATTTGATGATGGATTTAGTTGTTTGTTTGTTGGATCACTCGGGGTAGATATATGGAACTATTTATTATGGACCGATTGACTAAGGCTATACATTTCCAAATATTTAGGGAGAATAAACCCTTTAATGATATAGAAATGTTATATTTTTAAGAAATTTTATGGATTTATAGTGTAGTAATTTGTATCATATTTGATCAAGATTCATGATTTGCATCTCCAATCAAGAATTAATTTACAAAGGGATTATATAATTACATTCATTTGAGCATAGATACCATCCTTATACTTATGGGTGGTCTTAGTGTACCATTTAAATATTAGAATACATCCTTCAAGAATGTGTCCATGAATTTTGTTGATCATGGTAGATTTATCTCTCCATTTTGGAGTTAACCTATAAAAAATTCATTATGAATATATGAAAATAGAATTTTTTTGGTATTTTATAATGGTTCATGGTAAAAAAATGTTATGATGTATAGAGGTAGGTGAGTACTTTATTATTTAGAAGATTATTGTGAATGAGACATTAATTCATATTTTGTTGATCAGGAAGTGGATGATGACCCATCAACACAGGCAGAAATTATATAATGACCATTAGTTTTTATTTTTAGAGTTTTTTATGGGTTTTATGGAACATAAATATTAATTCCAATAAATTTTCACGCAATCCATGAAATTTTACTTTCTAAGAACATACATGTTCTGTTCAAGTATAAATAAATATTACCATTCTTGAATAATATACAAATGGGATTTCAATGTGATGCATGATTTATCATACATAAAGGAATATAGATTCATAAAATATGTTTCCCAATCTATGAAAATGTTGGTGATGATATTCTATTGGGAGTAGACCATGTATTCCCTATGTTACTAGGAAAAAAGATTCAATGTTATAAAACCTATTATTGAGGTTTTCTTGAGCAATTTTTATCCTAAAAACACCTGATATATGGTAAGAATATAGGTAGGGTTGTAGATCAATTTGAAATATTTTATTTAACTACTCATGGAGAAAAAATAGACTTATGGATAAAATGTTACTACTAGTTATTTTTTCGGATTTGTTTCGGTATAATTCAAAAATGAAAAAGGGAATATTTTCTTAATGTAACATATCACTTCATGAAGAAATATCTTTTTCATGAAGATATAGTTCTAGAAGTATCCTATTATTCAATAAGAACCTCTAAATTTATAATGAAATGGTATTTCAAGAATCCTATTGTTCATGAATAACTTAGGTGAAGCACTCCATTGTTTTCAAAGATACTTCATAAATTAGATAATCGTTCATGAAGGAGTCCTGGGAAAATCATTATGAGTGACTATAAAGATTAATTTCTTATGTAATGATGTTTTTTTCTAATGCATCATGTTGTTCATTTTAAAATAATAACCCCGCATAGTTGAATAATTGATGAAAAATATTTCTTATTACATCATTTTTTATAGATCATATCCATCCCATCAATATTACCTCGATGTGTTCAATCATTTTTGGAATGTGGTTACTAATCATTTCCTATAAATACCTAGAACTTATTATAAAAAATGGATTGAAAAGTTCATATTTTGATAGATCAATCAAAGAATAACCTCTTATGTAATTACCATGATTTAAATCGTGATATGAGAGGTAATTTAAAAGAATGCTCATGAAGGATCCATTTGTGAAGAAACCACTGAAAAGGCCTTTAACAATGTAAACTTAAAAAAATATTATGTGGACATGCAACATGGATGTGCTATATAGACATGATATGTAGAATTTCTACACAAATGTTCTATGAAAATTACCCTTAAAAAATTCTCCTACACAACTCCCTAGAAGAGAAGCCTCCTATTAAAGGCCTTCATCATAATGAAAACTATATAGAGGACCTTACATGATCATCCCTATGTGGACTATCCTACATGATCAACATCTGATCATTTCCCTATGAAAAACAAAACCACCCCCATATAGAAGCTTAATCCAGTAAAGAATTGTGTTTTTTTAATGTTTATATTGGCCTTATTCCAAGTATACATACCATGGTGGATATGAAACATCACCCTCAGTGAGGGTAATTAATGATTTATAGTCTTAGATTAACTTTCATCACTCACACATTATAAAATAGAGGGAAACGCCATGGAATATTCATAACTAGACATAAAATATGTTGTTTTTTATGCCTATATTCCTATTATTCATTCAAAATACCATTATTTTACATACTATCATTAATTACCTAATATTACTTGAGTAAATATACTCCTCTTAGATCTATCATAACACCTTGAGATAAGATACTCTTATCGGTTTCCTTAATTTCCAAGAATCAAGAAACTACTCTCAGAAACCACAAAAACCATTATCTGGATCACCTACTTGAGTAAAATAAAATTATTATCACTAATTATTAATCACCATTACCTCAATTTATATCATTCCTTATATTAAAAATATTTCTGTTACACATGGTTCTACACAACGTAGAATTGGGCCTAATACTAGGTGTAAATCCCATCACTACAAACCCCTATACTGTTATCAAAAGATTTCATAGATATTAAAGGGAATCCCAATTCATAAGACCCAATAAATACCCTATTTTTTATTCTCATGAAAAATATTTTACCTTATATCATCTACTATTTCCCATGTTCACATTGAAACACAAGTTCTTAGAGGGTTTATTTGATTATTTTTAATTTTTACTATGATATGTCATAGATAAAAGCATAAGGTACTAAATAATTACTTGTTTTATGACTCTAAACTACATAACATACATCTTTAAAACATGATAAAAAATTACATGGACCTATAATAATTTAATAAAATAATCTATGTATCCCATACTATATGGGATTTTATTTTTATTAACTAGGGTTTATGGGATACAACATAAAGGTTCAATCCTAAAAAACTCAAATATAACCTTTCTCATATGTGAAAAGAATTAGATAACCTAGTATTCCTGAATAAAATGAGTTGATATACTCCTCTATATTTCTGAAAATGATAATTTAGTTGAGATACTCCCCTTATTTTTCTAATATATAGAACTCATACAAGGTGTATGTCCAAACAAATATTCTCTTACTTCCTAAGTTAGTTACCATGTTATAGATGATTGACTACTATAACTAGGACTCATACTAGGTGTAATCCACAACTATAATTTCCTATGTCTATTTACCAATATATTGGTTAAACCATATGGGACTTCAATTGGGTGTAATAAAAAACCCTGAACCCTCATTTATTTACAAATAAATTAGATAAAGTAAAAAGATCCTCTCATGTGTAATTCTTACACTATCAATTTTTTGTCACATTTATTCCTTATATTCCACTAAAAATAACTCTAAAATACTAGGTATTAGTCCTGGATTCATGAAAATAAAAAGAACTTCAGTCAGTCTGGGTTGAGAGAATATAAAATGTTTCACTACATTTCTGTAGTGAGACCAAAAAAATGCACAACATGTCATATTAATACACAGTATACAATGTGGGTTATATTTACCTTTATAGAGATATATATTTTCACCCCCAAGTTGTAATGTTTTATTGAACATTAACACATAGATTTATTTCTGACATGATTAATTATTTATCTAAAGTGTTTTTGGTTTCTTTTTTCATTATTAAAAGGAATGTAACTGACCATAAGTTAGCTTGAAAATAGATTCCATGGGGATTTTTCAAAAGATGTGCAGTGGCGAGGCTCTTTCTTGATTGTGAGGTGCTACTGGTTAGAATATAGAATATAAAATAACACTGTTATGACAAAAATACCCATAGTCTCCTAGAGGAAGACACTAACCAATAGGTGGGAGTAGACAGTTTGTACAAACTTCTAACAGCAACACTAGCTACCCAAGGATAACTACCAAGTATTTGTTTCTATTGATAATAATCATCTGTGGAAGCATTGATTTTTTTTATGTAAACAATATTTTTTCTTAATTAGGTGGATTGACCACTTGGACAATATAACACTATATAGGGTATAAAAGGAGTCTTGGAACATCATCCATTTTTAGGTCACATCAACCAAAATTCTCCTCAATATTCAATGGCTTCCAAAAATCTAAATAGTTTGTAAGTTCTAT
This sequence comes from Viscum album, assembly GCA_963277665.1. NCBI lineage: Eukaryota > Viridiplantae > Streptophyta > Magnoliopsida > Santalales > Viscaceae > Viscum > Viscum album. Next base: position 1,100,072,853 of record OY728139.1, read on the forward strand.
CTTCCCCTTACTTACCAAGAAGTTTAATTTGAACATTCATCATAAGAATTGTGGATGTTGATAGGGACAATAAAAATTTACGATCTTCAATGAGCTCAATAAAGAATCATCGTTATTTCCTTTATTATATCTTCATTAATTTTACCTTTAGTCCTCTTTCTTCTTGAGCCTTTGTATTTCTTATAAAACCCCTTATATCTCTATATCATTTAATTTATATCCCTCTTATATTATCTCTATTTATTTTCCAATATTGAGAGTATAAATCTAATTTTAATGAGTTTTCCAAAAGCTAAATCATCTCAATTATCCCTCCTTCCAATCATTGATTACATGATTCTCTATTCAAATTCTTCGGATTCATTGTTTGGGTGTTAGTTATCAGTAAAACCTAGGGTTCTTGTTATCCTGGTTTTTTCCTTTCAAAATAAAGTGAATTATTTAGTTATTGATTCAAATTTATATCATCGTGTTATATACCCTATGAAGCCTTTTCATGGGAGGAGACATAGGGTAACCAATTTGTGCTATTATTGAACTCCATTATCAAATATTATCATATCTAATTACTTTCTACATTTTTTTCCAAATTTATATTACATAATTTCATTATTTTTATTTTCATATTGCTTTACTATGATTATAAATATTACATGATTCCATTTTATAGAATTTGTTTTCATTGCATGTCTTTGGAATATCTATAGAAATATTTTCAGAGCTAGACATTGAGATGTCATGTGATTTCGAGGCACAGTATGACCAGAGTTAAATTTATAAAAATATTAAATATATTTTATATCATATTAAAATGTTTTATTAACGAAAAAGTTATGGCTATTAAATGGCTTATACGATCATAAATATGAAGAATCAATGGAATTATAAATGCTATTATTACACTAGGCATGACCAAAAATAAGTCTTTGTAATGTGATCAGAAAAAAGGTTGTTGTAAGATGCATTTAATTAAGATAAATAAATAATTTTATTTATTTTATTAAATAACCTAGAGATAATATCCTCTATTTAATCTATGTTAGTATGGATATCCATGGAAAGATGTATAACCCTAGTATCATTGAGATGTAGATTCTTCCAACTCCATTAGAGAATTAGAATAATACAATAACAAAAAAATAGATCCAGGTCAATCGAGGTATGCCAAATGAAACAACTTATCTCATTTGTTATTGAACATGTTATTCAAATATTGATGATTCAAATTGAGGTAAGGCTTGTCAGTATTTTTATTCATCCGCAATTGATAAAATATATTTATCGTGATCAAATCTACTTATTGATCTACATCAAATCAATCCTTTACATGTGCCTATGTACTATTTTTAACATTTTTATTTAGATATATTACCCTTGGCATCCCAATTTGTGTTATTTGGAAAATAATGAATGGAGAAAGATTGGTCCACCTATATTATAATGAATTTCACCACATCAATTTTTCATGTCATTTTTTGATTTCCCTATGAGATCTCGATTCGACATTTCCATGAGGGATCAAGCTAGATTATACCCCTAGATTCGTGACAGAATTTCATATGAGGAATGGATTGGAAAATAAAGGATGTATTCAGAGGACTTTTGGGTGGAGGATGATATATTCATGGATATGGTATCCAAATAAATGTTTTTCACAACACATGAGACATATGAGGCCTTTATGATACAGAAAAAGTGAATTAAAAATACAATTTTCTGCCACCAGATGGCTGAAAATAATGAACAGAGACACATTCCTTCAATTTTGGGAAACATGGTTATGAGATTCTATGTGCTAGAGGGGGATATGGAACAAGAAATAATGGGTATGGGTTTCTTGAAAAAACTCAACTACATACCATATAGTTCATTAGAACACATCGAACGTTCCTCATAATTCTACAATGATAAGGTTTCATGTGATTAAAAATATCACAAACCATGTGGGACCTTCACACACCATGTTACCCGGTGTCGGTGTCCTGGAATGTACTCTGGGAGTACATGGATATATTCATGTAAAGGCACATGTTGTGTACCAGAACACTAATGAAGTATACAAAAATGGCCTGAAAGACATGGGATGATCCTTGTGTGGGGGGACACATTATGTACCGAAGTACACATACACAAGAAATTTTACATAGACATGGCCATAAGCACAGTAGGTCCCAAAGTGTCTAAGGCATGTCGTTTAGTTCCTGTACATGTCGTATTTGTATATATGGGTAGTGATCCATGTATTAATAGGTACACGACCATAATGTGGAGTGTGACCGCACACAATGTGGTTCCCCTTACATTTCATGCATCCATACATCTGTTTATGGAACCTTCTAACTCTCATATCTCCTTCATTTTGAATCATATTTGGTTACACAAGTAGCCTTTCTTGTGTTTTTTCAACATAGAACATGACGATAGTCTCCATATAGTATTTTTAGATATGATGTTATGTATTTAGAGTTTGATTCTTATTTTGGCGGTTCTTGATGAAAATAGTGGTCAGGAATGATAATTAAAATGTCAATCCCTTAACAGACTAGGGCACATGTCCTCCTTCTATAGAGAGGTACCCCTTATGGAATTAGGTTGAGGGTTCTATGTCTATTTATTAGTACCCCCATGTAGAATTAGGTTGGGGTTACTCTATATATTTTGTGGTACCCTATATGGAATTAGGGTGTGATTCCACTATATACTTAGTGTTGGCCGCATGACATTATGGTGAGGTTGATATATCTACATAGTGGTACCCCATATGGAATTTGGGTTTGGGTCCTCTTTCTACTGATTAGTACCCCTAATGAAATTATGGTATAAGTCCACTATCTACTAAGATTCACCCCTTTAGAATTAGGATGTCTTTCCTCTCTCTAATGAGTAGTAAATTCTATATCGTTTTGGTAAGGGTCTTATATGTACTAAGTTGTAGCCTCCTATAGAATTAGGTTGTGAGTCCTTTATCTAATGGATGGTACTTTTATCAGATAATGTACAGTTTCCCCTTGCATTAAATGGAACCACCCTGAAGCACTAGGTAATGATTCCTCTACTTGTGTATTGTGCTCCCACAAATAGAAGATATAGTGGATAGGCAAGAGCACGCTGCATGGTTCCTCCTATGGACATACAGACGAGATGTTGGGAATTAATGATTTATATTTGGAACACTTGGCTCTATTTTCTAGGCTATAAAATAGATATACTATTTTTTTCATTTCAGCTTATTTTATTTTTTTTGTGTGTGTAAATATGTACACATGATAGAGTATGTTGTTACTCCCTTTATTTGGGTTGATAGGTCCATTTAATATCATGTCTCATATCGTTCCCAATTTATCTTTTAGGTTTTCTTAATAGGTATGTATAGACTCGCCCCTACATGGTATTTTCAGGCATGTGTCAAGTGTATGTAGAGGACAAGTAGGTCAGAAGTTATTACAAAGAATCATCAGGATACACAAGTGAATTGACATCACATGCTGGTCAGATCTTTGAGATTAAAAGCCAGGTTCTCTCAGCATTTTCATTTCATGTTATTTAAGACATGGATATCTTTTTTTGTTTTTAATTTATTTTTATATTTAACTTTTAATTTTACACAATATTATTCTTTATACTCCATATTGGTTTCTCATCAATGGTTATTACTCTAGTTATTGAATATTTTTATTTATTCCTAAAAACTTTTGATTTGATATGATCAGGTGTGTACGTATAGGTACATTTGATATGTTCCTCCAATATTATTTATGACATTCAACACTAGTCTCCAATCCCTAGCATATGGAGGTGGGATTTGGGAAGTAGTATCATGATCCCCTTTGGTTGTTGTTTTTCTGTGTGTCATGGTCACTTTTATAGCATCAACAATTTTATTCCCCTTATTTTTTTAAAAGATAACCCACCCTTAAATTTTATCAACATAGGAATTTGTATTAAGGTGAACCTTTGAGTTTTTTTTCAAATGATATATTTACAAAATTATTTAAAAGTACTAATTAATTTTCAATACACAATTTTAAAAAGGAATCCACTTCATATAAGCATTATCATTTAATTGATGTTTTAAATTATTGATATTGTAAAACCCATTGTTCTACTTTTATTTGTTTTATTTATTATCTAATTTAGAAAATGGTAATGAATTAATATGTTCCAACTGAAGAATATGAATAAAAATAGACTCCTTATGATATTGAGAATTTGGAGCTTCGTAAAAAATATATGAATGCCTTTTATTGCAGTGTAGATAAAAATTAGTTTTATAGAATATCTACCTCTAAAATATTAAATGAAATAGATAAATTATTAAAAAAAGTGGAAAATAAATTAATGGAAACTATACTGGTTATGTATCATTATTATTTCTTAATGATTCTATATGTATGTAAATGAATTTATCAATATAATTTTTACTCGTCTTACTGGCATTTTGAATAGAAAAAAACATTTTAGTGTTGATTTTTATATTGAAAATTTAGTAAATAAAATTCTATTGGTTTTACATAGTTCATGGGATATTAAAGTGATATTAAAACACGAATCTAATGATGGTAAAAAGGCAATGGTAGAAGAAATCATCAGATACTTACTGATGTCTGAGATAACAATGAAACACAAAGTGGTTGAAAAAGGATTGGAATCCATCAAAACTAGGAAGATCATTAAATTTAATTCAATAATAGAATATAATTATCCCAAAAGTGACACTTATGATGATGTAGAACATAAATAACTTGTCATAATGGAGTTCACACTCCTAAAGGAGAAGAAACCATCTCAATTTTCTATAATGAAAGATATAACTGAAGTGACAGTTTTAACGTGTTATGGATTAAAAATAAATTGGAATATAAATTTATAATAATCGATCAATAAAAATAGGTTATCAAATATTAATAAAGGTAATAAAGGGATAAAAGTTTTAATATGGGGAGATAGTGATGACTCAAACTCCCCAATAATCTAATGTCCAAAATTTCTAATGGCACACATTGAGGACTGTAACAAGGTTAATACTCCAATGTATCATTATCATTATCATTATTATCATTATTTTATTTTTTTTCTCCAAGTCTCCCAAATTATGAATATATAAAATTTTCTCAATATAAAGATTTAAGTTTATATAATCAACTCAATTATTTATACATAGATATCATGAAGATATATAATGAATTTTTAATTGAAAAAATTTTATTTTCAAAACAAAAGGTTGATTTGATTTTGAGATTAAAAAATCAACCTGATGATTATGTTTTCAAAACAAAAAAAATCAAGGATATCAAAAAATATCTTTATAAATTCAACAAAGGATAACATTATATTAATATAATACTCATTTATCTATTTGTTAGATGAAATTATCATGGTTCTGGTTTTTAAAATATATATATATCTTCTTGAAAACCCACATTGTTTATGGAAGGTATTTCTCAATAATAATATTTTCAAACATTTTTATAAATATGATAATACTATATATAAATGTGATTGTAATAATTCTAGATTTGGAAGACCAAAGCACAAAAATATTTCTTTTAATCATATTTAGAAGTCTCAAAAAGATTATATTCCCAATTCTTTACATGGAAATGTTTATAGACATAATTTTTTTTTCATTCCTAAATCATATTGTGAAAATATTTATAGACCCCCAATGGTACTAAAAATATTCTTTAAATTACTTCATATAAGAATTTTCCAACCCAGCTCATTGATATATCAAATGGTGGATTCTATTAAAAAAGATTATCACCCCTTGATGTGATTGATCAACAATTTCCACCATGATATTAATATTTTTTTATCGAAGAATGTGCGATCCTAGATATTTCTTTTTGAGAGTAATTTTTGGACGTTAGTCATGATATTTATAGAAAACTTTTATTCATATTTTTAATTTTTTCTCTTGAATCTATTTTAAAATGTCATATATAAGCCTTCTCATTTATAATTCATTTTTAATATAGATACTTATTTCTTTTCATCTTTAAAATTTTCACACTCACTCTAGAATAATTATATTTCTTAAGAGTTATAGTATTTATATTTATATTTTTGGATCCATGAAAGGGGGACACTATCAATATCCTAGAAAGAGTATATTTATGACTTAAATATAGATCTTTATGGAAATATTTTATTCATGTTTTTTTATTTTGGTTCTAGATTGAATATATTTTAAAAATTACTTCTATTTTTGTTCTAATTTATATTTAATTTTTTCCATTGAAACCTATTTTCTATATTCTTATAACATTACACACTACCTCTACAATAATATTTTTTCGAATTTTGTAAATTAATATGTGTTCGAAAAAAAATTCCAAAATATTTTTTATTTTATCTATTTCTTATTTTTAAACATTTAATTTTCTCTCCCTATTTTTTGCTATAGTCTATGTATCTCAATTTTTATATCATTTTGTGGGGATCCAAATATATTTTATTTTTTCTATTTTTAATTTTTAATTAAATTATATTAAATATTTAATTTCTATCATATGTTTTCTTTTTAATTTCAGTTGATTTTGTTTTCAATGAATTATTTTTTTCTAAATAATGTGTAATTTTTTGATAAAATAAGGTCTTAATTTTTATATTTAATTATATTATCATAATTTTTAAATTTTTAAAAGGCTTAAATGTTGTCTAAAAGTTTTTATTAAAATGTTTTAATATCTTATTATCTTATTATTTTTATTTAACCCATGTATATTGTATGTTCATTATTAATAATCTCAAATGAAAGATGGTTTTGGATGGAAATAAAATTTAAAAGACTATTGGTTTTAAATTATTTTTCTTCAAGGGGAGGAATTTGTTTGAGTGTTTTACAAAGGAGGGGGCATGATTTAATGATTATTTGGAAAACTCATTCATTAAATAATTTTCCTTTTTCATATCTTTATTTTTATATCAAGTGTTTTTTATAATCAAAAGGGGGAAATGTTTTACCCACATGGTATAGTTATTATTATATTCAAAAACAATTTAATTTATTTATAAATTTTTCATTTTTTTAGTAATTTTTTTTGTGTTTTTTTTGAGTCCTATTGGAATTAATGTATCTAAACATTGTTTTTCATTGAAATATGTTCAATGTCATTTTTTCGAAGGATGTGAATTGGAAAAGCACTGGATAACTATTAGCATATGGAAAAACATCCTTATCTCTAGATGTAACACCATCTGTCTAGAAGAGAGCACAAACTATCCACTAGGATCATATAGTTTATATATTTATAATGAAACACCATGCAACACCTATTGGTGGCTACCATATATTCAGCGGTGTTAGGACAAATCAATCGTGTAAGAATTGAATGCAGTAAAAATGTATCCAATTCGGGCCTTTAATGTTGCAACTTAAACCTATGAACCAATTAACCCTATGAAATTGATAATTGTTTGATTTGTGAGGCTTGTTACACTATCATATTATATTGAACAGAACTTCAATCACTCATCGATATTCAAGGTATTCTAAATCTCTAAATAGTTTCAGGTTCCATTTTTGTAAACCATTCCTATGAATATCAAAGTGAACATTCATGATGGGTATTTTGAATTTTGAATTTAAGAATCTAAAGGCAAGATAATAAATGAATTTCATCAAGAACCATCGAGTGTACTTTGATTCTATATTATTTCTATGTTCCATCAATTTTATTATTATTGACATTTTTTATTTCATGCATTACCATTTCGTTATCTCACAATTTTGTAATTTTTTCCTTCTCCCACTCTCTCTAAACATATCTATGTTTATTATCTTTTAGTGAGAGTATAGAACACATTTTAATGGATTTCCCAAAATGAAAAAAATCACTTATCTCCCTTTTTCTCATCATTGGTTTCTTTATTTTCTATTCAAAATATAGGGATTATTTTATTTTTCATTCTTGTTTCCTATTAGAAATTTTTTTCTTATTTTTTCTCTTTTCTTTTCAGAAGAAAGTAAATTTTTTTATTCTATATTATTATTAAAATAAATGGTTTATATACCCTCAAAATTGTTTCTAAAGGGTAAGACATAGAGGCACCTTTTTATTCAATTTTTTAACATTGTTATACATAGGGGACTTGCATATTTACTGTTTTCATTTATTTTACACATCTATCTTTCTTAATTTCCTTATGTTTATTTATACATCACTTTTATTATATCAATTTATTTCTTGTATCATCATAACTTTTATAAAAATGTTATTTTCATTAAATTTATTTTTTTTATATGGTAATTAAATACCCCCTTTATATTTATACAACCAAATAGTCGGAAGCCCCTTTAGTGGGTCCAATCCCAATAGTATGACACTTATTGCCCCTATATTATGAAAAACATTAGGGTAGCTGGATTTTTTGCCTTAAATTAAGTAATCGTAAACTGATAATAGAAATATGTAAAACCTATAATACATATAGATGTTTACATAAACACGTAGATTTAATTAGAACCTGTTAATGCTAGTAACCAGTACCACACAGGGATTTTGGAAGTATTCAAGAATATATCATAACTCTATAAGAGAGAAAAACTTATCATAACAATATAAGAGATTCTATGAGTTGTAAATAATTACTGTTAAAGGGTGTGAAAATTTAAACCTCATATCCTTTCAACTGACATGAATATCAATGAATTGATAGAAAAAATGATAATGATATATTGTATTTAGAAAGCATGTCTTCCCATCAAAAAATTGTCATGGGTCAATTAACCATATGAGTTTCTGTCAAAAATAAGGTGAAACATTATTATTGATTGTGTTTTATATTAATACACAATAGTATTCAATAGAAGAGTAATTTAGATCCTATATTTGTATTTTTATTTAATATTATCAAGAGGATAAATATAATAGTATATCAGTTCATAATTCTATGGAGATACAAGGATATGGGTGATATATTTCATATATCTAATATTAAAATATATCATGTTTAACTTTCTCATTTGATTGTAATTGATGATGTTGAGTTTTAGAATTTTTTTCATTCATGGAAAAACATTTATACATGGTTACCTAGAGTTAAAGTATCATTTGAATGCATAAAATACCTTTAATACATTCCGATAAACATACTAGAATATCTAGAATGAACCTTGGGTTCATGTGGAATATTTTAAATAATTGTGATTGGATATTTTCACCATTTATAGACAATGATACATCTTTGGTATGAGATATATATAGTGGGGTGTTTGTAAAACTCATATATGTAAATGCATATATTAAATTTATATATATTTATGTTCATATATTTGACCCTCGGTAGTTAGAGTAGTTAGTGGTGGTCAAGGTTAGAATTAGAGAAGAGGGTCCGGATTTGAAGAATATTCCCTCTGTAATATATGGAACAAGAAACTTAGTTGTTTAATATTAGTTACCTGGTAGCCTGATCTTTGGAGGTGTCTTCCCAGATGGGTTTTTGGCATCCTGAAATCCCTGGAGGATACATGATAAGGAAATAGATTCTTTGGTGATAGGGGAACATGTTATTAGAGGCCATCTTAAAGTCCTTTTAATTTTGAATAATTAATTATAATTTGAAAAATATTATAAAAAAATAGAAAATAATTTTGGTTCTATCAGCGTCACAAACATCGTCTGCCTCCCATTTCCTCTTTAAAATTAATCATGTATTTTACCTCATTGGATAATTGATCGACATGTTATCTATCTAAAAATAATATTTTGGATAGTATTAATATGTCACCTATATAAATTCATATTTACCCATACTAAATCATCTACATTCATCTAAAACCCTTATATTAGTGGATTATACTATCTTTTCTAATTTCTTCTTATTGATGGAGATTTATCTAATGATCATCAATGAGTTAGTTATTACATCAATTTGGTTAGTGGTACATGATCTTTACAAATAGTTTATGTGAGTTTTAAGTTTATATGTGATGTGAAATAGATGTTGGTGCAAGTGTGTGACCCAAAATAAACCAAAATTATTTTCCTTCTTATATTGAAAGTGGGGTAAGTGTTATTAGGGTCATGAGTGATCCATTGAATGATATGTTTTGATTCCATGGTCACTGATGACTATCTACATAAATAAAGTGTTCTGCTAATTATGAATGTAAACCCACAATGGATATCCTTGGTAAGGTTATGAAATATTGGACTTTAATATTTTACCTCTATTATAATTTGATTCTCGGAATCTCAATCATTTGATATTGAAGAGTTCTGGTTCGCCTTGGGATGATTTTTTGTTAAATGTAAAATCATTTTTATTGTTGATTATGTGAAAGGGTTGAAGGATACCCAACACTATTTAAACATTTACAAGTGGTTTCCACATTATATTGAAAATGTAAAATGGGGTTGTGTGTTTTTTAACTGTCCTCCTATAGGTTATGAAATGGAAGGGTGAAATATGATTTTTTATGTTTTGATGTTATGTGATAAATCTTTTTATGATATATGAAAATCTATTTTATGCTACTTGATATTATTGGAAATGTTATGTGATGAAGTGGTATTCATGGTATTTTCAATGATATAGTTTTGGAGCAGAATGTTATGACACTAATATTGAATTTGGAAAGGTAGTTTAACGTTAGGACTCACTATTAAACATGGAAATGTTATAGAAGAATATATATATATATCATTTCCTTTCCATATTCATGAAATGGGATACTTTTTGAATTCATTAATGATATTGGATATAGTATAGCATGTTATTCCAATTCATTCAGAACATAGGGGTTAAAAGGGAACATTATTTTTATTCACCCACGTTTTTTATCAGGGTTTGTGATATTATTCTCATTCATCAATGTTATAGATTATGATATTTGATTTTGTTCACATTCATCCATGAATACTATTTATAAAATGGGATATTATGTGATATATTTACTTGATATTATAAAGTAGTTATATTTGATTCCACAAAAGAATGTGTATTTCCATGTTTATGTGAAATTAGATGTAAATAAAACTTTATTTTTAACAATTTAATATTTTAATTGGTAATCATTAGGAAAATTTGTTCTTTGTAGGTTGATAATAGATATTTATCTAGATGTTATGATGAATCTTATTATAATTGTTACAAAAACTGAGGAAATATTGGGAAAAAATAAAAATTATTATTCATAAATATTCATTTTATGGATTTATATTCATTATAGTTTTATAAATTAATTTATAAAAACTTCTAGTTGAAAATAGAAAATTATTATTTAACTAAATATTTATTCCATAAATTACATGGTTTTATTTAAAAGATAAATGTAATGATTTTGGATATTTTATATTTTAAAATGGGATAATTTTTCTTATTTTTCATGCCAATTTTTTCTTAGGATTAATTGTTTATATTTTTCTAAAATATCTGACTATTGGGTTAATACTAAAAATACAGTTTTTTTAATATTATATTTTTATTACATTATTTTTATGTAATAGAGAAATAATAAATTGTGAAAAAATCATCATCAAAAAGTATGATTAAAGCGTGAAATATTTTATTTTAAAATATTATATTGAATTTTGATACTCATTCTTGACTTTTATGAATAAAAGTTATATTTTATTAGTATTAAAAATTAATTATTAGATCATTTCATTAAATGTTATGATTGTAAGTATCCATTATATAATGGTGTGATATAAATTTAAAAATAACATTTCTTGTTTTATTAAATATCAGATTAAAATTTTTGGAATCTATATTATACTAGATATTACGGTAAAATGATTTTTACTCTTAAATGAGGCATTTCTTTAAAACAGATTTTTCAGGTTTTTTGGGTATTAGATAAAAACTGATTTTTTCTACCTATAGAATTTGAATTTTGTAAAATTAATTCCATATTTTGAATTAGTATTTATTTTTTAAGAATTATTTTTTTATTTTTAACTTTATAATTAATTTATCAATGTAAAAATTTTATTTACAACATTTAAGGTAAAAATATATTAAAGGGGGTTTAACTAAAAGATAAAGCTTAAATTATCTCTCATCCTTTTATAATTAGGATTTTTTGTTATAATTAAACATTATATCCACTAATCATTCAAAATGAGATACCTTGGTTTCACTTAACCATGAATAGGACTAAATATAAATTTAAAATATAGAATAATTCCAAGAGTTCTCCTACCCTTACTAATAAAAGGGCATATCCTATTCTATCTTCATTATACACTTTGTGAACTATATTTCAAAATATAAATATAATAATCCCTTCCCAAATCCCCTAAACATGTCCTATAGGATTTGGCCTCACCAAAATACTAAACGAAGAAGGCTCAAGGTGTATGTGGAAATAAAATTCCCAAATAAGACATATAATTCACAACTGAGTGTTTTATGTTCATTTCTTGTAATACGAACATAAAATATTATTTAACAATGATTAGTTTAAAAAATAATTACCTTACATATAAAAAAGATCTATTATATTTATTTTAAAACAATTTTTAATCTATTTTTTCCAAATTATGGGAAATTAAAACACCGCTCATGCATAAAATTGGACTACCACCTCCACAAAGTGATGTGATTCATTTTTCATCACAGAACCACATAAATGATTAAAATTATAGAACAAATGAATATATTTGATATTTATGAAATGATTATTTTTTTATAAATATAATATATCACTTAAATTTTTAATCATTCCATCTCGTGTAAATTGATAACCTCGCTCATGTGTAAGGGAGGAATACCACCACCACACAACGATATGATATATTCTCTTCTACAACATACAAGGGAGGTTATCAGGATAAAAATATATAAATATTAATTATTTAGAATATTTAGTATTCTATAAAAGTGAAATATTTTATATTTTATTTCTTTTTCACTCATTAGAAAAAATAAAACATCGTTTATACGTATGTACAAACAATCAGCTTCATGAAACGATGTGGGTCATTTTTCAAGAATGCATTATATAATTTGTTTTAAATGTGTATTTAATGTATAAATGTTATAATGATATAAAGTTTAAGATTATATAGTAAATAGAATCAAAAACCCTTTAAAAATGGTCAATTCACTGATGTTATTTTTGGGTTATAAATCAAACATCCTTAAAACATCCATCATGAAATTAAACATTATAAAAACTAAAAAAATTGCAAAAATAACTGAAATTAAAGGAATAATAATGATGAAATGTAAATAAAAAAAATTAATAAAAAAATTTTAAACAAATATTATTTTATTAATTAGGTGTTGGAGAATTTATCAAGTTAGATGATACCTTGGGTAAGTGATTTTTCTTTAAAACCTTGTTTTTAAGTTATAATTTAAACTATTTTCACAAAAAATACACTTTAATCAAAAAAATCCCAGTATTTTCTCATTTATAAATCATGTATAATTAAATATATTTTAAAAAAATGATTTTCATTAAAAATAATTAAAATTAAACGTTTAGACATTAACTTTATAGTCATATTAACTTCCTTTACTAAAGTTAAAAGGTATGTCTTTTTGTACAAACACAACTTGAAAACATTTTTCCAATATCATAGGTGTTATTCATTATCAATATTCCTCTATATTGTTTCATGGATTTTTGAATAATATTATACACACTATATTATGGATATTTTTTTTATTTTTTATAGTTTTTAAAGGAAATTTATATTTCTTAATAAGATAATGAAAATTGGAAAGTATTTTACTTATGGCTTCAAATGAGATTTTGTGATGGAAAAGAATATAGTTGTAATTATTTTATTCAAAATGTAGAAATTGAGAATTATATATGAGGATGGTTGAGCCCAATATAGCTCATTATATGGGGGACCTCAAATACTTCACCCCAATGCATTGTTAATGATGTAGTCTTTGATAGAAGAAATGAAGGACAGAACATGGATAGTCACCTTTATAGAATTCGATTAGAACAAATTATTCTAATATGGGTCAATCATGTCTGAAAACAAATTATGAATATTATTCTAAATTATGGATATTTTATTATTTCAAAAATTTGATTTTCTAGAAATATTTTGATTTCATGAGGAAAATAATCTTTTAAAGTTAATAGTTTGTTTTCTAAATGATTTCTTTCATGAGTTATCAGATGTTTCGTGTAGAATTAATGGGTTTTATTATTTTTATAATAGATTTAAATGCTTTTCTTTGAGAAAGGTATTATTTTCTCACATACATAAATTTTATTTCTCCCATTAATGTTTTTTCATGAATGATGCAAGAATCATCATTGGATTTCATTTTTTAACTGGACTAATAGTAATATTTTATTTTTATATACCTCAATGTGTTTTTTTCATCCCAAATTTTCATATATTTATCATCGGTCATCAATATGAGAAGAAAGGGAAACTCTCATGATAAATCATGTTATTATGGGTTGACTTTTATTTCAATTAATTACAAGGTTTTCTTTAAAAATAAAATTTATAAATTTTAGAATTTAATTTTGATAATAATTCTTTGTTTTTGGGTTTAACATATCAAATATAATTTATGGAGAATTTTTTATATTCTTCTAATTTTTTTATTTTTGGGTGAATAATGAAAATTTTGAGTTTTTAAAATACTGCCACTTTTATTAAATTATGATCTTGTAAGCCTTAATTAAGAAATTTTGAATTATTTTTCTAGATAAAAAATATTTTTATAGAGGTAAATAATTTATTATAGAATATTATTTTAAAATTTGAGCCTAACACTGACTTCTGTGAACAATAGTTATTTTTTTCAAATTTAAAAATATATTTTTGTTCATGCATTTAGTCTTATGTTTGGAAGGTTACATTATCTTTTGGATTGATCAAAAACTTCAAAAAAATTAATTTTTTTATAAAATTACAAAAAATTCATTTACATAAACCTTTTATTAAATTTTAATGCTAAATTTTATTTATGCTTAAAGCATATAGTTTAAAAAAATCACTTTTCATGCATTTTGTTTTATAATATTAAAATTTATTTGTACCACTTATATAATATTAAATTAATAAAATGGAATCCATATATTGTATCATATTTCACAAATATATTTAGAATAAAAATTTTATTTTTGTTTAAAAAGAAAAATTATCATGGTAAAATGATAAGTTATCCCGGATAAAGCTATATTGGGTGTAAAAGATTTTAACTAAAAGTTAAGGAATTAAATACATCCATAACCAAAATAAATGTTTCTTATGTTTTTTTGGTCCCAATAAAATATAATTTATTAATATTTAGTTCCTTGGTGGAATATTCGATGAATAATACCTTTTAATATCATAAAACATTGTATAATTACATGAGTGCCACTCCACTCACTTAGAAAAGGGTACTACTTATTCTTTATTATTGAAACATATTGATCCACTTATATATTCCAAAAACTTACAAAATATCAAACAAAAATCAATAAAAATTTCCAAGAGGTATTTATCATAGAAACTTTCCGACCTTTGAAGGATTTTGTTGTAATCAAAGTGTTATTTTGGAAAGATAAGGTATAATATTTAACCAAGTGTTTTATGTAAATTTATTCATATAACAATTATAAATCACATTGAACCATGTTGAAAAATATACATCAATGTATTACATATACTAAAATTTTATTATTATTATTGTACAACCCTTTATTATCTCGTTTTACATCCTATGATAATAAAAATATCACTTCTCTGTTCTGGGGGACTACCACCTCCACTAAGTGATGTGTTTCACTTTTTTATAACCTCCACACAGGGATGGTTATTATGATAGATTTAATAAATATTAATTATATTCATTAAATAATTATTATTTTTAAAATAAAATATATTACTTACCTTCTAAACCTTTCACCCAATAGAAAATGAAAACATTGCTCATGAATTTGAGTATAATATTGCATCTATAGTTTCATATGATACATTTTTCATGATCTACTTTCATCGAAGATTATAAAATAGTAATTAAGAAATATAAATAATAATTATTTTTTTATTAATATTATGGATATTTTAGAGTAATAAATTCTTTAACCATCATCAACCAAAAGTTTTCATTTTGGGAATTTTGTGTTAAAAGTTCTCAAAACATATGAAATGAACATAATTGAGTAATTAACTTAATATGGAATTGTAATAAATGTAACAAAATTTCATATGATAAGGTAATAGTCTTGAAAAAATATTATTCAATTAAATAATTAATATAATTTTATTACATGGAATTTAAATAAAATATTTGATATGTCAGGACTCAAGGAAATGTATTTTCATTAGAAACAAATTAAACATATTAATGTTTCCCTTACAACCCTTTTTGTTCCATATAAATATTTTATTTCAAATTTTTTCTATGTAAGATATTAAATGATGATAAATTTTTAATAAAATAATTTTTTTACTACCATATACTTTCTTTACATTGTTTAAAAAGGAAACTTATTGTCATTTTCCAAATGAGGTACTTTTACCAATGTTGTGAAATGGATTATTGTTTTAAATTTTAAAACATGATTGTAATTTCCCACTATAATAAATTTTTAATTCATTTGAAGCTTAAATTATAATTATCCAAGGTTATTTTCCAATAAAATCATATATATGATATTTGTTTTGATATTCTCAATTTAATTATATTTCAAATTAAAGGGAAATGTACCCTTTTATATGAAAATTATAATTAATTTTGGTTAAAATGAGTCTTTCATGGGTTTTATGATGAAAAATGGAAGCTTAATGTTTTTAATGATATGGTATTTAATCATTATAGAAGAATAAAATAAATACAACTATAGTTCATAATTATAGGTGATCACAATTTGATCATGATGGAGGGTGAGCCAATTATATACCTCCAATTCATTGGGTAATGTTCATTATATTCAATGGAAATAATGATATGGATAGATTTTGAGTGTTATCATATAGGTATATAATGGATTTAGTTATTTATGACATGGGTTTAACATGAGTGAACAAGATATATGAATATGATACCAAATGATACCTAAATGGGATTTATATGCTTGTAATTATTTTTAAATTTTTATTTGAGAAAAATATTTTTTTTCAAAAATGGACATGATTTGATTTATATTCTCAGTTTTTATTATTAAAAAGTATGAATTTCCAAGGTTTTTTATATTTTTCAATGGACCAATTAGTTTCATTCCTTTTATATCCCTTACTAAGATTTTCTTTCTTATCTCATGTTTATAAATGTTCTTCACATGGACTAAGGATGAGTAAGGACTATTATGATGTCCATTTATGAATAAAAGAAAATATACCATTAATGATTTAATTGTCTCAAGAGTGAAACATTAATTTGAACTGGATAATATTATTTTTGTAGAAGAAATCGAATTTTTTTCTTAATATTCCACATGTAATTTAATTTTTTTCCAAATTATATAAAAAAATAAACAAAAAAAATATGGGAATGTATGAAAATTGAATCCTTTCTATTAAACTCATAATTATATGTTAAATAACATATAGAGTTTTATAATTTTTATAAAGGAAATGTTTAGATAAATTTTTAGGTTAGGATGATTAAGATGGGTATAGTTTATGATTTTTATATACCATCTTAGGATAATAAGTCTATGGTTGATCATAATTTGGATGGAATAGATACCCATTTTTTAATTTTATGTTATGGGAGTGATTTGTGATTTTTCATTGAGTTTTAATAGTTTTTGATGCATATTTCATTCTTTAGTTTAAAATGTGAATGGTTTATTTTAATAAAAATGATTTTATAATTTTTATACATAATTTGAAATCTATAGATATGATTTAGTTTAAATATGATCTTTGATAAAGGGTTAATTTAAATAAAATGGTCATTACATTTTGGGCATATATTTTTTATCATATCAAAAACCGTGGTATTGAAAAATGACTTGGAGACTATGTGAATAATGTTATTTTAAAAAATTTAGACTATATTGGGAACATAATATGATTAATGTAAAAGGAAACATCACTGTATACGGTGGGGTTTTATTTGAGGAATAAATGGTGAATTTTATTTTGGAATCGTATATTATTTTATTATGACATTATGAGTTATTGTTATTATTTGGAGATAATTCTTATATTCATCAATGTGTATGATATAAAATAATTACAATATTTGTGTTTCAATCTTAGTCATGAATATTTTCAAAAATTTTAATATAAAACCCCAACCTTGGAAGCCTGGATCTGGTGTATTATTTTATTACATTATCATTATTTCATGGAATCAAATCCTGAAAGACCGATCAGTTTAGTAGTTTTGGAAACCCATATTACATACATAAACATTACAATAAATTTGATACTATAAAATATAATATAGTAAATACTTGGAGAGTATCAATATTCTCATAGATTAACCATGAATATAAGTCATAATACACATCATGGTATCATAAGAATAATAAAACATAATAAAGGGGTGAGATAAAATGCTCAGTAAGGGTAATAATATAATAAAATCTATTACGAATTAATATGAATAAACATTTTGACTAGGTGTATAGCTAAAACAAAATCCATTTAAATATAGTATTGCATAATATGTTAAGAATAAATAAAACCATATAAAATAATCACATGATCTACAAAACATAACCATGGATATCCTAATATTCAAATAATGACATGGAATATAAATAAGTACTCTCATAATTATTGACTCTGTAATGTGAAACATCATAAATATACTGTCAAGGATTCATCCAGGACACCATACATAAACATGTAAGACATCAACCAATACCCAAACTAGTTTGTCTCTTAAGACCTACTGGTGAATTAAAGTGATATATGAGGCCCTCAAACAACTTACAATATCCAATCCATTCCACATATGATAACATAAACAACATAAACATTCTTATTCAAAAACAAGCATACAAATTGTGAATACTTTAACCACAAACCTTGAATGGTATAAAAATAAAACATCCACAATCAAACTGATCATAAAACCTTTAATAATATAAGGTATATTGTATCATAATAGAACAAACTCAATAAAATATAAGATTCAAAAAATAATGTTAACAAAAACAAAAATAATCGAATAAAATAATCTGAAATATCATGAAAAATACCTTTTCAAATTAAAATATGTTATTTAAAAGTAACACATTTTTAAAATAGAATACTTTATCTAAAAAGTTCATTGTAAAATTTTAAATTAATCTTATAAATATAAATGATTCATGATTGTGGTAAAATTCAGTCATGTTATATATTTCAAAAATAAAAACACTTTCTGTATTTTTGTTGAAAATTTCATAATGTAGCTCATTTTGAAGATAACAAAAAGATTCAATTAAAACCATTTTATAAAAATTATAACATCGGTAAAATGCATAAAACATTTTTTGGACGATATTAACAATATTTTAGGAAAATATTTCTAAGAATAATGGGCATGGATAATAAGTATTCTCCAACATATAGTTACATATAACCAATCTCGGATAATAATTAGATTATGAAATTTACTTTTAACTTTTAATTTCCTTTATTTAGATATGATTTATACTATTTTATAATGGTTTAAAACATATTATTAATTCATAAAATAACCATGTACATATTTATGATATCATATATGATCTTGTTATATCATTTTGTTAATAATATTATGTTATTACCCTTGTTTTGGGTGTTAACTACTTCATTTTCCAATACATGTTTTGTCATGTAAGTCATGTTTCATATGAATAAGCTATAAATATTTTATTTAAAGAATTATATTAAGTACCTATATTTTATGTTTACTAAACATATAACCTATTATAATAATACTTAAATTTTTAATGTTGAAAATAAATCTTAGCAGGTCGTGGACATGGTAGGTTGTACATACACACGGGTGATGGTATCATTCCCTTAATAGTGAAAGGGTACAAAAAATGGATAAAATTTTAATTATACAGAATCAATATCAAGTAATATTTTTTATTTATATACATTATTTATATCATTATACCCATCCTAAAAAAGTTTTTAAGAAAAAATGAGTACACCACAGCCTACAGACGGTAGGTCGTACATACGCACATAAGAAGATTTTCATTTTCATGTGATGAATTAAATAATGAATATGTTTTTCCCATAATAATAGTAACATAAAATAATATAGATTATACTAGATTTATTATTTTAAAATTTAAACAATTCATAAATAGGTAGAAAATGAATAAATGGACTTTGATGAGTTAGTAAAAATGATTACATTTTCTTAGGGGGGGACTTCATTCTGATCTTTTCTTAAGGGACATAGGGTTGGAATTTCTGTAAGAACAGGATCTCAAAAACATATATAAGTATATTGGGAGGATAAATTGGCAAGACATATTCAAGATAGAAGGTTCAAATTCATTTGAGGAATTGAGAGAGGAGGTTCCTTTTATAATTAAGGTGGGGGAAATTTTGGAAACTGTCAAAATATTAAATCAATAAAAATTAATTTATAATTTAAAATTGGTAAAAAGTGAGTTATTAAAATTATAAGATATGTATAGGTAAAAATACTCTTAACAACTAATTTTTAGATATTTTTAGTTCACACTCATACCCTTATTTTTTTTCTTTAACCCTTATTTCATTTTTTAACTCTTACCATGACAACATGTGTTTTTACTACATAATGGTAAATACAGTTACTATAAAAAGTAAAAAGATACTTAAATGGATTAGTGATAAAAAATTAACCTTATCCCAAAATTTTTTACGAATTTTATATGATTTAAAAAAATATTATTTATTTTAAAGAATCATTAATGTCGTTTTTGATACAACTCATTTCATTAATTTCTTAAAATATAATAACAACAATATATCTTAAAAAAGTATATTAACTCATCACTACCATGTCAAACTAATATCTAAAATTTTTTGATGACATTAATTATATAAAAATATATTTATTTTAATAAATTTAATATCATTTATTTGATATTTCTATTAATTATTCAATTTATACATCATCTTTATATAATACATTAAGATAATTATTTATTTCCCAAAAGTAATGTTAAATTACCAGGATAAAGAAAAACATTTTTTCTTTCAAATTACTATGTATATTTTAATTTATTATCTCAATAAGACTATATTAAAAATGGTATAGTTATTAAAATATGAGTTTGAAAACTTTAAGTCTTCAATAAATATAATATAATAAATGTCATATTCTAACCCAAGTGGCTTAAAAAATGTTATAATTGAGGTCCAAATATGGTTTTGATTGAAATCCAGTAATCCAATGAAACCAGGACAAGTGTTATGGTAATTTTATAATGTTTATAATATTATTTTTACCATTAATTACCTGATTTACCATTTATCATGCTAATATTTATTATTCCAAAGTTATTATTAATAATTTTAAAAAAAGAAACCTATTTATGTAATTTTGAACCACTGATCGCAAATATTGAATCCATTTTTAAAAATTCAAAAAATACTTTCTTCCTTTAATTTAAAATTAATCTTCTTGATGAGGTGAGAAAATGATTTATTAATGTTTGAACATGAAAAAGATTTGAAACATTTTTATATCTATATTTAATGATAAATTTATGAAATTGGACGAAATTATGTTAAATTATAAAACAATATATTAGTTATACATTAAAACCAATAAAAATATAATTTAACACTAAACATTATTTTGGGGAAAAAACTTGTTTTCAATTAAAAATTAGTATTTTCATTATTTATCAAAACATAAACCTTCTCTGAATATAACAAAAAATTCAACCTAAGTAAACTTTTATATTCACATTTAAAATAAGAAGTTTATTTTTTAAATTATAAAATATAAAATTATCAAAATTTTATTTAAAATAGGTTCTCCATCAAAAGTCAAAAAAACTGCATTTATAAAAATACAGATTTTTATGTGTAATATTAGGTTTGTTATTAACTTATACCTATAAAATATATTATATGAATGTTAGAAATATTTTATTGAATCTATAAAATATATATTTCATTAATATTATTTACTAATAGTAATTAAGTTTATTTATTAGTATAAAATTCCTTTATGAGCATAATAATAGCTTTTTATAAAAACATTCTCATTATATTCAATTGGTTCTTATATTAATTTATAATTAATTGGTAGCTAAGAAATTCAACTATATATTTTCAAAAGTTAGTGAATACTATTCATAACCTTTAATTTAATTGATAGGTTATATCTAAAAATATTTTAATAATATATCATTTTTTCGTAAAACTCACTCTTGTGTATAACGCAAGCTATCAAAGAAATTTTGTCATGCATATAACATAAGCTGACTTAGTGTTTCATGAATTAAAATCTATATAATAAATTAAATTTATTTTAAAATAATAAATATTGAAAATTATTAGGTTATTACAATCTCCCCAATTTAATTAAATTGCATCCTCACAATTTATACGTGATCTATAAATTAATAGCTTGATATTTGAAAATACTATTACTGATGAAACCACATAATAAATAGGGTTAATAACACATATTATTAATATGTTGGAAATGGAAATATGAATATCACCACAAAACTAGTATTTTTAAAAAGGATAATATTTCTGGAATGTATAGATACAAACATGGCCGAGAAGCATAAATATTTTCTAGGAGTGATTGAGGTCATCAACCACAAACAAGTGAATGATCAATGAAAATTTTATGGCTTCTAAGACACAAATCTATTATGATTCAAAATACCATCGCTTAAAAATATAATTTTTTTAGAATTTTTCTTAGAGTTGAGGAATTAGTTATCTCTATAATAATGTAAGGGAATATAATTGCATGATATATTTCTATAAACAAACTATTATCCATTGGTTGTGCATTGAACTATTTATAATTCCTTTCATAGCACAAGTTGCTTCATAGGGTGAATTAATAAATTAACCTATAAAACATATTCCAAAAATAAACATCACCCTATTCATAAATGTTTAATAATTATAAAATTAAATTATCATTAATCGTACCAAAACACAATGCATATCTTATTTCTAACCTTCCAAACATGTGAATACCTTCATCATATATTCCCATGAAATGTAAAACTTTATTGAAAACATGCATGCTTACTTATTATTTAAATAGAACATAGATTAATTGATATAATCCTTAAGTCCAAATTTTTTTTGAACTCCATCAATTATGGAATAAAACAATTTTTAAAAAAAATTAATTAGTTACAATGTAATTAGTACTATCCAATTAACTTTATCCAAATCAATCATCCTTTTATTCAGACGTCATTATCTTATTATCATGAAAACATTAAGGGTTATATTTCCCTCTAGCATATGTTCTCTAAAAGGAGTATCTTATTACTTAGTCACTTTTCTTTGTCATAGATACCATTAAACATACAATCTTGAATCTGTAATGAAATATTACTACAGAAATATATTTACATGTTCCATAATTATTATAACCATTGAATCATTAATAAAATACTCAAATAAAATAATTATCAAATCCAAAACATTAACTCATTATTCATTCCTCTTAAAATGTATTAATAACATAAGTTTTACCTTGATCCCTTGACTTCTTCTGAGGTATATTCCCTTGACTTTTGGGGTATTCATTTCCACAGTGACTGGTCTCCTTAATGTTGAAACATTTCACATTTAAAGCTCCTTTATTTCCCTTATAATCACAAGATTGGTTTACCTTTTCTCCACAATTTTAACACCCCCATCATTTCCTTTAGAAAAGAACCAGGGATTTTTTACCCATAATTATCACATATGGGAAATTCATTCTTCCTATTTTCCTTTTATTTATCTCTTGATACATAGTTATTTTCTTATAATGCTTTCCCATAAAGTCATAAGTCATAGATAATTATTTATCTATATTGATAATACATGATATTATGTCTTTGTTTGATAATAATGTTTGGGAGACCAAGGAATTTCATAGTAATGTCTTTAACTCATCAAATAATGGATAAATATTATTCTTTGTATTATGAATGTAGTTTATAGCATGCCCTGATTACCTTGGAAAGTTGGAATTATATTGATCAACATTCTCATATTCCTTTTGCATGAAACTCAGAAATTTCCTCTCCATATCTACTATCTTTTTGCAAGGAAAATATTTTTCAATGTAAAGATCCTCAAAATCCTTCCATTACATGTTTTCTATGTCCTCATCCTCCTTTGTGTTTTGAATCAATAAACACTATTGATTTGAATCTCTAAAAAGATGATAAACCATCAAGAAAATATTATCCATTTCCTTACATTCCAGAAAAGAAATATATATTTCCAAAGTAACTTTTCAATTTAACTACCTCAAATGTATTTTTAGTTCCATTTATTGTTTGAGGTTTTTTTCTCATGAAGAGTTCTAGCATCGTTCCTTCACATTATGGGTCAAGATTATCCAATAGATACATACATATAAAGAATGTACATTATCCTATGTCTAATGGTTAAAATCATGTTTTTAATTTATAAATTATCTATATCCATGTTTAAGATATCATATATGACCTTCTTATATCTTTTGGTTAATAATATTTTGTTATTACCCTTGTTTTAGGTGTTAACTGCTTAATTTTCCTATGCCTGTTTTTTCATGTACGTCATATTTCTTATGAATAGGATATATATATATATATTATCTAAAAAATATATTAACTTAAAAGATATTATATTTACTCATTATATACATTTTTATAATCATATTTAAATGGTTAATTTGGAAAATTAATCTAATTGCATCGTTGAGATGGTAGGTCGTACATACACATGAGCGACGATATCGTTCCCTTAGTTTTGAAAGGGTAAGTAAATGGAAGATATGTTAACTATATAAAATCAATATCATATCATATTTATTTTTTATATCCATTCTTTCTATCCTTATACCCATCCAAATATAGTGGTGATGAAATGCATATTACACCACAATGTGAAGATGGTAGGTTGTACGTACGCACACGTAGTGATTTGGTTTTTCATAGGATGGATAAAAGGAAGAAAATTTGTGTCCCATAATCATAGTAAAATTTCAACATATAAATAATACTATATTTATTACTTTATAATGTATTCAAGAAATGAAGAGGAAGTATAATAATAGATGAACTTGGATGAGTTAGTAAAAATGATTATCTCTTCTTTGGCGAACTTCTTTTTTATATCTTCTTAAGGGATATAGGGTCGGAATTTTTTTAATATTAGGATCTCTAGAAGATATATATAGATATTGAGAGGACAAAGTTTCTGGTAATAGTCTAGCTATAAGGCTCAATGTGGTGTGAGGAAGTTATGGAGGAGGTTCCCTTATATAATTTTGGTGAGGGTCACTTTTGAAAACTCTCAAAATATTAAATTAATATGAAATAATATCTAATTTAAAATGAATATAAGGTGAGTTATTTTGAATATAATATGAGTATGGGTCTAAATACTATGAATAAATATTTTTACGCAATTTTAGGTCACATTATTACCATTATTATTTTTCTTTAACCGTTATTTAATTTGTTTAACTCTTACTGTGACAGCATGTGTTGTTTACTTCTTAAGGGTTAATATCATTACTATAAGATGTCAAACAAACCCTAAATGGATCATTTATAAGAAATTTAAGCTTATATAAATATGTTTTCCTAATATTAATTTTTTTTATTTTACATCTTATAATAAGATTTTAATTATTTAAAAAAGTCATTAATGTCAATTTCGATACTATTCATTTCTTGACTTTTTAAAAATATAATACCATATGATATATTTGAAAAAAATACTCTTAACACGTTCCTAAGATGTAAAAATAATATATAGAATTATTTTATGACATTAATCATATCAAATTACATTTATTTAAATATTTTTAATACCATTTATTTGATATTTCTATTAATTAAACACTTTCTACATATTCATTGTATAAACATTTATAGTAATTATTTATTCCCTTAAAATCAAAGGTAAATTAATATGACAAATAAAAATATTTTATATTTCAATTTACTATTTATAGTTAGATTTATCTTATGTATAAACCTATATTAGAAATGGTATAGTTTTTAAAATACAAATACAAAATATTTTACTCTTTATTAAGTGAAATATAGTAAATGTCTTACTCTTACCCATGTGGCATAAAAATCTTATAATTTCAGATAAAAGAAGATATTTGTTGAAAAGAACCCATCCAATGAAATTAGGAAACATATCATTTAATTTTTTAATATTTATAATATTTTTTTACCCTTAATTGCATGATTTATCTTTTACTATGTTAATGAACAAAATTACTAAAGTTACGATTGATAGTGGCCAAAAGTAAAAGATACCTATTAAAATAATTTATAATCACTAATTATAAATATAAAATCAATTTTTAAAAATTCATTAAACAAAATTTTTAGTAGTTAATATAAAATTAATCCCATTGACTTGGTGAGAAAATGATTTATTAATGTTTAAACATGGAAAAGATTGAAACGTTTTTATAGCTAAAATTGTGAAATTGATTCCAATTACCTGAATTGTAATAAATTATAAAATAATATTCTAATTATACATTAAAACCAATAAAAAATATAATATGACACTATAAATTATTTCAATGAAAAAAAAATTCAATTAAAACTTAGTATTTTTCAATATTCATCAAAACATGAAACATACCAAAAAGTACAAAAAATTCAACCAAAATAAAGTTTTATTTTTTCCTTTTATATAATAAGTTTATATTTTCTAACATAAAATATAAAAGTTTCAAAAATTGGATTTAAAATTGATTTTCCATCAATAGGAGGGAAAATGACTTTTTAAAAATAAGTGTTTTTATGTGTAATATTGAGTTTTTTATTATATTATTCCTATAAAATATATTCGATGAATGTGAATAATATTTTATTGAATAATTAAAAATATATTGCATTAATATGATTCACTAAAATTAATTAATTTAATTTACCAGGATAAAATTTCTTTATGAGCATAAAAATAGTTTTTATAAAAAAATTCTCATAATACTAAAAATTCAGATTTATCTAGTGTTAGGGCTTCAACAACGATAACAAAAAATGTTGTCAAAGAACCCCTTTATTAGTGCTAAAAAAGATCTATTAAATAGGGAATATTATCAGCTCTTTTTTACAAGCGTACAAAATGGTCCATCCTTTATCATCACTTTTAAAAAAAACTTATAAATGTGTCCATTTATCTCTACTTGTAAAAATGCAATGATAATGAGGTGGTGGGGGTGTTTACCATTAAATTTTTAAATGATCTGATAAATAATCCCCTTTATCGGTGGTTTTTTATAAGTAATGATAAATGTATGCATCAAAAAAAATATTTCATTTAACATAATATATTAATATAATAATATATTATATATTTTATAAATATTTTTTAGATGAGGCTAAATAGGAACTTATATTTAATATATAAGATAATTAGTAAAAATGACTTATAAAATATTTTTAAAAATATTTTTAATTAATAATTTTCTTATTATTATTTAGTAATATCCAGTTAATATCAATTTAAAGATAAAAAATAAAAAAAATTAATAAACTATCTAAAATAATTTGAAAATGTTACTCGAACATTAAATGACCATAAATTCAGATCTAGGTGTCTGTGTAGGCTATACCACATATCAAAACAATGTTTGTGATAATATCTATGCCCAGGTGCCTAAAAGTAAACCTTACAACACATGTTTTGAGGCCAAAAAGTGCCCAAAGGGCTCCAAAACTGAGTTTTTAGTCGGGGTACCCCATTTTTTAAACATTTGATATAGTTTTATCCTCTTTTTATGGGGAATATTTTACCTTTTTTCTTAGAGATTGAATTTATTCCTAGGGATTATATTCATATTGATATTAAGAATTTAAAATTTTATCATTTGTCACAATGTACTGTTATTTATATTAAACATATAAATGTTTTCTTATATTTAATTATAATAAATCACTCATATAAATACATATGTCGACATATTTAAGTAAAAATTTATATTCTAATATATGTAAATAAATACATCTTCTAAAAATATACTTAAAATAATATCTATTCATTTTTACATTATAAATACATATTGATATATGTGTGTATTAATAAATAGATATATATTTTTATTATATTATGGTATATATAAATGAATATAATATATAATATATTAAAATAAATATAAGTATATATATATATCACACACACATATTGTATAAATATATTTAAAAATAATAATAGTAATATATTTAAATATATATGTAAATATATGTTAATAAAAAATATTACTACTGGAAAATGGACATATACTCACGGTTCAAAAACATGGTTATAGCCCCAAAAAATGTGGATATATCCCATACCCATGGTTTTGGGAACTATGAGAAATCGAAGCATAAATATAGCCTTAAGATATACTAAATTTTTAAAAACTCTATTCACGTGGTTTTAAAACTGTGGGTAAAGGTCTTTTGCACCTTTGCATGACCCGGTACCCACGGTTTCAAATCATGGGTATAGGTTTTAAAAAACCGCTCGTGAGTTTTGATCCCATAACCTCTTCATTCCTAACATTTTCCCTTACCAATTCCCCAACATCATATATGTGTGTGTGTATTTATATATATATTGTTAAATATAGTTATTTAAACTATTTTGTATATTGGGTAGACCCATGGGTATAGAACTATCGCAAAAAAAATATGTTCCTTCACACACGTGGGAAACCAATACCCACAGTTTTTCATAACTGTGGGTATAGGTTTCTAGCAAAAGACTATCCACACAGTTTTGGGAAAATCGTGGGTATAGGTTTGACCTATACCCACAATTCACATCAGAACCCTAGGTATATGCCTTTTTTCAGAAACCATATCCGTGGTTTAGGAAAACCATGTGTACATATACCCATGGTTTTCTTAAACCATGGATATAAGTTATGAATAAATTATAATACCCACAATTTTCCCAAAACTTTTATTATATGTCTATTTTCCAATAATTTATATAATTAAATAGATAGCAAGACAACATGGTGTAGTGGTATAGGTGTTCCACTGCTGAATGAGAGGTACATGGTTCAAATCAAGGCAAGCACACATGAGGCTAGAATTTTTTAAAGAGATTATAGTGGTGAAAACCACTAATAATGGGGTGGAGTGTTGTTAAAGCGGTTGTGGAAGTGTTGATAAAAGGGTCAGGTGCTCGTGGATATTTATTTTTTTACCCCCTTTAACAACGATAAAAAGGTGTTGTTAAAGGGACATTATAGCAACACTTTTTTAGCTTTGATAAAAGTTTCAGTCCTTGAAATTACATCATATTATCAGTGCTTTTAAGTACGGATAAATTTATATTCCAGAACTGTTAAAAGCCTTTTTTGTATGATCAATTTTTCTTATATTCATTTCTAATAAATTGGTATCTAATGAATTCAAGTATATATTTTCATAAGTTAGCTAATACTATTCATAATCTCCAACTTAACAATTATGTTATATCTTATTATATTAAATAATAATATTTTAATAATATAATATTGATCAGAAAAAACTCTATCATGTGTATAACACAAGTTATCAAAAAAACTATTTCTTGTAAAACATGCTAACTCGATGTTGTGTGCATTACAAGCTATATAATACATTAAATTTAATTAAAAATAAAAAATTATTGTAAATTATTAGGGTGATACATTTAAAGGTATTAATATATGTAATTTTTTGATTATGTATTTAAGTATTATTTTTGAGATTTTGTAGATTTGGGATGGTTTATTCATTTTGAGTATTATATTGGATTTTGTAAATCATTTTTGATTTAAAACTGATAGAAGTAATAACTTATCACTATTTGGTAATTATCGTGATTAATTAGATGTTAAATTTAATATAAATGACCCCTCTTGGATGTTCATTATAATTTAAGTCGAATGAAATAGATTTGAATACTAGTTTAAACACACAAGTAAAGAATGATATTGTGACAATAGTTTTGAAGAAATCAAGTAAGTATATATTTTCATGTTATTGGTATTGATAGTAAAGTAACCCATCAAACTAAATAAAAAAGATGTTTTAATGATTTTTCTTCATTTATAATCATTTTTGATGAATTCATGGTCACTTATCCCTTTGTGAAATGAGTTTAAAATTACAATATTATTTCATGATGAACATCTTTTAATAAAAGTATAACATTGTTGAGAAGAACTTCAATCCTTTATAGTGAATATGTTTCCTCCATATCCACATTTCACATCTCAGTATTGTTTACTTTATTAACCCAAAAATTATGTATATGAATATTATATCTTTTTAAACAAATATTCATAAAATTTTTCAAATACACCCCTAAATACCGTAATAGTTTAGTGCCTTCGGAAACATGGAATACATTCTTCTAACTTTTGAAATATCATCAACATCTCCCACAAAGATCATCCCCTTTTGTAATCCTACGTAAATGATTTATTTATAACCCGAGAAATGGAAAAATAAGAAATGGTGATCTTATTTTCCCAGTAATAGTAGAAAATAATAGATGAACAAATGAATGTAAAAAACATAAACAAAACTTTTGAATAAAAAATATTGAGTCATGAAATAAATCATATCAGTTGGTAAAGAATCAATCAAAAAGGAACATTAACTGTGATAACATATCATTAGAATAAAACATTAACTTGTGTCAAAAACATAAACATAGAAAATCATTTCTATATTATCCAAGGCTCATATCCTAGAACATCGTAACAAGAAAAGTCCATTACTGAATCGGGTTTACTTATCGTTCCAGCCCTTTAATGTTGAACTAGGTTTACTTTTTTTCTAATAATGTCTATATCATGGGATATAAATCATTAAACAATGAATTGGAGGGATATATAGGTCCCACCCATGTCATAATGAAATCATTCATACATGTTTCACCAAAACATAAACCATTCATCATAACATAACCAAAGGAACAAAAAATTCATTTCTAAAACATCATTCCATAAAAATCCATATAAAATAAATGGATTTAATAAAAATAATCTCATCATAAACACAGTAAAATCATATAAAAACATAACACTTTGTCATATTATATGGAAAATAATTTGGATAAAATACGTGAAATTAATTCATGAGGAAAATATCATATCTTGTTCTGCAAAAATATTTTATTTTCTCAAAAATCCAGGTAATTTTAAAAGAAAAGAATTTAATAAAAAATATACATGAAATATTGTTAAGTAATTTTCATGGAAATAATGTGTTATGAAAGTGTAAAAATCCATTCATGCCATATAAGTTAAAAAAAATATCCTCATACTTTTTTCGGAAAAGTCAAATAAGTACCTCATATTGAATAACGACAAGATATTCCCTTCATACCATTTAGTAAAAATCCACAAATTGGTAAAATTGATTTTAAAAAATTGTATAAGAATAAAAATATTATTAAATATTTATGGAACATGGATATGGATGATAAATATACCCCAATAAATAACTACATATAACTAATCTCGTATAATAATTATATTGAAAAATTAACACTTACCTTGGGTCCGATATCATTCATATACATCTGAACCTCTTGTATAATGATTTAAATAATGTTATTGACTTATTATAGAATCATAATAATTTTTATGATATCATGTATTATTATATTATCATCCATTTGTTAGTAACATTTCATTGT
The DNA here is from genome assembly GCA_963277665.1 of Viscum album. NCBI lineage: Eukaryota > Viridiplantae > Streptophyta > Magnoliopsida > Santalales > Viscaceae > Viscum > Viscum album. The sequence goes on from OY728139.1 coordinate 1,100,104,541, forward strand.
CTATAACACCCCGAGATTTTATGAGAAATGTTCTTTTTAATTTCTTTGATGTCTTCTATTGTACAATACACCAATATTAGCTTGTACTATATGCAACACAATATTATCTTGCAGTATGTGAAACACTATTCTTGGCTTGTGTTACACACAATTTCAGGTTCGTTTTGGGGAAATTATTCTATGAAATAGTAAGTATCAATTTTTTTAATGTATAAATGAAATAAGTTTAGATTACATTATATGCAACACTAAAGAGAGCATTCACTACATGCAGCCCAAACTTGGCTGGCAATTCACGCAATTGTGACCTTCCTCGATAGCGTGTGTAGTACGCAATACCAGGTTTCACTAAACAACGATATGTTATTAAAATAATATATAAACTAGCCGTTATGAATAGTAATACCAACTTTTTGTTATTTTATAAATTTTACCTTTCAAAATGGACATAATTTTATGGATTCGGAAAATCATAATTAGCCTAGGGTGAATTTTTCTGAAAAAAATCAATTTTTGATGAATTGTGAAAAACACTAAGTTACAGTTTAAAACAAAATTATTATTTAAATAATTATTTATTTTGTTTAATTAATTTTAGTTCAAAATAGATAAATAATACATAAATAATTTCAATGTAATTGGAGTCATTTTATAATAATTTTAGATATATAAAAATTTTATTTAACTTTTTACCGTCTTTTACCCACCTCCTAGGAGAATTTTCAAGATTACATAAAACATAATTTTACTGCTTCTGTGAGTGTAATTTCAAAAATACAAGGGACACGGTTGATATCAGTAAGTAAAATTTGATTCAATAAGATAAAAAGAATTTTTTGTGAATAGTAACTTTTTACTTTTATTTACCACGGTTAAAAGTAAATAGGGTAATTTTAGGGTAAAAATGATATTATTATTACCCTAAAACATGTCCTAATTATATTGGATAAGTGTAATTCGACCAAAAACAACCTTATTAATAAAATATGACCATTTAGGTTTACATGGATTTGATTAGGACATTTATTATTATTTAATTCAAAGAAGAGTTAAAAGAGTTAAAATCAATGTTTAATAAGTAAAACATTTTTAATATAGAGTTATACATAAGATAAATTAGACTATAAATATTAATTATAAATATAAAAAGATATTATACATAATGGTATATTATTTATAATTTTTAGACAACAAATAATTTAATTTATTTATGACACAATAATGATGCAGTAATTACTTTATTAAAGAAATATTAACATAATTGATATTATAAATAACCAAATAAATGTAATTTGAGACTTTTTATGAATTAAGATAATTTTATAGGTTAATATAGAATATTAGTGTTGGTTAGATGAATTTTTTTCAAAGCAATAATGTAATTATAAATTTAGAAAAAAACCAAATAGTGTCAAAATTGACATAAAAGAGTTTTTAAAACAAATATTACATTATTAATTGAAATTTTATTCCTAAAAATATAAGTATCGGCCAAAAGACTTATATAATAATATATATGGCAATAATAAACCAATTGGGGTTCGATTTGTAGTTTATAGTAAGTTTATTAACCATATAGTGTAAGAATACAAGAAGACACGGTACGATTTAAATTATTTAACTTATTGTTTAATCTAAATGGTAACCTAAACTTGTCTAAAACATATTGGATGAGATAAGTTCGACCCATCCCCAACCTATAATCAAAATAATTCACTTTTGAGCAATTATAAACCAAATATGAATTTATTATAAAACAATATTTTATGTTTTTCCTAAGGTGCCTCTCACCCCTCTTATAAAAAGGAACCTCCTCCCTCACCTCTTTACACTATTTTGAGCCTTCAAGCTCGGACAAACCCTACCAATTTCTCTTCTCAACCTCTCTATTTATATCATACACATTCTGGTCTTCTCAAAAGACCAACTCTAGTTCCCTAAGAGGAAGTTTAAAAGAGGAACGTCGAAGAAGAGGTAATCTCTTCTACCGATTCTTTCAAGTTTCTTCCTTCTTCTACTTCCTCTTATTTAGTTGTTTAATTATAAATTAATAACATAAGTATTTATTATATAATTATATGTTATTATATATAATAAACAACCCTATTTCACCTTCTATCCATCCTATGAAAAACAAAATCACTGTGCGTGCGTACGTACGGAATATCGTCTCCACGCTGTGGTGTAATATGCTTTTCTAACACCACCTTACTTGGAAGGGTGTAATGGTGTAAAGAATAAATATATATTATTATTATAACATGATAAAAGTTCTGATATATTATATCATCCACACCAATTCCATTCAATAATTATGGTAATGGTATCTTCTCGTGAATACGCACAGATTACCGTTTCCACGACATGATGTGATTCATTCTCCATGTTAACCATTCAAGAATTCTTATAAAGTATATATAATGAATAATAATGAAATATATGACATGATAAAGCTACTTTATTTATGTGTGTATATATATATATATCAACTACTTACTTCCATTCAAGTCAATGAGGAATGGAAAACCGCATTGATGAGTACGTACGGCCTACTGTCTCCAGGAACGGTGTATTTCATTTAATTTATATATCTATTATATATATATATATTGAATATATTTGTGATATATAAACCATTATTTAAATTATAGATGTAATTAAATCCTGATATCAATAATAATAATATCAATAACAACAAGTCCAAACACGTACGATAAATGAAACGATTTTACCCGAAACACTACTTTAACATGGAATTAACAGATGGACAGTTAATATAAAGTCATAAGTGAATCATATATGATATCATAAATTTTATTATGATTCTATTACGAGATAATAATATGTTTAAACCCACTATACAGGAGTCTCAGACACATATGGAAGAAATTGGAAATTAATAAGGGGAAATTATTCTAATCTCGTTCTTATCCGAGATTGTTTATTCGTAAGTATTTACTGGGGTTATATTTTTCATCCATGTCCATAAAAATGTTTTAATAAAGTGTTTAATATTCTTCCATGTATTTTTAAAGTCATTTTTACCCCTATTGACTTTTACTTTGGATTATGGATGAAATCTTGCTTTTTTTACCATACGTGGTAATTTTTTACTTTTCCGTTAAAAGTACGAGGAGAATGTTTTTTTAGCTTATATGGAATAATGAGTTTTTATGGTTTTATAATGCCTTATTTTCATGAAGATTACTCTATAATATTTCATTAATATTTTCTAAAAAATCATTTTCTTTTAAAATTGCATGGTATTTTGTGAAAAGAAAATGATTTTAAAGAAGGAAGGATATTTTCCTCAAGAATTAATTTCATGTGTTTTATCAAAACCATTTTCCATCTTAGATGAAATTATTTCATATGTGTATGTTTCAAGTATAATTTTACTATGATTTACATGGTTTCACTTTTCTTATGATGAAATGATATCCATTTTTTTATATGGATTATATTATGATGGGATGATGTTTATGAAACCCATTTTATTCATTGGTTTATGATTAATGATTTATGTTTATGTTGTGGAACACATAAGAATGATTTAATTATGAGATGGGTGGGACCTATATCTCCCTCTAATGCATTGGGTAAATATTTATATCTCATGATATAGACATGGCTGGAATGTTAGGTTAATCCAGTTCAGTGATACAGGACTGGAACGAGGAGTGAACCCGATTTAGTAAGGGACTTTGTCCACTATGATAGTCTTGGTAGCAATGCCTTTGATACTATGGAAATCATATCATTTGTTTAATGGTTTTCCATAATTCCATATTTTTTCCCATGTTATTTATCATGATTAATGTTCCTTTATGATCTATGCCCTATGCATTGTCAAGATTTATGTCATTACTCATGATTTTTATGTTTTATGTTCATTTTCCTACGTTAAAATTTTTAGGAATTGTTTTATGCTTCCATGTTTACCCTTACTAAGCCTTTGAGCTCACCCCTTTTATGTTTTCTTTTTCCCCCAGGATATAAACGAAGTTTTTAGGTAGGAAAAAAATATGATCTTTATGGGAGATGTTGAAGAATATTTCACCATGATTAGAAGATTATGTTCCAAGTTTCCAAAGACACTAAACTAATATGGTCATTGGGTGTTTATTTGTGATGTATTAAGTATTCTGAAAAAGTAATGTAATGTCCATATATGTCAAGCTTTGGGTCTCTACTGTTGGTATCAGAGTGAAGGTTTATTTATCCTTTCAAAACTAGGATGTGAAAACATTAGTGAGATCCCTAGAGATATTTCTAAAGTATGTCTAGGGATGTCCCTAAGTTTTATTATAACTAGAGGTTAAAGTCCAAGAATTATGTTGATGATCATGAATAACCCAGGGTGAACATATGATATCATCGGTTAAAGAAGGCGTCATAAGTTATACATTCTATAAGTTACTTTTTATGATTATGTGGTTCCTCGTTATTTTAATTTTCTCTTACACAATGGTTTCTAGTTTAAGTTAATGGATGGAACCAGAAGGAATTGGGTTAACATTGAATCTGATGGATAAATTGGTGACTATGAGCAGCGAAATTTCGTATTGCCTAGAGAGAAAGATATTATGATTATGTAGAATCAAATATCACCATATATGATTAACAAGGTGAACTATTGTTGTATTCCAAATTCATCAAATAAGAGGAAGATGGAATTTTATGCATGTTCTCTTCGTGAGGAGCATAGGGAAAGGAAGATTGAGATTTATAAAGAAGGGAAGAAGAACCTTGAGGAATACCTCAGAAGGAGGGGAAGATGTTATCTATGTGCGGAAAAGGGTAATAGAGTGACATACTATTATAGAGTTCAATGTCTGATATGTGGAGAACATTTGCATTAACCAACTCAATTCCCTGACCTAAGAGGTTATGTCTAAATCGACGAAGGACCATTTCCATGCCAATCATTGAAGAGGATGGATTAAATGGTTTATTTATTGGAATTAAAGAATAATGTTGATGAGATACGTTTATGGTATATTGAAAAATCTATGTATTGTTCCATTGTGGTTTTACAAAATAATATGGTCCTGATAACCATGAAAAGTTATTTTGGAAATCATATGATATGCGCATAATGAAGGGATGTGGAGAAAATGAAACGTTTGATTTTATTCATGAGCTCACGATTGATATAAGGAAAAAGTGATATCATGGTTTGAGTATATAGAAATTTCGGGATTTTTGGTATGTGGAAAGAGTTAACTTGTGACAACATTCATGTTTTCACTAAGGTTCTATGGTAATTAATGATTCAAAAGAATACATGATTAAGGTATTCACATGTTTGGAATGTGACCAACAAGATATATCTTATGATATATGGTGGATAAATGATGGTATTCAAGTTCTTGTTATGTGACCTTTCAAATAATCATTTTCTTTATATTATGAGATTGGACATATATATTTTAGATAAGCCTAAATATTGGAATGGATTATGTTGGGCATCAGATAGTATTGTTTAAGGATAGAACGTTTTTTCGATATTATTTCTAAAATGTTATAATAGTGTAGTTTTTGAAAAAGGGACAATCTGCTGGACGGGCAACAACCCATCGTGTCGGACAAGGTTGCAGGAATCAAACCCACAACCGAAGTGCAACAGGCCTTTATCACCTACCTCTGGCCTATAGGAAGTCACTGGTTAGAAGAAACTAATTTTTTTTATTAAGAGGTATGATATATGGAGTATAAGTCCATTTTTGGAATCATATACAATTAACCTCACCATAGATGGACTTATGTATATTTGATAACTTTTTTAACCTTATGTTTGGGATAGATGGAAGGACCTATCATTTTGTCGCATGATTTGGTAAAACTTCATGGAAGACAAATTCAACTTCATTTCTTTAAGAGATGAAGTGGAAATTGTTCAAGGCACAAACAACAGTGATATTATACCAAAATCAAGTATGTATTTATTTTAATTCTTCAACATTAGGGAAATGATCTTGAAAACCAAAAATGTTGTCCTAGTGCCCTTATATCTGATGAATCAGATGGTAACTTATATCATCACAAATTTATGGCTTTTTGATTGTTGGATTTTTCATAGTCATGTCCTCTACCACTCTCTATCATAACTTGACGGTTAGATTTATCATCTATATGCATATTTTCACCTATGTTCTCCTATGTGGAAACCCAGTGATGAGTTAATTTGGGTAACTGTTACATTTCATACTTTAGTTTTTAAAATTATGATTTGGTATTTCTTTTTACAATATGGGTTTCAATTAATGAAACTTTCAAGTAGTAAACCATTTATAACCCCGACGAATTTCGAGGGTGAAATTCATTTTAAGGGGGGTATAATGTAACACCCCAGGATTTTATGAGAAATATTATTTTTAATTTCTTTGATGTCTTCTATTGTACACTACACCAAGATTATCTTGTTCTATACACAAAACTGTATTAGCTTGCAGTATACACAACACTATTCTTGTCTTGTGTTACACATAATTTCAAGATCGTTTTGTGGAAATTATTCTACACAACAGTAATTATAGATTTTGTTTAATGTATAAATGAAATAAGTTTTGATTATGTTATACGCAACACCAAAGGGATCTTTCACTACATGCAGCCCTGAATTGGCTTGCATTTCACGAAATCGTGACCTTCCTCAATAGTATGTGTAGTACGCAATATCGGGTTTCACTAAATAACAATATGTGATTAAAATATTATATAAACTAGCCATTATGAATGGTAATACCCACTTTTTAGAATTTTATAAATTTTATCTTTCAAAATCGACTTCATTTTTGGATTCGTAATATCGAAATTAGCCTCGGGTGAATTTTTGGTATTTTTCTGAAAACATTCAATTTTTTATTAATAGTAAAAAACGATGAGTTATAGTTTAAAACTGAATTTTTATTTTATTAATTATTTATTTTATTTAAATTTATTTTAGGTCAAAATAGATACATAATACCTAAATAAGTTCAATGTAATTGGAACCATTTTATAATAATTTTACATATATAAAAACTATATTGAACTTTTTACCATATTTCACCCACCTCCTTGGAGAATTTGCAAGCTTACAAAAAACATAATTTTACCACTTCTATGAGTGGAATTTAAAAAATCTGAGAGACACAGTTGATATAAGTAATTATAATGTGGTTCAATAAGATAAAAATAATTTTTGTTGAATAGTAACTTTTAATTTTATTTACCACGGTTAAAAGTAAATACAGTAATTAAGTGTAAAAATTATATTATTATTACCCTAACACATGTCATAATTATATTGGATTAGTGTAATTCTACCAAAAACATCTTTAGGAATAAAAAAAGACCATTTAGGTCCACTTGGATTAGATTAGGACATTTATTATTATTTAATTCAAAGAATAGTTAAAAGGGTTAAAATCAATGTTTAATAAGTAAAACAATTTTAATATAGGGTTATAAATAAGATAAATTATAGTATAAATATTAATTAAAATCTAAAAATATTTCCTACATAATGGTATTTTATTTATAATTTTTACACAAAAAATAATTTAATTTATTTATGACACAATAATGATGTAGTAATTACTTTATTAATGAAATATTAACATAATTGATATTATAAATACCCACATAAATGTACTTTGAGACTTTTTATGAATTAAACTAATTTTCTAGTTTAATATAGCATATTATAGTTCATTAGATTAATTTTTCTCGTAGTAATAATGTTGTTATGAATTGAGGAAAAACAAAATACCAAATAGTGTCAAAATTGACATAAAAGTGTTTTTAAAAAATATATTAAAATATTAATTGATATTTTATTCCTAAAAATATAAGGTTTGTCCAAAAGACTTATATAATAATATATAAGACATTAATGAACCAATTTTAGTTCTATTGGTAGTTTATAGTAAGTTTATTTACCATATAGTGTAAGAATACAAGAAGACACGGTAAGAGTTAAATTATTTAACTTAGAGTTAAATCTAAATTACAACGTTAAAATGGTAACCTAAACGTGTATAAAACCTATTTTTTGAGAGGATTTAGACCCATACCCACCCTATCCTAGAAATAAGTCACAATGGAGCCATTATAAACAGAATATGAATTTATTATAAAATAATATTTTAATTTTTTTTAAGGTGCCCCTCACCCCTCTTATAAAAGGGCACCTCCTCCCTCTCCTCTTTACACAATTTTGAGCCTTCATGATCAGACAAACCCAGAAGATTTCTATTCTCAACCTCTATAGTTATATAATAGAGGTTATGGTCTTCTCAAAAGACCAACTCTAGTTCCCTATGAAAAAGTTTAAAAGAGGCACGTCGAAGAAGAGGTAATCTCTTCTACCGATTCTTTCCAGTTTCTTCCTTATTCTAATTCTTCTTATTTAGTTGTATAATTATAAAGTAATAACATTAGTATTACTCATATACTAATATGTTATTATAAATATGAAATAACCCTATTTAACCTTCTATCCATCCTACGAAAAACAAAATCATCGTGCGTGCGTACATATGGAATACCGTCTCCATGCTGTGGTGTAATATGTTTTTCTACCACCACCTTTCTTGGATGGGTATAATGGTGTAAAGAATAACTATATATGATTATTATAACATGATACATGTTCTGAGATATTATATCATCAACTCCAATTCCATTAAATAATTATGGGAATGATATCATCGCTCGCGCGTACGCACAGATTACCGTCTCCACGACATGATGAGATTCATTCTCCGTGTAAACCATTCAAGAATGATTATAAAGTATATATAATGAATAATAATGAAATATATGACATAATAAAGCTACTGGATTTTTGTATATATATATGTATATATGTCATCTACTTACTTTCATTCAAGTCAATAAGGAAAGGAAAACAACGTTCATGCGTATGTACGGCCTACCGTCTCATTAAACGGTGTAGTTCATTTCATTTATCTATCTATTATATATATAATGAATATATATATGTGATATAAAAATCATGATTTATATTCTGAAAGTATGTAAAGAATGATATAAGTAATAATAATATGAAGAACAACAATTCCAAACACGTACGATAAATGAAACAATTTTACCCAAAACACTACTTTATCATGGAATTGGAAAATGAACGGTTAATATAGTCATAATTGAATCATATATGATATCATAAATATTATTATTATTCTGTTACAAGATAATAATATTTTCAAACCCACTATACAAGAGTCTCGGAAACATACAGAAGAAATTGGACATAAGATAAGGGATAATTATTCAAATCTCGTTCTTATCCGAGATTGTTTTTTCACAAGTATTTATTGGGGTTATATTTTTCATCTATGTCCATAAAAATGTTTTCATAAAGTGTTTAATATTATTCCATTTATTTTTAAAGTCATTTTCCCCTCTTGACTTTTACTTTGTGTTATGGAAGAAATCTTGCTTTTGTTTACCATAAGTAGTACTTTTTGACTTCTCTATTAAAAGTATGAGGAGAATGTTTTTTATCTTATATTGCATGAATGGATTATAGAGTTTCATAACTCCTTATTATCATGAATATTACTATAAAGGATTTCATTACTATTTTTAACAAAATAATTTTATTTTATAATTTCATGGTATTTTGTGAAAGGAAATTGATTTTAAAAAAGACAGGATATTTTCTTCAAGATTTCATTTCAAGTGTTTTATCAAAACTATTTTTCATCTAAGATGGCATTATTTCCTATGTGTATGTTTCAACTATAATGTCTATATGATTTACATGGTTTCACTTTTCTTATGATGAAATGATATCAATTTTTTTATATGGATTATGTTATGATGGGATGATGTTTATGAAACCCATTTTATTCTTTGAGTTATGATGAATGATTTATGTTTATATTGTGGCACACATAAGAATGATTTCATTATGATATGGGTGGGAACTATATCCAGCTCCAATTAATTGGGTAAATATTTATATCTCATGAGATAGACCTGGTTGGAGCGGCAGGTTAATCTGGTTCAGTGATACAGGATTGGAACGAGGAGTGAACTCGATTCAGTAAAGGACTTTGTCCACTATGATGGTTTTGGTAGCAATGACTTAGCTACTATGGAAATATCATCATGTGCTTAATGGTTTTGCATAATTCCACGTTTTTTCCCATGTTAATTACGATGATTAATGTTCCTTTATGATATATGCCTTATGCATTGTCAAGATTTATGTCATTACTAATGATTTTTATGTTTTATGATCATGTTCTTAAGTTAAAATGTTTAGGTATTGTTTTATGTTTCCATGTTTACACTTACTGAGCATTTGAGCTCACCCTTTTTATGTTTTCTTTTCCCCAGGATATAATGGATGGTTTTAGGTAGGAAAAAAAGAAGATCTTTATGGGAGATGTTAAAGAATATTTCACCATGATTAGAAGATTGTGTTTCGAGTTTCCAAAGACACTAAACTAATACAGTCATTGGGAATTTGTTTTGTGATGTATTAAGTATTCTACAAAAGTAATGTAATGTCCATGTATATCAAGCTTTGGGTCTCTACATTGTCACCTGTTATTCGGATATTAACTGCTTTATGTTCTAATTCATGTTTTGTCGGATAAGTTTATGTTCCACTTTTTAAGTTATAGTTATATCATTTATATAATTATATTAGTATAATATATGTCCCATTTAATCATTTGATTTATGTATTTAATCTTGGTTTAAAGAAGATCATGTATAATGAATCGCATCGCATTGTGGAGACAATAGGTCATACGTACGCACAAGTGATGATATCATTAACTTATTGGTTGAATGGTTGGAAATTGAATGTTAAATTAATTTTATAGAATAATTATTATTTTATATTTATTATATAATTCCATTATACTCATCATAATACCCATCCAAATTTATTATTTTTGAATAACAAATTACACCACGGTGTGGAGACGTTAAGTCGTACGTACACATGCATGGTGATATTGTAATTTGTAGGATGGATAAAAGGAAGTATAAGGTTGTACCATAATTATAATAAAATATTTGAATTTATAAGATACATGATTTATTACTTTATTATGGAAACAAAATAATAATAGGAAGTAGAAGAAGAAAATAATTTTGAAAGAGGTGATAAAACAATTACCTCTTTTTCGAGTATCTCCTTCTGATATTGACAAAATGTCTCATTATGATGGAATTATTCTCAAATTGTGCCTTATGTGAGGAATTTAGGGATTTGGGAAGATTATTTGAGTATAACATGGATGAGCCAATGGGATTGAGAGGTTTGAGTAAGTGGGTAGATGTGGTTTCCTTTTATAGGAGGGAGGAGGGGTACTATAGAAAAGTATAAAAATATTATTTTATTATAAATTTATTCTTGAATTCTAGTAGCTCCAAAGTGATATAGTTAAAAGATAATATGTGTATAGTTTTAAGTAAAATCATCCAATAATTTTTAGACATGTATTTATTTTATTTTAAACCTTATATTTTCGGTTTACATTTATTTACACTCTTAATTTTAATTGAGGTAAAAACACTTTAATTATTAAGAGGCGATTAAGTTTAATTTTATGGGGTAAATATCCCATAATTTGAAAATTAATTATCTTTTAGACCTTATAAAATCCACTTTCTAATTTGTTTTAAATTATTTAATAAAATATTATTTTAAAAAAATGTCAATAGTGTCATTTTTTACAGTATTTATTTTATTAAATTTAAATTATTTTTAAATGGTGACATAACATCAAAACAAACAATTTAATTGTCTTATAACATGTAATATTCACATATAAAAATAATTTATGACATATATTATTTAAAATAATATTTATTTTATAATTTATAATATCATTTATTTGACATTTTTCATGATAAAATAATTATTGTATCACTTTGGTGTAAATATTTATTGTGATTATTTAATATCTAAAAATTATAAATAAATTTACATGACGTATATAATTTCATTATATTTATGTATAATATATGTGTTTTATGTTTTATCATGTTTATTACTACATTAAAATCATTATACATAGAAGAGATAAGAGAGTGACATGTTGTCACTTTCTTTTGTTTTAATTATAATTAAATCACTTTCATGTAAAAAGTTCATTAAAGGAATCAATTCTAAACCTTAAGTGATATTGGTCTACATTCATTCATGCAATAGGATTCGGGTAGGTGTTTGGATAATTTTATTATCTTTATCATATGGTTTGTTACCCTAATTTACCCAATTTACCTTTAATTGTGGAAAATAAAAATTACATTTTTTACTATTCATAAAATCCAAAAATATAGAAGTGACATAGTAAAATAATTTGGAACTAATGATTAAAAATAAGGAATATATTTTTAAAAATTCAAAACATAGAAGTTCCAGTAATAAATTTTAAATTAGTTCTCGTAGTCAAAGCGAGAAAACATGTTTTTTAAAGTAAAAAACATAACAAGATTGATATGCGTCTATATCTAATTTCAATGTCAAATTACATCAGTAGACCAAAATTTTTTTAAATTATAAGAATATTCTCTAATTATATTTTAAAACTAATTAAACAGATAACCTTTCTATATAAATAAATCATATGAAAAAGCAGTTTTAAATTAAAATTCACTATTTTTCACTATTTATTAAACAATTAATATTATCAAAAAATAAAAAAAATCAACCAAGGTAATTTCTTAGGTACTTTTACCTAATTATAAGTTTGTTTTGTAACTAAAAACTTATAAAAGTGTCTAAAATATATTTAAAACTGGTTCTCCATTAAAAAGCGGTAAAACTTTATTTTTAGAAAAAAACTCATTTTATCTGTAAAATTGAATTTGTTCTATTATCATGTCTAAAAAATATATAAGATCAACTTTAAATATTAAATTGAATATATTAAATATATATTTCACAAATAAAATCAATAAAGAGTTATTTTATTATTTTATAGATTGGGTTATGTCCATTTAAATAGTTTTTACAAAGAATATAATACTATTCATACCTTCCATTATAATGACAAGTTTATAATATTTAGATATAAAATATGAATAGGCTTGATTGATATTAATTCTTTAAAAATCCCTTGAAATTTTGTGTAACACATGCCAAGAATAGTGTTGCCTATACTACAAGTTAATATGGTGCTGTGTATAACGCAAGGTAATATTGGTGTAGTGTACAACACAAGAAATAAAAAACAAAAAATGAATATATCCCACAAAATCTTAGGGCATTACAATCTAACAACCATAAAATTAATTTATCCCTCAACATTTGTCTGTTTTATAAAACATTTTCTACTTGAAATTTTCTTTTATAGAAATCTACATCATAAAAATGAATATTAAATCATCATTTTAAAAAGGAAAGATAGAAACATAACTGTAATCCAAAGTAACTCATCACTGGGTTTCCAAATAGGAGAACATAGTTGGTAAGTGAGAACATATATATGGGAGATAAATATATCAATCATGTTCTAATGGATAGTGATAGAAAATAAGGTTTGGATATAGTTAACAACCAGAAACCCATCAATCTGTGATGATTTAAGGGGCTATCTGATTCATCAGATAAGAAGGTACTATAATAAAATTTGTGTTTTTCAAGATCCTTTCACTAATTTTTAAGAACATGAGAATAAATAATTAGTTTATTTCAGTATAATATCACAGTTGTTCATGCTGCGAACAATTTTCACTTTATATCTTATTCAAGGAAATCAAGTTTAGTTTTTCATTCTTCAAGTGTTAGTTGATCATGCAGTCCATAAATAGAATGATAATTCATTACATATGTCACAAAAAATATATTAACACATATTATGAAATATAAATAAGTCCACATATAGTGAGATAGTACATTATTCTAACAAAATTCAACCATTGTATAACTTATACTATCCATAATTGGATAACCTCACAATCCTTCAAAAAACAAAAAATCAACAACATTAGAAAGAGGGGAGCTAAATCAGTTTAAAATTTATCGAACATATCTCTCATGGTATTTCCTGGATATCATATTCCAAACATGTGAATACAATAATCATGTATTCTCTTGATTCACAACAATAACCTCAACTACCAGATATCCTTATTGAAAACATGCATGTTTTCTTATTCTTAAGTCCAAAAGATGTAATCTTTATCCAAGACAGCATAAATAACATGTCAATAAATCCTTAACTAGTTCCAAGGTAACTAATATCATCTAATTTACATATTACTATCCAACATACCTTAATCAAAATATAATTATTTCAACATCATGTTCATATTAAGGGCCATCCTTCCCTAAATCACGTGTTTTCCAGAAGCATCACATTATCACCTCAATCACTTTTCTGGGTTTCTAGTATGACATAGCCTATACTTTAAAATACAAGTGGAAAGCCACATTGTACCACTACATATATATTGACATATTCCATAATACCATAAATCTGATTTTACAACATTATTTTGGAATCCCATGACAAAAACACTCAATCATTCAACGACTAAATTTTCATACTCAACATTGTAAATAGTGATCACATGTGATTTTCCTTTGCCTTTGTCCTGAAGAGGTTATTAATGTCTATCCTCATTGATCACCATTAGATTTGGGAATTAGTTATCATAATTCCCCATTTCCTTGGGCTTTTATAATTGAAGTGTGGGTGGTGTATTCACTGTAGCATTTTCATTATTTACATCATTAGCTACATTTTTCTCATTACTTACGCACTAAACTTATCGATGGCCTTTTTTTCCACACTTAAAACATTTTCTAGTCCATTTAATATAGTCTCCACCATGAATCTTTCCACACATTGAGCATAAGGAAACCTTCATCTTCTTTTCCCCATTGTTTTGAGATTTTCCTTTTAACTCCATATTTTTTTTCTTTTCAAAACCATGTGATTGATATGTAACAATAACATCTATTTATACTTTGATAGAACAATGCACAATCTCTATATTGAAAATAATGTCTCTTATAGCTTACTTCCTTCAAATACATGGTTTTAAGACACAGAAGAATCAATTAACTTTACTTTCAAGTTAGATGATAAAGTAATATTCATTCCTTGAAAGTCTTGTAAAATTTTCCTCATATGTACCAATAGCTTCTTAATCCTTTTTTTATTCTTAAGGAAATAATTTTCCATCTTTGTTCTATTAATTTGAATAAAGTACATATTGAAAAATATGTTCATGAACTCATCCCATTCCATGGATTCAATTTCATCTTATTGCATCATATTCTGTATTTGAGTCCACCACTGGTCCGCTTAGCCTTATTAATGATGAATAGCCAAAATGGCTTTTTCATGTTCCAAACAGGAAAGGATGGAAAATATTTTTTCAATGGTATATATCAATTGTTTAGCAATAAGTGGACTAGAAGACCCATTGAAAGAAGGTGGGTGTTGCCTCACGAAGGACTCACCAGAATGTTGTTCCCTTATTTTCTCATTTTTAAGTCTCTAATGATTCATAACTTGTGCAAGTATAGTGATAAAATTTATCATTCCTTTTCCCATTACATTTTTTTATGAGTTCAGTCATTGCATTTCCTGTTTCATTGATCACTAACATTGTTACTTCGGGTTCCAACCATTTTCTAAAACCCAAAATGGATAGTGTGGGAGGAAAAAATCATACTAGGAAAAAATCATAATCAAAGTGGCATATTTTCAATCTCTAACATCCTAAGTTTAATACTAGGTTATTCATGATCTTTACCATAATTTAATGACTGTAACCTATAATTATATATATCCTTATTAAATCCTTTACAAATATATCTACGGATCTCACTAATGTTTTCGCATCCTAGGTTCCAAAGGTTGACTAAGCCTCCCTCTAATACCAACTCTAACAAACCAAGAATGACATATATGAATACTACATATTTTTAAATGAATATTCATTAAATTTTACAAATCAAGAAATGTTACTGTAATAGTTTTGTGAATTTGGAAACTTAGAATACATTCTTCTAACTTGTGATGGATCTCTCACACCTCTCATAATGATTTCCCTCTTTTTTACTCTTACTTAAATGATTTCTTAATAACCAAAGTTGTGGAATAATAATAAAGGGTGGTCTTATATGCTTAGTAAGGGTAAGAAAAAATTATTTGAACGTTATAATGTATAAAAGAAAAAAAATAACTTTTTAATATCAAAATCTTGAGTTATGAAATAAATCTTACCAGTTTGAAAGGAATAAATCAGAAAAGAAAAATTAACCATGATAACATAGCATTGGAATAAAAAATGGACATGTGGAAAACAAATAAGAATAGAAAATAATTTCCATATTATCCAAGGCTTATACCCAAGAGCATCATAGCGAACAAAGTTCACTACTAAACTCGGTTTACTTATCGTTCCATCCCTGTATTATTGAACCAGATTTACTTGTTGTTCCAGTCATGTATATCTCATTAGATATAAATCTTTACCCAATTCATTGGAGGGAGATATTTTTACCACCCGTATAATAAATAAATCATTCTTACATGTTTCATAGAAATACAAACCATTCATCATATCATAACAAAATGAACAAAAAATTGGTTTCCTAAACATCATTCGATCATAATCCATATAAAATAAATGGATTTCCTAAAAATAATTCCATCATAAACCCAATAAAATAAATGAGAAAATAGGGATAAAAATAAGACCATATGTCATCTTAGAAGGAAAGAAATTATGATAAAATACTTGATAATAATTCTTGGGTAAAATGTCATTTCTTCTTCAAAAACGTGTTGTTTTATCAAAATTCTAAACAATTTTAAAAGAAAATAATTTAATGTAAAATGAATGTGAAATATTACAAAGTATAATTCATGTAAATAAGGAATTATGAATTTTTAAGAATCCATTCATTTCATATAAGTTAAAAAACATTCTCATCATGATTTTTCTGGAAAATTCAAATAAGTGCCTCGTATCGAATAAAAACAAAATATTCATTTCATACTATAAAGTAAAAATTTACCAATGGGTAAAATTGACTTTAAAAATTTGACGAAGAATATAAATAGTATTACATATTTAGGTAACATGGATTTGGATGATAAATATACCCCATAAAATAATTATGTATAACCAATCTTGGATAATAATGGGATTGAAAAATTAACACTTGCCTTAGGTTGGATATCCTTCATATGGATCTAAACCACCAGTATGATGATTTAAACAAGTTCATTGGATTATTTGAGAATAATAATCATTTTATGATATCATATATGATTATATTATCATCTGTTTGATAGTAAAATTTCATTATCACTTGATATTTGGATATTAACAATTTTATGATCTTCTGCATGTTTAGTCGGATAAGTTCATGTTCCACTTATTATTTTATAGTTATATCATTTACATAATGATAGTAGTATAGTATATATCATATTTATTCATAACATTCATGAATATAGTCATTATTTAATGAATATCATGTAGAATGAATCGCATCACACCATGGAGATGGTATGTCATATGTACTCAAGTGCGATGATATCATTCACTTAATGGTTAAATGGTATGAAATTAAATTGTATATTAATTATACAAAATAGTTGTAAAGAACCAACCCCATTTTCCCAAAGCTGGTATCTTATTAAATTACATTTTCATGATTAAAATAATGTTGTATCCCAATGTAAAAAATAGTGTAGTAGATTTGGAATGACAGATACATATATAAGTTCAACATGGAAACTTGAAAGGAAATAAAACATGAACGTTTTATTGGGAACATCCACAACTCTAACTTTATCCATGCAATTAATTCATAAAACATCTCTTCACATCCGGTGAAAAAATATAACCTAAGAAAAGGGGTGAGATAAAATGATCAACAAGGGTAAACAAAATAACTGAAGATATCATAAACATAAACATTAAGCATGGTGAATAACTAAAAACGCCTTCCTTCAAAAAACTAAACATGAACATAATGGGGATGGAATAAGAAATGAATAAATAATGCCATAATAGAACATAATCATGGTTATTATACTAGTGGACTAACCCCATGAACTTTCAATTACTAGTTTCATAATGAGGTAATGCATAATTTAGTACATCATAACAATACCGCTAAGGCTTCATGCCCAGACCATAAATATCCATTCGGTTAAGGCATCATGTATAGACCATAGTGTCTCATGAGACCTTCCAATGCACCGAGGGGCTATAGAAGGCCCCACCCGACAATTAATAAGTCCAATTCATTCCACATATAAATGAGGATAAAAATAAACAATGTATTCATTCATAATCAAACTAACATATGAAATGTAAATAACTTTCTCATAACATTCAACATAAACACTAACCATTCAGAGTAAATTGGTGAATGGTTTTAGGATATCACATACATAGAAAAAATAATAAAAAAACATTAAATTAAATATTTTAGATGATATAATAATATATTAATCCTATTAAATCATAAGAATCAACAAGAGTGTTGAAATAGATAAAGATACTCTTATAAAATCATCGAGTAATTCTTCAGATAAATCCTCTTTTACTTTGAAAAGATGAGTTCTTTTAGAAAAATATTTTTATAAAAACCATAGTGAAGTAAAATATTATTTCCATATAAAATGAGTGATTTTATAAAGATAATGGTATCCAATATAATTTATATAGCCCTTGACCATAGGAAAGGATTTGAGAAATTCCCTTCAATTAGGGTAGTATTTTTGGAAGAATTTTTGAAGGATCGTTTCAAAACATATAACTCCCCATAAATTAAAATAGGATTCTAGTTTGTATACATATTTATAACATTAAAATATAATTTATTAGGGGTAAATATGAATGAATAATAATTTTATTGAGGTAAGTAGAGAATAAGAGTAACCCGAATGAAAATGGAGGTTCGGATAGAAAACTGTTACCTTAAGTCTGAAGGTGTTCCTCACTTGATCTTAATGACCTGAATAATAAAATTTATGTTAATAAATTAATGATTAAATAACCTAATATACATTTAATTGATCTATTATAACCTTATTAGGTTTATAAATAGCCTTTTATTGTTTAAGAGATTCAATTTCATTGTTTGGAAGCGTTTTCTTCATTGGTTTTCATGATCAGATTACTTATATTTATGTAAAGATAAAAATACAGAATGAGAATAGTTGTATAGAATATAGGTTTTATTTTATTAGACAACAAATAGAAAATAACAAGGTTATAAAATTAATTTGGTAATTTTTTGTGAAGATTAATCATTATATAAAACATTAATGACAATTGTTTGGGTTAATTGGTGGTTTTTGAACACAACAAAATCATTTTGATTTATAAATAAATATCATGTGTAAAAAGAGATTCTAGAACCTTAAATATGTTATAATACATATATTATAGTCTGTTTCAACCATAAAAATGGTTTCATGAGCAGAATTGAATTTGTTAATAGAAATTGAAAATTGGTCATCCTTGAATGTGATAAATTAACAGTACTTGGATAATGTTTTCATTTCTAGTATCAAATATGGGGAAAGGAGAGATGCTGAAGAATTTTCCCTTTATCATAAAAAAATTAAAGTACATATAATGTACTATATTTTTCACAACATTTGGATAAATGGGGGAGAGGAATGAAAAGTAAAAAATGAAAGGAATGTGAAATAAAAGAAACAAACAGAGAAATTTACCTATTAAATTAATCTTCCTTGAGGCCTCTATATGGGAGAATTCTTTTTCTTTTTATAAGACCAAGGGCGGATGGACGTGGGGGAGGATACTGGAAGAATATTTGGGTAGAATTTAGACAAGTCATAAGGCTTTATAATAGTGAAGATGTGTGAGTGAGAGGAGGTTTTTATAGTTGAGGGGATGAGGGTTTTCCCACTATTTTAATTGTTATTTTATTATTTTTTCAAAGACAACCAATATTGTTGAATATTGTGATAAAAAAAATAAGTGCATGTGATTTATAAAATATGGTAATTTACATCATCCATGACTCAATCATGAGGTAAAAAAACACTTATTTTCCATATTTTTTAAATTATCAAATTTCAATATTCACCAAAAAAATCAACTATTTCCAAAAAAATCCCAAAAATTAACCCTAACCATTTTTTTAAGTGTAGAATTAAATTATGAACTCCATTTTATAAAAATAAATTTATAAATAATATAAATTTAATTTTTAAATAAAATAACTATTACTTGAAAAATACAGATTTAAATTTAAAACCGATTTTATAATACATTCAAATATTAACTAAGGTCTTATTAAATTGTCCTAAAATTACAAAATATCAAAATATTTATTTAGGAATACATTTTATGAAATTTTATGTTTTTTAAATAAATTTATTAATTTCTAATTTTAATTAAAAATTTGTTACTCAAAAAAAATATATAAACACTTAATTATTAATTTCTAAAATAATTTATTTCATTTATAAGGTGTTTAGCATAAACACTAACCATTTTGAGTAAATCAGTGAATGATTTTAAGATATCACATCCACAATAAAACTAATCATAAACCATTAAATTAAATATTTTTGATGAAATCATAAAAAATTAATCCCAATAATACATAAGAATCAACAAGAGTTTTGGAACAAATGAAGACACTCTTATAAAATCATCACGAAATTCTTGAGATAAATACTCTTTTATTTTGAGAAGAAGAGTAATTTTTTAAAAATATTAGTATAAAACCTAAGGTGAAGTAAGATAGTATTATCATAAAAAAATGAGTTATTATATAAAGATAATGGATGCTAAAAATATATTATAGAGTGTCCTTGAAAATAGGTAAGAATTTTGAGAAATTATCTTTAACTGGGATTATATTTTAAGAAGAACTTTTGAATTATCCTTTTAAAATATATAACTCCCCATAAATGATAGTAGGATTCTTATCAGTACACATATATAGAACATTCAAATAGAAATTATCATAAAAATCGAAAAAATTCACAGTAAATTTTTTTCAATGTGTAGAATTAAAATATGAACTCCATTTTATCAAAATAATTTTATAAATAATAGAAATTTGATTTTTAAATAAAATCATTATTCACATGAAAAATACATATTTAAATTTAAAACTAATTTTATTATACTTTCAAAATTTTAAATAAGGTATTATTAAATTATCCTAAAATTATAGGAAAATATATATATTTTTAGGAACACATTTATTGAAAATGAATTTTATTCTAAATCAATTTAATAATTTAAAATTGTAATTAAATATTTATTACTCACAAAAGTATCAACACTTTATTATAAATTTCTAAAATAATATATTTCATTTATAAGGTGTCTCAATTTTATTTACACCTTAACCAAAAATAAGTTATAATACATATATTGTAATCTAGTTCAACCATCAAAATGGTTTCATGATCATAATTGATGATGGTAATAGAAGTTGAAAACACACCGTCTTTGAATATGATAAATTAACATATCTCATATGGTATTTTCATTTCTAGTATAAAAGAAGAGTAAAGTATAGATGATGAATAATTATTCCATTATCATAACAAAATTATAGTAAATATAAGGTACAAGAGTGATCACAAAATTTAGATTAAAGGAGGTGGGAATGTAAAAGAAAAGAAAGGAACTTGAAATGAAAGTGATTAAAAGAGGAATTTTCCTTTTGAAGTAATCTTCCTTGAGGTTCTCTTTAAGAGAGATTTTTTGGTCTTTTTATGATACCAAGGGATGCTAGATGTGGGGGAGGATCATGAGAGGATATTTTTAATGAATTTAGACAAGTAAAAAGGCTTGAGAAGAGTGAAGAAAAGAGGGAGTACATGGGTTTATAATAAAGGAGAGGTGGGTTTCCCATTATTATAATCATTATTTTATTATTTTTACAGATAACTAATTGATGTGGTGCTTGTGACAAAAAAATTATAATAAGTTCATTTGAGTTCGAACCAATGGTCATTTACTTCATTCAGGACTCACTCATGATTCAGAAATTCATTGGTTTTGCATATTGTGTAAATTATCAAATTTTAGTATTCAACAAAAATTCAAGTATTTCAGAAAAATTTCAAAAAAAATCCAAAACCATTTTTTGACATGTAGAATTCAAATATAAACTCCATGTTAACAAAAAAATTCTAAATAATAGATTTTTACTTTTTAAATAAAATCATTATTTACATGAAAAATACATATTTAAATTTAGAACTGATTTTATAATACTTTCAAAAATTAACTAAGGTATTATTAAAAAAATCATAAAATAATAAGACAACAAAATATTTATTTAGAAATAAATTTTATGAAAATGAATTTTCTTTTAAATAAATTTATTAATTTAAAATATTTATAAAATATTTATTACTCACAAAATACCAACACATAAATAATAATTTTTAAAATACCATATCTCATTTATAAGGTGTCTAAATTTTATTTATAAAGTCATGGGGGAAATTACTACTCATAAGGGATATATTAATATTCATAAGTTTACCTTAATATTCACCAAAAATTTATGTATATCTTATAAGAATCTAAATATTGTACTAAACACAACTATGTATGTTAGTTTACTGAAATTTAAATCAGAAAGGTGGTAAAATTATGTTTACTGGGTATGATATAACAAAGTAGTGTTTTGTGGAGACTCAGTGTTTCATTTATTTACACATAATTGGGGTGTTACAATAATTATCATGTTCTATTAATTATTTAAATCTATTATACTCATCATCATACCCATCCAAATTGATTATTGTTGAATAACAAATTACACCTCAATGTGGGGGTGGTAAGCTGTATCTACGCACGCATGGTGATATTATTCTTCATATGATGGATAAAAGGATGAATTTTTTTTCCATAATTATAATAACATATCATAATTTAGAAGATACTGGATTTATTATTTTTTATGGAAATAATATAATAAGATGAAGTAGAAGAAGAAAATATTTTTGAAAGAAGTGAAAAAACAATTACTTCTTTCCCGAGTATCACATTTTGATTTGAACAATGGTGTAATTAAGATGGATGTTTACCCAAAGTGTGGATTTTAAGAGGAATATAGGGATGTTTTGATATTATTTGAGTAGAATTTGGATAATCTTATAGGCTTTATAGGTGTGAGTAAGTGGGTAGATGTGGTGGCCTTTTATAAGAGGGAGGAGGGGCACTTTAGGAAAGTCTTGAAATAATATTTTATTATAAATTTATTTTTGAATTATAATAGATAAAAAGTGATATATTTAAAATATAAGATGATTATTGTTTGAAATAATCTCATTGAATAATTTATAGACAAGGTTTTATTTTATTTTAGTCTTTATATTTTCAGTTTACCCATAAATACTTTCTTTTAATTTTAATTAAGGTAACAATAGTTTAATTATTAAGAGGATCTTATGTTTACATATATGGGGTAATTTTCTATAATTGAAAAATTAAATAACATATATACCTTATAAAATCCAATTTTAAATTATAAAATATTTTTATGATTTTTCAGTAATTTAATTAAATATTATTTTTTAAAAAAATATCAATAGTATCGATTTTTACACTATTCATTTCATTAAATTTAAATAAAATTTAAATAGAGGTATAAATTTGAAAAAAAGAATTTAATAGTCTTATGAAATCTTATAATAACCTATTAAAATCATGGATGACATTAATTATTTCATATAATATTTACTTTACTATTTATAATATCATTTATTTGATATTTCACTTAACAGACTAATTATTTTATCATTGTTGTGTCAATATTTATGGTAATTATTTAATATATAATAATTATAATTAAATAACATGATTTATATAATTTCATTATATTTATAGAGACTATTTTGTTTGAAGGTATATTAAGTTTATAACTATATTAAAATTATTATACTTATAAGACATATGAGAGTGACATGTTGTCACTATCTTTTGTTTTAATTATAATTGCATCCCTTTCATGGACAAAAGTACATTACATGAATCAATTCAGACCCTTAGGAGATATTGGTCAAATTTAATTCATTAAATTATATTTTATATGGTATTAGGGTAATTTTATTATCATTATTATATTTTTTTTACCCTAATTTATGTGATTTACCTTTAACTCTCGTAAATAAAATTTACCATAGTTACTATTTCTAATATCCAAAAAAATAAAATTAACCTATTAAAATAATTTGGACTTAATGATTCCAAATATGGAATTAATTTTTCAAAATTCAAAACACATAAGTTTCAGTAATTAATATTAAATTTATACTCATTTTCAATGAAATAAATTATGTTTTTTTTTAAGTAAAACCATCAAAAGATTGGTATTTGTCTGTATCTTATTTCAATGGGAAATTAAATCCAATGAAAAAATTAAGATTAAATTATATTAATATATAATTATATTTTTTATAAAAAATTAATTGATAACCTTTAGGTATAAATAAATCAGATGAAAAAGTATTTTTAAATTAAAATGAAGTATTTTTCATTATTCATTAAAAAATTAATATTATCAGAAAAATACAAAAAATTCATCCAAAGTATATTTTTATGCCTTTATTACAAATAAAAAGTTTATTTTACCCAAAAGAACTTATAAAAGTGTAAAAAACTAGATTTAAAATAGGCTCTCCATCAAAAGGCTATAAAATAGTACTGCATTTTTAGGAAAACACTCATTTTATCCGTAAAATTAAATTTGTACTTATATCATTTCTAGAAATCATATAAGAATAATTTTAAATATTAAATAAAAAATATTAATTATATATTTCACTAATAAAATACATAAAGTGTGATTTTATTATTTTATAGATGGACATATTTTCATTTAACTACTCTTTTACAAATAAGTTAAAACAATTTATACCTGCCAATTTAATGATTATGATATAATATTTAGTTATCACTTATAATTAGTCTTGTGTGAAATTAATTATATCAAAATAACATGAAATAGTGTGTAACACATGCCAATAATAGTGTTGCAAATACTGCAAGCCAAAATAGTGTTGTGTATAGTGTAATCTAATCTTGGTGTAGCATACAACTAAAGACATCACTGAAATTAAAAAGAATATATCTCGTAAAATATTGAGGTGTTACATTCCCTTTCTTATTCGATAACATGAAAATGTATTTTTCAAGGTGACATTCATATTTCATTTTGTCATCCTTTTAAAAGGGATAATTTTTTATTATTCTTATGATTTTGGTTATTAATATACGTATTTTTTCCATTAATGATCAAATATTTTTCCTTCACTCGAAAATTCTTGTATACAACCTTTAATTTTTTAAATGTTTTAACTATTTGTGTATTATTTTGAAAATTATCTATTCCAAAGTCTTATTTCACCTACTAAAATGATTTTGGAAATGCTTTAAATAATTTTTTAAAGAGGTAAATATAAAATAATGATTATGAGATTTCATTAAGTAGGGGATAATATAACATCACAATATTTTGTAATATGAATAAATTTTAAAATCATAAGGGAGTTTTATTTATAAAACATTTTATTCCAAATAAAACGGTAGCCTGTAAGACAAGGTATCACCTTATCCCATCTAGAAAGGATATGGGGCTTGAACCCATGATCAAATGGTGATAAGAGAATAATGAAAACCAATAGAATATTTTTTATCATGCTTTCATCATTTTTACAAGTATCACATAAATTGTATGATGAAATATACTCATTATATAGTTGAAAGTATCATTTTAAAATTTATTACTTAAAATATGTTTTATTTAATGTTTATAAATTGTATCTTCTCATGGTTTATATTTTGATATATTTAATGAATTTTGAAATTATTTATTATTTTATATAAATTAAAATTTTTGTTTCATTTATATAGGTTATAATGGTAAAGAAAAAAATTATGATTTTAATTTGAAAAATAAAATTATTTTAATTTTAACAAAATGATTTTCTAATGAATTACACAGTTTTATTTAAATGTTAAATTAAAAAAATTTATGAATTTAATTTGATAAAAAATTATTAATTTTTGGTTTTTGAATATTTAATATATTTTTGTGAATTTTTGAGATTTTTCTAAAAGAATTGATTTTTTGGGTTAACAGTAAAAATAACAAATTTTAAAAATATTATCACTATTTTGAAAATATTATTATATAAGAATGATTTAATAGATAGTAAAAAAATATTATTGATAAAATTTGTGATTAAGTAATTAAATAATTTATTTTTAAAAATTATTGTGAGTTTAAAAACTCATTCATTACTTTTGTGACAATATGTTATATTTCATTGAAATTAAAAACTATTTTTGGGTATTTCAACTTAATGGTATGTCTAAAAGGTTCCAATAATATAATTTCATAAAAAATCATTTATTTAAGAAATAATTTTTTTTAATTGTTAATATCTGATTGGATCATTGAGAGGGGGTTGGGTGAATAAGTGATCATCATTTTCTTTTACATGTAACTCGAAGATTAAATGTAATATTTTTGAACCATTTAAATTTATTGATCCACTAAATATAATATATAAACCTTACATAATATGTTAAAATAAATGAAATATCATGGAAAAGATATCTTCAACATACCAAACCAAGATATACTTAACCTGTGACCCGATGTGGTGGGTCACATGGCCTCAAGAAAACCTCCTCATACACCAGAGGTTTATGAATATAATTGAGGTTCTAAGACTCTATATTATGGAGACTTTAACATCATATTATAGTGGAACAATATATAAAGTAGAAAAAAAAACAATAACAAAAACATATAAATAACAAATAAAACAATAGAAATAGACACAATAACATTAAACCAATAACCTGTTGTAGAGGAAGCTTGTATAAAATGACAACATAAATATAATAAAAACAAAAATAAGTGTAAATAATAAGAAAATCATTAATAATATAAAAAACTAAGGGGTGGTTTAATATACATGATGTCATGGTTTTCTAAGATAATCAAGGGGAAAGAGGGGACATGAATATATAACATGCTATACAAAACTACAGAAATGAAAAAATACTTCTCCACAAGAATGTAAATAATATTATTGGTCCTATACACCAATTATCCCTTATATAATAAATATGAATCAAACATCTCTAACAGTGCGCTTCCCCTTATACATACCTACAAACTGGTAATTTACTCGGGTACGAAAGTAGTACAGAGTAGGGTGTGATATAAAATCCCAGATGTCCAACACCAATGGTGTTTAGAAATAATCTTTATGGTTTATATATCTTAATAATGATTATATGCAACTTAATAATATGAAATAATGGAATATAATAAATAAAAATAGGATCATGTTTATAAGAGATACCTAAATGGCTCTACCTGATTCAGCATTGGACGATGTGAAATTTTGATCATTCCCCATTAAAATATATAGTATTAATAGGTATATATATATATATATATTATTGTATATTTAATTCACCTATATGTACTATCTATGGGAGGATTTAAGAAGGAATATACCTATATCTTAGGTGCTAGATGGATCTGGGGAGAAACTCAATCATCCATCATCTGTCTAGTGAGATATATGCTCAAGAAAAATGGTTCATTCCTAGAATATCATAATTAATATGAGAAGTCATGATCAACCCTCAAGATATGTGGGGTAAGATATAATTCCACCTTCTTAAGAAAGGGTACAAGGAATT
Source organism: Viscum album (assembly GCA_963277665.1). Taxonomy (NCBI): domain Eukaryota; kingdom Viridiplantae; phylum Streptophyta; class Magnoliopsida; order Santalales; family Viscaceae; genus Viscum; species Viscum album. The sequence goes on from OY728139.1 coordinate 1,100,132,234, forward strand.
TCATACCCATTATCTAGATACATGTACAATGGTGAGGGATGTCATGCTCAACACCCGATGTAAGGGAGAGTGAAACACCCTTATCAACAAGTCCCTTAACCATTATCAATTTCTAATATTAATGGCGTAATCATAATATTAACAATATCTTGATGGATCACTTAAAAATCATTATAATCATCAATCAAAATATATAAATTGTACTTAGAATTGAAATGATCAATATAAAAAATGCATGCATCATTAGGTGTGGTCTTTCCACCCATTACAATTCATCAATATAATTCATCTAATCATGTTGAACCATCTTGAAGCTAATTCGTTCAATTATATGGTAAGGAAACACCAATCCATGAAAAACTATGAAATTAATAGGTTATTTGATCAATTATACAATTATATATGAGTGAGAAATTTCATTTATAGGACAAGAATAACACATAAAGGAGTTTCATTCATTTAATTAATTATATTTAAGGGGATATTGAGACAGAAAACCCTAAGGGGTAGTTATGGTTGAGTTTGAAATTATCGAACTACATGGAAAAGTTCCATGAGAGTATAACATCATGGAAAAAATTTATTTATAAATAAATAATAATTAGGGAAACTTAATGCAAAGGTCATTGTGTGGTACAATGATGTATCTATGAGAAAAACTCTACATTTCAAGAAAACAACTAGACCACATACGTTATGGTCATAGAATACTTTTCATCCAATATCAAATTCAGATTCGAATTATCTTGGAAGAAAAAATAAGAACACATCAACACTCTGAAAATTGGGAGAATAACCGTGTAACATAATTTCCAAATAGATACAATGAGAAATAGATATAATAAGAAAGCATATTACAGATCTTACTGAGAGATATCCAATCCTTCTTAGGGAACTTGGATTGAAATCAATATGAGGGAGTACAAAGGATCCCATGGCTAGGAAAAGAAGAATGTTATTGGAGAATAAGGATAAAACATCCACTATAAATAATGTTAATAAAGAATAGTTTCATATTTTTTGTTCATTAAGGTAAATTTCATTAAATCACACAAAAAGATAAGGGTGAATGGTTTGGATGCATGGTTGGCCAAAATGTTCGCCAATTGTGTGACACCCACTATTAAAGGGGGACCCCACATGGGATATGTGAACAATTTTACAATATGTGTGTATTTCAATCCATTGGAAATTTTTTAAACCCCTTTGCAACATTCATGGAAATGAACTTATGCTCAGATAGTTTCAAACAGACTGTACGGCTTCATGCAGGCCATTGAGTTCTCTGCACGGTTATGCCATATGGTTAGTACAATCCATGTGCAAACCATGTAGACCACTATTTTTTCAAAATTCTTGTATCTACCTGCTTTGAACAATACCAGGTTCCTCCCAATACCTTCCTTAGGATGTTCAACATGTTTACCAAGATTCTAGAATGAATTTAAACTGAATAACATATGATTCATACCTTTGGGAGAATACAGGTCATTACAACCTCCCCTCATCAAATAAAATCATCACTAATTTGTCCTTCCAAGGGTAAGAAGGTATTTTTAGAGAACAGATCTAGTAACTAACCCTGTATATCATCTTCCCACTCATAGGTATCATCGTATACACATTTGTGCTTCAATAACACTCGTATTAGGGGAACAAATGTTCTTTATAGTGTCTTATTTATTTAATAAATAATATGTTCTAGATAATCATAAATAATATTCATATAAATCCAAATAAACCACATTAGGCTATAAAACATTTGATTAGTATGGATAAAAATGGTGAAGCTGTGATACGTCAATGAAATCATGCATATACCAGTATCTTTGAGAATGTTCTATCTTCTAAGACACTAGTTTGATTATTTTCAAAACCTCAAATGGCCCAACGAATCAAGATGAAAGATTTCCCCAACTCTGAATTCATCAATTTCCCAAACTTTGTAAAAATTAGAAGAAAAATATATCCCCAACCTTAAGAAAAAGTGGTCAATATTATCATTTGGAATATGAATACTGTCTAGACTGAGTTATTAACATGACCTCCCTGATCAACTAAATTTTCTCTAAAGTATCCTAGAAGAGACATAGTCCATAAAAAGATTTTTACACTGCCTCTAGCTATCACATAGGTGATCAAAAATTCCTATACTATAAAGGTTTATAAGGATCCATATAAATAATTTATTGAAAGTTGTTATAGTAAGATAACTAAATAATGTGTATATGTTTCCCCCAAACCCCATAGAAATAAAGGACACATGCACTTGGCATGTCCTTTAACAGCTGAGTTGTAGGCTTTATTTTTCTTTTGTTCTGAGGGTAATAAAACATTCTTAGAAACACCTATACACCCAATGTCTTCTACAACCCCTATAAGAACCTCGATATAAAAGAGTATACATGTTTTAAATGATAGATTATAGAGATTCATTGAGATTTACAACCTCCCTGAGCACAGCTTCTCTATCTTATCTACTATAAGTTTTCTCACACATGTAAGAAGTTTGAGGACATTGTCAATTGTTCAACAACTGCCCATAATGTATCACTTCCATTAGTTAATCATGGTAAACATGTCTTTAAATCCATTGAAAAATCATCTCATTTCAACTTAGGAATGTAAAATGACTAAAATATTTCAACCAGTCACTGATGATTTTCATTCAATACCAATAGCTCGAACACCAAGTGATAAAGATGGAAATCCCTCATTTCATACCAGACCACCAATAATAGAGACATATGTCTGAATACATCTTGGTTACATCGAGATGTAATCCCCATGTAGAGGCATAAAATTTCCAAATCATCTCCTCCATGATTTTAGCTAGGACCCATACATTCCCACGAAAGTATAAGGTCTCATCCTCATCCATAGTCCAAATAGAAGATGAATCCTTATATGAGATGCTTTTCCTTAGGATTAGTATCTTGGTATATGAAAGATAACTCATTCTCACCCTATCTAGAAGGGTAGAGGTCAATACTAAGGTTGTGAGGATAGTCTACCCATGATCCTCCTAGTCCTCAATATTCATATTTGAAAATAACGCCACGAATGTATACTCTCCACAAGCCTCCTGAATATCTTGTGTTTGAGTCTTCTGGATTGGATCATCGGCAAAATAATTTCCATTCCAAGTCATATAGGCAATAATGAAATCAAAACATCGTAGATAATGAACTTATCTCTACATCCTATGATTTATGAATCTAGTTTAGTAATGATGTACTTGATGATTTTTTGACCAGTGAGTACCACAAAATTCTATACACATAATTAGTGCCTTTGATTGTGTAAATAATGAACAAAAACATCTATCGTGAGGTCTTATGTCAAGTAATTCAACTCATGAGCTCTAAAAAGATGAGTCTCGTGTATGAAGAATCACTCATACTAAATCATAGCAGATCCCAAACTAATAACTAATGCATCAAAAAAGAAAGTATAACTCCTACCAGAATATGGTAGAATACGTATCCAGGATAAATTCCATATTTCTTTAGACTCATGAAATTCTACTTCACAATATTATAACCACATGAATTCCACACCATAAGAGGCACTTTAAGAAGTGATAATTACTGGATGAATAATCTATAATATTTGGATACCCCCAAGAAGCTCCAGATATCATATATTTTCTTGGGTTTCTCCCAAGAAACTATATCTCTAAACTTTGCTAGGTCTACTGAAACTCCTGAATATAAGATGATATGTCTCAAGAAGTGGACTTTGTCAATCCAAAGTTGGGATTTACTATGTTTAGAATAAATATGGTTATTTATTAGTTTATTCATCATGATCTCATGATGTTTGGCATGGTAATTTCAAGAGCATGAATACAATAAGATTTCAGCTACAAATACAACCATGCATGAATCAAGATACCAGTGGTAAACTTGATTCATCGCAGATATAAAAACCTCTAGTGTGTTCATGAGACCAAACGACATAACCAGGTACACATAAAGACCATACCTGCTCCTCAAAGTTGTGTGAGGTATGTTTGAATACCTAACAATAAACTGATGACAGCCTGAAATCATATCAATTTTTTAAAACTCTCTTGATCCCTAAAGCTTATGAGAGAGGTTATTTATTCATGGTAGAGGATATTAGTTCATTATTGTAAACAGGTTTAATCGATGGTAACCCATGTAAATACTGAGGCTACCATAAACCTTCCTAGAAAAAATTCACTGGTGAACCCCAAGGAGAATTTATAGAGAATATAGATCTTTTAGCCTCTATTCCTATAACTATTTTAGGATCTCCAGAAGCCCCATTGGTTCTATATTGTAAGGAGGAATAAACACTGGTTCTCCTTTGGGAACAACATCAATAATAGACTATACCTCTCTTAGTATAGGTAGACCTAATAAGTCATAAGGAAATAAATACATCAAACAATCCAACTATAAATGGGAAGATAGTGGTTTTTAACCCCTGATCACCGAATAAAATACATAAAATCTCCTTGTTAGTCTACTCAGCCTTTGTTGCTGAGGTCCTGATCGCATCAAAAGACCATCCCATTCTCCATTATAAACATACCTAAAAACCTATGGTGATGTAAATGTCACCCCCTAATGATATATGTCAAAATAATCTTGATAGGTAACTAACTAGTCAATCCGGATACCTACATCAATACCCGTCATATTAAGGATGGAAAAATCCAATCAAATAGATATCTTCTTATCTGAATGGGACAATATTTAAAATGGGGAGTGACCTCCGTTTGAAACCCCAATGGGGTATTGAGTGTCATAATGACATAGAAATATACTATCCTTGAGTCCAAGAAAGACCTTAATTATATTATATATAAAGGAATGTGATGATCATATGTCAAATTAAGCATACACTAATGTGGTAGATACTAATATGTTACCTCAAATAGAAGAAATTCTAGAGGTCTTCTCTTCTAATGTAGTCCACGCTGCAAGTAACTGACCTATATCATATCCTAGATTCAATGTCTGACTACTATATGAAATCCCACTCTAACGGTGTTGCATGTCCTGATTTTTATTACCTCTACTTCAACCACTACCTCGGACTAAGTGACGCATGTTATTCTAGATGTCTACCTTGGAATATTCTAACATCCCTGCTCCAGAACATTGAGTCTCTTTATATTCCCACTCACTAGGAATAGATGGAAATGTACTATATAAGATCTAGATATTCCTTATAATTCTACAACCTTAAAATTCAACTTAATCCAATATACACCAGAGTTTCATATGTCATAGTTTCCCACACTGAAAGAAAATAAAAAATATTTCAGTTCGAGTTGCTTGACTGCTACTACCACCACGTGAAACCTCAAATAAACACTTCATCCAAGTAGAATAAACACCATTAGATCTAGGTTTCAAACATCAATGAATCACAATGTTAACTTCCATAATATTCCTCTCAGTAATTAGTGTATGGTTTACTATCTTAGATATAGTTATCAACAAAAAAATTGACCAATGACTGCATGGAATATAGCATACCATTCCTAAATGACCTTTCATTCATAATATTATCATCTACAAGAGTCGGTGTGAATCACTACAACATAATAAAATGGTAAGAATACTCCATGACAGATATAGCTCCCTGATACATGTATATAAACTCTATATCCTAGCTATCCCTTAGTGTCTGTAGAAAGTATTCCTAAAAGATCTTATATACATATTCACATACTAGGTCTCTAAGTCGATAACCATGTTTAAAAACATCCCACCATCTCTAGGAAGAATCACATAGCATATAGGTAGTAGTTTTGACCCTCAGGTCTAGAAGGAATCTCCAAATGAACAAATATATTAAGCATGGCCCCCCTCAATGACTCTAAAACATGTGGCCCACTACCTCCAAAAATGATAAGAGCGTGATATAGTTGTAAATCACAATTCAACTCTTTTATAATTGATAAAGGTCGGTAAAAATAGTGATTTCTTTGCATCATATAGAAGAAACCCTATCGAAATTGGGATTGGTGCCCATATCAAAAGTATTAGTTGGTTTGATAGGTCGTACTATATGAGGGATTACTAGAGGCTCAGCTATAGAATACCTTTGGTTCATGGTATTCACCACCTTTAGGGTGTATGAATCATGGATTTCATGGGGAAAAAATTCTATAATTCCAAACCCAAGCCTCATAATATAATTTTAAAGTCAAAATATCACATATAAATAACTCGAATGGGTAAAGCGGCTTCCTATAGAAAATATCACACCTCTCTAAATACTTTAAAACATGTGTCTAAGAAAAAATTATAGACCATATCAGGTCATAAGAAAATAATATAAAACCTCAACTACCCACTACGAAGGTCGTGTTCTGGTCTAGGTCTCATATCACATGATATGGGTTCCGATATATGGTGTATCCATTTCAAGGTATATAGTTAAACACCCCTTACATTAAAATTTGCATCCCATGCAGTGGTAACACTTTAATTAAAAAGTTCAGTTTCATTTGAGTTCATAATCATGTATGAATATATATATATATATATATATATATGTATATGTATGTATGTATGTATGTATTTATCATGGTATAGAACCAATAGTTCCATAACAAACAACATGTAATAATTGGATAATTATGGTTCCATCACCAATCTATATAGGAAAATCCATTTATATTGATGTGGAAACATTAATTAATAAAATTTTATTATCCATATAAGAAAATTAAATCACATATCAACATATCATAGTCATGCACTAACTATATGAAACAGTAAAATTCATGTAGAAAATAAATATGGAATTACAAAATTCATGGAATATTTGTCTTGAAGTTCCCATAATGATGTATGTAATTAAATCACTCATTCAATTGGGCCAAGGTAAAATAAATCTCATTGTAATAACACCAATATCAATTACATCATAATACAAGTGTGTCATCCAATAGTGAAGTTGTATCAACTATTACAAGCAAAATCCAATAATAGAAATAACCCATCCTAGGTAATTTCGGGTTTCCAGGTACGTGGGTCATCTATGCCAAGGAACATGATCATTAACAAATCACATTACATCCTAGTATACTACTAATATCCAAATAGTAAGAAAAATTAATAAAAACCCCCTCTGATACCAATTTATAATGTTCTAAATTGGAATCCACTTAACCTGTGCCTCGAGTCAGTGGGTCAAATGGCCCCAAGCATGCCTCACGATACATCAAAGTATATTGAATAGTAGTGAGTGTATAAGGTGGTACATTGGAGAGATTATAACCTCATATTATTGTGTCATAATGGATAATGTAAAAAAAGAATATAGGGGAATAATATGAATATCCAATATCACATTAAAAACAAACACTACAATATGGGACTAGTAACCCTCCATAAAGAAAGCATGTATTAATAGATAACATAGATATAATAAAAATTATGGAAGAATAAATAACCAAAAAAACTATAATAATATAAATCACCAATAGGTAGTTTCACATACATGATGTCGTGAAATTCTAGGATTCAAAAAGGGGAATCAATGGATAGGAATATATAACAAGATATCAAAAAATACAAATGAAAAAAGGACTGATCCACTAGAATCTCAAGAATATGACCAGTCCTCTGTTCCCATACACTGAGCTATATGAAAAATGAATCACACATCTATAATATGGATATTTTCTTTATCCATACTAGTAGATAAGTAATCTACTCAGGTACCAAAGGCCACCCAAGTAGGGTGTGAGATAAAATCTCAGTGGGCAACCACCTATGGTGTCTAGAAATAATTTTCCATATGTACATAGATAAAAAGTTTCTAGATATAACAGAATAATAATAATTGATAGAAATGAATAAATATATGTCAGAATATGTTCTTATGGGATACTTTAGTATATCTACCTGCTTCAATATAGGCAGGTGTGAATATATGATCATTTTCCATACACATGTATAGTATTTATATATTTAGTAAATGTATATACTCTATCCACTTATATGAAATAATTATAGGAGGATATAAGTAGAAATATACTTGTATACTGGGTATTGTATGGATTGGGGGCACAACTCAAGTGTTCATAACCTCTTTAATGACCTCTATGATAAAGAAAAATGATTCATTCCATGAATCTCATAATGAATATGATGTTCCTTTATCAAAACTCAAGATAGGTGAGGGGAGAATTCATGCCCAAACATTAAATAAAGGAACCATGGAATTCAATGACCATTATCTATATACATTTATAATTATGAGGGACATTATGCTGAACACCCTGTGTATAGGAGAGTGAAACACCGTGCTCCAGAAGTCCCAAAACCATTGTCAATAACAAATGTTAATAGAACAATAACAATAAAAGTAATATATTGGAGGGTCACTTCATAATCATTATAATCATCAATCCTAGTACATAAATTGGTATCAAAATTCATTTGATCAATATAATAAAATCATTGTTCCTCAGGTGTGGTCTTTCCAAACATTATGATTCATTTTGATTCATCCATTTAAAACATCTATGAAAGGAAACATATCTTGAAGATAATATGTTCAATTATACAGTAAGGCGTTTCTATTTCATGACAATAAAAATTATTTGGACGTTATTTGTTCAATTATAAAATTATATAAGAGTGGGAAATTCCACTTTTAATCCACAAATAACACTTATAAGGTGTTCCTATCATTTAAAGAAATTATTTTTGGGGAAATTAAGCCATCACATCCAACGAGGTGATTACGGTTGATGTCGACATCATATAACTACATGAAAAGGGTCCATTGAAGTATAAAACCATGAATATAATAATCTATAAAGGGAAAATGAAATTTTATGAAATTTTCATTAATGGTTGGCATGAAGCACAATGATTGAGCTATGAGAATAATATGACTTTGAATGAAAAAACTAGATCACATACCATAGGCTCGTAGATGAATCATCATCCAATATCTACATCATATTTGATGTATTTTGAAAGAAAAATGAAGAACATTTCAATACCCAAAAAAAAGGTTGTTGATAACACACCAAAATAATAGATAATAGATGAATTGAAACTGAGATAAGAAACATGTGTTTTCGAGATCTTACAAAGAGCTATCCAATTCTTTTCAAGACACTTGGTTTAGTGTTTGGATGAGGGAGTACTCTTAATCCCTAGGATAGAAAGTGAAGAAAATTATGGGATAATAAAAATAATCCATCATCTATAAATTAGGAGAATAAATAATGGTGTTGAAATTTATGTGAATTAAGCTAAATTTCATAAAATCACCCAAATATATAGGGTTGCAAGGTTTGGCCTTATGGTTGGCTAAACTGTGCAACCACCATGCACCACCCACTATCTAAGGTGGGACGCCATATAGGCTAGGTTCATAGTTTTTCAAACCATCGGAAAGCTATGTTCATGGAACTATCCTAAACCCTGATTCAACTCACAAAAGCATGTGCATAGACTTACACAATGTTAGAGAAACTACAAAGCCTCCTGTAGGCCATTGAGTGCCTTGCATGTTTATGATACATAGTTTGTACTAACCATGTGGCCCACATTGTTTTACTCATTTTCGATGTTTCAGAATATAAAAAAACACAAACACACCTGAAACATTCCTTAGGCCTTAGGGAATGTTTTCCATGATTAAACAAGAAATTTAAAATGAAAATTAAATAAGGTGTACGATTAGGAAAATTCTAGTTTTTGTAATACTTACAAGTTTAAGATAACAATTCCTAATCCTTACAATGTTGGTTAATCCCCCAACATGGATTCTACACTATATCTTCAATGGTTTATAACACAAATTCCATTCTGACCACACGACTTATGTTGTATAATAGAATATAAAACATCAATATAATGAAGATATAAAATTGAAATACCTTTTTTGATGTCCTCCTCCATGAATATATGTATTTGAATTTATGAACATTTACTCATTTATCATGATCTTCTACAACCAAGGATGTGAACCTGTTGGTCTTAAAACATCAACAAGACTCTTGATGCTCTGGTTCTTCTCAGTAATATCATAAATAAATGGTCACTACATGATCAAATTTTGTCTTCATTCTCTCTCTTCATTCCGAAATAATATGTTTTACCAGGATATATCTAAAGGTTATCTATCTCTAAAAAATGTATAGATACTCTCACATCTATCACTTCTTCTTTATTTAACCAATAACAAACTTTTTCTAGTGAGGGATCAAATCACAATTATTTTTAACAGTTTTTATCATTATAATAGGACCTTGAAACTACCCATTAACTTCTATGATTTTTTCCATGATTTTTATAACTGCAAACAACAAAATAGAATGATTATTTATCATTTTTCCCCTTATAGTAATAAATAAATCATCATTAAATTCAAATAAATAAAAACTATAGTATCCTTCAAATCATTCTAAAATAATTTCATAAAATTGAATCCTATGATTATTAGAGAAATCACAAACTTCCCTAGAATCATCATAATTAGTTCTTTATATTTTGATGTGTATCTTTCAAAAATAATCATCCCCATAGAGTTGTGGACAATCTTTCAACATTATGGCCTCAAAACATCAAATAATGTGATGTGGGATTTACTAATTAAATTTTTTCAAGGTGACTACTCCATCACATCATTATCATTAGTACATCAATTTTGGATTTCCTAGTGTATCACAGTGATGAGTCTTAACCACCATGCCCAACTCTACAATTTGGGCCTGACCATGTTATCATTCAACACATTGAAAAATAGATTATATAGAGCTATATTATACCCATTTTGGGTTTCCCAATGTTTCATAGAGCTCCATTCCATGATCAATGGAATACTGTTTCTTATATTGATCATTTTTAATTCCAATGATTCACTATAGGGACTAATCCAGCATGGTCCCTTTCCAATTAAATCTATTTTTATTTTTCTTCTCTATACACCCATTGTTATAGTCATGGAATACATCTAGATTCTTCTCCATCATCACAATATGCACCTCTATGTTGTTCCCCATCCCGTGTTGGGAACATCAACATAGAATTCCCAATGAAAGGAAATTATCCTCTTGTTTGTTTCCAAGATGTTCTTCAAACCATATTTCCAACCAATCTAACACATCTGCCACAATACTATTGAAAACTAACAATATACCAAATTGGATTTTGTTGAAAATAATTATCTTAAAATTTCAAATTTCTAATCCCCCAATTGAAAAAATGAATTTTAAGGTCCAGTGAATGGGGAATTCTTATATTTTCTTATGATAAACAACTTCTCATATCTTTTTACCTTTGAGGAGATAGATAATATAAAATTTTAAATAAAAAATAGTCTTTGATTAAATAAATTTAGAACTATATTTTCTACCTATATATAAAAAATAGGAGGTATATAATCATGATTTTCTAAGAGGCCCATAAAATCTCTTCATGAGAGTTCATTTTTTTACGAATTTAATGTCTCAACAATACTCTACAAATATAATTTATTTTTATGCTCACAAATACTCTTGATATAATTCCTAATGAAATTATTTTAGAGATTTTTCAAGAATATATTTCATGATATGATTATCCTTTTCATGGTTATAATATTTGTAAAAGTATTCTGAATGTGTTTTAGTATTCTAAAAAGACTATTCATACCATGCATCTACAATAGTAAGTGTAACATATGGCTTGGAAACCCAACATTTAAATTAACATGAATGGACTGTGTACCCTACACTATTGGAAAATTAGTTTTAATCACCCTTACATTTGGATGAACCCTACATTTGAGGAAATGGAAATTATTGATAAAAAACCCTAAATTTGTAAGAAATATAATTTTTTAGGAAACAAATGTATGGTACATCAATATTAATTCTTCTTATCAACACTAAATTTTCAACCTTATGTTTTTTGTTTTTTATTTCTCATGAAGGAACCCTAAATTTGAGAATTCAATGACTGATTTTAAATTAAGAATACTTTTCATGATTACTATAACCTTCTCATCAAATGTAAATATCATCTTAAATATATTTTATTACTAATTTAAATTCTTGTATTCAATAGATTAATTAATTCCTATTTCTAAGGGATGTTTTTAATATCTTAAATAATTTAAATATAAATGTTTGAAGTGGGGAAAGAGGAATTTATGGATCTACCCAACTAAATTAAATCCAAGATTTCTATATAAATACAAGAATATTTTTGATTTATTTGATATTATATATATTAAATATAATTTTTAATGTATAAATGCTACAAAGAAACAAAATATTGATGGGGTCTATTATTTCTAAAAAAAGATTCACTTTAGTGTTATACAAGTTTCAACCTCATGATGTTGTGTAACTATTGTTGCTAGTTAGTTGCTATTTTTATTGAAGATCATTCGCAACCAGAATCTATTTGAAGTTATTATTTCTTGAAGAAATTTTTATTTGAAGAACATGATCTGTATTCCTTCAGTTTCTACCAAACCTATGATTAATAACCTTTTAGTTTGATCAAATAAAACTTTTTTTATTTACTAGAGTTTGGGATACTTGGACTGAACCATGGAAGAGTGTCATCCTGTCATACTAATTTGTGGAGAAATGTGCCCCATGTAAAAAAAACTAGAATACTCTTTAAATATATTTTGTAAAGGTTTAAACTGCCTACACTCAGTTGTGAAGGTCTTGTGATAAGATGGAATATCTAGTGAAAATCACCAATCTTCAAGAGAGATAATCGGTTTAGTGGACTTGGGGAGCTTTATTTCCCAAAAAATTATAAAAAAAATTGTGTTCTTCTTTACTATTTATCTGCTTCTCAAGATACATATATAATAAAACACTACATGTCGACATAAATTGAAAATAAAGATAAAATCTTAAATATCTCAAAATTATCTAAAAGATACAATTCACCCCCTCTTTCGAATCTTTGTATTATTCTGACCTAACAATTGGTATCAAAAGAGATATCTTTTAATAGAATAGATAATCGCTTGCGACATGACTATCATTGAAATCAAGTCAATGTTTAAAATTTATGTTTCCCTACTACTACTATATAGTTTCTTGTAGGTTCAAACCCATAGGTAAGGCTTGAAACCAATTTTCTAAATAAAACCCTTGAAAAAACCCCACCATTGTCAGCAGTGGGAAGACATTTTAAAAGACTCTATTATTTTTTATTTTTTTCTAATAAAATAAATTCTTAACTAAACTATGATGAATTAATAAATAAGAAAACTAAAAATTTCCGCGAAGAACAACATGAAAATAGATGCTAAGATGAACAAGCAAGAGAAATGTCCAGTGAAAATTCTATTCTAGTGGTTTGAAAAGATTAGTGTTCACTCAAATTCGGATGCAACGTACCACTGAAAAGGGAAAGACTTACCTTTCTCACCATTGGATAATCCAAATATATTGGTCAACCTTGGATTTTTCCAATCCAGGAAAGATTAACATCCAGATTAAAATTTTAAAATGAAAACAAAACAAACTCATCGTGAGTTATGATGTTTTTTGAATCCAATGTTTTAGAAAATAATTCCACAATACATCTCGCCGAATGATCATGGAATTAGAAATTGAAATCATGTTTTATGAAGCGGATGAATTCATTTAGGATTGATCTCATCGATCAATTATGGATGCATTAAAATGAAAAGTGATAAGGAAGAAAACCTATAACTAGTAGACCTAGAAATTTTCCCAAACCAAACTAATTATATAACCTTGATGTTCATATTCAAAAAAGAAAATATTTGGTTACAAGAACATAAATTGAGGAAATATAGAGGAAAGTGAGAACTCCCCTCCAAACTATGGTGTTGTTTCCTCTACTCCTTGGATCACATGGAAAATGAATCTCTAGGATCTACACCACAGAGGATCTCCTCCACTCCAATATGAGTAAAGTTTTCGAATCATGAATCTCTTGGCCTTCTATTTTGTTTTCTCCTTTTTAAACTACCTATCATCTGCTCCACATAACCCCCTTATTTTCCACTGACATCAATTGTTCTTAATCCGTGCACTGCACACATGCACTTTTCCATGAACCACATATTGTACTAGCTTTTCCCTTGAAACTAACATCTAGTTAGTTAGAAGAATGCACTTGTACCTATCTCAGACTTTTGATGTGAACCTGCATAATTAGAACAAAAAATAATTAACTTGACGTTAATTTAAATTGTTAACTTTTTTAAATAAATAATCAACTATTTAGTTAATTTAAGATGAAATGTTATTTAATTTATATTATTTTATATTATTTTATTTTATTTATAAATATTACTAAATTATTTAATTAACATTATTAAATTTTACAATTTAATATTACTATATAATATTATCCGAATATTGAATAAAATTTTTTATTTCATTCTGTTATTTTATTTTTTATTTATCATAAAAATTATTGTTAATTTTATATAATATAACTATTACGTTTATTGTAATTTTGTATATTAAATTATTTACTAATTTAAATTAATTATGTTAGTTTATTATTATATAGAAATTTAGTTTTTATTTAATTATTTTGATTTTCTTATTATTTATTTATATAATTATAAATTATTTATTTTAATTTTTTAATGTTAAGAAATCTTCTCCCCCCCCCAAATCACGACACATGAGTGGGGGGGGTTGTGTGGCTTCTTCACAATTCCTCGGGAGGGATTCTTGCTTTATTCCTCCTTCAGCTCCCAGATTCTCCTTCAACGCCATTGGTAGAGCTCTTGGTGGTGGTGGAACAAGGTTTTTCCTCAGATATGTGGTGCAGCCTTTTCTCTACTCAGCCTCATAGAGGTGGTATTCAATAGCTTCTGGTGATGAAAGGACTTCTGGTGGCCATGTCGACTCCAGGTCTACTCCACAGCAGGATGTAATGAGAACATTACGCTCAATCGGCTCATCCTTGGTTGTGGGTTTCAAGAAAATTTATGATCTACGAATTTGGGACAAAATTTGTGTAGCCCTCTTTTCCTTGAAAAATCTCACCCATCCTGGAAGTTCAGGATGATATTGTCATGTAGTGGTGTAGAATAAGAACACGGATTTAGATGTGGGTGAAAAAATCCATCCCTTATAGTGGAAGCTTCAGGGTTATCAGATTTCTGACAGAGTTTGGAAATCTAGATGGTTCTGGTTGTAAAATGGTTGCATATATGATTGGATTTGTTGATGAATTTGTGTAATGTGGTATAATGAAATTGTGGTGGAGATGTGGTGAAAATGGGGTGAAGCAACAACGATGTGATATATGGGGATTCGAAAGGTGAGACTGTGATAGTGTGACACTGATACCGATGAGGGAAGAATTAGAGGTGAATTGTCGATCACACTATTGAAGATGGAGAGTGGGAGGGTGGAGTTGACACCGTAAGGGGGAAGAATGAGTGAAGGAGATTGAGACTAACACTGTTATTGGAGAGTTAGTAATGGTGACTATGGTGTGGAGAAATAGGTTGAGGGGTGACAAAACTTTGGTAAAAACTGACGCTAGGAAATGGTATATCGGTTGCAAGACATGAACTGATGGAACTGACACCGATGATCAGTGTCAGTAGCAAGAGTTAAATACGAGATACTGGTGACTCAAAATTAAATTACAAACTAAAAACTTAAATCCCTTGACTAAGTAAAATTATAACTAAACCTTAAATTAAGATAAGTAATTATTTAAATAATTAATTTAAAACATAAACTAACAAATTAAAGCTAAAACTTTAAAACTATAGTAAAACAAATAAATAAATTTGAACTAGGTTATTAACTAAATTAAAATTAAACTTCAAAATTACATATTTAAGTAGATATAAACATTTTAATTAATAAACTAAATTGTTACTAAACGAAATTAATATAATATTGAACTTAAAAAATTGATAAGTAATTTTATTAAAGGGAAATTGGTGAGTAAAAGTGTATTGTGTCGGTGACTAAATGAGTCACTATCATCGGCAAAATAAAGAAGGGGATTTTCGATAGCTTATGCTACTGACCATTGGTTCATGTCTATCAGTGAGACATACAGACCCAAAAAATTTAAAGGTAAGTGCCTTAAATTTCTAAAACCACGTATATAAAAATAAAATACAAATTTTTTAAAAAACTATATCACTTAATTAAAAACAAAATATTCACATAAAATTAAAATCAAATTAGTTTATCAAATAATACCTTAATAATTTAACTTTAATAGATTGACATAAATATTAAATTAATGAAGTAAAGTTATTTTATTCATTCTAAATTAAAACATATAATATTAAATTGAAAACTAAATTAATTAATGCACAAATAAATTGATAAAATGATTATTTAATTATAATTTCAATTTATTAAAAAGGGAGAAGATTTAAAATAGCTAAACTAAATAATATGTTAAATGATTAGAAAAATTAAAAATACTAAATTAACTATTTGAAAAACTAAAAACACTTAATTAATTATAAAAATCAACCGATTCATAAATTTAATTATAAAAATACAGAATTGCCAATATTTATCATAAAGTATAAAATTAATTAATTAAATTGTTAAAAATTTATATAAACAATGTGTAAAACTGTTAATAAATAAGGCCACAATAAATTCCCCCACACATAATCATTTTTTGTCCTTAAAAATCCAATTTCTTATTATCCATGAAAAATAGAAATGTGGGTTTATATAAATCAGCTCAAAATTTAACAAACACATTAAAAGATAGGACTAAGAAACTAATTATAGGATTTTTGAAATGATAACTTCAAATGAAGTCTGGCCTAGAACAAACACTCAAAGAGTAATCAAGAGAGAAAAGAATCATCTATCAATGAAGATGTCATGCCTCATATATGATTCTAACTAATGAATTATTTCTATTCATGCTTACATTCTAACAACAGGAGTAATACAAAATTAATAGTTAGTGGAATTAAGAAATTATCAGTAGGAACATTGCACCTTGAATTTTCACCTAGGTTTTAAAAATAATTATTTTTGTTAAACACCTTATTGATACAACCTAAGTGATAACAATATAAATCAATTTTCTCCTTCTTCATTTGACTTTCATCAATCCACTCACCTTAATGAACTCGTGTTTTACCCTAGATAATTTATTTTATTTTTCCCTACCCATGTATCTTTGTGCTAAGAACTGTGAAAATGCAATTATTTAAAGTGTGCATATGGATGTTTGTTAATATAAACATATCCAGCATATCGGGTCTCAAAGATTCATCGTGGGATCCCAAATACCCAAACCACTCCAGTTTCAAAATACATATAGTAAAACCATTTACATTTTCTCATTAAAGTGATTGAATTTTATAAATTAAAAGAATAATGTGAGTCCCCTAAGAAAGAGATCAACCTTCTAGTTCCAAGGGTAATGATCATAACTCCACAAAATTATAACCCATATCACTGAAAAAAGTAGATCTTAAACCAAATTTTACTTAAATAACTAATTCTATTCTCTCAAAAATCATCCGGCCACATTAATTTCAGATTCAAATAAAATAAAAACTATCCACGAGGTACTATCCTTAGGCAAGGCCCATTTGTGTATAGTGTAAAGCCTAAAATAGTGAATGAAATTTTAAAAAATATTAACCCATTTTTTATCAAAAAAAAATTATGTGGAAATGGGAATTGATGATCTTTTTATTATGCATAGTTTAGTTCAAAATGATTTGACCCTCCCCCACACTTAAATCCCAACTTTGTACCCAAAGTTTTATTCATAAGTGGAGAAGAATAATTTAAAATTTAAGGTTTAAAATAGATTTTCAGTTTAGTATATTTATGACATGTATAAGATCTTATTAAAGTTCAAAAAAAATCAGCAATAATTATTTAATAGCAAGTTCACATGCTTTTTCCTGAATTCAGTGTCAAAAAACTCAATACGGATCAAAAAATTACATGTGAAACAACTGGGTGCATAGTTAATCAGGGTGAAAGTAAGTTCAAAAACATTGTTTCTCACTAAATGTTCAATAAATAAGAAAAAAAAATTCTATACTCACTAAAGTCTAAAGAAGATTAAAAAAAACAAAAACCAGCCAACAAGTACCCCCCACACATAATTTCAAGTAGTGGAATGAAATTAGTAACAATAAAATATAGTTTTTAGCAGTGAGGCACATGTAGAATTTTTATTTTTAACTCTAGTACAAGAAAAACACAATTCTAGAAATTGGGGGTGTGTATAATTTTTTAAGAATCACTGATGAAACAGATATATAGTATAATTTTCAGCAGAAATATATGTAATATACTTTTAATTCATTCAAATTTTTTTAAAAGTAATTAGGAGAAGAAAAATGAAACTGAAATTAATAGGAAGGTACTTCCCAGACTTAAGATTTTTCATTTTTCATCCAATAATGGAATTCCACTCCTTTATTGACACAAAACAGCTGCGTCCGGAAAATCACAAATCCAACATACTGAGAAGAAATTTTCAACAGAAACAGAGATCATGAAGACAATAACAACCAACACTTTATCAAACTCAAAATAACAATAGTAAAAAACCATGGGTTGACTCCCATGAAGCACTATATTTTCAGTCTTCAATAAAAATTTATATAATTATTATATTTCTTTTATTAAAAATAAAAAAACATGGGTTGCCTCCCATGCAGCGCTAGTTTTATAGCCCCCAGCCAAACTCAAGTTCACTATATATTTCAATCAATTATAATTTAATGTGAATGAGTTATTAATATTTTGAATATAAATATTATTGAAAGAATAAATAATATGATAAAACAAGAGGTTTTCATCTTTAGTATAATCTACATTTTCACAAATTCTTTCAAAAAACATTTGCTAATATTCTATCCATATATTCTTGATCTCTATAGACCACTTCCTCTTCTCTAATAATGTTCAGAATATTCCTAATAAAATCACTAAATTTACCAAGATTACTTCCATGGCTTTCCCCACATCAAGGGGTTAGTTATAACCTGGAAATAGAAGAGAAAATAGCAACAAAATCTTCAGCATTTTCAAAAAAATGTTCCATGTATAGCTTGTACAAAAGACAACTCTGAAAACTCTTGGAAGAAGTAATCACACTCAGGTTCCAAAAAATGGTTACCAATGTCTAAAGAGACTAAAATTATGTGAACCATTCATGTTTAGGTTAGAATTCATCCCTAATAGCATTATACTGGTTTGGAAATATGGTTCCTAGAAAATACACTTGTTCATAATAGACGCAATCTACAGTTTTAGTAGGACTCAACCCAGAACTTTCTCATGGATCAAGAACATTAAAATAGTCAAATTCATAAATAAAGCATTCAAAATTAGGTTTGAGACAGTTTAGGAAAATAATGTGACTCACTCACTTGAATGGGTTTCAAGGAAAATGTATAGTCATCTATAAGAATGAGTGGGGAAAGAGCAGCAGCCTGAAAAAAAACATTTAATAGGATGGGTAATTGTTGGTAGAAATCTCTCATGGTATCATTGAATCATTTTTGAAGTGATTGTGTTTGTTTAAAAAGTGGGCATTTGTGTTGTGTTTGTTTACAAAGTAGACGAATAAGTATAATTTGTTAAAAAAGGGGAATTACATGGTAATTTGTTAGGTTCAAGAGATGTTGTTTCCTATCCATGTTTTATTGAAGAACCTTAACAAATGAATGGATGATCTAGAGGTGGTAAAAAAAGAGCAGATAAAAAAAGAGTAGATATGTGTTTTTGAAAAAGGGACATGCGCGAAAAAGAAATTTGGTGTGTGAAATATTTGTGTGGTGCACAAAAAAGGAAAGTGCTGTGAAAAATATTTTCATGGTATGCAAAAAATAAAATGGTGCACAAAATATTAGTGTGTTGTCTGAAATATATGATTGGTTCTTTTTGCGCAAATGGTGTTTCGAGATCAGAAGCTCAAAAATTGGAAAAGGCATGAGGTGCATGAAATATTGGAGTAATGGGCGAAAAAAATGTTGCACAGAAGATGTGTTTTTCGTGCTCGAAGTGAATTACGTGCTCAAGGAGGGTTTTTCACGCAGGGGTCTATTTTTCCTATAAATATGAAGTGACCCCCTCATTCAAAGTAACCCAAGACATAGAGATTATCCGAGATCTAGCACGCAAAATTGGAATATTCAATGTAGTTGTGGGTAAATGTATAGTTTGCATATAAAGATGGGTCTTTGCGCGTAAAGAAAATGATTCTCATAAAACAAAAGTTATGTGTAAAGCTCAAACTGTGAATAAAGAGGTTGTTGTGTGTAAAAGAAAAGATGAACATAAAATAATACTGTTGCGCGTAAAATAAAAGTTTTCATGCAAAAGAGGTGTTGCGTGAAAATTTTATTGTTCACAAGTCAAGGGAATTATGCGAAAGGTGTAGTAAGGGCTACGTGAAAAAATTGGGGTTGCTTGGTACACCCGGTGCAAAGTGAGATTCATCTACGGGTGAAAGTGGGATGTCAATAGAGCATCTATTAACATTTAAGGATGCAGATTTCATTTAAGATAATGAAGAGACCTAAAAGTCTTCAAACTATGAGAGGATCTTCTGAAGAAGTATTGATCACACTTCAGTTGAGAGAGTAGTGAGCTTTCATATTGTTAGTGGTTATAAACCAGTAGGGACAGTGAGTCTGCTCCGAACATGTAAACAGTAGTACACTTATAGTGGATTTGGTACATTGGTAGATCGCCAGTTTATGCTCCTTGGATGTATCCTAGTGAGGGTGAACCAAGTTAAATTTCCATGTCTTCTACATGCTTTAAGATTCATTCATACACTGGAACAGGAAGGAGAGGGAGAAGATGGTTTTTTCTAACAACCAAACAAGTTCAAAAGGGGAAGTTGTTTTAATTTTTCATACCCTGATTCAGTCCCCCTCTCAGGTTATCTAGCCTAGTTGTCCGAACAGGAATCATAATCTCTGTGACCTCAAGAGTGAGAGAACCATACTCATCCCCAACTTTAATTTTCAAACATTGATTTGCAGTAACATCTCCCAAATCACAACCAAAATTATGTTGGGGCTTTTCAAACTCAAAAAACTCCCCCAAGTCATAAACAGCTTGGAGAGTGAGTTTCCCTTTAGAGACATCTATGACAGCACCAGTGGTAGTAAGGAAATGTCTACCTAGGATGATAGGAAATTTTTCATCACATTTCATATCAAGAATCAAAAAGTATGTGGACAATGTGAGATTCCCCGCACTCATTAATAGGTCATCCACCCTCCCATAATGGTGTGTGAGTGACCTATTTGCAAGTTTAAGACAAACTGAAGTTGGTTGAAAATCCCTAAGACCCAGCTTTCTTAACAGGGAGTAAGGAATAAGATTTATGCTTGTTCCTAAGTCACATAAAAAATTAAGGTGATAACTTCTTCCTATTCAACATTGAATTATAAAACTAATAGGGTCCATCATGTTTTGAGGAAACTGTATTAATAGGATTTCACTACACTTCTCATTAAGATTAACTTTATCCAACTTATTCAAATCATTTTTATTTATTAAAAAACTTTTAGTAAATTCAACATATGAAGGTATTTTATCAACAGATTATATAAATGGAATTTTTATACTAAAGTTTCTAATAATTATATAAAACCACAATTATCAAGTTTCAATATTTTTCATCACACGTTCAAGAAAGGGAAAGAGAGTGGAATAATTTTTTAGAATTGGTAGATTATTCTCCTCCTCAATTCCGCTTTTTTTTCATTTCTTCTTTAATTATATCCCACTTTATTTTACTTGAGTTTTTAACTTTTCCAACCATGGGATCAAAATTCTTTTCATTTTGGATAAAGCTATACAGATTTATAGATTCTATATCAAGCTGATTTTTTCTTTCCAGGTTCAGTTTTATCATCAGTTTTAGTTTTCCAAGGGTGTTCCTTTACTTTTTCTTGAGTTTGATAGCTATATATAGTCATAACATACATGATATTCTATCTTGAATTAAGATTTGAAGTGTTAGTAAGCTTTACCTTTTCCTTAACACCTTGATCCCCAACCATTTGACTTATTTGATGTTCTATATTGTGAATCTTATCATTTGTATCCATCCATAATGAATTGATCTCTCCAAAAACTTGTTATAACAACCACTTTAACTCCCTTTGAGAATTAGAAGATTCAACCACATATTCATTTTGGAAAATTTGTTTGGGAAGTGGGTTGAGGTTTTGGGAAGTGAGTTGTTTTTTCACCCCTTGATCATTCCATGACAAATTTGGGTAATATTTATTTCCATATTTTTGCTGATATGAGAATTTATCATTTTCCCCATGGTTCTTAGTTGTAAAAGAAGAAAATTGGGCATTATCATCAAACTAGATAGGGATTTCAAAATTGTGACAATATTTATGAGTGTAGCCAAACATCTCGCAATGACTACATTACTCTCTTAGAACCATATCATTAAAAACATCATCCTGGGGATTGACATCAGTCTTCTGGACAACCCTCTTCCTAGAGCACTTGTGTTGATATTTTTGAGCATTTTTTTCATACACAAGTTTCATTACATTAGTATTGGAGTCATAAAAGTCACCCCCACAGAACATGTTAACTAAATTCTGGTTTTAAGTGGTGAGATAATTCTAAAAGGTCTCCATTAGTAGATGGGGAGAAAATTGGTGATTGGTACATTACCTAAAGGGACTTCTAAATCTATCCCATGCCTCGTGAAATAACTCTCCATCATCTGGGACAAACCTAGTAAATTTGTGCCTAATCTCAGAGGTGGTGTTCCTAAGATAGATTTTTGATATAAAGGTAGTGAAAACATTTTCCCAAGTCTCAAAAATTTCCTCATATATTCTTTGAAACTATGCCCAACCCTTCCATTTCATACATAATGGAAACATTCTAAATACCAACTCATCTTCACAAAGCTATCTTAGAGGTAATTGTTATACATAACTATAAAACTCTCTAATAAACTAAATTTAATCCTCTCCGGGAATACTATTGAATGAAAGAAGTTAAGAGATGTGAGACTGCTTAATATCACAGTTCTAGGACCAAAGGGTCAACCTAATACAATATGGGTTTCTTGACACAATTGAAATTTGAAACTCCATATTTCTAGGTAACTTGGGGGATGGAACTATGGGCTATGGAACATTAATTTTTTGAGTATCATCTATATTATCCTAATTATCCATTGGAATATTATTTTTATAAGCACCTACATGTTTTTCTTATTCAGTGTTTAAGGGCTCTAATGTAACAGTGAATTCTCTTGTGCTCATGAAAAGTGTGATATCATATTGAAACTGGCACAAAAATAAATGAATAGAAAGTAGAAAAAGTAAGAAACAATAGGAAAAATTAGTGGAACAAAACAAACAGTAAATAGTGGGGAAATTAAGCAGTGTATAAAATTTGGTTTCTTACAGTTTTAAATTTTTTCAATTTTTTTGAATTTTTTTTTATAGCTGAATTTTTTTGATTTTTTATGAAAAAGTTATCGCTCATTCCCTTCACTGACGACGGTGCCAAAAATCAAATGAATATCACTTAAATCAAGTCAAAGTTTAAAATTTATGTTTTCCTACTTCTACTATCAAGTGGAAAGTACGGTTGAACCCATAGAGAAGGCTTGTGACCAATTTTCTTAATAAAAACCCATGAAAAAACTCCATTGTTGTTAGCAGTGGGGATACTTTTTAAACTTTTATACTTTAGAAAATGTTATATGAAAACTATATCATAACTAAACTATAATGAAGCAATAAATGATAAAACTAAACAAAGCAGAAAAGAACAAAACGACAATAGATTCTTATATGAACAAGTAAGGGAAATATCTAGGGAAAAGTCTATTTCACTAGTTTGAAAAGATTCATGTTCACTATAATATGGATGTAATGTACCATTGAAAAAGGAATTACTTTACTCACTCTCTAGGATATAATCCAAATAGATTGATCATCCTTAGATTTCTCCACTCTATGAAAGTTAATGTTCCATAGTAAAATTTTAAAATGACAATAGAACAAACTCACTATTAGTTGTGATGTTTTGTGAATCAAAATTTTTTGAAAATAAATCCATGATATGTTTCACAGAATGATCATAAATCAAGAAATTTATATCAAGTTGTATGAAGTAAATTAATTAATTGAGAATTTACCTCACCGGTCAATTTGGGATGCATTAATATGAAAATTGATAAGGAAGAAATGATATAAATAGGAGAAATAAAAAATTTCAAAAACAAATTTAATTAGCTAATCTTCATGTTTATAATCTAAAATGAAATCATTCAATTACAATAACATAAATTGAGGAAAGAAAGAGGATATTGATTACTCCCCCCTGAACTCTGTTGCTACCTGCTCTGCACCTTGGATCATTAAGAAAATGACTCTCCAGGATCTACACCATGTAGGATCTGTTCTACTCTGATGTGAGTGAAGTTGTTGAATAAAAAATCCCTCAGTTTGCTGCTCTGTTTTCTCCTTTTTTAAAAACCTATCATCTGCTGCATGCCATCCCCTATTTTCCACCGACTTCAAGTGTTCTTCACATGTGCACCACACACGTGCACGTTTTCACAAACCACAGGTTTTACTAGATTTTCCCTTGTAACTAACGTCAGGTGAGTTAGTTGAATGCACTTGGACATGCTTCTGGCTTTTGATGTGAACCTACATAATTAAAACAAAAAGTTATTAATTTTATGTTAACACAAAGTGTTAAATTTCATAAATAAATAATAAACTATTTAGTTATTTAAAGATTAAAAGTTATTTAATTTATATTAATAGTTATTATTTTATTTTATTTGAAAAAATTATTAAATTATTTAATTAACATTATTAAATTTAACAATTTAATATTGTTATATAATATAATCCAAATATAAAATAAAAGTCTTTATTTAATTATTATTTTTATATATTTTATTTTTTATAATTAATATTGTTAATTTTAATTATTATAATTTTGAATAATAAATAATTTAATAATTTAAATTAATTAGGTTAGTTTATTATTATTAATTTTTTTAGTTTTTATTTAATTATTTTTTATTTTTTATTTTTTTATTTTTTTATATAATTATTAATTTTAATTTTAATTTTTTTAAATTTAAGTCGTTATCTCCCCCCCCCAATCTCAGCGCACATGGGGGTGTGGCTTATTCATAAATCCTCTTTTGGGTTCCTTGCTTGGTTCCTCCTTTGGATCTAGGCTTCTACTGCAACACCAGAAGTGCGGATCCTAGTTGTGGTGGCCCAAGGATTCTCCTCAGATCTTTGGTGAGACCTTCCCTCGAGTCGGCCTCACAGAGGTGGTATTAAATAGCTTCAGGTAGAGACATGACTTTCAATGGCTCCATCAACTCCAGATCTACTCCACATTGGGTTGCCGTGAGAACCTCAACCTCAATCATCTCCTCCTTGGTTGTGTGTTTCAAGAAAATTTTAACTCTTAAAATTTATGTGAAAAGTTGTACGACCCACTTTCCATCGACAACTCACTCTTGGTTTGGAAGTGCGATATGATGAAGGCTTGTGGTGGCATGACACAAGAACATGGAATCAGCTGGATGCCTGACAATCTAGCCATTATAACTATGGCTTCAGGGTTTTCAGATCTATGACGTAGTTTGTAAATTTGGATGGTTTAAGTTGTGAAATGGTTGAAGATATAATTTCATTTTTTGATGAATTTTTGTGATGTGGTTTAATGGAAATTTGGTGGAGATGTTGGGAAGAAATGATGTTGTTATATGGGGGGCTTCAAATGGTGAGACTGAGAGAGTGTGACACTGATACCAACGAGGGATGAGGTTGGCATGATGTGTCGGTCACACCGCTGAAGATGGAGAGTAGCAGGGTGGAGCTGACACTATAAGAGTGAAGAATTAAGGGAAGAGGTGAGACTGATACTATTGTAGGATAGTTAGTAACGGTATCTTCGGTGGATCGAGAGGTTGAGGGGTGAGAAGACGTCGGTGACACTGATGTTGGGCAATAGTACATAGGTAACTGGACAAGAATTGATGGAAGTGACACAGATGATCAGTGTCAATAGTAAGAACTATATATAATGGACCGGTGACTCAAAATTAAATAGAAAACTAAAAACATAAATCCATTAATTATGTAAAATTATAACTAAACCTTAAATTAAGATAATTAATTATTTAACTAATTAATTTAAAACAAAAACTAAAAAAAACATATAGCTAATAATTAAAAACCGAAGTAAGATAAATAAATAAATTATAACTGGGTTATTAAAAAAATTAAAATTAAGCTTTAAAATTACATATTTAAGTTGAGATATAGTTTAATTAATAAACTAAATTATTACTGAACTAAATTAATATATTTTTAAACATAAAAAAATTGTTAAATAATTTTATTAAATAAGAAGTAGTGAGTGAAAGTGTACTACGTCTGTGAGTTAATGAGTAACCATCAATGAAAAAAGAAAGCAGTGGAGTGTCATTAGCTTATGCTACTAAGCATTAAAGCATGTCTGTAACACTCCCAGCTTCCATGGTATGCTTTCCCTTGAATAATATAGTAGTGTGTGTTATACGCAACTTCGAGTTCTAACACACACCACAACCAATCAAACTAGCCGTTATGAATAGTAAAACCCACTTTTTGAAATTTATAAATTTTATTTTTCAAAATGGACTTCATTTTTAGATTCAGAATATCGAAATTAGCCAAGGGTGATTTTTTGGTATTTTTCTGAAAAACTTCATTTTTTGATGAATAGTGAAACCACTAAGTGGTAGTTAAAAATTTGAATTTTTCATAAAACTTAATTTTACCGCTTTTGTGAGTGTAATTTCTAAAATCCAAGAGACACTGTTAATATCAAGGGATAAAATGTGGTTCAATGAGATGAAAATAATTTTTGGTGAATAGTAACGTTTTACTTTTATTTTCAACGGTTAAAAGTAAATAGGGTAATAAGGGTAAAAATGATATTAATATTACCCTAACACATGTCCTAATTCTATTGGACAAGTTTATCTTGTCCAAAAATAACATTAGGAATAAAATATTATCATTTAGGTCCACTTGGATTAGACTAGGACATTTATTTTTATTTAATTCAAAGAAGAGTTAAAAGAGTTAAAATCAAAGTTTATTTACTATAACATTTTTAATATAGGGTTATACATAAGATAAATTCGATGGTAAATATTCATTAGAAATATAAAAAGATTTCATACATAATGATATTTTATTTATAATGTTTAGACATTAAATAATTTAATTTATTTATGACACAATGATGATGCAGTAATTAACATAATAGTGAAAAATTAAAATAATTGATATTATAAATACCAAAATATATATAATTTGATAATTTTTATGAATTACACTAATTTTTTATGTTAATATGACATGTTAGGATTGATTTAATTAAATTGGTTCGAAGTAATCATTCTGTTATGATTTTTACAAAAATCAATTTTCCAAATAGTGTCAAAATTGACATAAAATAGTTTTTAAAACAAATATTATATTATTAATTGATATTAAATTCCTAAAAATCTAAGGTTGGCCAAGAGACTTATATCTTGATAGGTGTATCATTAATGTACCACTTTGGGGTCACTTGTAGGTATATAGTAAGTTTATTAACTATATAATATAAAAATACAAAGTGACATGGTAAGTGTCAAACTAATTAACTAAGAGTTAAAACAAAAAGATAAGGTTAATATAATGACCCAAACCTGTCTAAATTCTATTGGTTGATTGGTTTTCGACCCATAAACACCTTGAACATTAAATAATTCACTTTGGAGACATTAGAAACCGAATATTAATTTATTATAAAATAATATTTCTAGCTTTTCCAAAGGTGCCCCTCACCCCTCTTATAAAAGGGCAGCCCCCCCCCCCTTCTCATTAATTCACACCTTAAAAGCCTTTTGGTTCGGCCAACCCCTACCCAAATACTCTCCCAACTTCCCTCACTACAACCTAGAGTCCTTAGATTGATCATAAAGTCAACCTATGGAGCCCTTATGATCAAATAAAAAGGAAGAACCCGAAGAAGAGGTAATGTTTTCACCACCCTTTTTCAAATTCATTTATTCTTCAAATTCTTCTTTCATTGTTATTCCAATTCTAAAATAATGAATACAGTATCTCCTATATACTATAATATTATTATAAATATGGTACAACCATATTCAGTATTCTATTCATCCTTTGAATGACATGTCACCATACGTGCGTACGTACGGCTTACCGTCTCCACGTCGTGGTGTAATTGTTATTCAATATATTATTATTTGGATGGGTATAATAATGATTTGTAATTCATGTAAATAATAAATATAACATGATAATGATTTTTTATATATGATATATCATCCAATTATATATTATTTTAATATCAAAAGAATGATATTGCCGCTCGTGCGTACGTACGGACTACCGTCTCCACGAACGCGATGAGATTCATTCTCCATCGTATCCATTAAAGTATAATTATCATCTTATGATTTAAAAATAATGTTTAAAGACTTGATATCATTCTGGATATGAATAAGATACAACCTATCCATGACAAACGTGGCTTACATAACAAAACATATAAAAGAAAACTAGTAAGTTAATACCCTAAACGACGATAATACTAAGATATTATTAAAAAAGAAATGTTATAAGATCATATATGATAACATAATAATGTATATGATTCTTGTATAATTTAATAACAATTATTTCACCATTATACAGGAGGTTAACCTACCCTAGCCTAGGAATAGTACAAGGTAAGGGTTTATTTTGCAATCTCTTCATTATCCGAGGTTGTTTATACGTAATAATCTATTGGGATTTCTTTATCATCCACATCCATGTTTCTTAAAAATGTATTTCAAAACATTTTTAATATTTACTAAAATATGGGTTAAATTCATTTATACCCTTGTTGACTTTTATAAGTGGTTTATAAAGTAATCTTTCTGTCAATTTCCAAACAATGTCTTTTTTAACATTTTCGACAGAATTATGGTAAGAATGTTTTTTTAACTAATACGGTGGGTGTGGCTATTTTCTACCGTTATAAAATAGTTGAAGCTTCCCTTACAAGATTATAAGAAAATTTTCAGAGTAAATGTTTTATTTTATAATTATGTGACTCTTAAATGATTTCAAAAAAGAAAGAGATATTTCTATAAAAAGATTTTTGATTTCATCTATGTCAACATCCTTTGATGGATTTTAAGCTTATTTGAAGTTGATTTATTATGAAACAAAACTTCCATATTGTATTGAAGGTTTTGTGATTTGTCTGAATGTGGATGTGTTATTTTTATACCATTCATGGTTTATGGAGAATGTATTGACATTTCGTATGCTAGTTTTAATATAAATGTTTATGTTATGTTTAAACCTTTTTATATGAGAATGCATTGGACTTAATATGAGACGGGTGGAGCCCACTATAGCTCCTTGATGCATCGGTAGGTCTCATGAGACAAACTAGTGTCTTGGCACAAGTCCTTGACAAAATCTTATTTGTATTCTTGGCATGAGGCCTTGGCTATGTGGTTATGATAGTCTGGCATTATGCATTCAATCATTATGAAAGTGGTTATTGATATTGCATGTGATTATTTGATTAGTAGAATATCCATGTGAATAAGTAAATATCATTATTTCATTTTATTTTTTCCATACTATGTTGAAGTTCAAGTTTAAAATTCTTTTGTTTTAGTTATACATTTCCTTAAATGATTATTCTTATTAATGAATGTTTTCGCTATATTGTTATCCTTACTGTGAATTTGAGCTCACCCCTTTTCTATGTTTTATTTTTCCCAGGATGTGAAGAAGTAAATTAAGAATGACCTGAAAGGATATTATGAGGGGATAAAAGTGTGGACTATGGAGACTATGTTGTTGTAGTTTTCATTTTTATGATATAATGTAAAACTTTATGAATATATCTAGTGTTTCCAAGGATACTAAACTAATCGGTCTTTCGTGATTTGATCTTTCTTGTGATCATACCAATGTTATGTAATAATGCACCGACTCTGGGTAACTGGGGTTGGGGCATTACAATTGGTATCAGAGGAAGTTTAGTAAAAACCTTGAAAGCTAGATTTAGAGAGACTCTGATTAGAGCACAAAGATTTAAGATGGACCTTGAGGATTAATATAGAAGAACTTCCTAGAATTTTGGTATTGTAGAGATTTTGTGAGTTTTCCGAGCAATACATCCATGTCTGGATACGAGCAGGTAGAGGTGGATCTGGCATAGATGTACCTAGGGGTAAAACCCAAAAACACTGCTTTAAGCTAGACTCAAACGGGAACTGGTGCACGACAACGGGCATGGCTTCACTCTTGGTTATGACACTCCCGGGGGATATTCTTAGGATAACTCTCATTTTCTTTACAAATAATTATGAAGGGTTTATGAGTATATACTTACTCAAAGTAAACATTTTTTATGATTATGGATTATATCCATAAATAGTTCAATTTATGTTAAGTGTTTTATAAGTATGGGATTATGTATTTTGATTCATAAACTGATCTAGTTTATTCCATTGTTGAGAAATGGTGCCTAGTGGAAGAAATGGAAACTGTATCAATGCACACACTCCATGTAGGGATTTTCCTCCTACTCAAGATAATTATAGTGTATTTGGTGGTGCAACTAGTGCCGATCAGCTAATCACCATACTGGGACAACTCACTCAGGTTATGAATAATAACCTTGCCCGTATGGAGCACCCTGATCCATAGCTTGGAGTATCAATGGTAGATCGCTTCATGAGGCAAAAACCAACAACATTCAATGGGAGTACAAATCCCTTAGTAGCTGAGAAACGGATAAATTCCCTGGAGAAAATATTTCAGGCTTTGGGGAGTAGTGAAAGGGAAAAAGTTATCATGGCAGTTTATCGCCTCACTGGAGATGCTGATCAATGGTGGTCATTGATTCAAAACATAAAGGAATATGATGAAGTATCAAATATGTAATGGAGTGAGTTCAAAGATCTGTTTTTAGAAAAATACTTTCCTCGCGACCATCGAGCAGATATGGAAAGGAAGTTTTTGAGTCTGAGACAAAAGGAGGATGAGAATGTCGCAAAGTATGAGGCTAACTTTACAAGGTTAGCAAGGTATGTTGGAGATTATATATGTAATCCATGAAGTAAGATTGATCATTTCATTGATGGATTAAAACCATTTCTCCATCATGCATTAGTCTCACAATCCTTCTCTTCGTACGAAGACATTATCTCATGTGCTATCAAGATAGAAAAGGAATACTCTAAGTATTATGACTTTAAAGAAAAGCAAGAGATGAAGAGATCTGCTGATCAATCTGGGAATGGAAGTAATGGGACGAAGGGAAAAGTTGAATATCCATCCTGCAGTAAATGTGGGAAGAAACAACTCGGTACTTGCTTAAAAGGAATGGGAGTCTATTACAAGTGTGGTGAAAAGGCCACCAAGCTCGTGATTGCAAGTGGAAGAAAGAAGCCACCGATGTTCAATGCTACAATTGCAGGGAGATGGGACATTATGAAAATGAATGTCTGAAGCATCAGGGGAACCTACATAAGAAAAGGCCAAGGGATCAAGGACAATCTTATGCTATCGCTACCTCTATGTTGAAAATGTGAGATTTATACTGATCAAAAGAGTTTGAAGTTTATTTTCTCACAAAAAGAACTCAATATGAGGCAAACGAGATGGGTTGAATTACTCAAGGACTATGATTGTATGATACACTACCACCCGAGGAAAGAAAACAAGGTGGCAGATTCTTTGAGCAGAAAAGACCATGGAGTTTGAATAATATGAGAATTGAAAGGGATCCAATTTTCATGGATCTAGTGAAAATGGACATGGGAATAACCAGGAAAGGTGAAACATCAATGTTTTTTTCAAATGGTTGCCAAACCATCTTTACTAGAAATGATTAAGAGTTCTCAGACAGATGATGAAGAATTTCAAAAGAAGATTAAAGCTGTGAATGATGGGAGATTGAGAGACATTGTGTATGAAGAAGGAATTTTGAAATTCGAGAAGAGGATTTGTGTTCCCAATATACCTGATCTAAAAAGGGAATTGCTGGATGATTCTCATAGTTCAAATTTCTATATACACTCTGGGAGCACCAAAATGTATAGAGATTTGAAGGAACATTTTTGGTGGGACAACATGAAGAGGGAGATTGCTGATTTTGTGTCAAGATGTATGGTTTGTCAACAAGTGAAAGCTGGAAGACAATAGCCTGGAGGAGTCATGCAACCTCTTCCCATATCGGAGTGGAAATGGAACAATATCAAGATGGACTTTGTTATGGGACTACCAAAGACTCCAAGAAGGAACGATGCAATATGGGTCATTGTTGATCGTCTAACCAAGTCATCACATTTTATTTCTATAAGGGAAGATTTACCAATTGAACGACTAGAAAGACTATATATTAATGAAGTTGTGAGACTTCATGGAGTACCCCTATTGATTGTTTCTGATCGTGACCCCCATTTTACTTCAAGATTCTAGAAAAGTCTTCAGAATGCCTTGGATACTGAACTTCATTTGAGCACTGCCTACCACCCTCAAATAGATGGACAATCATAATGAACTATTCAAACCTTAGAAGACATGTTGAGATCCGGCTCACTTGACTTTCAGGGTCTGTGGGATCAATATTTACCTCTGGTAGAATTTTTCTATAACAATAGCTTCCATTCGAGTATTCAGATGGCACCATATGAAGAGTTATACGGAAAGAGATATCGCTCACCAACCTATTGGGATGACGTTGGGGAAAGAAAACTTGTAGGTCCAGAACTGGTGGAGGAAATGATGGAAAAGGTTAAGGTAATCCAAAATCACATCAAAGCAGCTCAAAGTAGGGAGAAGAGCTATGACGATAATCGAAGGAAGGATTTGGAATTTCAAGTCGGTGATCTTGTTTTCCTGAAGGTATCTCCATGGAAGGGAGTCATACGTTTTGGTATGAAAGGTAAATTTTGTCCCAGGTACATCGGACCTTTCGAAATTCTAGAACGAATTGGGGCTGTAGCTTACCGATTGGCAATGCCCCCAAGTCTCTCTAAAGTTCACGATGTGTTCCACGTATCTCTATTGAGGAAATACATGCCTGACCCAACGCATGTACTCACCTATGAGGAATTATAACTGGAACCCGATCTATCTTATTGTGAAGAGCCCATCAAGATTCTTGATATGAGAGAACAAGTACTGAGAAACTGGACAACTAGTCTGGTAAAAGTCTTGTGGAGAAACCATAAAATGGAAGAGGCAATGTGGGAACCCGAGGAACATATGATGAAGAACCACCCGAGTCTTTTCATGCGGTAGTATTCTAGAAATTTCGAGGAAAAAATTATCTGAAGTAGGGGAGAATGTAACACCCCAAGCTTCCATGGTACGCTTTCCTTTGAATAATACGGTAGCGTGTGTTATACGCAACTTCGAGTTCTAACACACACCACAACCAATCAAACTAACCGTTATGAATAGTAATACCCACTTTTTGAAATTTATAAATTTTATTTTTCAAAATGGTCTTCATTTTTGGATTCGGAATATCTAAATTAGCCTAGGGTGAATTTTTGGTATTTTTCTAAAAAAATTCATTTTTTGATGAATAGTGAAACCACTAAGTGGTAGTTAAAAAAACTTAATTTTTCATAAAACTTAATTTTACCGCTTCTGTGAGTGGAATTTCTAAAATCCAAGAGACACGGTTAATATCAAAGAGTAAAATGTGGTTCAATGAGATGAAAATTATTTTTTGTGAATAGTAACTTTTTACTTTTATTTACCACGGTTAAAAGTAAATAAGGTAATAAAGGGTAAAAATGATATTAATATTACCCTAACACATGTCCTAATTCTATTGGACAAGTGTATCTTGACCAAAAAACAACCTTAGGAATAAAATATTATCATTTAGGTCCACTTGTATTAGATTAGGACATTTATTGTTATTTAATTCAAAGAAGAGTTAAAAGAGTTAAAATCAAAGTTTATTTACTAAAACATTTTTAATATAGGGTTATACATTAGATAAATTCAATTGTAAATATTAATTAGAAAGCTAATAATATTTCATTAATAATGATATTTTATTTATAATTTTTAGACGTTAAATAATTTAATTTATATATGACACAATGATGATGCAGTAATTACCATAATAGTGAAAAATTAAAATAATTGATATTATAAATACCCAAATAAATATAATTTGAGACTTTTTATGAATTAAACTAATTTTATAGGTTAATATGAAATGTTATGTTTTATTTAATTAACTTTTTTTGAAGTAATCATTCCGTTATAATTTTCAAAAAAATCAATTTTCCAAATAGTGTCAAAATTGACATAAAAGAGTTTTTAAAACAAATATTATCTTATTAATTGTTATTCAGTTACTAAAAATCTAAGGATCGTCCAAGATACTTATATCATGATATGTGTATCATTAATGGACCACTTGGGGGTCTCTTGGAGGTATATAGAAAGTTTATTAACTATATAATATAAAAATACAAAGTGACATGGTAAGTGTCAAACTAATTAACTAAGAGTTAAAACTAAAAGATAAGGTTAATATAATGACCCAAACCTGTCTAAATTATATTGGTTGAGTAGTTTTAGACCCATCCCCACCTTAAACTTTAAATAATCCACTTTGGAGCCATTAGAAAACGAATATGAATTTATTATAAAATAATATATCTAGATTTTCCAAAGGTGCCCCTCACCCCTCTTATAAAAGGGCACTCTCCCTTCTCATTAATTCACACCTTAAAAGATTTTGGTTCAGCCAAACCCTGCCCAAATACTCCCTCAACTTCCCTCACTACAACCTAGAGGCCTTATTTTGATCATAAAGTCAACCTAAGGAGCCCTTTTGATCAAATCAAAAGGAAGAACCTGAAGAAGAGGTAATGTTTTCACCACCCTTTTTCGAATTCATTTCTTCTTCAACTTATTATTTCTTTGTTATTCCCATTATAAAATTATGAATCCAGTATCTCCTATATACTGTAATATCATTATAAATATGGTACAACCATATTCAGTATTCTATCCATCCTTTGAATGAAATGTCACCATACGTGCGTACGTACGGCTTACCGTCTCCCCATCGTGGTGTAATTGTTATTCAATATATTATTATTTGGATGGGTATAATAATGATTTGTAATTCATGTAAATAATAAATATAACATGATAATTATTCTGAATATATGATATACCATCCAATTATATATTATTTTAATATCAAAATAATGATATTGTCACTCGTGCGTACGTACGGACTACCGTCTCCACGAACGCGATGAGATTCCTTCTCCATCGTATCCATTCAAGTATAATTATAATTTTATGATTTAAAAGTAATTTTTAAAGATTTGATATCATTCTGGATATGAATAAGACACAACCTATCCCTGACAAACATGGTTTACGTAACAAAACATATAAAAGAAAATGAGTAAATTAACACCTGAAACGACGATAATACTAAGATATTATTAACAAAGCAATGTTAAAAGATCATATATGATAACATAATATTGCATATTATTCTTGTATAATTTAATAACAATTATTTCACCATTATACAGGAGGTTAACCTACCCCAACCAAGGAAAAGTGCAAGTCAAGGGTTTATTTCGCAATCTCTTCATTATCCGAGGTTGTTTATACATAATAATCTACTGGGATTTCTTTATCATCCACATCCATGTTTCTTAAAAATGTAATTCAAAACATTTTTACTATTTACTAAAATATGGGTTAAAGTCATTTATAACCTTGTTGACTTTTATAAGTGGTTTATAAATGAATCTTTACGTCATTTCCAAACAAGTTCCTTTTTAACCTTTTCGATAGAATTAAGGTAAGAATGTTTTTTTTAACTTATACGGTGGGTGCGGCTATTTTCCTCCGTTAAAAAATCTTCGAAGCTTCCCTTACAAGATTATTAGAAAATTTTTGAAGTAAATGTTTTATTTTATAATTATGTGACTCTTAAATGATTTCAAAAAAGAAAGAGATATTTCTCTAAAAAGATTTTCGATTTCATCTATGTCAACATCCTTTGATGTATTTTAAGCTTACTTGAATTTGATTTATTATGAAACAAAACAACCATATTATATTGAAGGTTTTGTGATTTTTTTAACTGTGGATGTGTTATTTTTATACCATTCATGGTTTATGGAGAAAGTATTGACATTTATTATGCTAGTTTTAAAACGAATGTTTATGTTATGTTTAAACCTGTTAATATGAGGAATGCATTGGACTTAATGTGTGACGGGCGGAGCCCGCTATACATCCTCAATGCATCGGTAGGTCTCATGAGACAAACTAGTGTCTTGGCACAAGGCCTTGACAAAATCTTATTTTTAGTCTTGACACGAGGCCTTGGATATGTGGTTATGATAGTCTGGCATTATGCATTCCATCATTATGAAAGTGGTTATTGATATTTCATGTGATTATTCGATTAGTAGAATATCCATGTGAATAAGTAAATGGAATTATTTTATTTTATTTTTTCCATACTATGTTGAAGTTCAAGTTTAAAAGGATTTTGTTTTAGTTATACATTGCCTTACATGATTATTCTTATTTATTAAAGTTTTCACTATATTGTTATCCTTACTGGGCATTTGAGCTCACCCCTTTTATATGTTTTATTTTTCCCAGGATGTGAAGAAGTAAATTATAAATGACCTGTAGGGATAGTATGAGGGGATAAGAGTGTGGACTATGGAGACTATTTTGTTGTAGTTTTCATTTTTATGATGTAATGTAAAACTTTTTGAATATATCTAGTGTTTCCAAGGCTACTAAACTAATCGTTCTTTCGAGATTTTATCTTTCTTGTTATCATGCCAATGTTATGTAATAATGCACCGACTCTGGGTAACTGGGGTCGGGGCGTTGCAATGTCTGTCGGTGAGACAAATAGGCTAAAAAATGTAAGGGACTAATATTTTTTGAACTACCTATATAAAATCAAAATAAAAAAGTATTAATAAAACTAAATTACTTAATTTTAAAACAAAATATACACATAAAATTAAAAACACATTAGTTTATACAATAATAACTTAAGAATTTTACATTAACAGATTGAAAGAATAATTAAATTAATAAAGTAAAGTTATTTTAATTATTCTAAATTAAAACATATAATATTAAATTTAAAAAATAATTAATTAATGCACAACTAAAATTATTAAATGACTATTTAATAATTATTTCAATTTATTAAAAAGTGATAAGATTTAAAATTGCTAAACTAAATAGGAACTTAAATGATTAGAAAAATTAAAAGGACTAAATAAATTTTTTTAAATACTAAAAACACAAAATTAATTATAAAAATAAATTGATTAATAAAATTAATTATAAAAATATCAAATTTCATTTATTTTGAAAAAAATATAAAATTAATTAATTAAATTGTTAACAACTAATATTAAAATGTGGAAAACTGTGTAAAAAAAATGCCACAACATCTAGAAAGATCTAAGTAGATTGTCTATAAAAATGTCAATAGATGGTCTTAGGGAAGGTATGTCAATGATATGTGATTCACACATTAATGGTGATTAATAAAAATGTTGTAAATCCTTTATAATCATCAATTTGAAATGAATTTTATTTAAATTATATAAGTAGATTATCACTTCGAACGCAATTCCTAAGAAACTAGAAACATGGGATGCTACCAAATAAGATGAGTATGAAATAAATTCAAAAAATTAAATTTTATTATCTATGAATAGATTCTTGAAGAATTTAATAAATTATCTCAATATCCTATAGATTATGAAATATGGCTACTGATTCTTGTTGCATATGAAGGAACTAACAGTTTCAGACAATTGAGGTATGCTACTACAAAAATAAAGTTTGATAACATCATAATGCATGCTGGTGAGATCATCAACCAAATGAATGGAAATTTAATAGTAATAGTCATGGATGATTCTTCTTTAGAATCTATAATTACTCAACCAAACCAAATACTAAAAGTACTCAGAATATTAACCTTCATATTAATGGGGATATCTGCAGCTATAATACAATCATCACTAGTAAATGAGTTGACATTGAAATAATTGATTAGAACAAGGATGATGTACGAAGGAGATATAAAATATGAATATGAAGATCACAATATAGTAAAAATGGAAAATACTTCCCTTAAAGTTACATCATATATGCATGAAAATAAATCTAAATAAGATAACAAAACCTCAAAAGATTTAGACAACTCAGATTCAAACATTGAACTAGCTCAGAAAATGAGAAAATTAAAAATAATATGGAAAAGAGAGGATTCAAAAAATCATTTTATAAAGATAAGAAATGATCCAAAGAAGTAGGATTCTATGAATTCAAACATATTGGTCATATCAGACCTGATTTCACCAAGTTAAATAAATTAATAAGGAAGATGAAAAAGAAAACCCAGTAGAAAACTTATTATATCTTTAAAGAAAAAAGAGATATAAAGTCTACATGGAGGGTGTATGAATACTCTATAATCTCTTCCAAATATGACCCATATAAAGATCCAAAAAATATGAAAGAAATCATATGATTTATTTCCATGGATAAAAGAAGAGGTACAATACTATTCCACTTCTTCTTCTTCAGATTCTCATAGTTGTTCAAGTAGATAATTAGATTCTTATTTCTCAATGCATGAAGAAAAATTTGACTCTCTTGTAAAAAATAATAAGTCACTATAAAATATTCATAATGATATTTTAAGTGAAAATTTATGTAATCATAAAACAACATCAATAATTAAAATAAAAATTAGATACATCTACATAAAATTATACTACTCATGAAAATAAAAAAAAATATAGGATGATGTGTAATTATTCAAATGAGCTTTCAGTAATTTAACTAAATGAGAAAAAATCATGATTGATATATTTGGAAAAACTAGTATTATAATGGAGAAATATGGAATATGAATCAAGAGAGAAAAATCAAAGTTACATTAAAACTATTTCAGAAGTTTCTGTAAAAAAAATATACATGATTCTATTGTCGAATGAAAGGAAATTATTCTTAATAACTCTTTTTTAATAAATCCTCATATTAGTGGAATAAAAAAGGATTTTACTTCTAATAATATATCTGTAGCAAGTAATGAAAATTTTGGTCAAATAATACAAATATGTACTCTATGATATTTTCTTATTGACACAACTCAACCCAATAAAAAAAGAGTAGATAAATAAACTCTTGTTCAAATGACTTTTCATAAAAAAGACCATAGAAACAAAAATACACTTAGGTATATAGACAGTGGATTCTTAAGATAGATGAGTGGAGATGATTCCAACTTCCATACATTGGAAAATCGGATGGAGGACTAGTCAGATTCGGGTGTAATTCTAAATGGAAGATAGTCGGGCATGGATCTATTTGATATTTAATGAAAATTTCCATCAACAAAGTTATACATATTCAAAGGCAACAGAAAAACAAGATAATTATTTCTAAACTCTTTAATTATCATTTTTATGTTAATTTATATAGAAATTTCTTCTCGATTTTGAATGAAAAAATCATTAAATTTAGAGCACGCATAACTCAAATTGTTTATAACTTGATCTCTAATTCCTTGTATAAACAGAAAGTAAATTTTTTGACTATTGAGACAAATTATTATTGGATCTATCATATAATAAATAGACACTATAGTGTATTTATTTATTGTGAAATTCATAAGAAACACTTAGTTTCTAATTTTACTAGTCATAAAATAAATAATTATAGATTTTATGATGCATATAAAATAAAAAAAATAAAAACATATTTCTAATAAATTAAAAAAAAATCATTATATCTAAATTTGTTGAATATATCCACATGGATTTCTTTGACAATAAAGGCTTTCATGTTTGGCTGGAAATTTCTATGTTTATGTATTATTTAATGATTTATCATGATATACATGTGTATGTTTTCTAAAACAAAAAAGTGAAGTGTTCACTATTATTGAAAACTTTTGTAAAATTATTCAAAATGAAACATTTTTTAATATAATTTATTTTAAAAGTGACTATGGTGAAGAATTTGAGCATCGATAATTTATTTCTTTTTTCCCCAAATTGGGTATTAAACACACCTTATCTTTACCAAGAACAGCACAATATAATGGAAATGTGGAAGAAATAAAAGGAACGGTTCCTAAGATTGAAAGGAATGAATTAAATGAATATATCCTTCATACATATTTTGGGGAAGGAGCTGTAAACATAGCTTACTATATCATGAGTAGAGATTTAATAAGACCGCTTGCTAAAAATACACACTATGAAATTTTGAATACCAGAAAACCTAAAGTAAAGTTATTTAATGTTTTTTGATGCAAATTTTATATCTTGAATACTATGGAAAACCTTGGTAAATTTTATCCAAATGATGATGAAGGAATATTTCTAGGATATTATGTAACTTTTAAGGAACATATAGTGTATTATAAAATGTTTAGGATTGTTGAAGAATCAGTTTTTTTGAATTTTGATAAAAATGATCCTTTTGGTAATAGGAATGATAATGAAGATTAAATTGTTGAATTTTTTGAAAACATAAGGCTCGAATCATCAATGATTGATTATTTTTAACAAAATAAATGAAATTCATTCAATTCCAGAAGAACATGATGTAGATAAACTTGAATGCTTTCTACTGAGATAATCTAGAACATTAAAGGATCACCATTTAGAAACTATTATAAGAAATCTTGACATAATATTAAGAACAAGAAAAATGTTGGAAGATTAGCTGAATTTTCATCTATTATATTACAATTAGATCCTAAGACAATAGAAGAATGTTTAAAAGGTAAAATATGGTTAATGATTATTCAAGAATAACTTAATCAGTTCAATATAAATAATGTTTTGAAATAATTTGATAGAATAACTAGTTATCCAGTAATAGGAAAAATTTGTTTTCATAAATAAACAAGATGATCAAGGGAAAATCAATAGAAATAAATCTTGATTATTAGAAAAATGTTACAACCAAGAAGAAGGAATAAACTATAATGAATCCTTTACACATATTGTCAGATTAGAAGCAACTATAATTCAATTATCTTATGCATCTAAAATTAAATTTAAATTATGTCATATGGATATAAAATATAAATTTAAAAATGGATATTTAATAGTTAAAGTTTATATTGGTTGACTATAAGGTATTCAAAACCCTTATCTTAAAAATTCAGTTTTTGATCTTACTAAATCTCTTTATGGGAATAAAAAAGAACCCAAAACTTTGTAAAAAATATTAAGATCATTTTAATTGGAAAATAGATTTTTTAGGGTTAGATGATCCTACTCTTTCAATAAAATTGATTTTTCTAAAATATTATTGGTAAAACATTATGGAGATGATGTAATTTTCAGATCATTACTTAAAAATCGTTGTAATTATTTTTCAAACCTTATGAAAAAAATAATTTTAAATAAGTATAATGGGGGATTTAAATTTCATTCTAGGATTTAAAATTTATCATTAATATTGTGGAAATGTTTTAAATCAAATATAATTATTTATTTATTTATCGAAAAAATTTGGACTAGAAAACAGTAATACTTATACAACTCCCATGTGTAATAATGTAAAATGTGATTTGGATAAAGCTGGAAAACTAGGTGGCAACAAGTTATACTGATGTATGATTGGTAGTTATTTATATCTTACTTATAATAGATTGGATATAATGATTTTGTATGTTTATGTGCTAGATTTCAGTCAAACCCAAAATAATCTCTAATTACTACTATTAAAATATTTTTTAGATATTTGAAAGGAACTATTTTTCATTCTCTACTTTACGTAAAACTGATTATTTTAATATAAATTTGTATTCAGGTGAAAATTTTAGGGGATGTAGATTATATTTAAATAGAACATCATGAATCTATCACATTTTATTTTAAATCATTAGTTTCATTGTTGAGCAATAAATAAACATTTTATTACTCTTTTAAAATATGAGGTAGAGTATATATTTGATTCTAGATGTTATGCACGTGTTTTATGGATGAAATAAAACATAATGGACTTTGGACATAAATTTGATAATATTCCAATATTAGGTGATTATAAAAGTACAATTAATATTTTTAAAAAACTATAAGTCACTCACTTAAAAAGCATATTTATATAAGACCTCATTTTCTAATAGACCATGTTATTAAAAAGGATATATCTTTATAATTTTTTAATACTAGAAATCAATTTGATGATATTTTTACTAAACAACATCGCACATCATGTTTTAATTTTATTAAGGCTGTTATGAATATTTAATTTTAAATAATTGAATATTATTTAATTTCATTTTTGAAAAAGAACATCTTTTCAAAATAAATATTTAATGATAAATATTAATACTGACACCCAAGACCCGAGTTTTGCCCTTACAGATTTTGATTAATTTTTTTAAAAGATACTTGAATAAAATACATAGCACTTATTAAAATAGAGGATACTTAATGGTCTAGGGTATGGAGTATTAGATACAACTTCACACATTTATCAAAATTTATACAAGCATAAAATAAAATAATAATCATTTCACACATCTGTGCACGGAACACCAAAAACGACAACGTCAAACATAGGACTTCAATGTGACCTATGAAAATAATTTTAAAAATGGGGTGAGCATTGATTAATCTTAAGAAGGGGTTTACAAGAAACTGCTAAATTATTTTTAAT
The DNA here is from genome assembly GCA_963277665.1 of Viscum album. Classification (NCBI taxonomy): domain Eukaryota; kingdom Viridiplantae; phylum Streptophyta; class Magnoliopsida; order Santalales; family Viscaceae; genus Viscum; species Viscum album. Next base: position 1,100,175,020 of record OY728139.1, read on the forward strand.
ACTTGTCTTAAAATTAAAATATTTATACATAATAACACATAAAAACTTTTATAAAACATGATTTTCATAAAAATAATGATATTTGAAAATTATTTGGGAATCCTCCTTTGAAAATTCAAAATAAACAAAATATGTGAAATGGTATGCATCATAATAAAATAACCATATATATGAGACAAGAAAATGGATATTTAAAAGAATTATAACTCCAAATGGAAAATGATCTCAAAGGGGAAGTAGATACACCACATAATAAAGATTGGGTGCACAATACCATGTAAGTCTTAATGAAAATGAAAATTTAGACAAAGTCTCTTACCACATTGTAATCAATCGAATAGTATGAAAAAAATTAGTAATAACCAAATGAATCATAGAATACCATGAATATAAAGAGAATCATGATATTATATATCAAATGGTAGTACTCATACACCACATAGAACAAATAAGTGGCGAACAATGGAAGTTTTATGGAAATAAAAGTGAGATTAGAAAACCCTTACCAGGATCATATCATTATAGTGAGGTTAAAGAAATGAAATAATTTTCTGGGACAAATAAAAATCCATACAATATAAGTGGATATATAGTATAAAACAATCAGAGGTCATTCAGACGTATTCTCATAAACAATAACCAATGACATAGATGTTTAACTCAGTGAATTGAAATTGAGTTAATATATTCCTTATTAAAACATAAATCAAACTTGAAAATAATTCCACATAATTGAAATATGAACACTTATATATATATATATATATATAATCCCTTACATGAATCTCTAGAACAAATCTAAAGGCGTTGTAACTTGGCACAAACACTCATCTCACCAGACTGACAAACCGCTCAACAATTTTCATTTACATACTCATTTCACTATTTCAAAATAATTTTTCCCCCATAATTCCTTTTCACACTAGTTTAGTTGGATTTTATAGCCATAGTTACTACTTTTTAAATGGAGGAACATGGCCTTATACTTGTTGTGCAAGATCAAAACACAAGCATGGGAAGCAAGACACCCAAACAAAGTAAAAGGACCATGATAATAAAATTTACATAATCAATTTAATATTCCCGGCTGCATACCAAAAAAACAATCTATTTATAGTCTAACATTATATAGAATCTCAAAAATAATTTAAACATTTTTTATGTTGTACAAGAAAACTGGTTAAATAATGATGATAAAAAATTTTACAAAACCAAACTACAGATCTATGACCAATATATTTGAGTATTGCAATAGAAGAAATTCACAAAATAGGAAAACCAAAAAAAAGAACACTTACCTACAGAACTGAAAAGATGAGAATTGTAAGATGGAAAATCCTCAATTTTAAAGTGATTCAAAAAGTATACCTACCCAGCTCGGCTGAAAAAAAACTTGAAAAAGAAACCCCAACTATGAAAAATCCCACTCACCAGTGCTCGTACCAAACTCGGTCTGCGATGAAAGACCTCGGCCTCATGTTCGTCCTACTCAATATGGGCCAACTCTCGACATCCTGGTCCTCCCTCGGTTTTTAGCATACATGAAACGATCCGAAAGCATGCAGCCCTAATTATCCCTGTTCCTGGTAGACACTCCTACCAGGCCACGACTCACTTAATTCCCCTTCTCGGTCATTGATGATTCCCCCCTTAAAAACACAATTAATCTCATTTTTTATGTCTTTTTATTTTCATTTTTTTGTTATTATTATTATATCATTTTTATTGTCTAATTAATTTCTTTAATAAAGGTAAAAATTATATAATATTGTAATTTTAATTTTAAATTCAATTGAAATTACAATATCTTATTAATAAAAAAAATAATATTCATTTATATTAATAATCTTACAGAAACATCATATTTTCATAATAAAATATCTTATAAAATATTTGGTGTATAATTTAATTAAACAAAATTAGTAATTTATAAAAATTTATTCTTGTCAATTTTTATAATTTAAAAATAATAATAAATATTTCATATTTATTGATATATAATATTTTTTAAAATAAAAACAAGCAAATTTTATAATATCATAATTATTTATTTGTCAGATTAAATAATTATTATCAAATATTAAAATTTTATCATTAATAGTGAACATATATTTATAACATAATTTAGTATTTATCAAAATAATAATAATAGTCAATTTATTTAAAATATTTTGTTAAATATCCTATTAATATAAAATATTGTTTTTCAAATTGAAATAGATATAAAATTTTTAATTAAATTAACTAAAATACTTAATTTATGTTAATATTTTCAAATAAAATTATAATAAATACATTTTTGGTTTCTTTTAACTATAAACTAATCCATTTAATGAAATATTTCATACTGGGGATGAGATTCTGATCTGTGACATTATCCCCCCTAAATAAAATTACATCCTCATTATTAGTTTCATTGAACCAAAAAAAATTCGGAATATTTATCTTCAGAATAAAGAAAACTATGACTTCTATATTCTACAACATCGATGACAATATCTAATATCCAATGTTTTCTAGAACGGTCCTCTGATACTGTAAGAACCTGGTTCTTATTTTTGAGGTATGGGTTTCTTATTTGCATTCTCCTTAAGTGATTTTGAGAAAATAAGGAAAATAAGGAAAAATCCCACATTTTTTGGGTACATGCCATGTACTTTTCCACACGCCATGTACTTTGGTTGTGTGGGATGAGTACACAGAGCGTGTAGGCCTGTCGGCAATGAAGGGTGTAAAAACTGACTACACGTTGGGTACTTTGTATTTACACGCCGTGTAATCAATCTGCAGGTGAAAAGGAAGGCGGTAGAGGCAATCGCTAACGGAGTGAAATTACACTCCATGTAATCCGGAATACACACCATGTACTCATGTCGACGGATGAACAGTGTCGTGGTGGAAAAATCCTCTAGAGGAACATTTTAAAAAATAAAAAGCACAGGTCGTGTACTTGAGAGTACATGTGAAGTAGTTACTTTTTTTCTTTTAAAATGGGAAGTAGCCTCCCCATTCGGCAGTGGTGGCATTGAGTTAATTTTGTAGCCAGGATTGGGGGTCAGAGCTTCGAAGGTCTCCCGACCGCACACCGGGAATCTGAATCCTTCTCTGATGGTCTCGACTGAACAGCACGGGTTAGTTCTTCCCTCTACTTGTGTGTTGCTTACAAATTATTTCTCGAGGAAAAGTTATTTAAGTTTGAATGAGTGAATGTGTATCCCAGATCTATATCGTTCTTGGATGATTTGGGAGGTTTCGTTCATGGATACCGATCAGAGATGATCGAGGTAGGTGGTCTGATGTTTATTTTCAACTATTGTGTTGAAATTGTGTATCATTGTGCTACACACCCATGGTTGGGGTGTCGTATGGATGAGGACTTTTCTGAAAAGATGTCTATAATTGTATAGATAATCTAATGATAAGTTTAAACTACTATTTGGGATCACTGTTTTGGTCCAGGACCACCCCGAGGGTGCGTTCCTCTGTTTAGCCGTTTGGCCAGGATACCCGAGGGTATGCCATGATTATATTGTGCACTGCATTTTCTTGACAAAATGTTAATGTAAATTTTTGTTTATGTTTTGGGATCATAACAGTTCCTTTATCCTTAAGGGATCATTCTATTAGCCTATGGGAAGTGTTCTATTAGCATATGGGCGGTGTTCTATTAGCCTGCGGGTAGTGTTTTACTTAGCCTGTGGGCAGTTTTTGGTTAGCCTGAGGGTAATATTTGTTTATGCATGTGGTCAGTACTCTATGTTCCCGAGGGAAATATCATGTATGCTTGAGGGAAATGATCATTATGCCTGAGGGGAATCACTTGTGGGTATTTGATTCTGTTGCCTAAGGGTAAGGATAGTATGTCTGAGGACACGACTATTTAGAATATTCTCTATGGTGATTTTCTACGTTGTACCTGCCAAGATAAAGCACAATCTTGGAGGTGATAAGTAATAATTAAAATTAAAATTAAACTGGTAGTGATAGTTACTTTTTAGTACTTACTAGTTTATTTCATTTACTTTTTCACACTACTATTGCACATTTTCACTGACAGTTGGGCATGGGCCTTTGGTGGTTGTCTACTGGGATTTATTTCTCACACACTATTTGGGTAATGTCTTCGGCCCAAATAGACTACATTTTATCAGGTGTTGATAGGGGATAGGGTCCCTATACAGGTATATGATTGTATCACAGGAGTAGGATAGCATGGGACCGAGCTTAGGCTTTCGATGCTTCTATGTTTTGTTCACTCTTTTTTGTTCTATTGTTGCACCCTGTACTTTGAGTTGTATTGTATTGTGTTTCAGTGTATCCTATTTGGGATGCTTTCATAGAAATAGTGACATGATGCATTTTTATATATAACTTTTGGTTATCTTTACTACAGTTGTTCATTTCTAGTTCATACTGTTTACTACTGCCAATGTTGTATGTTATCTTCCTTTCTACTGCACTACACTTTGACAAATGAGGGCATAGTTCCCCCTCTATTAGACCTGGGCCCTCGCTGCTAGTCAGCAGCATCAGGAATTTGGGGAAATTTGCTTGAAGTGATGTGACCAACTGAGTTTGAGGCACCCATTATGTGGCTTCGGGATCTAGGATGTTATAGATACTACTTATAAAGGCCCAAACTCGAGACCCGGGTTCAGCCCTTTCAAATTCTATGTAATTTTTTTTGAAAGAAACATGAAAAAAATACACAAGAATTTATTACAACATAGGATCCTTACCAGTCTTAGTTATAGAGTATTATGTCCAACCTCACATATTTATTATAGTTTATAGAATCATTAAATAAAACACTTATCCTTTTACTTTTTTATGTGCACGCACTCCAAAAAAATGGTTTCCAACATAGGACTTTAGTGTGACCAGTGAAAATAATTTTAAATAAGAGGTGATAATTGATTATGCCCAGTAAGGGGTTTATAAAAAAATAATTAATTCATTTCAAAAAAATTAAATTTAAATATATATAATTAATAAAAACTATAAACTTTTAGAAAATATTGTTTTCGTCAAAATAATGATATTTAAAAATTCATTGGGAATCCTCAATTAAAAATTAAAAATAAAAACCATATGTGAAATGTTACACATCTTATATAAATAACCACACCCATGATACAAGAGAATTGATATTTAATATAATTATAATTACAAATGAAAAATGGTCTCAAAGGGGTTGTAGGTACACCATATAAAAAATATTAGGTGCACAATACCAATTAAGTCTCAATGAAAATGGAAATTGACACAAATTCCCTTACCACATTGTAATAAATCAAATTGTTTGACCAAAAATAAATAATCACCAAATAAATCACAAAAGACCATGAATGTAATGATAATAATGATATTATATATAAAATGGCAGTACACATACACCACATACATGAAATAAGTTGTGAACAATAGAAATGTTATATAATTAAAATTTAGATGAAAACCCCATACCAAGATCGTATCATTAGAGTGAGGATGAATCAATGAAATAATTATGTGTGAAAAATATATATCTACAAAATATAAGTGTACATATAGTATAAACATGAAGATGACATTCACAAATTTTCTTAGAAAAACATAACGAATGATATAGATGTTTAACTCAATGAATTCAAAGTGAGAAAAGATATCCCTTGTGAAAACATAAATGACAAGTGAAATTAATTCCCTACAATTGAAATATGAACACTAAAATTAATATATATATATATATATATATATATATATAATCTCCCTTACATGAATTACTGGAACAAAGATGAACGCACTACAACTTGGCATAAACTCTCATCTCACTGGACTGAAAGATTGCCCAACAATTTTCATTTACACACTAGTCAGGCATTTCCAAAATATGGGTTTCGCCCATAATTCCATTATTCTCTATTTTGGATGGATTTTATATCCATAGTTACTAATTTTTAAAGACAATAAGGCACACTCAATCATTTTGTGAAATCTCAAAAAACAATCATAGAAAACAAGACACCCAAACCCAGAAAAAGGACCCTGATAATGAAATCGGCATAATCAATTTGATATTCCTAGTTGAAAACAAAGGAAAACTAGTTGTTTATAATATAAAATAAAATAGCAAACCAAAAATAATTTAATCATTTTACAATGTATACAATATAACCGCTTAAATACTGATGATAATAAAATTACGAAACCTAACTATTGATTGATGACTAATAGATTTGTGGATCGCTATAGAAGAAAGTCACTAAATAGACAAATAAAAAAAGGAAAACAATGCCTACATAAGAATCTAAAAATATGATGATAGGTTGAAGATAGGACTTAAATTTGAAAGAGATTGTGAAGCTATACCTACCCTACAAGTTTGAAGAAAACCTAAAAAAGAAACCCTATCCACGATAGATCCCAATTGACATCGCTTAGACGAAACTCCATCGACAGCAAAACACATCGGCCTTGCATTCGTTCTGGTCAATCTTGACCATGTGTTAATTCCTAATCCTCTCTCGGTGCCCTAACTATGTGACTCAATCTGAAGGCAGGCATCCTCAATTCATCCGAGCACATGGAGAATGCCCCTACCAGGTCTTCAGTCACTTGCATCCTCTTCTTGGACGTGGATGACAACCCCTAAAAACACCATTATTTTTTTTTATCATTTTCATTTTGATTTATTATTATTATTATTATTATTATATAATTATTAATATCTAGTTAATTTCATTAATAGAGGATAAATGTATATAATATTAAAAGGTTAATTTTAATACCAAATAAAATTACAATTTTTTATTATTCAAAATAATAATATTCATTTTTTTCATACTCTTATTAAAAAATCATATCTACACAACAAAATATCTTATTCAATATTTAGAGTATAATTTTATTTAAGAAATAATAATTTTATAAAACATTATTTTAATCAAATTTTATAATTTAAAAATGATAATTATAATTTCATATATATAGATATATCATAATTTCAAAAATAAATCCAATTAAATTTTATAATATCATAATTATTCACACATTAGATTAAATAATTATTAGCATTTCTTAAAATGTGAACATTAATAATGAATATATATTCACAACATAATTTATTATTTATCAAAATAATTATAATAGTCAATTATTTTAAAATATTTTATTAAATATACTTTTGATATAAAATACTGTTTTTAAAATTCAAATAGATATAAATATATTAATTAAATTAAGTAAAATTATTAATTTTAGTTACTATTTTGAAATAAAACTATAAAAAATACATTTTAGTTTTTTTAAATATTAATTAATCCATTTAATATAATATTTATAGTAGGTATGAGATTCTAGGTTGTTACATTATCCCCCATAAACCAAATTGTGTCATCATAATTCGTTTCGTTGGAGAAAAAAACAATTCTGAATTTCCATGTTTAGACTAAAGAAAACTAGGACTTCTATACTCTACATCTTTGATGACAACATCTAATCTCAAATTTTTTCTAGATCATTCCTCTGATACCAATTATAATGACCCAAACCTGATACATGGTTTCATGCCTTCCAAATATTGTGTAATTTATTTTAAAGAAACTTAAATAAAATAAAAAACATTTATTACCATAGAGGATCTTTTCCAGTCTAGTTTTTGAAGTATTAGATACAACTTCAAACATTTATCATAGTTTCTACATGAAAAAATAAATGAATAATTCTTTTATACTTCTTCGCGTGCAGACACCAAGAAATGACGGTGTCCAACATCTGACTTTACTATAACCCTTGAAAATAATTTTAAATAAGGGGTGAGAATTGATTATATCCAGTAAGGGGTTTAAAATCAACTAAAAATTTATTTTTAAAAAAGTTCATGAAATTTTAATAATTATACTTAACAACACCTAAATGCTTTTAGAAAACATGATTTTCATCAAAATAATGTTATATGAAATTTTTTGGGAATCCTCCATTGTAAATTTAAAATAAAGATCGTTTGTAAAATAGAATAAGAATTAAGTAAATAACCATGTCCATGATACAAGAAAATGGATATTTAATAGAATTATAATTTAAAATGAAAAAATACTCTCCAAGGGGAAGAAGATACACAACATAATAATGATTAGGTGGACAATACAAAGTAAGTCTCAATGAAAATTGAAATTGAGACAAAGTCTCTTATCACATTATAATCAATCAAATCATATGACCAAGAATTAATAATCACAAAATGATTTAAAGAATACCATGAATATAAAAAGAGTCATGATATTAAATATCTAATGGAAGTACATATATACCACATACAATAAAGAAGTGGTGACCAATGGGAATATAAATAAAATTAAAAGTGAGATGAGAAAACTCTTACAAAGATCGTATCATTAGATTGAGAACAAATAAATGAAATAATTATGTGTGAAAAATATCAATACACACAATATTAGTGGATATATAGTTTAAAATAATCAGAGGTCATTCACAAATATTTTCATAAAAACATAACCAATGAAATAGATATTTAACTCATTGAATTGAAATTGAGTTAAGATATCCCTTACTCAAACTTAAATTGAACATGAAAATAATTCCGTAAAATTAAAATATGAACACTAAAATTGATATATATATATATATATATATATATATATCTGTGTGTGTGTGTGTGTGTGTAATCTCCCTTACATGAATCGTTGGAACAAATCTGAAGGCGCTGCGACTGGGCATAAACTCTCATCTCACCAGACTGAGAGACTACTCGGAAATTTTCATTTACACACTCATCTGGCTTTTCCAAAACAAGGATTTCCCTCATAATTCCATTGTGCACTGGTTTAGATGGCTTTTATAGCCATATTTACTATTTTGTAAATAGAGTAAAACAACCTTTTGAATTTGGTACAAGCTCATAAATAAATTGCAGATATCAAGACACCCAAAAAAAGAAAAATGACCATTTTATTAAATATCTTTTTGATATAAAATTTTATTGTTCTAATTCAAATTTATATAACTGTTTAATTAAATCAACTACAATACCTAATTTTAGGTTAATATTTTAAAATAAAATTATAATAATTACATTTTTAGGGTCTTTTAACTATAAATTAATCCATTTAACATAACATTTGTACTAGTTATGAGATTTTGAGATATTACAATAAAAATGAGTAATTGGATTGAGATATCAGACTGACGTCAACAAAACTGTCAGAGAACCCTCTATCTCTTTCAAATTCAATCTCACTCTTTGTATTTAAACCAATTAATATAATAGAGATCTATTTTTTCATTAAAAACACTACAATTTTAAACTTCATCCCTCAAATTATTATAAATTTCAATGATTATGTGAAGAGATAAAGGAAAATATAGCAGAATAAGGTGACAAGATACCATCTATATAAAATTTCTTCAAGGAAATGAAATATATTTAGAATGGATCCATAAAAACATTATTTTGAGGCATAATCTAGCATTTTGTGGTCTATAATATCTTTTCCCCAAATGAAACACTTATTTTATTTTATATATAGAAGTAAAAGAGTTATTTAGAAATGTTCAGTTCAGTTTCAGTTATAATGATTATGTAATCATATCTTGAGTAAATGATAACTATTTTCAATATCTTCAATAAAAATAGAGAGTGGTTTTATTTTTTCCATTTAATGGGGTATTAATTTAAATATTTTTTATATAGGAAATCGAGAACTTAAATCAACATCTATTATGTTATTTCTCTTCGAATCCAACTAAATAAGAAACATGCTTGTTAAGGATCTTGAGATTGACTAGAAGGTGTTATTCAAGTTTATCCATTCAGCAATAATTCCAAGAACAACTTAGCTCAAAAATATTCTTTATCTTGATATGTATATAATATTTCAGATGTTGAGTGATATTAAGTTTAATTTCAGAAGGTACATATTAAGTTAAATGGATCATTGTTTCCAAAAAGAGGAAATAATTTCATCTTTTCATGATGGAAGGATAATTTCATTAATGCTATATAAAAGAGTCATGATTAGAGATACACATATGCACACCAGGTGTCATCATTGTGACATTATTAATTCTAGAACTCCGACGAAGATAGGTTTTTATGGAATACAGTAAAAGGAAAACTATTACCAATTGGTGCATAAGACCAACAGGGATCATTTCCTATTACTTCAGGGGATCAAAGAATTATGGGATCATTTGTTGTAGTGAAAATTTTGGAACGAGAAGTTTTAAAATAAAGAATAGATTATGAGATTCAATAAAAGAGACACGGAATCAGATATAATGTATCTGATCTAGATGCTAAAATATATATCCCTCAATATCATGTAGAAAATTTGAAAGAACCAAAGGCATGTGCCCTTATCAAATGGCCTAGATAAATGGATGAACTTGTATTCCATGACACTATAGTTCAGACACCAAAATTAAAGGCTACTATAGCAAGTGAAGTTACTCTACCAGACAATAGAGAAGAGAAAGAGGATTTTATTATCAATCAATATTGAAATTAGAATCAAAGACTCTTTCTAAAGAACAAGTTAAGTAAAATACTCAAGGAATTGAACATGATCATCTAGTAGTAGTTAACAACTATGAGATTTAATTTTGAATCAATCAATTTTTATTATAGATGATTACCTGGAAAAGGAAACTTTTGAACCTAATTAGGATACAAAGGTTATAGGGGTTGAATTTTTTGTCTCTAGTGTGAAAAGTAAATTAAAATCATTACCCATAGTTAGTAGAGTCCAACCACATCAAGATCAAGAAGCATAATCTTATGACTATTTTAACAAACAAATTGAAGTATTTTTTAATTTTAACTCACTATGAGAAAAATAAATCATGTTTATTAAAATAAATATTAGATACAAGAAAATATTTGGAATATTTAATAAGCACAACTATTCATAGAGAAGAATTATAACCTTGTCAATCTCAGCTACATAATTTCAGATATTGTATAATTTCCAAAAGAGATTTTGATACTTTTCTTTAAAAAGTGGTAGACCATTTTTGAATGATCCAAGATAATTCTACATCCAAAATATATTTTATATATTTGAAATGATATTTGGGGAGTCAATTTGAATATTTTAGAAGTAGTACCCATAAGTCCAACTCATCTACATATGATCCACACACTTCTCTAGATTTAGTCAGTAGATTTGAAGAAATTACAATTGTAATGTAAAATTTCAAAGGTCGTCTTCACAATCTTTAATGTGATAGTGCTCCTCTAAATGTTTCTTTGGATAATGAATGAGATATTATTGAGATTATAACCTTAGGAGAGCCCTGTATAAGGAATATTCTCAATTTTTTTGGTGCAATTCTATATTATTTTGTTAATTTGGAGGAAGTAGTTCATGAATTTATGAATGTTAATTTTGTTGAAAGTTTAAATTTTGTTCAATATTCAATTATATTAATGTGAATTTTGGATGAAAATATTTATAAAATTTTAAAAGGTTAAAAAATCGAATTTAAGGAAGTTATTCAGGTTTTTCAAGATTCAAAATAATCCAAAACCTCTTCTAAATGATCCATCATAAAATTATCCAGTCTTACTTTTTAACCTTTCTCAGAACACATTATTCTTGTAATCATAAATATAAATTTATGAAATTATTTTTTACATTATATTTTGGTTTATTTTTATTTATGTATGTTTCTACTACTAGAACACAAATCACATTTTTATCTTGGGCCAAATTTAACATTAATTTGTATTTATGTGCTGCATTGAATGTGTTCTAATCCATTTTCATCTTTATTTTTTTGATAACACAAAAATGGGGAGAAAATTTATTAAAAAAATTTCTTTATTAAATTATGAGTTTCTTTTATTAATTAAATAGAATGGATGTACTATTTATATTATATTTCACAATAACCATAATCTCTATATCATTTTAAATAAATTAATTCATTTGTGATTAAAATTCCTATATTTTTTATAATTTATGTTATGGGTTTTGGGATCATCAAAATGATGGAGATTGTTATTTATGTATTGTATAAATAATAATCTATAAATATTATTGATATTGATTCTCCTAAATACTATTTTTTGTTTTACTATGGAAATTACATTATGTATTTTTAAATAACATATTTCTCAAGAATATTATCTTATTTAGATATTATAATATTAATTAAATTATTATAATCAGGTTTAAGATTTATAGAAACACTATTAACACCCTAATTCTACAAGAGTATGTGTAATGTATGGTTTGCAAGCCCTATGTTTGAATTGACACAGATGGATCATGTAACCTACTCTATTGAAAAAACATTTTTATCAACCCTATGTTTGTATAGAACCATATGTTTGAGAGAATGGAAAGTATTGATAAACAAACCTATGTTTTTAATGAAATATTCATTCGATAAAAAAATGCAGGGTACATCAACCCTAATTTTTTCATCAACCATATGTAATCAACCATATGTTTGGATTTTTTTGTCATGTGAAGGAACCCTATGTGTGACTATTCAACAATGAAGTTTAAATTAATGATATTTTCTATGATAACTGTAATGGTATAAAATAAATTAAAAAATATCTTAAAGAAATTTTATGATATATTAAAATGATAACATTCAATAGATTAATTCATTATTGTTTCTATAGAATGTTACAACTCTCTTTAATGATTTAAATTTGAACTTTTCTTATTTCTCAAGAGAAATTTGTGGATTTAATCAACTAAATGAAAGATAATATTCCTATATAAATAACTAGAGTATTTTTTTCTATACTATTATGTATATGAAATATCTTTTTGAATACATAATTAATACAAAGAAATAATATATTGAGTTACTCTGTTATTTCCATTGAATCTTCACTTTGGAGATATACATGTTTCAACTTCATACAGCTGTGTAGTTGCTGTTATTTGTTCGTTGATATTTTTATTGAATATCATTCACAACTAGGTTCACTTTGAGGATATTATTTCTTGAATACATTTATCTTTAAATAATAAGATCTGTATTATGGAAGTTGCTTCTGAAAATGTGATCAATAAGATATAAACCCAATAAAATCTAACTCTTTTGATTTATTATTGTTTTATCTAATCAGACACAATCAAGGAAGAGTATCAACTTTTTAGACTATGTTGTGGAGAAACTGGTTCCTAGTAAATGAATTAGAGGGGTCTTTAAATCCTTTTTGTGAAGGTATAAAATGACTAGACTTAGTTATGAAGGTGATGTGATAAGATGACCTTTCTAGTTAAATTCACCAAGCTCATCGAGAGAGAGAGAATTAGTGGATTGGACTTCAGGATATTTTTACTTGAACCATTATAAAAATAATTGTGTTCTTATTTACTATTTCTCTACTACTAAAACTACCTACAAGAGAGAACACTACATATCTACATAAATTGAAAAGAAAACGAAAAGACACAATCATTCAAGATTATTGAAAAGATAGAATTCACAACATCTTGTCTATATTGGTATTTTTACAACCTAACATATTTATCATCATATTACTACCAAAAATAAATTTCACCTGAATCTATTGCAAAAATTACAACAAGCCATAAAAATAGTACATGTGCATGAAATATATTTTCCTCTTTCTTTTCATATTTGATCAACCAACACCCCAATGATAAATATGTTAAAAATATATTAATGGAAGTAAATTGTGATTCTCATATCATATTTACATATTTATTTTTATTATATGGAGTTTAATATTTACTACTTCTTCTCAAGAGATACCCCCCATCATAAGATTCACTACTATTCTCCTCATCCCGAAGAGACACACTATAAACAAAAAACATCCTTAACATCTATAAGTGAAAACCTCTACAATCTAACTCAATTTCTTACATGGTATAATAATATATGAAAAGGTTTAATGGAATATGGAGGGTTATATTTAAATTTTAGAGGAAATACTAAGGATAATATATTTCTCTCAAATTTTAATATTCTTTCTTTCAAATTTCAACATCATTCATGTGTGAGGAATGTCTCTTCACCTCAAGTTTCAATAAGACATAAATTCCTTGTCATTGGAGTGAATTAATTGTTTTTTAATATTGGGAATGTAAAATACTTATTAATTTCATTTAAAAATTCCCCAATATCTCACAAATTTCACAAAACATTTTGATTTCATGTAACAAAATGTGGAGGACTTAAATGAACTTTTTACTCTTCTATAGAGAACAAATTCAGGATTTTGAGTTCTTATAGGTTATTTTTTATGAAGAATAACTCTTAGTTATTTACACATTCCTAGTAAATAAATTTTCAAAAAATAATAATAGGATGTTTTCTTTACATTCCAAAACAGAAATAATTTCCATTGAATTTCGATTTTCATGATGGGATCTATACTTGTTCGTAATGGTGTTGTTTTTTTCCACCAAAATACTTATTTTTCATGTGGGATTATATTCTACTTATTATATTACTATATTCATCCGATATTATCATATTATTCTGAGTATTTTATCTTATACTATTCTTAAATTCTTTTTGGACTTCTACACTCATAAAAATAATAGTTAAATTTTCAGGCTAAACCTATTTAGGTTTTTTTTCTTTAATCCTCTCTCTTAACCAGTATGAGATGATTACCCAATGATACCAATAATTTTTATAAAAAAGTTTTCTAAAATAATTAATATAATTTTTAGTTACAAAAGTAGTAAATTATGTATTGAATAACTCATAATCCATAGAATATAACTTCAATTCAAGATCATATTTATTTATTGTTCATCATTATTAAACTTGTTGGTCATGATTTAATCAAAATTAGTTTATTCATTCTTGATCAATGCTTAATTTTAATCTTTAATAAGAACTTTTTCATTTTTATCAAATGAATTCTTTTGAGTATCCATTTTCCTGATATGTTTATCCAACTCTCTCATATCTTTCATTAGTAGTGAAATTTATTTAGGAAAGTATTCGAACATATCATTTAGTTCCCATTTTAGTTATAATCTATATTCTCAATAATCATAAATTATTGATGAATATTGGCCTTTATCCATATGATAAATAATATTTGATTCATCATTAGAATTTATATATGGGTCTATATAATTTCCTAAGAAGATTATTATTTTCATGTTGGATTATTTATTATACTTATTATATCCTATATTCCTTTGACATATTTATTTTTCCTTGTCTAATTCAGATTCCTTATTTTTTGGGGGGGTTTTTTCCATATGTGAAATATAGTTACATTTACAAAAACTAAGAAATTTCTTACCTTTACCCTTATATTTTACCTTACATAATCTACATGAAAGGGGTTAAATGATTTTTTTGAGATTATAATCATTCTCATCATCCAAATAACTACAATATTTGATCGCATTATCATTACCTTATATCAATGATTCAAAGGTAATATATACGTTCTCTTTATTTGTTAAATTTTTTACATTTTTAACATTATATAAAATGATAAAATTATGAATATCATCCCATGAAATGTATCCTACATTTTAAAATATTCATACCTTGGGTTTAAAACCATATGGAATGTTCAACATAAGTTTCTTAACAATTTTGGAGTCTTCATGATTCTCATCAGGTACAAAAAGTATCTTTCTATTTCATTTTTTGATATGAGAATAGAGATCAATAACTTCATTTTCTGCCATCCTAATATGGTCAAATATGATCCCCTAAAATTGTATCTTAGATTCATCCCCTTTAGAATTTCCTTTAAAGTTACTTCTCAATTTTTCACAAATTTAGATTGAAGATGAAATATCCATTACCTAGGTTTTAACCATCTCTAATATGTAAATCAAAATATCATCTTTTTCCTTACATACATCTCAAATTTCCTTTTATCACTATGTTTTATATGAAGATTTTCATGAATGGGTTAAATCCCAAAATATGAGAATCTCTAAAATCCAGGCCAAGTGAATAGAACTAAGGAATAAATATATCTCTCCAAATATGGTTGTTGGGGACCTCAAAAGAAAAATATATGTTATTGTTAACAAAATTTTGATTCTCCATTCTCCTTTGGGATTTACAGGTAACACACTTTCATTCAAATTCTTAGGATCTAATTGCATTACTTTGAGGAGGAGGGTTATTAAGTGATATGTTTTATATTTTTTGAGGTAATACCCTTTTAAAAATCAGAAAAATTAAACCACTGAAGGTTCTTGATGTACTCAATATAACCTATTAAACTATCTTCATATGTGGAAATAATAGAAAGGATACGAGACATGATATTTTCAATGTTTGGATTCCCATTCCTTCTCTATGACATAGAGGTTAGTCCTCCCAACATAAATTCTCCATTATATCATCAATTACTTATTAAATTATTCCTCTATGTACAGAAAACTTTTAAAATCCACTATAATATACCACTTCACTAAAAATAATATCAAAATGAGAAAGACCATTGGTGATACCCTCTTTTATGAATAGATGTATCAGTAGGTCTGAATGGTAAATCCTTCAAGATATTAAACATATGATGATTCATGCTCAATGGTCATGAAAAATAAACCATAATATTGATGATAAGGTTCTTCTTAAAAATATTTTTAAGAATATTTCACTTCTTAAATTACTCATGGATTCATCTTCTCTCTTCATTCTTCGATACCTGTGTGTATCAGGATCTCTCTCAAGGACCTATGTCTTTCATGAATATAAAAAGTCTCTCATGTATATATATTCTCATTATTTATGAGTATATCCTTATATTTAAACTAATGGATCATATCAAAACTGATTTTGAAAACATCCAACATCATAATGGGGCCTTAAAACAACCCATTAACTTCCCATTATTTTCCTTAATAATTTCAATAATTTTAGTCTTAAAATGTGATAAACTTAGGTATTTTTTCCTATTATAGTGATAAATAAATCATAAATTAATTTACTTAAATTACCACTACAAAATATATGTAATCAACCTATAATTATGTCATATAACTGAATCCTATGATGACAGAATCATTCAAGAAACTTCCAAGAATCATTATAATGAGTTATATAGAATTTGATACATCACCCACAAATATATAATTCCCTAGATTGTGGCTCAAAAAAATTGTATTTTTTATCATCTATAATAAAAACATTATTTCATGGTCATATATTATTTATTGTTTTTCATAGGCACTCCCCTAGCACACCAATATCATTGCTATGATTATTTGGGACTTCCCGATGTCTAACAGGAATACATCACAACCCCCATTCCCAAATCTATATTACGGGATTGAACATATTGTATTAAAGCTCTTCTTATCAACCATGAATTTCATGGATCTCTTCTATACCCATTTCTGTCTTCTCGGTGTTTTATAAGGACACTCTCATTCCACCGTATCTTGTTCAATGATGTAGGAAACCTCATGTTGATTGTTTCGAATGAAAATGTTTCACCGTATGGATTTTTATGTTGTTGTCCCTTTATAACTTATTATATTGGATTTTTTATTCTCAAAAATACCTATGAATTGGAATGTCCTATTTCTATCTTCTTATCTACATTCACCATGGCCAACTCTATAGCGTGGCACTATCCGTGGTGGGAATCTTGAACATACAGTGAATTATTCTATAGAATGGTCCTCCTCATCCTTTTATGATATTGTATTCAAAAAATATTTTTAAAAAATAAAACACATCCCTAACATTCCTTTATGTAACCTATTAGAAATCAAATATTTACTTGATATCCATATAAAATCATTTTTATGCTTAAAAAGGGAATTTTTTTAAAAAATATTTTCCATGTTTTTTTTCTTATATTAAAATTAATTTCCTACACCTAAAGAGTCTTAATCTGATAAAATGTATTCCATATTTGGAATATTCATCTCCATATTTTCATACATGTCCCCATTTATTTATGGTTACATAAATATGTTATCATGGTGAATGTTTATGCTACCATAGTTAGTGATAAATTCGGTTTAATGGGGTTTATCTTTGATATAAGGATTAAACTATCTCTAAAACTTGTCTAAATGTTATTTATTGTGTTTTTACCCTATAATATCTTATCTATAATTTTAGAGTACCATTATGCTACTTGACCATGGAGAATGCCTTTAAATAGTATAAAACTTTTAATAATTACAAGAGTAAGACTCCCCTCACTTATAAAAGAGAACAAACTCTACTCTATTCATCACATAACTTTATCAACTCATATAAAACAATCCCTACCCAAATGTCACCCCAACATCCCTTAAAATGTCCAAGATAGCTTAGTATCTCAAAACACCAACTTTTGAAGTCTTAATGTTTATTCCAAGAGAGTTTTTCCATATAATAGGTATCATAAAATAAAAATGTAATTAAGATTTTTCTTTTGAATTAGATACATTATAAATCATTGAAAATTCATTTACTGATGATTCTAGAAAACATTATAGAAATGTAGAGTCACTAAATAGGAATTTTTTTAATGATAAATATTTCTATGTTTTTAAATACTTCAACAATTAATGATGTTTAAAAATATCCCCAATTAGTGACACCTCATTTACTTTTTTTTTACAAATTTCAGTAAATGACTGATTAAATAGTTACATTTTAAATAAATGTGAATATTTTATTAAAATTTCATTTTCTGATTGAACTAATATATCTATTCTTTTTAATTATTTTTTAACTAACTAACCCTCCCCAGCTCACTTCACACCCACAACCCTCCCCCTTGCATGATGTCACCCCATGGGCCCACACGTCCTCTCTACATGCACAATGCCTCAATCTGAGTCTCTTCTCAACCTCCCTACATAGAACGAATGACACTCCAAGCCTACAACCCCTCCCTATATGATATCACCCCCAAGCAAGAAAATGAAAATTGGCATTAGGATTTTAATTCAAGACTTGCAAACTCTTGGCTATTAACTGGACCAATTCATCAAAACCCTATATGATTATACAATTGTATTATGCTACATTTATACCTATATTAAAATAATTCAGTATTTAATAAAATTAAATAAGTAAATATATAATTTTATATATAAATATACGTATATAAATATATATATATATATATATTATATAGTATATATATTCATATTATATATTATATATATTCATATTATATATTTGTGTCTATATATATGTATATATATATATTTATGTGTGTGTGTTTATATATATATATATATATATATATATATATATATATATTCATGTGTGTGTTTATATATAAAAATATACCTTTTTATGTATACATATATGTATAATTATAATTACAATATATTTATATTTATATTAATAGAATTATAATTATATATTTATAAATATAATTATCCATGTTTTAAAAAACTCTTAAAAATGTTACTAAAATAGCCATGTTTTTTTAAAAACCTGCCTAAATTGAAAATATATGTGGGTTTTTATATAAAACTATAAGTATATATATTAATATATAGTCGTGTGTGTGTTTACATATACTCACATTTTTTATAAAATGTTTATATATATGTATGTGTTTATATATATATATATATATCTTAATATATATTTACATTAATGCTGGGAAATGAGCTACATTACCAATAAAAACATGAAACACACAAATGAAGGGAATAACATTGTAAGGATCGAACTCAAGACCTCATAGAGACCCATAGGGAAACTACCATTGAGTTTCACCCTAATGGTTATATATATATATCGGTTCTTTTATATATATATATGATATTTAATTATATGTTACTTTATTCTTATAGAAATATAGATTTATATAAATAAATGTAATTATAAAATTTTATATTTATATATATGTAAATTAATATAATTATAATTATATATAATTAGAAATATTTGAAAACAGTGCTAAAAAATGTGATGCAAATAACAACATTTTCATAAAAATGACTCAAATTTAATTTTTCTATGGTTCCCAAAAATGTGGATCTATTGACACACTTTCTGAAAAAATGGATAAAATATCCATGTTTTCTAAAAAATGTGGCTAAATCGTCGATGTCTTTTTTTCAAACAGCGTAGCTAATTTATCCACCCTTTCAAACATTGCCAACAAAATGTGTCCAAGTTAACTTACTTTTATTAAAAATAAAATTTAGATTAAATTTCATAAAATACTGGATAAATTTAATATTTAATATTTTATTAAACATGTATAAAAAACCTTACTAAATTAGCCATTTTGTTTTAAAAATGTGGCTAAAAATATCACTAAACTCTTGATTGTGTATATATAATTATTAATCAATTGTTTTTTATTTATTTATTTTTTAAACTTCTATAAATATTCATTGCTAATACCAAATTAATAACATTAGTATCTTTTATATACTAAAATTTTATTATTATTAAGTTGAAACTCTTTATCGTCTCATTTTCCATCATATAGAAATTAACATATTCATCATGTGTAAATGTGGACTTCCACATATATGAACCGATGTATTTAATTTTTCATCACCACCTAAAAAGTATAATTATTATGATTTATTTAATATATACATGATATTCATGAAATAATTGCATTTCTATAAATATATTATATTACTTACCTTCTTACCCTTTCACCTGTGGAAAAATGATAACATTGATCATGCGTACATATGGAATACCACCTATATGAAGTGATGTGATTAAATTTTCATGTATACCATTCATTGATTATTTTAAAACTATATTTAATTTAAAAAAATTGGAATTATTCAATTATTTTTTTAGGTGATTGGTTGATGAATCCTTTGGCCTTGAAAAACCTACCAAAGTGTTTTGGGAATTATGAATTGAACATTCTCAAATGATTTAACACGGACATAACCAATTAGGTAATTAATATTACATTTTAATAATTTTATTTTAATGTTTACTTGTGATGGAACTTATTTTAAATTAGTTCTTAATCATGTATATAATTAATAAAATATTATATATATATATATATATATATTAAATTATATAAGTGACATGTTGGGACTCAAGGAAATGGATTTTCATAAAAAAAATTATTTTAAAAATTATAAAGCTTCCATTCTGAAAGTTTTTCTTCCACATATAGGTTTTTATTTTCAATTAATTCTTTAGATGATCTTATTTAATCAAAAAAATTAAAAAGAAATTTTCTACTCTCTTTCACTTTCCTTGAAATATTCAAAAAGGAATCTTCTTATTGTTTTCAAATGATTTATATTTACCAATGGATTGAATTGAATCATTATTGTATGTTTTATTGAGTGAAGTAAATTTTTATCCTATCATGACTTTTAATTAATTTAAATCTTACCTTATAAATTTCTATTTTTATTTCATTATAAAATAAATTACCTATTTGTTTTTGAATTTTTTTTTAAATATTTTTTCAACAGAAAGGGATATTTTTACTTCTATATGAAAATTGAAAATTCTTTTGTATACAGTATCCAATGTGTTTTTCTATGATATATTTATTAAAATTGAAATAAAAAATGGTTTGATAATGATCTGGTACTTGATAATTATTAATGATTATGCAAAAGCTCGATATAGATTATGATAAAAGGTGAGCCTAGTATAACTCTCTAATACTTTGGGTTTTGTTCTATCTATTTAGTGGGATAGGGGCTGAGAACTAGGGAGGATTGTCCTATGTATTTAAATATGATTCAGTTATTTTACACATGTTTTTAACATGAGTAAACATCTGATATGAATATTATGCTACATAATACCCAAATTGTCATGACCCGTCCCCCGGGGCCCGTACAGTGACTACCCCAAGCCCGCCATCCATAGGCCAGGGGCTGGCGACTAGCACCGAAAGCGTATTCCCTAAAATTGGGAAGGCATTTCCTTTAAAACATGTAAGCACAGGTAACCAAGCACACATTAAGATAGAAATACAAGTAAACTGAACTATAAACCGAGTGAGTACAGTAATTAAAAGGGGCCAAAATACAAGCCCAACTCGAAATTACAAGTACAACTGTGATACAATACAACTAAAGAAACGGGAATGTCAGTTGTTGGGTAATCCTCTGAGGATCCTACTTGAATGGTAGTTATAGATTTCATCCTTAGCACGCCACTTCCACATGTCTCCTCTGCGTACCGACATGTTGTATGGTCCACCTCTAGGTACCGTCTAGTCTTGGTACTCTTAGCATCAGTCAGCGTTGTCCATCATCTGAATCCAACACAACAAGGTGTGGGCATAGCCCATGCAGGGATGAGAATAACTCTACTCAGTATGGACCCTGAGACCCTCAAGGTCTCACAAAACCCACCAAGGATAAACCAGAAATTATTAAATCAACATGTAACACCCCAAGATTTTATAGTGTGTTATTTCTTCAAAATAATTCAATAACTTTCACTACACGCAACACCAAGTTCAATAGCACCATGACTTACCAAACAATCTGTTCAAAAGAGGTTATGAATAGTGTTAACTAAATTTTAAACTTTATATAATCCTTATAATTTTAGAATCCATATTATGAGTTTCTTAGACATAATGTAAGAACAAATTCATTTTCAGTATTGCACTTTTACCAAATTTTAATAGTGAACCCTTTTTAGATACTATATATTAAACTTTTTTACTAAATGGGGACATCAAAAATTTAAAATGAAACATCCCAAGCTTCCACGGTACGCTAGCGTGTGTTGTACGCAACACCGAGTTCTAACACACCGTAACCAATCAAACTAGCCATTATGAATAGTAATACCTACTTTTTGAAATTATATATATTTTATATTTTAAAATGGACTTCATTTTTGGATTCGGAATATCGAATTTAGCCTAAGGTGAAATTTTGGTACTTTTCGGATAACTTTCATATTTTGATGAATAGTGAAAATTACTAAATTTTAATTAAAAACAACTTTTTTAATCAAAATAATTAATAGTGATAAATTGTGAATTTGAGTGGTTTTAAAGTATATTTAGAATATATTTTTACCATTTAATATAATGTTGGTCATTGGACATAATTTTACAATTAAATCGAACATAAACAAGTGTCAATCTTTTGATAGTTATTATCTCTTAAAAACACGCTTTTTGTTTTGACAGCGGGAATTAATTTTAAATTAATTTCTGCCACTTCTGTGTTTTGAATTTAGAAAAATGGATTCCATATTTGGAATCAGGATGTCCAAATTGTGTAAATAGGTAACTTTTATTTTTAGACATTTTGAATAATTACTGTGGTAAATATTTTATGTACCATGGTTAAGGGTAAATCTGGTAAATAAGGGTTAAAAAATAATATTATAATAATACAAAATTACCCTAAAACGTGTCCTAACCTTATTGGTGGACACATACCCGACCATGGGCATCCTTGGGTCGATTTGGGGACCCCTTGGAGCCACTTGTATGTGGTAGGGATACATTATATTAATAAAGTTAAAATAAAAATAAAAATGGCATAAGCTTACATCTTTTAGAAGAACAATTTTTACATAGGGTTATACATGTTGGATTTTCGATTATAAATATCCATTAGAAAGCTAAAAAGATTTCCCACATAATTATAGTTTATTTATAATTTTTAGACATCAAATAATTTAAATTATTAATGACACAATAATGATGCAATGTTTACCTCATTAATAAATCATTTAAATAAATAAGATTATAATGATTAAAATATTATCTAAAACCTGTCCAATTCTTATTGGTTGATGTTATTTAGAATATTAGTCATCTTATCTTCGACCTCAATGATTATTGGACCATTATAAACCGAATATAATTATATTATAAAGTAATACTTTCACTCTTTTCTAAAGAGCCCCTCCTCTCCCTTATAAAAGGAGACCACTTCTACTCATTCCTCACACCTCTCAAGCCACTTAGCTCGTCCAAACCCTGCCCAAATAAGCTCCCCACATCCCTCTCCTCCTCCTTGAAGCTTCCCCTTAGGCAGAAATCATTTCAAGAAGTCCTTTGGTTCCAACCAAAGTGAGTTACCTAAATTAAAGGTAACGATTTCTCTTAAATTATTTTCATTTATTTTGCTTCTCCAACCCCCAAAATCTTTTTATTTCCTTTCTTTTGTAACAACAAAAGTATCCTCAATATACTAGGATGTTTTTATAAGAAGGATTCGAACTACACATACACACACCTCCATCTAATGGATGATGAACATAATGTTTCTGTGAATGGAAAACTAATGCCTCACGAAACGATGATTGTTCAAATACATCTTACCGCCTCTCATGGTGGCCATTATGATGGAATTGTAATTAAGTGTGATATTAATGATACATATCTTATATATAAGCTTCTGTAATTCCATTTTATTTCATACCATTATTCGTTTCATGTTGTATATACATACGATAATTTCATTTGAGGAAGTGCGGACTACCGCCCCCTTAAAATGATATGACTCGTTCATACCACACATGGAACGTATAAAGAATGGTGTTAATGAACATAAGTAACATATATAAAATATTATATTGGAATAATAATATACCTATGTATCATTTGGATTAAATTCTTTTAAAATGAAAAATTAAATGGAAGTAGCATTCGGGCGTACGTACGGACTACCGTCTCCACGAACGCGATGAGATTCATTCTCCATCATATCCATTCAAGTATAATTATCATTTGCTGATTTAAAAATGATGTTTAAGGACTTGATATCATTCTGGATATGAATAATATACAACCTATACATTACAAACATGGCTTACGTAATAAAACATATTAAAGAAAAAGAGTAAGTTAACACCCGAAACAACGATAATACTAAGACATTATTAACAAAGCAAAGTTAAAAGATCATATATGATATCATATAAATATATATGATTCTTGTATAATTTAATAACAATTATTTCACTATTATACAGGAGGTTAACCTACCCCAACCAAGTAAAAGTACAAGGTAAGGGATTTTCTTATCTCACTTTCAATTCCGTGAGATTTCAATTGCTCGCCACTAAATTATTGAAAGTGGTGTATTGTGTACTGCCATTTGATATATATTATCATGATTATCTTTATATTCATGTTATTCTGTAAATCATTTGGTGGTTATTAACTTTTGGCCATACGACTCAGTTGATTAACGTGGTAAGGGGTTTTCATCTCACTCTTTATTTCCGTGAGATTCATGTCATATTTCCACTATTATCTTTTGTGTGGTGTATGTACTTCCCATAATTTTATTCTTTGTGTAATACACTTTACCTTATGTGTATTTACATTTTCATTGTAAGATACCTCTTTCATGGGTTGTATGTTTCATAAGTTACCAAATTGATTAGGGTTTACTTCACAATCTCTTTAATATCTAAGGTTGTTTTTACGTAAGTATCTACAGGGACATATTTACTATCCATGTCCATATTTCATAAAAGAGTTTTCAAAGGGATTCTTTCTAAGGGAACTTTTAATAAAACATCATTTTAAATGTTTAAATATTTATTCTTCTAAATCATTCTCATTTGTGTCCATGTTTTCAAAATGGTTTGTAAGTATTTATTTATATGAAAATGAATGTTTTAAAAGTGTTAATTCCATTCAAAAGTTTCAAAGTGGTATGGGACACTTTGATTCAAAAATGTATTTAAATGCCTTACTTTCTAAATTGTGTAACATTAAAATGTTTTCATGAAAAAGGGATATTTCTCTCAATAATATTAAAAAAAACATTTTCATCTATGTCAACATCCTTTGATGGATTTTAAGATTATTTGAAGTTGATTTATTATGATATAAAACTTCCATATTGTAATGAAGTTTTGTGATATGTTTGACTGTAGATGTGTCATTTATATAGCATTCATGGTTTATGAGTAAAGTATTGAAATTTCGTATGCTAGTTCCAATAAGAACGTTTATGTTATATTTCAACCTTTACTTCATATGAATGTGTTGGACAAGTATGTTCCAGGTTAGGGACTGGTTAAAGTAAGCCCTCCAGGTTGGGCACTGGTAAAAGTAAGCCCTCCAGGTTAGGGACTGGTAAAAGTAAGCCCTCCGGTTTGGTCTCCAGTTATTAGAGGCACTCAGGGTTGGTGTCCGGTTATTAGAGGCACTCTGGGTTGGTGTCCGGTTATTAGAGGCACTCCGGGTTGGGTTCCGGTTACAGTTAGCCCCAAGGTCTTGGGACGAGGCATTGAAAAGAAATTAAAGTTTAGCATTATGCATTCCATCATTATGAAAGTGGTTATTGATTTTGCATGTGATTATTCGATTAGTAGAATATCTATGTGAATAAGTAAATGGGATTATTTCATTTTACTTTTGCCATACTATGTTGAAGTTCAAGTTTAGAAGGCTTTTGTTTTAGTAATGCATTGCCTTAAATGTTTATGCTTATTTTGAATGTTCCGCTATATTGTTATCCTTACTGGGCATTTGAGCTCACCCCTTTTCTATGTTTTATTTTCCCCAGGATGTGAAGAAGTAAGTTATGAATGAACTGCAGGGATATTATGAGGGGATAATAGTATGGACTGTGGAGACATTATGTTGTTGTAGTAGTTTTTCATTTTATGATGTAATGTAAAACTTATGAATATATCTAGTGTTTCCAAGGCTACTAAACCAATCGGTCTTTCGAGATTTGATCTTTCTTGTGATCATGCCAATGTTATGTAATAATGCACCGACTCTAGGTAACTGGGGTCGGGGCGTTACAGTTGGTATCAGAGAAAGTTTAGTACAAACCTTGGAAGCTAGATTTAGATAAACTCTGATTAGAGCACGTAGACCTAAGATGAACTTTGAGGATTAGTATAGAAGAACTTCCTAGAATTTTGGTAATGTAGAGATTTTGTGAGTTTTCCGAGCAATACATCCCTGTCTGGATACGAGCAGGTAGGGGCGGCTCTGGCACAGATGTACCTAGGGGTAAAATTCGAAAACACCGCTTTGAGCTAGACTCGAACGGGAACTGGTGCACGACAACGGGCCTTGCTGCACTCTTGGTTACGACACTCCCGGGGGATATGCTTAGGATAACTCTCATTTTCTTTATAAATCATTATGAAAGGTTTATGAGTATATAATTTCTCAAAGAAAACATTTTTATGATTATGGATTATATCCATAAATAGTTCAATTTATGTTAAGTGTTTTATAAGTATGGGATTATTTATTTTGATTCATAAACTGATCTAGTTTATGCCATTGTTTAGAAATGGCGCCCAGTAGAAGGAATGAGAACTCCAGAAATGCACATGATCCAAAGAGAAGGAAGGATCATATCTTTCATGGTCTTAAGCTAGAATTTATAAGAGAAATATTCTCCCATGTATTATCATCATATGAAGAAATAATATCATGTGTTGATAAGATAAGTAACGAGTTTACTGAGTCCTATGGCTTTGAAGGGAGCAAGAGAAGAAAGGATGGAAGAGAGAAAGATAGATAAAAGGAAGAGGGAAAAGAATAATTTTCCCATATGTGGTAACTGTGGAAAGAAACACCCTGGAACTTGCCTGAAAGGAATGGGAGTTTGTTATAAGTGTGGAGAAAAAGGGCACAAAGTACGTGACTGCAAGGGTAAGAAAATGGTTTCAAATGTACAATGCTTCATTTGCAAGGAGTTTGGACACTACGCGAACCTATGTCCCAGTCATCAGACTATGCCACAAATGATGCTATTGGATAATAATCAAGTTATGATACTACCACAGATGAAGAGGAATGATTAGAGTTATTATGTTGATTATGTCAATTGAGTGTTGTATCAACAATGTACTTGTTATAATAATTATGGAGTATATAAGGATTGTACTGCAGTACTATTTCATTAAGGACTTGAGATTGTGTGGAACAAAGAAAAGTGACTCAATAGCAGGATAAATTTTTGGAAAATATATGGTTGAGAGAAAGATAAACCATAATATGGTTCTGATACCGAGTTAGTGATTTTAGAATAATACATGATTGATTTGGATAAATTATATTGGATATTCTTGACTACCTTGAAACTAATTAATGATTTGTATATTCCATCATTGTTGGGGTTTAAAACATTTTTGGATTGATGAAGTATATCCAGCATTCTATATGGAATAAGGGAGCATGAATGTAATCAATATGGATTATGGTAATTCAGGATGTTTCAATATTTTAAAAGAATACATGATGAAGGTATTCATATGCTATTACGTGGTAAAAAGGATCTACATTATGTTTAACTTCCTTATAAATGTTGGACTGTGAGTTTGGTCAGAAGTATTCTGGATAAATTCTAGTTTGAGATTAATTTTGGATTG
The DNA here is from genome assembly GCA_963277665.1 of Viscum album. Lineage (NCBI taxonomy): Eukaryota > Viridiplantae > Streptophyta > Magnoliopsida > Santalales > Viscaceae > Viscum > Viscum album. Next base: position 1,100,203,253 of record OY728139.1, read on the forward strand.
CCATAAAAAGACAACCCGGAGGTCGGGCGGCAACCCGTCGCGTCCGGCAAGGCTGCGAGACTTGAACCCGCAACCGAAGGGCGACAAGGGTGTATCACCTACCACTGGCCCATGAGATGTCCTGGATTAAAAAATGTAGTTTTTTTAAAGATCTGTTAGATGAATTATAAATTCATTTATTTTGGAACCCTGTACGAATAGTATAAATAAAAAGAAATTTACATTCTATTATCTTTTAGAGTGAAAGATGAGTTTGTGGTAGAAACTTATTAATGGATAAAACTCTAATTATAAAGTAAGTATACTCCTTATTATCTTATCCAATCTCATAAATAAATTCCTCAACATTAATAAAAGGAACTTAGAACAAAAATGTTTTCCTAGATGGTACCTTAAATCATCACTAATTTATGGCTTTGGGATTGTTGGCCTTTTCATAGCCATGTTCTCTACCACTCTCCATCATATAATTGATGGTTAGATTTCTCTTCCATATCCATATTTTCCTACATGGAACCTAGTATGTGTTATTTTCGGTAATCTTCATACTTTCCACTCTTTATTTTAAATAGAGGCCTCATTAATTCATTTTTCGATGTGGGATTTCAACTAAGATATTTCGAAACGTCAAAAATGTGTTATCCTAATACCCTATGTTTTGTTGAACCGATGGTATTTCAAATCATCATAGATTGATGAATTTAAGGACCTCAATTTCATACTTGTTTGTGATTGATGACCTCAATCACTACATATAAATATTTACGTTTTTCCTCCAATTATATGTCTCTAATTGCCACCAATGTTCTCCTAATCGAGATCATAATTTGGTGGTGACCCTTTCATTTCTCTTTTCCTCATATTAAGACTAAATTTTAGTAACCCAATTTCCGATGTGGGTTTTCCCACAAATATATTTTCTATTTTCAACCTTTTATTTTCGAAGAACAATTTCAAATTGCGAGGACGCAATTTATTGAAGGAGGGGAAATGTAACAACCCAAGATTTTATAGTGTGTTATTTCTTCAAAATAATTCAATAACTTTCACTACACGCAACACCAAGTTCAATCGCACCATGACTTACCAAACAAGCTGTTCAAAAGAGGTTATGAATAGTGTTAACTAAATTTTAAACTTTATATAATCCTTATAATTTTAGAATCCATATTATGAGTTTCTTAGACATAATGTAAGAACAAATTCATTTTCAGTATTGCACTTTTACCAAATTTTAATAGTGAACCCTTTTTAGATACTATATTTTAAACTTTTTGACTAAATGGGGACATCAAAAAATTTAAAATGAAACATCCCAAGCTTCCACGGTACGCTAGCGTGTGTTGTACGCAACACCGAGTTCTAACACACCGTAACCAATCAAACTAGCCATTATGAATAGTAATACCTACTTTTTGAAATTATATATATTTTATATTTTAAAATGGACTTCATTTTTGGATTCGGAATATCGAATTTAGCCTAAGTTGAAATTTTGGTACTTTTCGGATAACTTTCATATTTTGATGAATAGTGAAAATTACTAAATTTTAATTAAAAACAACTTTTTTAATCAAAATAATTAATAGTGATAAATTGTGAATTTGAGTGGTTTTAAAGTATATTTAGAATATATTTTTACCATTTAATATAATGTTGGTCATTGGACATAATTTTACAATTAAACCGAACATAAACAAGTGTCAATCTTTTGATAGTTATTATCTCTTAAAAACACGCTTTTTGTTTTGACAGCGGGAATTAATTTTAAATTAATTTCTATCACTTCTGTGTTTTGAATTTAGAAAAATGGATTCCATATTTGGAATCAGGATGTCCAAATTGTGTAAATAGGTAACTTTTATTTTTAGACATTTTGAATAATTACTGTGGTAAATATTTTATTTACCATGGTTAAGGGTAAATCCGGTAAATAAGGGTTAAAAAATAATATTATAATAATACAAAATTACCCTAAAACGTATCCTAACCTTATTGGGGGACACATACCTGACCATGGGCATCCTTGGGTCGATTTGGGGACCCCTTGTAGCCACTTGTATGTGGTAGGGACACATTATATTAATAAAGTTAAAATAAAAATAAAAATGGCATAAGCTTACATCTTTTAGAAGAACAATTTTTACATAGGGTTATACATGTTGGATTTTCGATTATAAATATCCATTAGAAAGCTAAAACGATTTCCTACATAATGATAGTTTATTTATAATTTTTAGGCATCAAATAATTTAAATTATTAATGACACAATAATGATGCAATGTTTACCTCATTAATAAATCATTTAAATAAATAAGATTATAATGATTAAAATATTATCTAAAACCTGTCCAATTCTTATTGGTTGATGTTATTTAGAATATGAGTCATCTTATATTCGACCTCAATGATTTTTGGACCATTATAAAACGAATATAATTATATTATAAAGTAATACTTTCACTCTTTCCTAAAGAGCCCCTCCTCTCTCTTATAAAAGGAGACCACTTCTACTCATTCCTCACACCTCTCAAGCCACTTGGCTCGTCCAAACCCTGCCCAAATAAGCTCCCCACATCCCTCTCCTCCTCCTTGAAGCTTCCCCTTAGGCAGAAAGCATTTCAAGAAGTCCTTTGGTTCCAACCAAAGTGAGTTACCTAAATTACAGGTAACGATTTCTCTTAAATTATTTTCATTTATTTTGCTTCTCCAACCCCCAAACTCTTTTTATTTCCTTTCTTTTGTAACAAAAAAAGTATCCTCAATATACTAGGATGTGTTTATAAGAAGGATTCGAACTACACATACACACACCTCCATCTAATGGATGATGAACATAATGTTTCTGTGAATGGAAAACTAATGCCTCACGAAACGATGATTGTTCAAATACATCTTACCGCCTCTCATGGTGGACATTATGATGGCACTGTAATTAAGTGTGATATTAATGATAAATATCTTATATATAAGCTTCTGTAATTCCATTTTATTTCATACCATTATTCGTTTCATGTTGTATATACATACGATAATTTCATTTGAGGAAGTGCGGACTACCGCCCCCTTAAAATGATATGACTCGTTCATACCACACATGGAACGTATAAAGAATGGTGTTAATGAACATAAGTAACATATATAAAATATTATATTGGAATAATAATATACCTATGTATCATTTGGATTCAATTCTTTTAAAATGAAAAATTAAATGGAAGTAGAGTTCGTGCGTACGTACGGACTACCGTCTCCACGAACGCGATGAGATTCATTCTCCATCATATCCATTCAAGTATAATTATCATTTGATGATTTAAAAATGATGTTTAAGGACTTGATATCATTCTGGATATGAATAATATACAACCTATACATTACAAACATGGCTTACGTAATAAAACATATTAAAGAAAACGAGTAAGTTAACACCCGAAACAACGATAATACTAAGACATTATTAACAAAGCAAAGTTAAAAGATCATATATGATATCATATAAATATATATGATTCTTGTATAATTTAATAACAATTATTTCACTATTATACAGGAGGTTAACCTACCCCAACCAAGTAAAAGTACAAGGTAAGGGATTTTCTTATCTCACTTTCAATTCCGTGAGATTTCTATTGTTCGCCACTAAATTATTGAAAGTGGTGTATTGTGTACTGACATTTGATATATATTATCATGATTATCTTTATATTCATGTTATTCTGTAAATCATTTGGTGGTTATTAACTTTTGGCCATACGACTCAGTTGATTAACGTGGTAAGGGGTTTTCATCTCACTCTTTATTTCCGTGAGATTCATGTCATATTTCCACTATTATCTTTTGTGTGGTGTATGTACTTCCCATAATTGTATTCTTTGTGTAATACACTTTACCTTATGTGTATTTACATTTTCATTGTAAGATACCTCTTTCATGGGTTGTATGTTTCATAAGTTACCAAATTGATAGGGGTTTACTTCACAATCTCTTTAATATCTGAGGTTGTTTTTACGTAAGTATCTACAGGGACATATTTACTATCCATGTCCATATTTCATAAAAGAGTTTTCAAAGGGATTCTTTCTAAGGGAACTTTTAATAAAACATCATTTTAAATGTTTAAATATTTATTCTTCTAAATCATTCTCATTTGTGTCCATGTTTTCAAAATGGTTTGTAAGGATTTATTTATATGAAAATGAATGTTTTAAAAGTGTTAATTCCATTCAAAAGTTTCAAAGTGGTATGGGACACTTTGATTCAAAAATGTATTTAAATTCCTTACTTTCTAAATTGTGTAACATTAAAAAGTTTTCATGAAAAAGGGATATTTCTCTCAATAATATTAAAAAAACATTTTCATCTATGTCAACATCCTTTGATGGATTTTAAGATTATTTGAAGTTGATTTATTATGATATAAAACTTCCATATTGTAATGAAGTTTTGTGATATGTTTGACTGTAGATGTGTCATTTATATAGCATTCATGGTTTATGAGTAAAGTATTGAAATTTCGTATGCTAGTTCCAATAATAACGTTTATGTTATATTTCAACCTTTACTTCATATGAATGTGTTGGACAAGTATGTTCCAGGTTAGGGACTGGTTAAAGTAAGCCCTCCAGGTTGGGGACTAGTAAAAGTAAGCCCTCCAGGTTAGGGACTGGTAAAAGTAAGCCCTCCGGTTTGGTCTCCGGTTATTAGAGGCACTCCGGGTTGGTGTCCGGTTATTAGAGGCACTCCGGGTTGGTGTCCGGTTATTAGAGGCACTCCGGGTTGGGTTCCGGTTACAGTTAGCCCCAAGGTCTTGGGACGAGGCCTTGAAAAGAAATTAAAGTTTAGCATTATGCATTCCATCATTATGAAAGTGGTTATTGATTTTGAATGTGATTATTCGATTAGTAGAATATCCATGTGAATAAGTAAATGGCATTATTTCATTTTACTTTTGCCATACTATGTTGAAGTTCAAGTTTAAAAGGCTTTTGTTTTAGTAATGCATTGCCTTAAATGTTTATGCTTATTTTGAATGTTCCGCTATATTGTTATCCTTATTAGGCATTTGAGCTCACCCCTTTTCTATGTTTTATTTTCCCCAAGATGTGAAGAAGTAAGTTATGAATGACCTGCAGGGATATTATGAGGGGATAATAGTGTGGACTGTGGAGACATTATGTTGTTGTAGTAGTTTTTCATTTTATGATGTAATGTAAAACTTATGAATATATCTAGTGTTTCCAAGGCTACTAAACCAATCGGTCTTTTGAGATTTGATCTTTCTTGTGATCATGCCAATGTTATGTAATAATGCACCGACTCTAGGTAACTGGGGTCGGGGCGTTACAAAACATATAACCCTACTTAGTTATATGCCCATACATAGACCTAAGTTATCAAGTAGTCTAACTCAATCATGAGGAAAATGTAGAGGTATTGACTCAGCTCACACCAAGATTTATTCTAGGGGTAGTATCAAGTAACATTCCTGATCACAATGTCGAACACCTCGGTTGCTGGAGAACTCCTCCTCTATCGAGTAATGTGGGCATGCCACATCACACAGACGCTTCCCCTAACAGTAGACTGTTGGGGTACTCATCCTGTTGAGTATCGTGGATCTGCAGCATCACCCAAATTCGCCCCCCACTATGGGTATGCCTCGTCACACAGAGGCGCTCCCCCTTGTGGCCTACTGAGGTACTCCTCCAGTCGGGTACCATGTGTCTGCTACGTCACCGAGGCGCTACCCACTGGGCATGTAAAGTCACTTTGAGTCGAAACGGTCAATAGTCGTCATGTCTCAGCAATCCACTAGGTCTTCACACTATCCTCGTTCATATTTGGGAGGACCTTCTCTTCAAGATACTGGTCTATACTCCAACTTCCACGAAGTCCCACAAAGAAGTGTCACAAAGAGCCGACGTGTCATAGGGGTCTCAACGTAACAGATGGCGTGTCAATCAGACGTCCGGTCAGTGAGTTATAAGCCTTTTGGTCCCAGGGGCCCCATTGGATTCATGATCGATCCATCCTAACTACTCCCCATATTAATCAAAATCATAGTGGAGTATTTCTCAAATATACAGTCTCGGTCCATGATTTCCAGCACCACTGACGGTTCATCAAACGGACGTGTGGTGACAAAGTTATGACCAAAAGAAGTAAATGGGACGTAGTGGGCTAGGGTCTGGTCCGACCAGGTCCGAACTAGCCTGGGCCGACCCAATTCGGGTCGCTCGGCCATGCCTGCTAGGGCTGGAAGAGTGCCTCAAGGGTGGCTTAGCCAATGTGTACCGCGAGGGCGCGGACCAGTGGCAGGTATTGTGAGGGCTCAGACAAGTCTTGTGGGTGTGGACCAGCTACGGGGTGCGGACCAGCCGCGAGGGCGCAGATTGGTTGCGAAGGCACCAGACCAGTCTTGAGGGCGTTGACCAACCGTGAGGGCAGCGGACCGGCCATGAGGGTGCAGACAGGTTGTGGGGATTGGACCGGCTGCGGGTCAGTGGTTCGGCCGCGGGTCGATGGTCCGGCCGCCGGTAGGTGGACAGGCTGTGGATCAGTGGTCCAGTCATGGGTTGGCAAACTAGCCAAGGGGTGGCGGTCCGGCGTTGGAGACTTGGTGGATGGAAGCGGTGGCGTGGCGGATAGCGGAGCTGCGAGTGATGGAGGTGCAGGACGTAGTGGTCATGAGGCGGCAGTGCCCGCGGGGCGGTTCCTTTGCGTCGTTGTCGTCGTCGCATTCAACACCACAAATCGTCACATGATTTGTGGTGGGGTCGGGCCATGTTTATTTTTCCTGTACCCTCTGTGCTATGGTGGTAGCAAACGGCTCAACATAAACAAGAATGAATAACGTCAAACCCTCCTACAATGATTGTTCCCCACCCGAAAAAGAAATCATCTGTGTTCTTTGTTTTTAAAAAGGGAAGAACATGGGAATATAATCACACACAAATTAAACCCCTACCTCGGGTTGTTCGTTGACGTTGGTGCGAGTAGGGAAGACATCCCACATCGGAAGAAGTCCCGAGGAAGAAGTTCAATGTCTAGGTTGGCATTCTTCGTTGGCAGATCGTTCTTTTTTGGCAGAGTGTTCTTCATAGAAGAATGTGTTCTTCATTGGAGAGATTTCTCCCACCAAGATCTCTCTCTACATTGTCAATGAATGTTCTCAATAGAAAACCCCATCAAAATAAAAATTGATTCCCCAATTTTAATTGTTGGCAAAATTTAAAATTAGAGAAATTAAATTGGCACTATTTAATGTGGTGTGTTGGCATAATTTAATGTGGAAGAAGCTCAAGAGGATCCTCCACATTAAGAGGGGAGTTCAAGAGGTTTAGGCCTCTGGTGGTCCCCACCACCATAACCTCTCATTAGAGGGTAAGGTTGGGGGTTCCCCACTACCAACTTCCACATGGAGTGGTTATAACAAATAAAGAAAAATTTGTGATTTATTTTATTTTATTATTTCCATGAAAAACCCAAAAATTATCTTTCACCCACGGCCAACTGCCGTCGAGGTGAAAGTCTATTTAAGTGAATACCAGTGATGTGAGTTCAATGGTGCCCTCAGATTTCAATTTCGAGCACCTGTTCAAAAGTTAGAAAAACCCGCTCGTACCTTTACTGAATGTACCTAAAAAAAGTTAAAAAATTCATTTTCGGCACTCCGATCCTTGGAATCATCCACCGTCAATTTTAGAGGACTCGTAAAATTCCAATTTAATTAAAAAACATTACATGGAAATTATGGGTCTTAACATTATCCCCATCTCAGGATTTACGTCCCCATAATCCACAACTCAAACTAAGGGAACAAGTGGGGGTACTGAGCACGCATCTGAGCCTCCCGCTCCCAAGTGCTCTCCTGGAGGTTCCCGTGCTGCCAGCGGACGTGCACTAGAGGTATCAACAATCCACGAAGGACCCGCTCCAATCGATCCTCAATCTCTACTAGAACCTCTGTAAATGTCACCCCATTATTGATGTCCACCTCGCCATGGTTGATGATGTGAGAAGGGTCGTGCATGTATCTCCCCAGCTGGGATACGTGGAAGACATTGGGCACCTGGTGCAATTGAGGTGAAAGAGCTAAGCGATATGCCACCTCTCAAACACTGCTGAAGACCTGAAAAGGTATGATGAATCTTGGAGATGACTTTCCACCTCTAAAAATCTCCATAGACCTCATCTAGGTGAGACCTGTAGAAAGACGTGGTCTCCATCCTCGAACTCCATAGATCTCCATCTCCTGTCGGTATATGACTTATGCCTACTTTGTGAAGTCTTCATCCCTCTTGGAGGATCTTCACCTTCTCTATGGTAGTCGGTACCATCTCTAGTCCCACTAGTGCTGACTCCCCTAAGTCATTCCAGAACAAAGGTGATCTGCATACTCGTCTGTACAACGCCTCAAAAGGTTCCATCCCAATGGTTGAGTGATAGCAGTTGTTATAAATAAAAACTTCACCAAAGGTAAGTGATCCTCCCAAGTGAGACCGAATTTGAGGACACAAACACGCAACATGTCCTCAAGGGTCGGAATGGTCCGCTCAGTCTGACCATCCATCTGAGGATTGAAGGTGGTGCTCAAACAAAGTTGCATCCTGAAATCCTTTTGCAACACATTCCACAGCCTAGAAGTAAAATGTGCATCATGATTAGAGACAATCATTGAGGGTAATCCATGTAACTATACAATCTCTTGCACTAGATGCATCCCAAATCTCTCTATTGAACACTACTCTCTGATCGATAGGAAGTGGGTAGACTTGTTGAGTCATTTGATGATCACCCAGATCGAGTCATGACCTATAGATGTATGTGGATGTCTTGTCACGAAGTCCATGGATATCCCATCCCACTTCCACTCTAGGACCTATAAAGGTTGAACTAAGCCTGCTTGTACCTGATTATCTTCCTTCACTTGCTGACAAATGAGGCACCGAGAGACAAACTCTGCTACTGCTTTCTTCATTCCCAGCCACTAGTGATGTCATCGGAGATCCTTGTACATCTTCACCACTCCTAGATGTACCGCTATAAGGGAAGTGTAGAACTCCATCAACACTTCCTCCTGAAGTTACACTGGTACCATGTTATGTCCTTTGAAGAGGATGATGTGCTCCCCACATTCAGAAAATCTATCAGGTGCATGTCTGGTGGATATTTGAGCACGTCATGCCTCACAGTCAGAATCCCCACGTTGTGCCTCCCTAACTCACTGAATATGTGGGAGATTTACTATAAGAGACTATATAAAAGCTTCTCCATCTCTATCCACAATGGATATCTGTAAAGTGGCCAGCTTCTATGTCGCCTCACCTAGCAGATGTATACCAAACCTCCTGCTGAGTTCATCTGCAACAATGTTCCCCTTCCCAAGATTATAGACTATCTCTAAATCATATTCCTGGAGGAACTCAAGCCAATGTCTTTATCCCAGGTTCAGATCCTTCAGATAGAAGATATACCTGAGACTCTTGTGATCAGAGTACATTGTTAAGAATTCACCCAACAGATAAGGTCTCCACATCTTCAAGGAGAAGACCACTACTACTAACTCAAGTTCATGGGTATTGTAGTTCTATTTCTTTTGTCTCAGATGTCGAGAACCATATGTGATCACTACTCACTCCTACATCAGGACACATCTGAGTCTGGTCCCTGATACATCGCAGTAAAATACGTACCCTACGACCTCCTCTAGAATCCTCAAGAATGGTGAACTAGTCAGCCTTTGCCTCAGCTCCTGAAAACTCCACTGGCATTTGTCTGACCAAACGAATGATTTCCCCTTCTTTGTTAAGGCTCTTAGTGGTGTTGCAGCTCTAGAGAAATCTGGCACAAATCTCCAATAGTATCCAACCAAACCTAGGAAACTTTGTACCTATGTCACACTCTTGGGTGGCTCCCAAGCAAGTACCACCTAAATCTTTGCTGGATCCACTGCAACTCCATCCTCCGATATGACATGTCCTAGAAACTGAACCTCTCAGTTCTAGAACTGGCACTTAAAGAGCTTACCATAAAGCTACTGCTCTCAGAGTGTGTCTAGTACTACCTGCAAATGATTGGCATGCTCCTCCTCAATAGTCGAGTAGATCAGAATGTCATCGATGAAGACTACTACAAAGTGATCAAGGTATGGATGAAAGATCTTGTTCATGAGTCCCATGAACACTGCTGGAGTGTTGGTTATGTTGAATGGCATAACCAAGAACTCATAATGGTTATACTTACACTTGAAGGTCATATTCTACACATCCTTATCTCATACTCTGAGCTAGTGATAGCCTGATCTGAGGTCTATCTTTGAGAACCACCCTGCTCCCTTCAGCTGATCAAAGAGGTCGTCAATCCTCGAGAGTGGGTACTTGCTCTTCACAGCCACCTAATTCTAGCGCTGATAGTCAACACAAAGCCTCAAGATCCCATCCGCTTTCTTGGTGAACAGAATTGAGGTTTCCCAAGGAGAAACATCGGGTCGGATGAATCCCTTCCCCTGAAAGTCCTCTAATTGTATCTCCAGCTCTCAAAGATCCACGGGATCTATTTGATATGCTTGTGTATATGTAGGTGTTGTCCCAAGGTACAAGTCAATGTAAAATTCCACCTCTCTATGAGGAGGTAGACCCAGAACATCATCAGGGAAAACATCCACGTACTAGTCCACCACTACAGGATAGCTCAGACTCTCCACATCAACGTCTCTGAGAGTAAGGCTAGTCAATTGATGAGTGATCGGCTACACTCTCCTTCGGGTAAGTCCATCTTGCAATGCAATGGCACCCTTCTCGCCAGTGAAGGTAAACCTGGTCCCATATGTGCGGACACACCGCTCCTTATTCCTAATACATTCAATCTGAGCATAGACTATAGATAAATAGTCTATAGCCAATATGACATCGTAAGGCCTTGAATCTGCTACATGGAGATCCTAGCCGAAGCTCTCACCTCCTAGAGTAAGATCACACCTATGGAACGAGTGCGTAATCATTGAATCATCTCCTGTATGAGTCTCTAGCTATAATGATCGATCCAACAGCTCCATTGGAATCTCCGAGATCTGAATGAGGGTAGTGGAAATAAAATAATGACTGGAACTTGTGTCTATAATTACTATAGATAAGGTGGAGTAGACCCATATCATACGTCGTATCCTCTCCAGAACGCCATGATCGTAGGCCTCAGCTGCCTGAAGTAGAGCTCTCCCTTGTCCACCTGCTCCCTACAATCAGGGTGGACCTCATGGTGGTGGTGGCGGTAACATCTCGAATCATCACCCACTACCAGCTTCTCTTCCACGTCTGTCTGCTCCCTATAGACCTTCTTAGTCGAACCTCTATCTCTAACTGGGTCATCCTTCAACTGTCTACTGATCATCTGTATGATGTTCCAGACAGTCACGAGCCTTGTGACCCTGCCCGCTGCATGCGTAACACTGCTCACTCCTGGCATGACTAGCTCCACCTCAGGTGCTCCGCACAACCGACCCTGAGTCATGTGGTTGTCCACCTGCATGTCTATTCATCTTGGACCTCTGCGACATCAGTCTCCTACCATCTACAGAAGACTCCGCCACGTGATGACTGGTGGTGGGTCTCGCTTCTAGTGACTGCTTAGCAAGGAAACTCTCCACTAACAGGTCTCTCCCTATACCCCTGCCTACATCGGGATGCTGAGTGAGATCATCAAAGTCCTGATCTCCCACCTAAGTCCCTACTCGAAGGTCCGAGTCTTGAATAATGGGTCCATCCCCATATCTATGGAGTAGCATGAGAGGTTAGTGAACCTTTCAGAGTACTAGTTCATAGTCATACTGGCCTGCTGCAGATAAAGTACTCTTGAATGTGCACCGCATGAAGAGTCACTGGGACAAACTCTACCCAAAACAGGCTCCCAAAGTTTGCCCAGAAGAAGTGTCACCTCATCGTGAACCTCGAGCATCAAACTGCACCATCTTCCTACTACTGCCTGTATAATGCTAGTAGTAAGAATCACCATGACATCGGCTGGTGTCCCTACGAGTCAGAAAACTCTCACCACAACCTCCAGCCAATCCTCAGCCGCCTGTGGGTCCATCTCTCTCCTGAACCTGGGTGTCCTCTGGCACTGGAACTCATGAAACCCGCTCAGGAGGCATGCACCGTTTGCTGCTGGGGCTGATGGCACGGTGGCCAACTGGGAGTGGTACCACTGGTGCCTCTGTTGATGCCTCTACTTTAAGAAGGCCCTACACCGAGGCCTCATCCCTTGGTAGGCTATTAGTGCGTAAAACTCCCAGAACTCTAGTTGGCTATCTTCGTGGAGGAATCCTGAAAAGAAACAGGTGTTCCACAGTTAAAAATTTATACCTTGTGAGATGAAAGTTATACCTGGTAAGATGACTCAAAAGATAACAAATAAAACTCTTGAAATCACACAAGAAATTAGTTTTTTCATGCACTGAGTCAGAAATCAGAAGTCAGGGTCTTGGTGTATGGATACATCGGCCACCACACCAACACTGGACTCCCCAAACTGAAAACCACACTCATTACCCTTAACACTATTTATTCACATAAAATATCAGAGTCCTAGTTCTGTAGTAGAACCGACTCCTCTGATACCAATTTTTCACAACCCATCCCCTGAGGCCTACACCATGAGTACACAAAGCCTGCATTCCATAGGCCAGGGGAAGGTGATTAGAACCAAAGGAATATTCCCTAAAACTAGAAAGACATTGACTTTAAAACCTGTAAGCACACGTAACCAAGCACAGAACAATATAGGAACAAAAGTAAACAAAACTGTAAACAGAGTGAGTGCAGTAAGTAAAAGGGGCAAGAATACAAGCCCAACTAGAAAGTACAAGTACAAATATGATACAATACAAATGAAGAAAAGGGAAAGTCGTCTGCAAGGTCATCCTCCGAGGATCCTACCAGAAGGGTAGGTACAGATTGCCCCCTCAGCACACCGCGTCCACCCATCTCCTCTGCGTACTGAAACGTCGTATGGTCCACCACCAGGTACCATCCAGTCCTTGTACTCTCAGCCTCAGTCAGTCATGTTTGTCATCTGCATCCAACACAACAAGGTGTCGGCATATGCTGTGTTGGGGTGATTATAATGATACTTAGTAGGGACCCCAAGACCCTCATGGTCACACAAAATCCACCAAGGATAAACCAAAAAGTATGAAATCAATAGATAACCCTACTTAGGTATATGCCTATATATATACCTAAGTTATCAATTAATCCCTCTCAATCATGAGGAAAACACAGAGGTACTGACTCAACTCACACCAAGGTTTAGTCTTGGGGTAGTATCAAGTAACATTCCCAATCACAATGTCAAACACCTAGACTGCTAGAGAACTCCTCCTATATCGAGTATAGTGGGCCTGTCGCATCACATAGAGGTGATTTCCACTAACCTTAGACTACTGAGATAATACTTCTATTGAGTGTCGTGGGTCTGCCACGTCGCACAAAGGCGCTCCCCACTGTGGTTCCACCGCGTCACACAGAGGCGCTCCCCCTCATGGCCTGCTGAGGTACTCCACCTGTTGAGTACCGTGGGTCTGTCGTGTCACTAAGGTGCTCCCCAACTTGGGTCTTTCGTGTCACCAAGGTGCTCGCCACTGGTCCTGTCAAGTCACTCCAACTCAAAACGATCAGAAACCATCAAGTCTCAACTAGACACTAGGTCTCTGCACTATGCTCGCTCATCTCCGGGAGGATCTACTGCACAAGCTATTGGTAGATACTCCAACTGCCATGAAGTCCCACAAAGAAGCTCGCAAAGGTCTGCCACGTCATAGGGGTCTCAACGTAATAGACGGTGCATCAATCGGACGCCCAGTCTGTGAGTTATTAGTCTTTTAGTCTCGGGGGACCAGTTGGATTCTTGCTCGATCCAACCTAACTGATCCCCATCTTAATCCAAAACATAGTGGATTATCACACAAAGGGACCTTCCCAATCCAATATTTCAAGCTCCACCAATGGTTCATCAAACAGAAGTCTGGTGCCAAAGTTATGGCCAAAATAAGTAAATGGGTCGTAGTGGGCCCGAGTCCACTCCGACCCGGTCGGACCGACCCGGCCCGACCCATTGACTCTGGACCAGCCCATGAGGTCCGCAAGGTTGCCATAAGGGCTGATCGGTGAGGGGTACCATGAGGGTAGGGACTGTCCATGGGCACTGCGAGGGTGTGGACCCGCCGCGAGGGCACGGACCGACACGGGCCGTGGACCGGCTGTGAGGGTAGCAGACCCGTTGGGAGGGCACAGACCGACCGCGAGGGCGTGGACCAGCCCCAACGGCTACAGATCGGAAGCAAGGGCATAGACCGGCTCCGAGGTCACGGACTGGCTGTGAGGGAGGTAGACCGGCCTCAAGGGCGGGGACCGGCCATGGGTCGGCAGTCCGGCCGCGGGTCGATGGTCTAGCCTCTAATAGGTGGAACGGCCGAAGGGCAGGGATCTAGTCGCGGGTCGGCGAACTGCCTATGGGGTGGCGATCCAACTAAGGAATGGAAGTCTAGAGGCGGCGACATCTTAGTGGTCGTCAGTGGGGGCTCGGAGGATGGTGGTGGCGGCTCGGTGGACGGGAGCGGCTCGACGAACAGGTGGCGGCTCAACGGACGGAGGCGGTGGGGGCAGCAGATGGTGGAGCTGCGAGTGGCGGTGTCGTGGGACGCAGATGTTACGAGGCGGCGGTGGCCACAGGCCTCTGTCAGTGTGTGGTCGCCTTCATCGCGTTCAACACCACAAATCATCACAATATTTTCCGTGGAGTTGTGCCATGTTTGTTTGGCCGATACCCTCCGCGTTAGGGTGGTAGCAAATAGATCAACATAAACCAGAATGAAGAACGTTAAACCCTCCCACAATGATTTTTCCCAACCCGAAAAAGAAATCATCCGCTTTCTTTGTATTTAAAAATGGAATAACATGGGCATATAATCACACATAAATTAAACCCCTAACTCAGTTTGTTCATTGATGTTGGCGTGAGAAGGGAAGATGTCCCATGTCGGAAGAAGTCCCAATAAAGAAGCTCGAATTCGTGGTCGGTGTTCATAGTTGGAGGAGCATTATTTGTTGGTGGAGAATTCTTCATTGGTATAGCATTATTTTTGGAAGAACGTGTTCTTCATTAGAGAGCTTTCTCCCACCAAGAGCTCTCTCTCCTTTTCCAATGAATTTTCTCAAAAGAAAAATCCACCAAAATAAAAAGTGTTTCCCCAATTTTAATTGTTGGAACAATTTCAAATTAGCTAAATTAATTAACAAACTTTTCACAATTTAATGTGGTGTGTGGGCATAATTTAATGTATAGGAAGCTTAAGAGGCTCCTCCACATTAATGAGGTAGTTGAGAAGTTTCTCCCTCATTAAGAGGGGTGTTCAAGAGGTTTATTCCTCGAGTGGTCCCCACCACCACAACCTCTCATGGGAGGATAAGTTTGGGTGGTCCCTACCACAATAAACTCTTATGGGAGGTTAAGGTCTGGTGGTCCCCACTACCAACTTCAACATGGAGTGGTTACAACAAATAAAATAAAATGTGTGCTTTATTTTATTTTATTATTTCCTTGAAAACCCCAAAAATTATCTTTCACCCTCGACCAACTTCCATTGAGGTGAAAGTCTCCTAAAGTGAATACTAGCACTACAAGTTCAATGGTGCCCTCAGATTTCAATTCCGATCACCGATTCAAAAGTTAGAAAAACCTCCTCGCACGTTTACTGAACGTAGCTGAAAAAATGTTTAGAAATTCATTTTGGGCACTCTAGGCCTCAGAATCACGTGCCGTCAATTTTTGTGGACTCATAAAATTCCCATTTAATTAAAAAAATTACATGTAAATTTTGGGTCTTTAAATAAATTGGTTTTCTAATTATTTAATTTATTTATAAATTTTATCTTATAGGAAAAAATTGCTTTGAAAAATATTTCTAATTTATTTTATATGTTCAGGGTTTATGATAAAAAGGTAATACTTTTTATGGGTTCTCAGGTTTTTTCAATATAATAATTGGATTATTTTCTTTTATATCCCTTATTGATATTTTTTACCACCCAATTTTTTGAAATTTGTTTTTACAAGGTCCACGGATGATTAGTAACTATCATAAAGAAATTCTTTGAATAAATAAAAATTTAACATGAATAAAGAAAGTGTGTCATTAGTGAACTATTATTTTTATCATAAATAATGAAATAAAAACAATTCCATGAAAAATTAATTTTTGGGAATAGATAAATTATGTAGGTACCTTGGGACGACATCATTATACTATTATTATAACGAAACTTATAATTAGTCTTACAACTAGAAAAATCCAAAAGGATGATCCAACATATAATCTATAAAGAAAGAAACATAAACCAATGTATTGAAGTTATAAATCATGATCACCTATAATTATGAACAATTTAAGAATAAATAAATACATAAACCACATATATTATTTAATATTATTAAAAAAAACTCATAAAATATTATTTTCAACACATATACATAGGATATTTTGGTATCCACATGAAAAAATGAGAAGCATACTTACTCTCTGAATACTCTTTAAAAACATTCCCTTGAACAATGGGTAATCTTATTTTATTTTAAAAAACATGAAATTAAATATAGGATGTTTAATGAAAAATAATGGTCCTGAGGATGTGATGTTTCATCCGTGTTTTGTATGCTGAGAAAATTACTCAGTACATTAGTAAAATGTGTTAAAACTATTTCATTTGGAAATATTACTTCCAAATATTTTTATTAAAATAAAAAGGTAATAAAAAATATCATATAATTAATTTAAAATTAATTAAGATGACCTTAAACTATTTTCATTGAGAATTTTCATGGAAGAATAATAAGATACAAACATTAAAAATTTAAAAAAACTAATGTTTTTATGAAAATTCACTACAACTTTGGTACCTTTTGAATCAAAAGATCTTTGAAGGGGAGAAATTGGAAATTATTTATAAATAACATTAAATATAATAAATTAATTATATAATAAATATATATAGAACTATATACATCAGAGAAGGCAATATATGTGTTGAAAATGACCTAAGTCTCAAATGAAGGATTTTGATGTGAGAAATCCTTTACCATAAGCCTCATCTATCTTCATACATTTTATAACTACTAAATAGTTAAATTTTATTATATTTATACATAATTAAGTACCTTTTTCATTTTTAAACCATAATTTTATCTCTTTTATGACAATTATGATCATGTTTTATTTATTTATATAATCTATTAGGTTTATATCAGATATTTTGAGGGCGTTTAGTTCATAATCTCACAACAGATTCAGTAGGTTGTCCATGGAAAAAGGAGGCTTACTTACTTTATATATATAATATTAATCATGAAATAATTAATATATTTTTACATTAAATACCATTTCAAAACAATCCATGTTATCCAGTAATAAAAAATTAGTCACATTGGTTAATGGAGGAGGTAATACACACATACAAATGGACACCATTATCATTTTTTAGGAACAACTGGATAAGAAAAATATATGATACATTATATTTCATGAATTCTAATTTTTTAATTAATATTAAACACATAAACACACACAATGATATATATATATATATTAAATCTATTTGTATAATTATCAATTAGAGGCGGTAATGGAAAATGAAATACATCATATTATGGAGGTGGTAGTCCATATGTATGCCAGAATATTGTTTTCAATACCTATAGGCAAGAAATATTGATGAATAAAGGTTTTAAAAAATAATAGTAAATTTTTAATAGCGTATATTGGGATGTTATTATATCATAATGGTTTAATAATATTTCTAACATATACAAAAAGAAATTAAATGAAAACATTTGATTAAGATTTGTGACATTTATTTGACAAAACACCTTTTTATAACAAATAAATACTTCAAAGAGGGTCATTTAATGATATCATACCCTCTAGGTCATTAGAGGAATGTTTTATAGGAATTTTTGAAGATATGTATCAAGATAAATTTCTCAATATGTGAGAATAAGATAGAAGAAGTGATTCCCTCTTACAAGTGAGGGAAATGATAAATTGGAAATTATATAAAATATTTATATATAATATATATCATAATATTTTCAGGTTAAACCAAGGCACCCCATAATCATTGATACGGTGTGATAACATCCAAATAAACACAACCAGACCCATTTAGACAAGTTTTGGAGACATTTTAAGCCTTATCTTTTAGGTAAACCACTTTAAAACCATTTTATCCTTGAGTGTGACAATTTAACAGTTTACTGTTAAAAAATAATTATTTGAAAAAATAAAATGGAAATTATAAAAATAATTATATATGTAGATTATAAATTTGTAATCCATTTTATCATGTATAAATCTATAGGTGATAGTAATTACATTAAATTTAAAAACATAAAAGACTTGAAAACCCATTTTTTTGAAAATACCAAATTTAAGAATAAAACTATTTTAAATCTAAAATAATGTATGAGGTTTATTTTTACAAATTATATTGTTTATATTACAAAAAATTAGGGGTTTTAAACTTTTTGATCAAGACAAGCCCTAATGGAACTTACCAATCATACCATTTATTTCAAAGACCCAAGAATAGTATTATATTTGAATAAAATATAATTTATGATCGTTAAAGTAATGTATGTGTTCCAAAATTAAAAATAATTATTTGAAATATATTATTTAAATTCATTAACATATCATTGTATGAGATGAAGGTTGTATAATTTAATGACTTGGTTGAAATGTATTAAATAAGATTAAACTAATATATAATGTATAAAATATCAACAAAGTTCATTAAAATGTGATTGGTTCAGTGGATTTAAAAAATACCCCATCCAATCTTATATCATTTATTTCTATTTTAATAATTTACCTTGAATATGACTTAATATTAATTTGAAATTTTGAATAATTCCAAGAGTACCCCTCCCTAAACTCATAAAAGGAAACTCTTATTCATACTTCTTAACACACATCGAGCATTCTATTTTCACTAAGAACTACCCAAATCCCCAAAAAATATACATCCCATACCCTATAAGTATTTATATCACCAAAATTTAAAACATATATGGCTTAAGGTTTAATTTAAAGGATATTTTCCAAAGAATAGGTATAATTATTAATTGAGTGTCCCGTGTTTATTTCTTAATCTACCTTCTCCAAATATTGTTTAACTATGATAAAATAATAACATAAGTATCATCTATATAATAAAATATTATTATGATTTTGGTACAACACTTTTCCATCCCCTTTTACATCTTCTGGGAAATGAAAACATTTATCATGCATAGGTATGGACAACCACCTTCACAAAGTGATGTGTATTGTTTTTCCATCACCGAATAATATGGATGATTAAATTGATATAGAAATGAATATATATATATATATATGATATTAATGAAAAAAATTATTAATCTAGGAACTAAATATATCACTTAACTTCTTACCATTTCCATCCATTGGAATGTGATAACGTTACATGTGCATATCTGTGGAATACCACCTTCATAAATCAATGTGATTGTTTTTTATCTCCACTATAGAAGGATGGTTATAAAGGTAGAACTAATGAATAAATATGAAATATATAACATATTTATACTTTTATAAAATTAAAATATTTTCTACTTCATTAGTTTTGTACACATTAGATAAATGCAAATTTCATTCATGAATACAAATATAGTATCCAGTCCATGAAATGAAATAACTCATTTTTATGGACCACATTACATGATTGGTTTTAAACGTGTTTCTTATTTATATATATAAGATAATTAATTTTTTTAAGATTGAAGGGTTAATAGAAGAATAATCTCTTTGACCATCAGTGCAATGATGGTATTTAGAGGTTTTAAACTGAAGGTCCTCAAAACATCCAATGTGAGCTTAATCATTTTAGTAACTAAATAAATCATGGTAATAAATGAAAAATAATTAATAGTACTAATTAAATGAAAATTTAAATGTTTTTTAAGAATATTTAAAATTAATATGATTTTATTTTTTTAAATTGTTAGATAATATAAAAAGATAAACATGACTTTATGTAAGATATTTTTCTCTAAACCCTTGTTTTAAAGTATTTTTATAAACTCTAATTCCTCAATATCCTTATTCTTCAAAAGGTTTATAATTTTTTTTCTTATTTATACATCAAATATTGTTAAAGGTAATTTTCAACTACTATTAAATTTCTTAAAAATGATTAAAAAGAAATATTTTTAACATTTATCATATGGGTCATTTTGACATTTTTACCTAAGTGAAAGATATTTTTTTAATGTATACATCTTGACAACCATCTTCCACATTAATAGTTAATATTCATTATCAAGATCAATCTAAAAGTAAAAAAATTAATAAATATCATACTCCCTCTATTCATTCAATTTTTCATTTTTTAAAATTTTTCAAAGAAAAAGTATATTTATCTTTATAATTATTTGAAAATGGAAATTGTTTTTCATATGGGTTCAGTTGAGGTTTTATGATGAAGAATTTGAATTTGATCAATGGTTTATCCATGATATGGTACTTAAATAATATATTTACAGATGGATGTGGCCGATACAGCTCATGAGAGTGAGTGAGACAAAAATTGCTCTCTAATTCATTAGGCAATGAGATAGTATTCAATGGAAAAATTGAGGGAGGTAAACTAGATAGTTAATATTATGGAATTAAATTTTCTTAAGTTATTCTGACATGATTTAATCATGAGTGTATTTTGTTAATAATATGATGCTCTAGGTTATCAATATTATGATTGAACACTGGTTTTTGTGGAAATATTTTCATGACATGAGGTAATGAAATATTATGGTAGTTTTATAAAAGAATACATTCATTGGTTCCCACATTCCTTATAATGAATTAATCAGTTTTATGATGATTTGAAATTGGTTTCAAATGTTTTCATTGAAAAAATTTCGAATTTATCTGGTATAATTGTTATATTTTTGTGTTAAAAGTTTTATTTTGATACATGTAAATAACAACAAGGGTTTTCAAGTTTTTCACTAATCTAATCAGATTTATTTATTTTTATTTACCTTACTAATATTTTTTTCTCATACCTTGTTTTAAAATGTTATTCAATGAGCCTAAATATTAGTAGAACCTATTATGTTGTATATATTTGAATAGAAAAATTATCCTTGAAAATATAATGTCTTTCCTGAATTAAACATGAGTGTAAGGTTGAGAATATTTTTTTTAGAAAATGGTCTATATGTGTTGGTAATCCCTATGTAATGTAATGGATTTCCTAATTCTATAAAACAATAATCCTAAAAGATCATCATAACATTATATATTGTAAAATTAGTTATATATAAAGTAATTATGGGTTGATGATTATATGTATAAATATATTTGATATCAGAGAAAGTGTTTTGGTAAATTTTGAGATTATTGTGATATTAAAAAGACAATATTAAGAGATCCTGGTAATATAATCTTGAGATAGATTTTGAATATTTAAATTCTTCCAAATCGAATCCTTATCTCTTCAGAATGGTTTTCTATAGAGGATAAATGGCAACTAATGTAGGAAGGAATAAAGTTAATAATAACCTTCTAAATGAACACCCAGGAATAATTAGAATAGAAAAGTTTGTGTCAATATTAACTCATTTGACTCAGGCTATTAATGGTGGAACCCATTATAGAGAGTGGCCAAATTATCTATAGAGAAACTTGTATATTGTAGATAATTTCATGAAACAACACCCTCTGTCTTACACTGGATCATCAAACCTGATGAAAGATAACTTATACATAAATGAAATAAAGAAGTTATTTTACATTCTGGGATATATAAAATACCGTTAGGAAACTCACCTTCTTTCACTTTAAACTACATACCTCTAGAAGGGGATATCTTTGTAAGGGGGGATTCCCTCGGCCTAAATTATTTTAGGCCTCCCTGAGTGGTCCATTATTGTATTATGAGACTTTTTAGTTGAATAAATTTCTGATGATTATTAGTAGTATTTTTTATTATAAATGTGAATCCAATCGATGGTGGTATCTAGTTTAAAATATTAAGGAAATAATTAGAGATTGATTCCATAGAGTGGATGGGCATTAAATATATTTTTATTTAAAAGTATATTCCTAAAGTAATTTAAATTAGAATGGAATGGAAGTTTCTATAATTGAAGAGACAGGAATAAGAATCAGTGGCTACTTATAGGGAAAATTTTACCATAATATCTATGTATGCACTGAATTTAATTATGTACAATAAGAGAAAAATTGATAGATTTTACATAGGTCTGAAACTAATTTTATGAAGTGTATTAGAGTCTCATGAATTTAAAATTTTTGAATAAGTTATTCTGTTTTCTAAGAATGTTGTGATAGTGTTTTATAACATTTATGTAATTTATGAATACAAGAGTAAGAAGAATTAAAAGTGATAATTAAAGAAGAAGAAGACAACCAAGAAATCTAGAGGTAATCCAAAAAAATGTTCAAAATGTGGTAAATGAAAATTTTAAGAATTTATGATAGGATTAGGAAAGTATTTTCAATATGGTAAGCTTGGTCATTAGTCTAGTGACTAAATGGAAAATAGTTTAGATCATGCCAATAATGGGAAAATTCTTAGAGAACAATAAGTGAATTATATTAGTTGTAATTATTTGGTTATTTACAATAATTCATGTCAAAATATAGTAACTCAATTAATTAATCATCAAGATCAAAAGAATAAATGTGTGTAAAAGTATTTATTTTCTACTATGATAGATGTTATACCATCAAATAAAGTGTTGTTATATATTTTACTTATTTTTTTAGACTATTTCAATGTAAATTTTCATTTGGGATTGACACATTATTTTATTTCTAGAAAATTTAAATGTATAATTAAAATTCCATCTCAAGAAATGAATTTGGAATTTTTGGTAAATACACACTAGTGTGGTATTAAGGTAATAAGAATTTTTAGGAACCTTCCTGTCATCATATTGGGAATGGTATTTCGTAAAAACATTACTATTTTACATTTTTTGGAGGTGTATGGATTGGATTTTAGTATATCATGATAAAATATATTGAAAATATAAATAATTAATATTAAATTTTTTGAATGATTTTTGAATCATATAAAAAATCAATTCATATATCTTGTAAAAATAATGAAGTTGAGAAACTAATTAAATATGATATTGAAACCTATCTTGCATATATTAAAGAAAATAATGAACACATATGGTGTTCACATTCACCATAGTTTTTGTGTAGGTTATGATAATATACATATCAGTTGGGTCTCACTAGTTACCCCTAATATATCCAGTCATATTTGTTTCTATAGTTGGAAATTAAATGACATAAAATAATCATTTATTTTGGGTCAACATGTGTTTACTAGGATACCATAAAACACAACCAAACATTCTTCAGACTATGTCAGAAATCAAACTGACCCCTACACTAGGATGAAATATATTGGGTCATCATGTTCTAACGAGACCACTATGAAACCTGGCCAAACATACTTTTTACCCTTACTACAATACATTCATCTCATGGAACAAGTCCCGTCCCATACCTGAAGACTTAGGGTAGGTTTACCATCAGAGTACCCTAGCCAATCCATCATGGGGAAGGATACACTTACTTGATCTCTGGACCACTCCCATTTTGGAAGGCCGATATATAGAATGGCTCATTGTATCTATCCAAACCCATTCCACTAAACGAAAGGGTTCCTTGAATGTAACCGAAAACTAGTCATCAAAGAAGGGTATAGAGCACATAATAGTAGTGAACCACTACTTATCAATACCAGGAAGGGTGAATATTAGTGTACTCAACTTCTACCTTAATTTATAGGGAATAGTACCCATAGTAATACCCAACCACTACGTTATTGTACATGGTATGGTTTATATCAAAGTACACAACAAAAACTTTCTCTAAGGAGGGCCACATCACATATCCCAAACTATTCTCTAAATAGGGAAGGGCACACTAAATATCCCATCCTAATACCATCATAAAATTATATACTGTAAATATTAATGAATCACATATTCTAAAAAGGAATCCATTCATCTTCCTATAGTATCACATGTCTAACCACACATTTGAAATTTCAAGATGGTACACAACCCACCTCTTATGATCAAAATATTATCCTTGGGACTATTATTTTGGGATCTAGCCCTATTATATGATGTATATATTATTATCCTTTTGGCCTCATGGTACAATCCCATAATGAACATTTTGGACACCTATGCACAATACAACATCTCTAATGACATTCTTACTCCTCCAATGAGTGCATCATCTGGGGACCTCGGTCTTTTCATAATTTCATCTCACTCTCAGTAAGCAAAAAACCAACACCCTTGATGTTACATCATCCATTAGAACCTATTCAACCCTATCCTCTGGAGGATAGTCAAAAACCTCATTAATTTCTTTCTTGCATCTCGATCTTGGTAACCAATGACTCACATGGATATCTAAAACCAAGACCATTGATAAAACTCATGTGAAGCACTCTAGCACTTCTCTCATTACAAATTGGGTCCATTTCACATCTCCCTAAGGAAATTTCTCAATCCTATGACCTGGTGGACACCTATAAATATCTCATCATGACTAATTTCATGGGAATAATATCACTCATCACACAGACTAATTCACAATCCATCGTTAAAATAGTGTTCCTTACAAAGTGTGAGACACATTTCCATCTCGTCAATCGTCACTTTGACTAATCCTCTCATGCATACCCAACTCACATAAGTAAAATAGCCTAGGATACCTTCATCTTATCTCACATCATGAGACATACCAATGTTCAATCAACAATTCAATCCTCCCCTCACCCCATGGTAATATGGTTTTTGTGTGATCCCAAATCACCCCAAGTTCTAATATGAAATTATTCCAACCCATGTTTCCTTAATTTCATCATATCTCTCATTACCCAGGGAAAACCCATCCATATACCCTTACCTGATCCAATTAAAATATTTAGGTTTGTAAAACCATAAATAAACAAGAATATTATTTTTATTTATAGGTACCACCTACCTTGAACACAAAGTTAACATTCTTAATGATATTTTTTCATCCTAGACAAATATTTTTATTCCTCGTAAAATCTTATACCACTACCTGAGATTATATTTAATGAAACATTTATCAATTAATTAATTATAAAAATTTATAATTAAATAATAAATTTAAACCTAAGAGTAATCTACACTGAAATATTCACCAGGTATAGCTGCATCTCTGAAATCACACAAAACCTCATGTATTAACCCTTCTAAAACCTCATCCAAATAAGTATATAAAAATGGTTTATAAATTTTAATAATTTTTTTGGGATAATGAATAATTTAGAAAAAAAATATAAATTAATTATTTATAATGTGTTTTAATTAATTAAATGTTTTTGATAAATTTTTTAATATATATTTATTAATATTATGAGTTAATATTGATGGAATTTTAAAATTATATATAATGAATTATAATTTTTTAATGATGTGTTTATTTAGAAATTATAAAAATGATTTATTAAATTTTTTATAAATTAAAATGAGTGGATTAAATATAAATTAATTTAAATTTAGTTATGAATTATTCAAAATTTATTAATTCAAAATGTATAAATTAAAACCTTATGTGGAGAAATTATTAGGACCACATAGAAAGTACATTTAAAAATTGATTTGATCCTGGTTTAAATAATGTTATGTATGTCATATTTAGATTATATAAAATGTTTTCATAATAGAAATTATTTTATGAAATGTAATTAAATTATAAAATATCATATATTTAAGTGAAATTTAATAAAATGAGAAATATTAAAGAGTTTATATTGGAATTAATATAATTTTTTAAATAAAATACTATGGAATTTCGAAAAGATTTTTAAAATTAGATAATGTTTATAATTATGTTTAAATTATGAATTGTTCATAAATTAGTATCCAAAGATTAAATATATGAATCGTTCATATATTTATTAGGTATTATCAACATTATTCATAGATAAAGTTGTTATATTTTTAATGGTTGTATGGTTTTTATAATTTTAATATATTGTTGTATATTATCATACATTAATGTAATTAGTTACATAATAAATATAATAATGGATTTAGTTTTTGAAAGTATGATTTTTTATTGTATTATGTTATGATCATGAATTAAGTGTTAATTATTATTTCTACATATTATGTGTTAGACATAAAAGGGAATTGATATTGATTTTTGAGTATAGAATCCATGGGAAGAGGGACTTTGGGTAAGACTTATAACAAAATTCATGCCATATCCTTACTTAGAAACATTAGTGTTGGATATATGTTTCTCCAGGCCTACTCATGTAGTGATTATTGATTATATATAATTCTAAACATTTACATTTATGTGCTTCATGTACCATATGTAGAGGACATATTTTTATGTGTTTAATAAATATATATATATATTTTTATTTATTTATTTATGTTGGTTAGTAATACATGTTTGGATTTGTATAAATTGATACACATCAATACAATTTTGGCATATATTTTTTAGTGAAAGTTATATGATTATGAAACTAAATTATTTAAATCATTTATATATAAAATGAATAACATGAGAAAAGATGGTATGATTAAATACAAATCAAAATATTAAATGTTGGATTCCATTCAAAGAGATACTTTGCAAAAACTCAATCATCAGTCCAAGTAGGCCATGTCGATTATTGGTTCCCTTGTATTATCTTTCTATAATACATGAAATTAATGGGTGACCATAATGGTATTATGTGTCTTATTGAATTTACACATTTTTTGGAGACCCTAATAGGAATGGGATACAAGGGGAATAAACTTGAGTTTATCCAATTAATGGTTCGGGTAATAATCTACCCACATAGACATCTAAGAGACATTTATGATATCATTGGAATGATACCATACATAAATAACAATGTTATGAGATAAATTATGAAGTGAACCCATTTCTTAGTGAAATATGGATCTTGTCCCACTAATGTATATGATGGGTTTAAAAGGAGTTGTCATTTAAGTGGGTTAACATTTAATGGAATTATAAGTTTATATTTGTAAAACATGATACTCATATATAAAATATTTGGTTATAGGTGAATAAAATCATTATCATCAAATTTATATTTAATATATGCCATATACAAATGATAATCTTAATGTAAGAAACACCCAACACTGGTAACTTAATATAAGTTCATTAGTAATATTAAATTCTATATATTAGATGGAAACTTTTCATAATGAAAAATATTTTATGTTGTTCTATAAGTTAATCTATATTCTGGTGAGAAACATATAACTAATCACTTGGGGATTCAAAATTAATAAACAAAAAATTAAATATAAAATTTTAGACACCACTCATATACTGAATATGACTGGATATGTTAATGACAAGGTAAGACTTGAGGTTTCAATAAGGATAAATATGATTATTGAATTCATCTTATAGTAATTGGTGTATTGTTTTAAAAATATAAATGTATTTAAGAAATATTTAACCTATTTTTCATAATGTATTGAGAAAAGATAAACTGGGAATATTATGAATGGGATATGGTGTTTTTCTAACAATAAATGTGTGTAAAATTTGAAATGAGAAAAACAAAAGGCTAGTTATATAGCTCATCAATAATTATTTTAGTTGCTAGTCATGGTCAATAAAATCCAACGTTGTCCTTATGAAGGAAGAACATTGTTTCCATAATGAAGAATTTTACACGATAAGAGAGGGGGTTTAGAAAAATCCATGAAATATCCATGTCAGTTGCCTATGTTATAGAACTATTTAGTTTCAAAGTATATGAGATACCATATGTGTAATTTAAAATTATTGTGAGGAGATCCAAGCTATATATATATGATATATCATTTCACATGATTAATCATTACATCTCACAATAAATTACACTCTAAATCTCAAAGGATTAGTGGCATTGGAGACTATATTCTTAAAAAATTTATTTTCAAACTCTAAAACCACAAAAATATAAAATAATAACATTTTATTTGATAGAATATGTCACATGAAACACTAAGCATAAAAACCCTAGAAATATATTTCTTTAAATTTGATCTCTTTGATAGCTCACATAAAAAACAACCCAGAGTCTTAATGAATCGAAATATAGTATACCATTATATCCTTGATATTACGTTTCATATTATAAATAGTACTAACTGAAATATGAAAATTATGGTTATCTATGTATTAAAAATAAAATTATAATAATTTAAAATAAAAATGAAATGTTTTCTGAAAAAAAAATTATAGATTTTTTAGTCACGCATTACTTACATAATTGAAAATTTAATATTTATAAATTTTAAAAAAATTATTTAAAAAATTATTTTTTTTTTGAAATCAGAAAATAAATATTATAATAAGGTTACTTTTTTGATATATTTAGGAAATATTTTAGTTTTTAATGATAATGAAAAATACTAAATTTTAATTGAAAACTACCTTTTATTAATATATATATATAAGTAGATTATATTTTTAATTTGTTTCAAAGTAAATTTAGTCCAATTATATATCTAGTAGTAAAATATTGGTTATTGGAATCAATTTCATATTAAATTTTGATACATAAACATTATAAAAATTTGAACATTTTATCTTTGAAAACATTATTTCTCATCATGTCAGTAGGATTAATTTTAAAATTTAAAATTCAAATTATGTTAATGGAAATTTCCAAAATATGTTAAATATTTAGAATCATAAGAATTTATAATATCTAATAATTTTAGCTCAATATGTGAGAAAAATTAATAATGAAAATAATAAAAATAAGTTAACATGGTTAAGATAAAAATGGATTTACCAAGGGTAAAAATAAAACAATATGGGTTAAAATCACCATAAAATAGTCCCAAATCTATTTTGTATCTATTTTTTGACCTTATCATGTATAATTATCAATAAATATTAATTTTAGTCCATTTAGGCTTGTGAAAAACCTCAGGTAAACTTTTTCTTTTCAAAAAATACACATGTTCCACTCACCTCACTTATAAAAGGTCACCCCCTCCCTTATTCTTTATAAATCAAATTTCTTCTGGATAAGACATTCCCCATTAACATACCAAATTAGATAAACACACCCAATAAGCCATATTTTTTTAATAAGACCAACCTTGGATTCTTTTAGTGAAAAAATAAGGGGGATACCTGAAGAAGAGGTATCGTTCTTCAACAACCATTTTTATTTTATTTCTTCTCCACATCCTTATATTCTTATTAAAACATTATAATATAATTAAATATGTATATTATATATACTCAGATTTTTTTATTTTGTGAGAATGACAAAAAACCATCCTCACTTCCATCAAATGGGTTTTGACATCATTCATGTGTACGACGGACTACCGTCTCGCGTACCAATGTTATTAACATTTCCATTTCCACCTATAATGATTGGGTATGATGATGGATATTAAGTATATATATGATATTTATAACAAAATTATACATATTTATTCATTATATACTATATATATATACTTTTCTTTTCATAGGGGATACTCTAATATCGATCTTGGGTACGACATCCTACAACCACACGAAGAGATGTGATTTGTTTTTCACTAATGCTATAACTGGAAGATAATAAGGATATATTTAATGAATATATGTGATATAAATGGAAAAATTATGATATTGAAGATATATAAATAATTATGAAATTAAAATATATATAATTTTTTTTATACATTTTCACATAATAAAATATGATAATGTCGTTCGTGTATGTGTGGACTATCACCTCCATGAAGCGATGTGACACTCTTTTCATCACCATAAAAAGTATGATATATAAATTTAAATTTAATTAAATAATATGGTATTTATGAAATTATTATTACAATGTGAAGACAAAATATTACTTGTCTCTTTTCAAAAAATGATTTTCAAAAAAATGAAAATGTCACTCATGCGTATATATGGACTACTGTATCCATGATCTTAATATATATCATTTTTAGAAAAAATTAAATATTGTTAATAAATTTATAATTATATAAAAATTTTATAATTATATCATTTTAATTATTCAATAGATGATGGAAATATATAATATGTTCGTGAACTAGATCATTCATGAAAAACATGCATGAGAAAACAATTCAAATAACCCTAGAAATAATGAAAATAATGAATTATTATTAACAAAAAATGGATAAAATGTTCTAAAAGGATAATATATGATTTTATAAATATTAATAACATAATTAAAATCCCTAAATAGGAGGTTAATTCACGTTCAATCAAAAGTAGGCATGAGTTAATGTACATAATATCAATTTCCCTTTATCGAGGAATATTGCAATGTTATAAAGATAATTTATTTTGTATGGTTTATATACTTCCCCTTTTATATTTAATATTATGACTCCATAATAATTAATGTTATTTTAAGTTTAAATTTTAATTAATTCATCTAATGGGATTTAAATTGAAAATTACCAAGTCGTAATGAATTTCATAACTCAATTTCATTTCATTAGGTTAGATTATTTCTTCATTTCTTTTATATTGTAATATTATGAGTGAAATGAATTTTTATTATATAGTTTTGTATTTATAGTTGATTTATATGGATTTAAAGTTGAAACACATAACCAATTTTTTTAACTCTCACTTGAGCATTATGATCACTTTAAGGGTTTATTTAACAGTCTCATTTAATCGATATTGCTTATTATTTAGTATTTTTTTTTTAAAACAAATAAATATTCTACTATTATATATTTTCCTAATATTTTAAATTAATAGTAAAATTTTACCACTACAAAATAATTAAAATTTAAGAGAAAATATTTATTATGAAAAGATAACATCATTTCAATATTCTGTCAAAAATTTATTTTACTCCACAACCGTGTTTTCTAAAAAAATTCAAAATAGTTTTTAGAAATTTCCAAATAAATTATAAATTAAATTTTTTAACTATTTTTAGTATTTAAAATTTTCATTCAATGGAATCTTAATGTCATTTTCAAAACAATCCATGCTTGGCTTTTACTGAAAATGTAAAAGGAAGATTTGTTGTAACATACTTGAAATGTACAGAATTTCCTACCATCACTGGAAATAATTTTTTTAAAGATTCATTTATATGTTTCATTGGATAATTTCAAATAAATTTATTTTAATTTTCTAGGATATTTAGTTTTAAAATTATATTTCCAAATTTAAAAGGATATTTTCCTTAAAAACTAATTTAATGAACTTTTTATGGTTTTCCAACTAATAAAAAAACAACATTTTATTCTTAATCCAATTGATTTTTATTGGATTTATACTATCCTTATTCTTTCTATGGATTGTTTTTTAACATTTTTACTATATAATGTATTTAAATTTACCTTCTTGATTGACAATTAAATTCATTAACACTCCCTTTAAGTATTTACTTTACTGTGATCATTGTACATTAAATTTCCTATAAATATCTATATTATTTAACATGGATATATTTATTTATTAATATTTATATAATTTCTACATATGATGTTTTAAATTTAATTTTATTTGATTATATGTGAAAATAATTATTAAGCCTTATTTTATTATCCATTCTATTTTTATAATTATATTATCACTAGATGGATTTCATTTTCTGTTAATTGATTAAAAGAAATGTGTTTTTAGTAATTTACCTTTCCATATGATTATCCCTTTCTAATTTTGATAATTATGATATAGATTAATTGTAATGTGTGATCACTAATTAACCTTTACATATTGAATATTCTTTATTGATTCATGATATCTTCTACCATACATAACCCTAACTGAGTATTTGTGATCATAAATATTTTATTTCCTCTACCAAGAATCCATGAAGTGTGAGATAAATAAAAGGTTATGATATTATAAATAGAATAAGGATCTTATCGAAAATAATTATGTTCTAATTTGTGTTTTCAAATGTAATATAGGAATCATGAATGTATCTGTTATACCAAGACTACTAAAATATTCAGTCCTTCAGGATGTGATTCATGTTATCTTATTACAATGTTATAAATTATAAATTAAATATAGGATATTGGGTTTAAGTTCGTAATATTTGGTATAAAACTAACTTTAATATAAACCTTGGGAATAATATTTAGGAAAACATAGAATATGAAACATGACATTATAATATAATTTTAAGATAATTATATTTGAACATCCTAATCATTTAAAAAAGATATTATATAGTTTTTCCAATCACTACATCCCAATCTAGACAATAAAATTTTATGTGGTTCTAGAACAGAGGTACCTATGGGTAAAAACTCCAAAAAGGCACATTTTTATTGACTCTATCATCACTCCATACATGAGAATGGATCTTACAGTGCACCTAATTTGACAATTATATAGGATATTCTTAGGTTCATTCAAATTTTATTTACAAACCATGATGAATTATTTTATTATATAATTATAATGAATAACTAGGGTCAAACCAAGGGTGTTTTATATTGGAAATAATACTTCATGATTTAAACATCCTGAAAATGATTTTATGGTTCCCCCACTATGATTATTATTTCTAATAGTATAATGTTTGGTTTATTCAATGTTTGGAGCCCAAAGGAATCATGTTAACATTTAATATGAAGGAAAATGTGGTGAATACGACAAAAAAATGGTATGATGAATATATTTAAAGATATTATTATTATACATATTTTGTTTTTGCGAAATATGACAAACAACATATACCTTAACAAACTATGAGACTCTAAAAATAAGTAAATAATAGATATTGAAATGATATTGAATTATGGATACCAATGAGGAAAGAAAGATCAATTCCCTCCAATCCAAAAATGTGGAAAGAGACAGCCATGAAAGTGTCTTAAATGAATCGGAAAAATGATTAATTTATGGAAAATAAGGTTATAATGAAAATAATTTATAAAGAAAAGTGAGGAGTACAATTTGAAGAAATAAATATCATCCTAGGGATCCATTTATTTATTGTTTTATTAAATATGATAAACCTAGGAAATTTTAAATATAATTCCCTCTTCTAAATGTTAACCCCTACACCAAAGAAGAACCAATTTTGAAAAAAAAATTGGTCAAAGTATTTATATATGTGGAATTAGAATTAAATTGTAGACGTATTTTTACTAATTATATTTTGGTGATATGAATTATGAATCATCTAAGGATTTTGAACCATATATTACATCATTAACATAAGTGTTTTGGATTCCACCAATAGTATATGAATTTAAAATTTATCATAAGTTCAAAGTATAAAACACCACTTTTTTGGTTTTATATGATGGTATTATACCATGTTTAAGGATATTAGTGGGGAAATTAATGGAATGTATATGTTTTGGTAGAAATATTTTTTCAAGAATAATAAACTTAAATTTTATAGATATAAGTTGAATGGTATTTATAAACTATAGGTACAATATGTTCATTAATGACACTGTAATCATAGTAAACTAATATTAGTAAACCTTAGTTAAAAGAATTTGTATTGAGAACCATAGTTTAGAATTTATTTAATGTTAATTTTTTCAAGGAATTATATGATATTTTTTTTGTGAAGATTATAGTAATTATATTAATATAAAATTAGAAAATGGACAACTAGCATGTCGGGTGACAACACGTCACATCCGATAAGGCTATGGGGATTTAACCCACAACTGAAGGATGATAAGAGTGTAATGCCGACCAATTTAATATGTGATAACATTGTTAATATTTTATTGGTTAAACAATTTGATAAATAAATATTAACGATTAACAAGTGTTGTTACTATAGAGTTTTATTGATTAATGTATTATATTGTATAATGTATTCTAAAAATATCAGTTTTAGAAAATCGTCAAAGATAGACAAAAATACTTTTCACTCTTTTTTGGATCATAAAACCCATTTAAAGTTAATTTTAGTGCTTCACACGTATATTCTTTTCATTTATTATAATATGTAATGAATTGTAAATTGGTAATAGAACAACCAAAGAATGAAATAGTTAATATGAAATAGAAACATGTAATGTAAGTATGTTTTTTAAAATTCTTAGACAGAAAAAGAAATCCTCATATTTAGGAAGAGTATATTGAAAAAATTATTATAATATTAAATTTATATCTGAGGAATTAGATTGTTTTTTTAAATCATAACATATTTATGGTTTTTACGTGCTCGACATTCCATTGATCATTCACATTCATATGAACCATGAACTCAACCACTCTCAATTATTATTTATGCTTTTCCTACAAAATATATATCTTTGATTTCCACCAATGATCTCATACATGTAAACCTGGTGATGTTTTATTCTTGATTATCTTTGTATTTCCCTTTATTTCTTAATAAGAGGATGTTTTATTAAATGTTTTTATGATGTGGGTATTCAGCAAAAAAATCAAATATAAAACCCTTGATTTATGAGGTCAAGTTTAAAATGGTAGGAAATAATTTATTTAAATATTTGGTAATATTATATACATAAATTATAAAATATGAAGATTATATTCGAAAGAATATGAGACACAAAATATTGCGGTTAAAAAACCCACACAATATATTTCTTTAAATTTAATCTATTTGATAGATTACAGGACACTCAACCCTTATTCTAAGTGAACTATAATATAGTATAGAATTATAAAAAACATATTAAATGGGGGAGGTGGAATATAACCTAATAAATTTTTAAAATTATTGTTATATATTGATTATAAATAAAATTATAATCATTTAAAATAAAAAAAAAGAAACTCTTTTAGAAAAACTATAGTTTTTCAAAAAAACGGTTTAGTCACGCTTTGTGCACAAAATTTAAAATCAATTGTTAAAACTTTTAGAAAAATTATCTCCTAAAATAATATTAATTTATGAAATAAGAATATCAAAAATATATTATAGTGAATTTTTTGGTTTTTTATGAAATATTTCATTTTTATGAATAGTGAAAAATACTGAATTTTAAATTTAAACTAGCTTTTCATTTAAATTATTTATAAAGTCAAATTTTATTTTAAATTTATTTTTAAGTTAAAATAGTCTAATAATATATATATATATATATATATTAATCTAATTTAGTTAATTTTAATAAATTTTATTTTTAATTTTGTTATAAAAACATTGTAAACATTTGACAATTTTCTCTTTGAAAACATGCTTCCTCATCGAATATGTAAGATTCATTTTAAATTTAAATTTCTTACAAATATGAATTGGATTTTTAAAATTGGATTATATATCTTTTATAATCATAATTAATATTATATAACAAGGTAAAATTAAAGTTTGACCCAAATAAATAATGAAAAAAATAAATATTATTTACTTTGGTTATGGTACAAATGAAATTTATGGGGGTTAAACTAAAAAGATAAGGGTTAAAATGATCTAAAAATTTGATAAAAAAACTTTGTATGGAAATTTTTTGAAATTATAATTTCTAATTCTAGGGAATATGACATTTTGGACTATTTTTTCATGTGAAAAGTTATGGGGTACCTTTATCTTTTTAAAAAATTCAAGTGTTCCACTCAACTCACTAATAAAAGTCTACCCTTATCCTCTCTTGGTCACATATTTAGATACTTTTGGTTATGAGTATCCATTAGTAAATAACTTACAAACATAAATTACCTTATCTTAGAAACCTAATTTTGGGATGAATTAAAACATAGGACTTCTCCTTTTGCAAACCTAGGAAGATACCCGAAGAAGAGGTAATGTTCTTTAGCGAGTGTTTTTTTATTTATTCCTACACCTACATGAATTATAATTTAACGATAATCATATAATAATTTAAAATTTTTTAATATAATTATATGTTTTTATGCTAAATTAATTATAGGAAACCATCTGTGCTTCCATCAAATTGGTTAGGAAATCAATATTCATTTGTATGGTGAACAACTGCCTCGTGAATCGATGTCATTCATTTTTCTGTTACCACATCTCACAGTTGGGTATGATGATGAATCTAAAGTATATATATATATGATATTTATAAAATAATTATAAACATGGTGTCATTATAAAATATATAGCATTTTTACATTCCATTTATTTTGTGATATGATAGTGTCACTCGTGTGTGCATCATACTACCTTCTCACAAAATGATGTGATTTGTTTTTCACGAATTCATTACATGGAAGGAAATAAATAGAAAACAAAAGAATAAATGTGATTTAAATTCCATATTTATTATATTCATGGAATATTTTTTATTCTAAAAAGATATTATATATTGTATTATTTTATAACTTATCACTCACTAAATGATTATAATGTCATTTGTGTATATGTGAACTACTGACTTCGCAATGCGATTTGAATATATTTTCATCCTTATACTCCATGTATGATATATAAAAGGTTTTTTATTGAAATAATATGGTATTTATAGTATTATGATTGTTTATTGATGATAAAATATTACTTACCTCTCCATAATGATCGTCGACAAATAAAAATGTCACCCATGTGTACGTACATCCTATCGTCATCATGACTGTAAAATACATCATTTATTAAAACCATAATTTATTATTTGTATTTATAGTGTAATTAATATATAAATAAGATAACTATTTCATGATTATTATTCGGGATATTATGGAACTATCAAATATGAACAAGAACCATATCATTCATGACAAAACAAGCATGAGAAAACATGGAAATTAACACCTGAATAAATGAAAATAATGAATGATAAATAATGAATGATAAATAACGAATAGGTGATAATATGATTTAAAGGATCATATATGGTATTATAAATAATAATATCATTCTTTAATAAGTTAATAACATGTCTAAAATAACTATTAATGTGGTTAAAAAACATTTATCGAAAATAATGTTTTCGGTTAGTGATGTCATAATAATTTCCTTCATTGAGGCATATTGTAATGTTAAATAAATAATTTATTTTATATCATTTATACAGTTCCCCATTGAAATGTAATATAATTAACAATTAATAATTCATCCAATTTTAAGTTTTAATTTTAATTATTTCATCCATGGGTATTTGAATTGAATATTACTATGTGGAAAAGAATTTATAACTTAATTTCATTTAATTGGGTTATATTATTTATTTGTTATATTTTAAATTATAATATTATATGTAAAATGAAATTTGAAATATATTATTTTTTATTTAAATTTTTTTATGTGGATTTATACTTGATACACATAGTTGACTAATTGATTAATTCTCACTTCATCTTTTTCGTCATTGCAATGTTTTATTTCACAATCTCACCCTAATCTAGATTGTTTCTTATTTAATATTTTTCTAATAAACCCATTTCATTATTGCGTCCTTTGGTTATTTATGATATATTAATGTAATTTAAAAAAAAATAAACTCTTTTTTACTAAATATGTTTTAGTTTTTTTAAGAAAATCTGAATTATTTTTTCTCTTCGGTCAAAAATATATTTTCTTCCAAAACCATACTTTATTAAAATAGATTAATTTTTTGAACATTTACCAAATGATTTTTTAAATGAATTTTTACCCATTTAGAATTTATAGAAAAAATTTAAATGAATATTCATGTCATTTTCAAAACATTGATTTTTTGGATTTTACAAAAAAACAACGGAATCATCATTTTAGTATAATCGAGATGTATGGAATCTCCAGCCATCGTGACTAGTCAATGTTTTAATGCTTATTTTATAATTTGAAAATTTTATTTTCAAAAAAAATATATTTTCAAAATGTTTTGATAACATTTATTTTTAAAAAATTATTCTAAAGATGAAAAGGATATTTTCCAAAAGAATTATTTTAAAGATTTTTTTGGTATTTCTCTATATCAAAAACAAAAACCCATTATTCTAACTCCAATGGGTAATTTTTGGATTGGTTATATCCTTATTATTTATATGAATTATTTATGATCATTTAACCAAATAAATACTGAAATTCACTTTATTAATTCCTTTTTTGTTATTAAATCTCCCTTGAATAATTAACATATCAATGATAATTGGACATTAAATTTAACCAATATATAAAAATTATTTATCATGTAAATGTATATTTCATAATATTTATATCATTTCTAAATATGGTTTTCTACCTTTAATGTTATTTTTTATCTAGGTAAATATTTATAAATCCATATTCTCCAGATATTAGATGGTAATGAACATTATTCATGAATTAAATCGATTATTCGATATACGAGGAATGATTTGGACATGCAGACATGGGTGGGGACCAATATTGATAGCCTATAAATTCAGAAAAATGTATCAACAAATGATTCAATTTAATAGACTTATTTAAATGGGTTTCTACCCATCATATTTAAAATTTCTTGAGGATAGATCTGATGGTAGATATATTATGTTCCCTAGATATGATGTTAAATAATTAATAATTTCATTAAATAATAATTCAATTATTATAATACATGGGA
Source organism: Viscum album (assembly GCA_963277665.1). NCBI lineage: Eukaryota > Viridiplantae > Streptophyta > Magnoliopsida > Santalales > Viscaceae > Viscum > Viscum album. Next base: position 1,100,241,822 of record OY728139.1, read on the forward strand.
TTTTCAAAATGATATTATAATTGAATTCATTTCATTCTAAATTTATTAATTAAATGTCATGTTTTTTTAATTATTTACATAGTTGTATTTATTTAACTTATCTTATTTTCCATTATATTTTTGTAATGATATTATCCCTGGATAAATTTAATTCTTAGTTTATTGATTAAATGGAATGTGTTTTCTATTATTTACCTTTCTATATTGAATATTATTAATTGATTCATGATAGCTTCGACTATGAATAACCTTTATTGCGAATTTGAGACCACCGTTATTTCATTTCCTTTACTAGAAATCAATGAAGCATACTATGAATTATATGAAAAGGTATTCTAGAGTGAATGAGGATATTGTTGAAAAAAATGTTGTAATTTGTGTTTTCAAATGTAATATAGGAATAATTAATCTATCTAGTTTATCCAGACTACTAAAATATTTGGCCCGTTGGGATTTAATTCCTTGTATTTTATGTCAACGTAAGAAAGCATACATTAGGTCTAGGCTACTCGGCTCAGGTTCACTACAAGAACATTATAAGAATCTACCATTAATAAAATTCTCATATTATACCATATATCACACATCAAACATAATAAAATCCTTCAAAAAATGGGAAATTGAATACTAATAAAGGCTAATGTCAGATTCTATGTAATTTACAATATAAGAGTAGTCAATAAAAAAATTTAAGTGAGTATATGTGAACATATGAGTATGGTAGAATGATCAAGGTTTATGGACATGACATAATATAATCATACCCAATAAAATATATACTATAAAAATGATTCCCGGAACAAGAATTTCAGTATAACATAAGAAAAGAGTAAGAAGAATGTAAAAACAGGAGTTTATAGTCATAAGCTATGAAATCATATCATAATTATAATAATGTGGAAATGAATTTTGGAACATAAATAAGCATATAAAATCATTTCTCATATCATGGATCACTCTCAATACCATCATCACATAGGGGACAATGTCACATAGAGGAATAGTTCACTCCACATTCTGAGACACATAGTAGAAGAGTCATTTAGGGTATTTGGTTCAATAAATATTCCTAGAATCCTATAATATCATGAAAAATAAAGATTTACCCAATTAATTGGTGGTATATATCGAAATCACCTATTATATAATTAAAAACCATACATATGTGTCCCATAAGATCTTAAAAACATTATTAATTAATTATATCTTGAGTAATCAGTAAAACTAACAAGTTTTAATAAATACATAATTAAAATAAAATCATAATCCATACATATAAGGAAATTGGATGGTATCCTTAAAGTGTATTCCCAAATATAATAAATATTAAATGATGTTGACATAGAAAAAAAACACATTTATATTATCATTAAAATTTACTTAAGGAATAAATAAAAAATATCGTCTATTTTTTGACATATTTTTTGAAAATGTTTTATAGAATAAATGGAATTAAATTTTATTTAGAAAAGTAATTAAAACATAGATATTAATATTTTTAATGAATACCAACAATGTTTGTGGAAAGCATTTCTTAATATACAAAACTTTTAAAAAGATGATTTCTTTCACATTTTTAAATAAGGTAAACGCTAATGGAAAATTATTGCACAAAAAACATTAAAAATGGTTAAGTCTCTAGAGAAATTTATTAAAATAAAAATAATTTAAAATAGATATGAATATATATAGATACATCCATAAATCAAAATAAAGTATATGTACATTTATGAAAAATATTACCAACTAAAAATAAGTGATAAGGTTTATTTTTCATATTTGAATAACATTGAGTAAATTATGATAAAATGAGGATATTAAATTATAGGAGAATATGTATAACATATGTAAACTATATGTGAGTAAAATAGAGGTGGGTTTTGAGATAAATATATTAAAATTTCTTTTAATACTAACTCGGTCATAACAATATCATATTAAAAATGTGACTATCAAGAAATAGATAACTACATTGGTTGCATTCGAATTGAAACACCATAAATTGGATAATTGATATCAATTTATAAATCCTTTTAATTAATGAAATTTATGATATAATTCACCTATACTTTCATATATACAACAAAAGGAATCAATTTTTTAATATATCATATTTCTCAATGGAAGAATGTTGAGATGAGAAACGTTCACAAATTTAATAATATTTGAATCAAAACCTCATGAATGAGAGAAAATAAAATGAAACATTTAATACCTTCAATAAATATTTAATAATATTATTATATTTATAATAGTTATTTTTTAAACCATATGAAATTAAATAGTTGCATAATACAAAACAAGTCTCAATGAAGAATGTTTGAGATGAATACTCTTACCTTTAATTATCGCTTAGTCAAATATGATCTAACAAATTTTATAGTCACATAAATTTTATTACTTTATTTATAACCTTTTTAATATATGTTTCATTTTATAAGGTTTATTTATTATCATATGTCATTATTTTATTTTATTGTTTTTTCTCTTATCAACAACATGTGGTTGTTCAGTTAATTTCTCAAAAACAGCTTTAGTATGTTGACAATTGTCAAAGGAAATTTTAAATAGTTCCATAATCCTCATAATTTTATAGATATATAATATTTTTCATTATAGTATAAAAAATTATAGTATTTAATATTTTTTAACAACGGATTCAAATTATTAAATGTGTCTTGGTAAGCTTTATTTGAAGAGGTTAAATTTACAATGACCATTTGATTTTTAATATAAATAATTAAATGTATAATTAATTTATTATAGAATATTAATCATATCATTAATATCATATTTATTCATTAAATATATTTTTATAACCATCCATGTAATATTTTTATGATATATGAGATACATTATCCATGGAGAAGATAATCTACATGTAACATGGGTTGAGTTTTCATTATTTAGTAAATAGATGGATATAGTTTATGGTTATTCCATAAAAATAATAAAATATTATTATATTTATGGTATTAATATTATTATATTATTATTTCTGTAATATAACTTTATATATAATGAGAATAAATAAGCGAATATAAATAAAAATGTGTGATCTGGTAATTCTTATCATACCCCTTGGGATAACCCCTTGGTAATTATATTAGGCCTTTTTACGGTGGTATTTTGATGAGATAAATGAATATAGGATACATATAAAAAAACTTGGATGGATTTGGGTAGATTTTGGTAGAACATAAATGATTAATATTTGGGGATAAGTGGGTAGGTGAATGAGTCCTTTGAGAGGTGTGATAAGTGGCAGTTTTTCATAAATAAATTGTTTTAATGTAAAAAAGGTTGATGGATTATTCAAGTAAAGTGGAATCAATTTATATAATTATAGGGTAAAAGATAGTTTATGGTATAAAAATACCTCACACATAGATTTTTAGAGTGTGTTTTAGGATATTTTGAGTTTTTATCACCTAGTTTTAAACTTTTTTACATTGTTTTACATTTACCATGACATTTCATTTTCTATCTTAGTAAATTTTTTATACCAAAAAATAAGAAAATTGAGTATGGTAACTAAACTTTTGTAATTAATTTAATCTAATTCATCTAATAAATATGAAACAATTATCTTTTAAATTAAAAATTATAATGAATACATAAATAACTTTTATAGAAAAATGCATTTTCATTAAACCCTAATTGTTCTTCATACGATTTAATATAAATTTCTAATTAATTTTGTGTTAATATAATTTCAAATATAAATTAAATTAGAATCATTATTTAAAATAGAACAATTTCATTTTTTAAAAAAATTAAATACTTCAAAAAAATAGTTCTCTGGTCATTTTGTAATAGTAAATAATTTTAACTAGACCTTAATTAGTTTTATTATTATTATATTTATCACTTAATTTTATCAATCTATTAGTCTGAAAATATTTATTTTATTTTTTTAAATGCATCAGATCATTCATTAATGACAATAATAATATCAAATAGATAAAATTATATTATTTTTAAAAAATAATTTTATATCATTATAGAATTATATAATTTATTGGGAAATTTAATATTTCCTATTAAAAAATATCCAATTTCTATTTTCAATGACTATATTTCCAATGACCATATATCCAATAACCGTATTTCTAATTAAATTTTTTATAAAAATTAAATCTTAATCTTATATATAACTTTCAACACATCACTAAAATCATTTAACTTATATAATCATTTATATATTACAATACGTATAAAATATCTAATACATATCCTTCTATATATAGTTGTGAATTTTTTATGATATTTATGGATAATCAGGAGAAAAATGATTAAATTTTCATGGTATTTATAAATATATGTATTTTTATTATACATGGAATTTTTAAAATAATGTTTTTTTATTATATTCTCATAATGTATTAATGTTTTCTTATATCATGATATTTTAATTCTATAAATATTATCTCAGTTTTTTTAGTTTGATATTTAATGTGAAATAATAAATTAAATAAAACATGTATTTTTAGGAATATTTCGTAGTAAAATCATGTGGTGTGATACTCTACCACCCATAAAATAATTTATCTACCGAAATTTCATCACTATGATAAAAACAAATAATGGTACCTATGATGTATTATATCTTCGAGTTCCCATTTTTCTTACTCAAAAGAAAATATTCAACCATTAAACTTTTATCTTCTAGTTGGTATTTTCCACAATACATTATCTCTTCAATCCAATATCTCTATCAGTTATTCCTAAAAATAGAGATCATATTCTAATTTCATAGCTTCTATGTTTAGTACATTTTATGGTTATTGTATATACTTCCTCAAAAGTTATTCATGGAAAACATCATGTATTCGTGAGAGGTTGGGTGGAAGTGTAAAGAGATAAACTACATACCTAATACAATCAATGGTTGAGAAATAAGTTATGAATAATTGGATGTCATTCCTTCCCTTAAATTTTCAACACTCATCCTCTGAATATTAAAGAATACTGGTTCACTTAAAATCATCATCATAGATATAGTAGCATGATATTTTCTTCTTGTAAAATATGTTACCACAACTCCCTTCCCTATATAGTATTTCATTTATATTTAATACTCTTTGGTTAAATATAACCATCTCCTTTTCCCAAATTCAACTCCTTCTTTGTGAATATATACTTTAAGATCTTATGATTAGCATATATATCACACTTTTCATCATATAGGAAGTTCCTCCAATTCCATAATTAAATGATTATTTTGATTGGATCAAGATCTTGTGTCAGGTAATATTATTCATTGGTCTTCAATTTACATGATTCAAAATCCATTACCTTTTCATTTTACATCAACACTCAATTTAATAACTTTTTGAATAATCATTATCTATAAAAACCATTCTCTTTTGTAGGGTAGTGCGAGTGTAGTTACAGTGACTAACCTATTCTTTAGTTCATTATATATTTCTTCCTATAATTTTATCCAAATAAACTTCACTCCATTATGTGATTACATAGTTACTGTATTTGAAAATATTGAGATATTTCTCACAAATAATCTGTAGTATTTATATAAAATAAGAAATCTATGGAACTTAATCACAATATTTTTTTTCGGATATTATTAAATCATATATATCTTGGAATTATCAATTAATTTACCCTATATTTTTTTAACACAGCCTAAGAAGGATTCTTTTTATTGCAGAAATACACACATGCTAGAAATGGGATATATTTTCTCCATTAATAAGTTATTTTCTACAATCCCCAAATAATAATCATACTCATTCTTAATCTTAAACAATAAGATAATTTCATCAATAAATTGAAACAAATATTTTACATGGTAATATATAAAAATTATATTAACAAAATAAATGGATAATTGTGGAAAAATTATAGGCCTTAAAAGAATAATTTTGAAGTCATAATGTATATATCTTATGCAGAAAGCTATCTTGGGTATATCTTCTGAAATTCCCCATAATAGATTGTATCTATATCATAAATTCGCCTTTTATGAGTACGAATACCCTCCAATTTTATCAAAAAAAATATGCAATACATGTTTTAGTGTTTTTTTCTTGATCATGATTTCATTTTTTTGATAATAATCAATAGAAAGGAATATTTATCTATCCTTCTTCTTGATGAAGAAAACTGGTTCACATCCATATTGAATAACTTGGTTGTATAAATCCATTGAGAATATTATCACGAAACTATTTCATTATTTTTTTATATTCAATATGTTCTATTATATAAAGACTCTAGGAATAAATTTCAATTAAAACTAAACCACACAATTTAGTGGAATAACAAATAGTTATTTATGAAATACTTTAATATACTCTAATACAATCTGTGTATCCCCACTAATAAATTAATCCATAACCATTTGAGAAAAGAACCCATCATTATTGGACATCAAGACCCATATTATAGTATTTTCTTCCAAAGTGATTTTATTATCATCGATGCATCGATATTTCATTAGATGATGATTTGTGATATAGAATGATATTTTTGTATCCTAATAAATGATATGAGATCTATATAAGAAGATAAAATATATTCCCAATATCACATCAAATCTATATGGTAATAAAAACTTCATCTTAAATAATTATCTTCCAACATATCTTGATGAGAGACGAGTTATATACCTTGGATGAAATTAGTGCACCATAAGGATTTTTCAATGATAATTCAATATATTATTATTTATGTTGGGAATCAATATTCTTATTAAAAATTTATAATATATTTAAATTTGAAGAAGCAGAATAAAATAACACATTCAAAAATACAGATCTAAGAATAAAAATACCTTTATATACTTATTTATCATAGTCTAATTTAGTTTTAGTGGATTCATGGGATCTCTCTTATTCCCTTGGTCTATGATATTTTAAAGGATTATTATCTTTTTTATCCATTTAATTGGGTAATTTATTTTCTTAGTTCCAAAATTCCATTCATTTTAAGCATTAAATTGTGTATATTACATTATATGGAACCTTCTTATAATATATGATTTTAACTAGCTTTGTATTTCTTTTTATAAAATCATGATCTTGATGGATAACTTTTCCACACTTGAATCACCTTCCTGTACCTTTCAAGAAATTTCTATGTAACTTTCTCCCCTTATTTGGCATTTATGTTATTCATTTTCTATCCTTATATGTGATTTATTATTTGAGTTGCCATAAAAATAAATTTTCCCTAACTTATCTACATATCAATGGGAATTATTACACTCTTTAGTTTCCATATTCACTTAAAGTGAAAATTTATAATTTATTCATAGCTAAAAAAGTTCCTTATATATTATTTTTCTAAAATAATTGGTTTTAGGAAACTAAATAATTTATTGTTCTTATATTCAGTTTTAGTAGTAAAACTATTGGTGTGGCATGTAGGTATCTCGAATTTAGATTCACAAGTTCCAATAGATTCATCTGTATTTCTTTCAGCTCCCAAAATGTTTACTCCATTTACATACAAGGGTTTAGGGATAATAAATAATGAATAATAATTTCTCGAATAACATCCATTTCATGGACTCAATTTTTTCTTTTTTCACAATGTTCATAATGAGTTTCCACCATTAGTCATGATTTAACTCTAAACGATAAAAAACTAAGATAACCTTATCATGGTTTGATGAGAAATGAACAATAGTAAATATCTTTCATTTTGTGTAGATTCATTTCTCACAAATTAGTTGATTGAAATAACCACTAATGGAGGGAAGATAGTATTTCATAAATGAATCAAAAACAATTTCTACTTTCCTTTGTATATTTGGGTGCTCAATATAGTTCAAATTATTACTCATTGTTTTAGATTTTTTTGAGTATTGTTATGATATTTTTTACTCTATATCCCTTGTATTGTCTAATAATTTCTATGTACTTTTTTTAAAATTATATGGAATTATTTTGAGACCTCATGCTTTGTTGTCACATGATTCCAAGGCCTGGAGTGCTCGGAATGAAATTTTGAACTTATTTTAAAGAATTTTTAGTAAATGTGTCAGTGAGTTTTTGTAACTTTTGAACCGATTATTTGATTGAAAATATGATGGAACAGTTGAACTCGGAACACCAAGATTCACCTAGAAAAGTCATAACTTCGACCAGAAAGGGTCGGACATAAAAGTTAATTTTATGGGACTTTGGATAAAAATGATAAAATAACATTAAAAAGTTATTTTATTTTTATTTTGAACAATTGAGTGGAGGATGGAGAAGATGTGTTTTGGCGACAAGGTGAGGATGAGGTGCAATTAAGGAATCCCTTTAATGGATCGTTGTGCAAGCATAACCACTACGTTGCTTCATAAATAAAACAGTGGTACAATGTAATATCATAACATAAAAAAATGTGACATGTTTTTTTTATTAAATGAATGTGTTGGAGAGAAGAGAATTAAATGGTGGGAAAATCTCTAACAAACCTCCAGTAAGATTTCTCTCCAACGAATAATGAAAAATGTCAGTGGAATGTCATAAACTTCAATATGCCTTAAAGGAAGAAGCTAGAAAGCGACGAACGACGTCGACCCATTAAACCCTTGAGAACAGAATTCTACAGAAACAAAAACCATGAAAGATAGGGGTTTGAACCATTTAAATTTTAACCTTTATTATTTAAACGATGACCACAGATTAACCCAAAAATTAGTTAATTTGCGAACTGTGTGTTCTTTCCAGAGGGTGACTTCTTTTATGATTTCCCTAATTGGTATTATATTATCACTTGTATTGGTTGAATTAATATCCCAAACCGCCCCATCTTTTTAAAATTATATCACTGAGGGCATGTGCCAACACAAACAAGGCTTGAACCCCTTCGAATGTGCGTTATTTGTGGATGATTTCTCGAAATGATGTAAAATATAGTTTGAGTCCTTCATGGAATAAGTGATGACCTAATAATCTTTGGATATAGACAGATTGAGAAATAGGCCACTAGAGAAACTCCATTGTCATGCAGAAGAAACCCCCAGTACAACGGTGGTAGTGGTGGCCATAGGCGGAGGGTGGCAGTGCGCACAATAGTGTGGATATGGCGGCACACGTCCCGGCCTCTCTAGAAGAAAATGGAGTCCACAGTCACTCAAACTTGGTGTTCGAGATCTGTAGCACCACACTGGTGCCCCATTGACTGGCTGAACCCGCGGACTCGGTCTGTGGGTGATGTGGAGGATACAGCCACTCAGTCATGTCGGAGACCGCATAAGGTGTAGCATGTGCCTAGCCTCAGTCGCTCTACTTCGGCAGTAGAGGATCCATAGACGGCTCCAAGCAATGTCCCATCTAGGTTGAAGGTTAGTCCGCCTCTGGAGAATAGGGTGATCCCACGGTCCAGACCTATGGCCCAACGGGTCGGGCCTAGGTTGGACCGGGTCAAGTTGGTTCAACCGGGTCGGCTCAGACCTGGACCCCACTTGCCCCCATTTATTTAAAATGCCTATATCTTTCAAACCAAGCATCTAATAGACTCTCCATCAATGGTGTTGAAACCCTTATTATGGGTGATACTTTAGAGAAACTCTATGTGAGTTTTTGAAGATTTTGGCAAACTCCCTAGTTGGATCAGACTCAAATCAAATTGGGCATTTTTTACAAAATGACCATATCTTATAGACCGGTCATCCATTCGACAAGTTGTCTATTGTGTTGGGACCCTTATGGAGATGCAGATCTTATGGGTTACTCTATATAGTACTTCATGATATTTGAAGAATGGTCGATGGCTTGACGACCGGATCCTCTTGGAATCAAGCGTGCTACATTTTAGAATCTAGTGGTTGGATGTGATGAGAAGAATGGATATAAATATTATGTGGGGAATCACCTAGTGATTCATTCTGTGCCAGCACCTATTGATCAAGTGTGGGTCATCACCTAGGGATCTTGTGTGGGTTAGAACCTAAAGATCTTATGTGGGTCAGCCCCAAGTGATCCTGTGTAGGTCAGCACCTAACAACCTCGTGTGGATTAGCGGTGGAGCCTCTCAACAAATTAAGATGATCTAGCTTTATTATTAATCATATTTACATCTGTACTAATGTTATAAATTATTTGAGATGTGTCTTTTACTTTAAGTTATTTGTTCATATCTTCCTTGGTGGTATTACCTATGGGGTATTTCCTTTGTGGTGTTTTCCTTTGTGGATTACTGGGAGACCTTTGGTGGTCTTGGGATCCCTACTGAGTATTTATATACTCACCTCTACATGGGATTCCCCCACACCTATTGTGTTTTGTGCATAAGATAGAAAAATTTCACTGGGACTATGGGAATCTAGGACAAGATGGTGATTGGAGGTGGATCTATAGATGTGGTGTGCTCCACTGATATCTGACAGAGATCGTACATACCCTTCAGGAAGGATCCTTAGTGGACAACCTCCAACACTTGTAATTATTTTATTGTAATTACCTTTTAGTTGGGTCTGTATTCTGGCACCTTTACTTCAGTTTACACACATTACTCTTAGTAGTGATAATTTTTTGTGGTTGTACTACTTTCATTAATTTTTTGTTTTCTTTATGAGGAATTCCCAATCTGTGTGTGTAATAGTTTAAAGGAAATGACTTCCCTTTTTGGGATATTACTTTTTGGTGCTAGTCACCACCCACTGTACTATGAAAGGTGATCTTGGGGTAGTCATGATATGGGCCCTAGAGGATGGGTCATGAAAACATGGTATCAGAGGGAAGTCAGTTCTATAAGAATAACTAAGAGTCTGTAATTTCAATGAGGCAATATTGTTAACTGTCTTGAGTTCGGATTTCAGTCCAAGGAGTCCAGTGTTAAGGAATCTACTGACATATCCATACACTAGGACATTGAATTATATTTTCCAACTTGGTACCTGAAAACACTAATTGCATGTGTTTTGGAAATGTTTTCCTCTTTCTCACTTTTGAGTCATCCCACCATGTATAACTTATTGATTGTAGCATATCTGTTTCACTATAGGATGCGTACACAAACATAGCTAGTTAGGATTTCAGTGTGATATCATGATGATGGTTCACTAAGCGATGAGTCGTTGGTTTAGGGACCACTAACAGCGATAGAACCTTCAGGTGGTGTACCAGAAGTAACACCACCTGAATAGCATCACTTGCTACCAACCCCAACATCAGACAGTGTATGCCAACTAAGAACATTGTATGAGTTCCAGAGATAGAGTCCTCTAATATTTTGAGATGAGACAGATCCTTTGCAAGTTGAGGATTTCCCAGAGGCAGTTACTCCAGTTTTTCTTTTAGTAGAGCCACCTACATACCAGATGTTGGTTCTAGCCACTAGCCTTTTCAGGGCATGATAGGGAGATGGTGGAGCATGATGCTTCAGACACACGAGGAGGTGACCCTTGTCTGGTTTGACTCCAATATCCTCTTAAGGGTGGTATTTTTACCAACAAAACTATTCTCAATACATATTCATGAGTTACCATTCCTACAGTAGGGCAGCCTAACTGTGGCTCAGTTCTCAATGAGTTTTACCAACCCTTCCCGTTACTCCATCAACATGGTACTGGACCATTTCTTAAGGGCCCAAACCATTGAGCAGGGACTCCAATTGGAGATTAGTGCATCAATGATTTTTCTCAGCATCCCGACGCAGGATGGAGTGCTGGAGCGAGACCTACTAGTGGAGAGCTTCCTAGCCGAGCAGGCACCAATGGTGAGAGCCACCACCGGACCACAAGTGTCCAAGTCATCTATAGTAGGTATTAGGCAGATGACGCAGAGGCCCAAAGGGGCCAGACCTTCAATAGGATGAACCTAGGACAAAGAGGAGGAGGTTTGGAGCTCATGAGGTAGATGTCATCATCTAAGGGCTAGAGTTTGTTACTCTTGCAGCAAACAGGGGAACACAGCTCAGGACTGTCCAACTCCCCACACGGATGACCATTAGGTTTTAAAGGGACCATTGAGACAGCGAAATAGGTTTGAATGAGGATGTCGATAGGGTGGAGAACTTGGAAGGGGATCAGGCCGACCGGCAGGAAGTGGACAATGGTTTGAGGTAATACCACCACCACCACCCCCAGGAGGTCCACCACGAGCTCCAGGAGTATGTGGAAAGGAGTAGGGATAGCTTTTTGCAATAGAGACCTATGGTCACGGTGCTCCAAATATGATTAGAGGTATGATCGGTGTCTACTCCACCTAATCTACAGTTCTTATATACATAGGTGTGAGTAACTCTTTTCTTTCCACAGACCTCGTTCATGATTTGGAGATTCGGATGGAGTCGTTGGCTCGATCCTTATATTAGTGACTCCTATGTATGTGTATACGACAATTAAACACTAGTGTTGGTAGTTTGAGTTTACTCTAGGAGGCAAGAGCTTCAGATGGGATCTCCTAGTATCTTCTTCAAGGTCCTACATTGTCATCTTGGGCAAGGAATGGTTATCTATAGTACATGCTGAGATCGACTGTTTTAGGTGAAATGTGTTGTGTGTCTGTGAGGATGCAACCATGATTTCCTTCCCCAATGATAGGGGAACCTTTGCACCATAATATGGAATTTCAAGAAAGAGGATGCAGCCTATCCCTCACCAGTTGGTCAGCCTCACCCTTGGTGGAGTGGATGAGAGGAGTTTGAGTTTTCTTATAGTGGAGGATGAGTATGAGGATGTCTTTCTAGAAGATGTACTAGGACTAACTCCTCATAGAGAGGTATAATTATTCATTGACTTAGACCTAGGGATGACCGTAATATCTACACATGCATATCGGATGGCCCCCGCAAAGATCCAGGAGCTGAGGGTAAAGTAGGAGGACATTTAGAGGAATGGTTTTGTAAGGCGAGATGTTTCTCCTTGGGTAGCCCCGGTGTTGTTTTACAAGAAGGAAGATGAGATATTGAAGCCATGCATGGACTTCTAGTGCCTTAACCAGGTGAGCGTGAAGAACAAGTATCAACTGCCAGGGATTGATGACCTCTTTGATAAACTGAATGGAGTTAGGTGATTCTAAGAGATCGACCTCATATCAAGCTATCATCAGCTTTGAGTATGGGTTGAGGATGTACTGAAGGCATCTCTTAGATGATGGTGCAACCAATATGATTTCTTGGTAATTCCTTTTGGTGTGACCAATTCCCGGCAGTGTTCATGAGACCCATGAATAGGATCATACAGCCTTACCTTGATCTTTTCATGGTAGTCTTCATTGACGAAATCTTGGTGTACTGAACGTCAGAGGAGGAGCACGCTACACACCTGTGGATAGTCTTAGATGCACTCTAAGAGCACCAACATTATGGTATTCTCTAAAAGTGCCAGTTCTAGATTCGGGAGGTCCACTTTATTGGACACATGATCTAAAAGGGTGGAGTTGTGGTGGATCTCGCAATGATAGAGGCAGTTCTTGATTAGTAGCCACCCATAATCATGACTGAGGTGCAGAGTTTCTTGGGGTCGGCTGGATACTATCGGAGGTCTGTGCTTGACATTTCCAGAGTATCAACACCCTTATAATCTTTGAAAAACAAGTGACAACCCTTCATGTGGATAGAGAGGTGCCATAAGATTTTCCAGGAGCTAAGGTGGAGACAGACCAGCATTCCCATCTTGAGGTTTCCATAGGAGGTAATCGACTACAAGGTATAATATGATATATTAGGGACTGGACTAGGATGTATCATGATATAGGAGTGAGATGATTGCATATGACTCATGAAAGATGATTTAGAATGAGCATAACTACCTGACCCATGACTTGGAGTTAGCGTTAGTGGCCTTTTCCTTGAAGATGCGGTGGCACTACTTGATGGGTGAACGATTTACCGCCTACTCTGACCACAAGATTCTGAGGTATATCTTATCACAGAAGGACCTAAACATGAAAAAATAGTGATGGATAGAGTTCCTCCAAGACTATGACTTTGATAGTCTATACTATTAGGAAGGGGAATGTGGTGGAATACACAATTAGTAGGAGGTATAGCTTACAGCTGTTGAGTGAGGTGACAGAGCAGCTATAGGCAATGTAGGTATCCTTCATGGATAGTGATGGAGCAGCTTACTTCTAGTCTACAACTATCACTCCCCCACCCTTATAGTGATTTAGGAAGGCACAAAATGTGGATGTTGACTATGAGGCCCAACGTGCTCAGATATCCTCAAGACACACTCCGAATGAATTTTCAATAAGTGGGGAGTATGTCATCTTTTTTGGAGGATGATCCATAGCACCAGTGAGGATACTGGATTAGGTTTGACAGAGTTCCATACATCCCCTTTGGTAGTACATCATGGTGTGGGGATAATGTACTAGGACCTCCGATGTCAGTACTCATGGCTAGGGATGAAGAAAGTGGTGGTAGTGTGTGTTTCACGATGCCTCACTTATAAGCAATTGAAGGCCAAGCATCAGGTCCTAGTATGGTTAACACATTCACTTGAGGTACCAGAGTGGAAGTGGGATTGTATCTCCATAGAATTCATTATGGGGTTACCAAGCACATCCAGGGGCCACAATTTTATCTAGGTGATCTTTGATTGACTCACCAAGTTGGCTCACATCCTACCCATCTGGGAGTAGTGATCAGTAGAGGTATTGGGAAACCTCTACGTCCAGGAGATAGTGCGGCTTCATTGGGTGCCTTCGATGATTGTCTTAGATGGTGATGCACGCTTTACATCCCTGTTGTGGAAGGGGTTATAGGAGGAGTTCGGGACTCAACTGCGCTTGAGCACAAATTACACCCCCAAATAGATGGTCTGACAGAGCGGACCATACATACCATGGAGTACATACTTCATTATTGTGTCCTAGATTTTGGTCAATGTTTGGAAGACCACCTACCACTTATAGATTTTTTGTTCAAAAACACTTATCACTCCACCATTAGAATGGCACTGTTTGAAGCCTAGTAAAGGTGACCATGCAGATCACCTCTATACTGGACTGGCCCAGGGGAGTCAGCACTCATGGGAATAAAGCTGTTATGGGTTACAATAGAGAATTTTAAGACCATCTATGAGCATATGAGGACTCCATAGAGAAGGAATAATTTTTTGCTGATAAAATATGGAGACCTTGGGACTTTGAGGAGGGAGACAATGTTTTCCTTTAGTTCTCTCCCTGATGGGGATTATAGTGATTTGGTGAAAGCGAAAAGCTATCTTTGAGGTTCATCAGATCTTTTAAAATCCTCAGCATAGTTGGCGAGGTGGTGTACCACCTAGATCTTTCCCAACAGATGTACTAGGTGCATGATGTTTTCCATTTGTTTCAGTTGAGGTGGTACGTGCATGTTCTATTGCATGTCATCAACTGGGGTGATCTATACATTAATGATGGGGTGTTGTTTATAGAGTTCCAGGTGGAGATAGAGGATCGACATGGGTGGGTCCTTCATGGATAGTTGATTCCTATAGTGTGCGTTCGGTGGAAGCCCAGGAACCTCTAGTGGAGCACATGGGAGAGGGTGGCTTCGAATCATTCTCAGAACCCCCACTTGATTGATTTTCCCTTATTTTGGATTTTGGGGACATAAAGCCCTAAGGTGGGGAGAATTTAATGTCTTATAATTTCCATGTAAAACTTTTAAAATTATATTGAATTATTTTGAGACCGCACGCTATAGAGACACGTGATTCTAAGTCCTAGAGAGCCCAGAATGTAATTTTGAACTTATTTTAAAGTACGTTCAGTAAACATGTGAGTGGGTTTTTCTAAAATTTGAACTGGTGCTTGGATTGAATATCTAAGGGAACCATTGAACTCGAGATGTCATGATTCTTCTAGAAAGGACTTATATTTTACCGGTAAGGGTCGGACAGAAAAGTTAATTTTTGGGAATTTTTGGAAAATGATAAAATAAATTTAAAATGTTAATTTATTTTTATCTTGAACCATTGAGCTTAATATGACAATGAAGCGGTGCGGAAACGAGGTGATGATGAGGTGTAATTAAGGAATCCCCTTAATAGATCATTGTGAAAGCATAATTTCTACACTGTTTCATAAATGAAGCAATGTCATAACGTAATGTTTCAGTATAACAGAAATGTTGCGACATGTTAATTTTTATAAAATGAACGCATTGGAGAGTGAATAACTAAACAGTGAAAAAATATCTAATGAATGTCTAGGGATATTTATCTCCAATGAAGAAAGACGGACATCGGTGGAATATCATCGATTTCAATGTATCTCGAAGGATGAATCTAGAAATCAATGAATGTCATCGACCCCTTCAACCCTTGATGACATAACTCTATGACAGTGAGCATAAATCAAGGTAGGGGTTTAATAAATTTAATGTGTCCTCGTTCTTATTCCAAACGACGAATGTATATTAACCCACAAACAGGTTTATATGAAAAATGTGTGTTCTTATGGGAGGGTTAATTCTTTTGAGATTTATCTATCTAGGATTATATTATCATTTTTGTTGGTATAATTAAAATCCCTAAATCTCCCCATTTTTTTAAATTTCTAACGCAAAGGGCACATACCAACACAAACAAGGCTTGAGCCCCTCCACATGTGTGTTCTTCATGGATGACATCTCAAAAAGTCAGAAAATAATATTTGAGGTTGTCACAGTGATGGTGATGGCCTAATGGTTTTCTAGAGGTAGACCGATTGAGAAAAAGAACCCCAAAGAAACTTTGGTAGCCTAAAGAAGAAATCATCGATGGTGGAACGCGACGGCGGCCATGGGCTGAGGGAGGAGGCACGCCCATTGGTGCACCGCGGTGGTAGATGGTCGTAGCAAGCTAGTCGTGGCGGTGTGGAGATGGTGAACCATTTCTGGGCCGCTCGGCTGAACGACGAAGGTTGCGGTCACTCGAATGTGGTTCTGGAGATCTGTGGTGCCACGTTGGCGCCGCATTGATCGATTCAACATGAGGACTCTATCTACGAGTGACATGAAGGACACAACCGCTCGGCCATTCTTCTGTTCGATGTGCCATCTATTGAATTGGGACCCTTATGAGGAGATGGTCCTTAGGGGTTACAATATGTGGGACTTCGTGGCAGTTAATGTATAGTTGATGGCTTGAGGACAAAATCCTTCGAGAATCAACCGTGCTATGTGTAGGAATCCAATGGTTGGCTATGATGTGAAGAAGGAATAATGATCCTATGTGGGTTAGCACCTTAAGATCCTATGTGGGTCAAAACCTAGAGATCATGTGTGGGTTAGCACTTAGATTCCCTATATGGATTATTAGAAGAGCCTCTCAATATAATAAGATGATCTATCTATACGACAAATCATATTTACTTCTATACTTAAGTTATATTGTGACTGATCAATATATTTTACATTGTGCTATGTGTTTGAGATATTTCTTGGCGGTATTACCTCTGAGCTATTTCCTTTGTGGTGTTTTTCTTTGTGTATTATTGAGAGAACTTCGGGGGTCTTGGGGTCCCTTCTGAGTATTCTTATACTCACCCCTACATGGGCTTCGCTTGCACCTGTTGTGTCTTCTGTAGACCAGTCATCCGTTCAATGTGTCATCCGTTTCATTGGTACCCTTAACAGAAAACGGTATTTAGGGGTTACTTTATCTAGTACTTTGTGGGTTTTGAGGTATGGAAGATGTCTTGAGGATCGAATCCTCCCAAAACCAAGCGTGCTAAGTGCAGGAATCCAGTGGCTGACAGTGACGTGAAGAATGAAAAATGATATTGTGTGGGTCAGTACATATAGATCTTGTTTGGGTCAATACCTAGCGATCTTGGGTGGGTTAGAAGCTATTGACCCTGTGCGGATCATCAGAAGTGCCTATAAAAATAATAATATGATCTATCTTTATGAAAAATCATATTTAATTCCATACTTATGTTATACCTGGTGTGAGCTGTGTTATTTACATTGTGTTATGTGTTCGAGATATTCCTTGATTGTATTACCTATTAATTCTTTCCTTTATAGTGTTTTACTTTATGGATTATAAAGAGACCTATGGGGGTCTCAAGGTTCCTACTGAGTATTTTTATACTCTCCCCTACACGAGCTTCACCTGCACCTGTTGTGTCTTGTCCAGATGACAGACAGCTTTGACCAAGACTTTGGGGAGCCAGGACTAGACGGTGCTCGGAGGTGGATCAATAGATGTGGTGTAATGCATTTACATCTGACATAGAGTTATACTTACACTTAAGGTTGTATCCTTGGTAAATGAACAACAGATATTTGACTTCTTTTTTTGTACTTTCCTTTCAGTTGGACTTGTATTCTATCCACTTTACATTCAGTTTATATACTTTACTCTCAGTAGTGATAGTTTTTTTTGGTTGTACTAATTTATTTCATTTTTTGTTTTCTTTGTACGGTATTCCCTATCTATGTGTGTAAGGTTTTAAATTCAATTCCTTCCCTTTTATAAAATTCCTTTCTGGTGCAAGTCACCAGCTCCTAGACTGTGGATGTCAAGCTTTGGGTAGTCATGGTTTAGGCCCCGGGGGATGGTTCATGACATCCCTTCTTGGATAGTTATTTATTGGTATAATCACCACATTTTCCATTTCACCCATTGTTACATTGGTTCCTCTTATTTCTATCCATTTATAGAAATATAGAAATGTTATGGAATAAAATACTTAATTAAAAAAGAATAAGAAGTTTAAAGTATTAAATTATAAGAGGTAAAATATTAATGACATGTATACCATAATATTTAAAATTATAGGATTCAATAAAGGTGATTTATAGTGTTTTTATTATTAGGTTATATATAAATATCATAAAAATATACTATAATCCTTCATAATGGCTCATAAAGTGCTTGTGAATCAACCAATGAAAACAACCAAGGAGTATCAAACAAGATTTTCAATTAGACCCATTTAATATGAACTATGTGAGAATCTAATTAATATACAACCAACCTTATTCATTATTATTACCCTGATGTGGATTTGAGATACATTCTATATCCACTCGTTTGTAACCAAAAAGTGATTTTATTTATAGGAAGACACACACTCTATACTGTACTAAAATATTAGGATGATTTCATATATTTATTCTTATCCATAGGGTTTTTACAATATTTTCTAGTCGTAATACCAAAAAATAATTGAACCCCAATTAGACATAAACAGAGGTATCTCATGATAAAAATACATAAATTATACATTAACAATTACATATCACAATAAATCACTATAAAAAGGAAAAATGTTTAGTGTAATTGGGGACTAGATTTATAATAAAACATTTATAATTTTTTTTAATCATATCCTATAAATATAATTTTAAAATGATTCCATTTAGGTCATAAGAAAAAATATATTCTTTTTCATAACCTAAGGAATGGTAACTTAAGAAAGGGTAGGCCCGTATACTCCGTAAGAGATAACATAAATGTCATAAATTTAATATCATAACTGAGTATAAAATGTGAAAATGGATTTGAAATAATAATTATCATGCATGGACATAATATAAGATAATCATATTCAATATATCATATATAATAAAACATTATTCATTGAATACAACTTTTATAATAACATTAGACATGATAAATATGAGTGTTAGAAACTGGTGCAATGCTCATAGTCTATGGAAACAAATTATAGTCATAATAATGTAACATAAAAGTGTGAAACACAAATAAGAATAGAAATATCATTTCCCATGTTGAGGATAGCTTCCAAGACCTTCATCATATAGCGAGTAGAGTACAATAGGATTTTAGGATGACTCCTAATTCCATGGAATATAGTGGATAGAGTCCATTAAGGGATTGGGTAAACTTTACATTCAAAAAAGAATTAAATTTCATGAGATATAAAGATTTACCAAATGCATTGAAGATCTATATATGAACCAAAAATTAGATAACGATGAACTGAGCATATTTGTTCCACAATAATAGGAAAAATATTACTAAATCAATATTCCAAGATTAAAGAATGAAAAAATGAGTTAATGAAAAAATCCAACCAATATAATCATAAGATATATAGAGAAAAAGAGGATGGTATCACCAAATAATATTCCCTTTGAATCATAAGAAAAAATATTAGATGAAGACATATATGAAAAAAACCTTCATAAGTGCATTAAAACTAACTTGGAGAAATAAGAATATATAGCCTTTATGTTTTTGATATCTTTTGAGAAAAAAATTTTAGAATAAAGGAATAGAAATTTATTTGGAAAAATTATGAAAACACAGAGAGAATGTTACTTAGATACTATTTATGAAGGAAGATAGTAAGATTCTTGAGAATGTTAAATTTTAAAAAGAACATTCCTTTGACATTTTGAAAAAAATGTCATAGTTGGTAGAAAATGAACCTGCTAAAAAATTTTAAAAAAATTAATAATATAATGAATGAAAATTCCATTTATAAATACCTACTAATATAATTGAAGTATTGGTAGAGAAATCCATTAAACTAAATAAATAATATGATCATGGAGTAAAAAGATTCTCATTTAAAAAGAATAGGTTAGGTCTATTTCTCTTACTAGAATTGCATTGAGGGAATTACGAAATGAAATTGAATTGAAATTACAAAAGAACATTTACAACCTATATAAAACCATAGGATAAAAAAATTGAGGCTGTTTTAGAAGTAAAAAATCATTCAATTTATATAGAAGGGATCTTTCTCATAATAATCTATAATTCAAAATTAAATTGTTATGTAATCCATTACAGGATTAGTTGTAATTGAATTGAAATCCCTTAAAATAAAGAAATTGAGATGGATTTTTAAATAAATTATATTTAACAAATATTTTTTGAATGGAATCAGTAATGAAACATATATACCAAAAAATGTGGTGAATATGACATATATCGTAATCAAAGATATTTGATATGAGAAACCCATACAACTTTCATATAATATGGATCAAACCCTATTGAAGTATAGAAATTGAAATGGAACTTTAAAAACCCATGGATGAATATTGAGTCATGATATAATAATTAAAATAAGAATTTTATACACTATGTATAAGAAAACAAGTTCATAATACCAAACATGTCTCAAATATGCAAATCTGAGACAAAAGACACTTACCTTGGATTCGATCTTAGTCGACCACACTCTAACCTCATGTATTGTTAAATTAAGATTATAACATACATTATAAAGAACCTTTTTCATGTATTTTTAATTTTTTTGTTTCTATTTATTATCGTATATCATTCATTTATTATATGTAGTTTTCTATTATCATCCACTTGTGTTTGTTAGATCAGTTTCTCTAAAACTACTTTAGCATGGTGACCATAGTTAAATTTGTTATAAAATAGTTTTATCAACCATGTAAATGTAGATATTTATTTTACTTATCATTAAATTTGAAAAAATATATATATAATTCAATATGTGTTTAAAAATAGAACAAAAATAATAAAAATATCTATGTATGCTCAATTTGTGGCAGATAAATTTTCAATGCAGTTTACTGTTATTACTTTTAAAAGAATACCTATTATATTTTTAATAATAAATATTACATAAATATGATATTTTTTAAAAACTAAAAAAATTATAACCATACAAATAAATAAATGATAAAAAAGTGATATTTTATCCTTGGAGGTGGTAGTCCACACATATCAAGAGCAATGTTTCTATTTTCTTATTATTAGGTGAAAGATAAATGATTATTTTTATAGAAACATAATCAAATTTTATTATATGTATGATAATAATTTCATTTTATTGGGATTAATATAAATAATATTAAGGTATAATAATAACAATTAAAGGAATATAAATGAAAATTAATTTTCCTAAAATTCTTACCTTACTTCTTGGGAAAACTACAAAAATGAGATTAGGAATTTGATGTGTGGTGTTTAGATTATAATAGAACCTATAAGACATGGATAAGTTTTTTGGGGATCCATTTTCTATTTTTTGGTTAAAATAAGAGGCATGTGGTTGGAAGATAATTCAGGTGGTAAATGCATCCTTTTATAGGTGAGTGGGATAGAATTTTGGTAAATATAATTTATTAACATAAAAGAAGATAAATTATTCATGAAGAATGAGACCAAGATTAAAAAATTTTGCTAAAAGGAAAATATATAATAAATAAGTACCCCATACATACATTTAGAGATAGGGTTTTATGATAATTTGAGTTTTTATCACTTAGTTTTATCCCGTTTATACTTTGATTTATCATTACCATGATTATTCATTTGTCCCCTCAGAAATTTATCTTTCTTATAAACTAAATTAAACATATTAAAAAAATATTATCATTCCAAATTTTGACTCCATTTATTTTAATTTAACTTTTAAATATATAAAAATTCAAATTAAAATGAAATTTTATAATATATAGAAAATGTATTTTTATAGAAAATGGAATTGTTAAACATTTACTGTTCTTAATATATTTATATATAAATTAATAATTAAGTGAGTTATAATATTAGGAAACAGCCATAAACATTACATATTGTTGTTAATTTAGACTTGAATTCACTTTCTTTTATTTCTAATGATATTATAGGTTTATAGTTTTATATAATTTGGAAAAAATCTTACAAACTTTTCACATACATTACAAGTGGACACTTATACTTAGTATTAATATTTTCAACTAAAGGAAACCATTTTAAAATAAAATATGTTTACATTTCATGATATATCTTCACAAATTTTATGATGACCACATAATTTCCCTACCATTCTATAAACTCGTGTGAGAAACATCACAAAACGTGTGGTGAGGAAAAAAATCAGTAAGGAATATAAATAAATAAAATTGTTATTCATGAGAAAAACATGAAATCCAATTAAAACCCATTAATTAAAAAATAACTTTTCCCCAAAGGGTATCATTTTTCAAAAATATCATTATCTTAAATTTTAAAAATCAAAAAAAATCTCTGAAAAGTCAATAGAATGGTAATAAATGTTATGTATATAATGTGGGAAATCATTTCCCATATCACTCTTACAAATGGAGTAGCCAATATGGTCAACCTATAACTCTAGAGTACCCAATATGTTGGAGTTTATAATGTTACCCCCAATCCATGGAATATCATGGAGCCACATCTCATTGGTTAATAATATATCCACCCATCCATAGTTTATTAAAAAATTACCCATAATTGGTCTATAATGGAACCATCCATCATAATAAACAACTCCTAAGAACCATATGATAATCAAAAAACATGAACTATTACATCATAAATACATTATTTGAGGGAAATAACATATTATTAAAGAATAGTGCATACATACAAAGGAAAAAATTTTCTCTAAAAATAATCTCTTAATATTTTAAATAAAGTACCAAAATATTATTTTTTTATTTAAACATATAAAATATATTCATGCCATATAAGTTTAAAAAATATTCATTTTGTAAAAAGAAGCATTAAAACGGGAAATTTTTAAAAGAAAGTATCTTATAAAAAACATAAAAATATTCAATTTTATAAACATTTTGGTGAAATTAGAAAATTATATTTTTGAAACCATCATTTATCTATAAAAAAGTAACAGAAATAGTTTCTTTAAAAAAATTCATCAGCATGAAAGAGAATGATTAAAAATAAATGTTTAAACAATTTAGAATTAGGGTTTTTAGTTAAAGAGTGATTTACCTTGAGTTGGAATCATCATGAACACTCTTTAACTTCTTAAATATTATACAATGGTCGATATATAATTTCTGAAAAATTATTTTCATGTTTACGTTTTCTTTTATATAATTCATTTCTTTGTTATATACAATTAATTAATAATTTCATTTATTATCAAACGTTTTGATGATATTTTGTTCATAAGTCAAAAATTACTTTGGTCATTTGACTATGGTAAAAACTTTCATTATTACATCATCTCTGTAAAAAATTTCATGAAAAAATTATGATTTTTTTACATCAATTAAACTTTTAAATCAAACCATTTAATGTGGTTTTGAAAAGTTAACTATGTTATAATAATGGAAACAATATGACATACATATGCATGAGTAACGTTTCCATTTCCTATAGTCATTATAAAAAGAGGGTAAGTATCAATTTATATTTCATGAATGATCATAATATATTAAATATAATAAAAATCCATAAAATATTTTTATATATATATATATATTTTATGTGATATTGTGATGAAAAAATGAATTGCATCGCTTCGGGGAGTTGGTAGTCCGCACGTAAGAAAGAACGAAACTGTTATTTTTTGGTTCATGGAAGGTAAGAATGTAAATTATATATTACTTTTTCAGAATTTAAAATATGTCATGAATACAATATATAAATATTATTTCCAAAATTATAACTAATATTCATATTGGTTGATAAAAAATGAATTACATTGGTTCGTGAGGCGGTAGTCTTCTATACACACGAACGATGAATTATTCTCCCATTTGATAGAAGATAAAATGGATATAGGTCATTAAAATAACATAATAACATTTCATTAAAAGGAATATAATATATGTATTATTTCATCATGGTTGAATAATATTTTATGGAAGTGTAAGAATAACTAAAACTAAAACATCAAAATAAAAACTATACATCTTCTTTGGAAAACCTCAATTCTTTAACACCTTAAGCTCGTAGATGTAGGTTTATTACTAAAATAAAGAAGTTAAAATGTGTTTTGGGATTATAATAAGGTATTTAGGTAGATATTGGAAAAATATTATTTTTATGTTTTTTGAAATGAGAAGAGGATCCTTTTTATACGAGAGGGGGTATTATTAGAATCTCTCAAAATATTAAATTAATATAAATTAATATTCAATGAAAATGATTAAAAAGTTAGTTATATATGAGATAAGATAATTATGTGTCTAAATACTCTCATACAAAAACATTTATATACTTTTATGTCACTTTTATACCCTTATCATTTAGGATTAACCCTTTTTTGACTAGTTCAACTCTTACCGTGACAACATAGATGTTTACTCTACAAAAGTTAATATATTAAAAATAAAATTAAAAAAGACTCATATATGGGTCATGGATGACATGTTAAACCTTATAAAAATTATTTATACAAATAGAATGTTTTCAATAATTTTATATCATTTAATAAAATATTATTTATTGTAAAGTATTCATAAAGTTAGTTTTAATATCTATTGATTACTTTGACTTTAATGATATCAATATGAAACTTATAATTCAAAACCAAAATTTTATTAAAGACATAAAATTTAAAATTAATATATATAACTTGTATATCACATTTATTATCTCATATTTTATTTATTTGAATATTTATAATAACATTTATTTGTCACATTCATCAATAAAATAATTACTAAATCCTTGTTGTTTAAGAATTCAAGGTAATTATTTATTAACTAAGAAATTAAAATAAATTTTCCTGAGTTAGATAAATATTTTATATTTAAAATTTATATCTATATTCAAATATATAATTTGGATAAAACCAAAATAATAATTTTATACTTATCAAAAATATTTTTTTGAAATCATTCAATTTTTTAATTAAAATATTTTTAATGTTAGAATCTCATAAAAGTATCCATAAATGGTCATATAACCAAATATTGAATTTATATCATTGAAATTTAGTTATAAGATAAAATTGGATAATGTTTTAGGGAAATTTTCATTTCCTTACTTTTTATTTTTACCTTAAACAACTTAATTTACCCTTTACCATGAGAACAAAAATTAATAATGTTACTATTCATATTGTCCAAAATTAAAATTGTCATATTTTAAAATTTTCAACCCCATGATCCCAAATATTAAATAAATTTTTCAAAATATAAAATTTTTAAACTTTGTTTTTAATTTTAAATTAAATCAGTAAAATGCAAAGAAAATTAAATTTTCAGAAAAATGACTTTTAAACATAAAGTGTTTTAATACTAAATTCTGGTGTAAAATACAATTAAAAACCCATAATTTGAATATTTTAAATCAAAATAGATGTATTAAATTATAAAACCATTCAATAATATAATTTAATTTGTAAATACTTGAAAATAAAATACAATTTTCAAAAAATATATTTATTATAAACTATTCATTGATAAATAACTTTTTCCCCAAAATTATCAAAATTTTACCATACGATAATTTTAATATAATGATAAAAAAATGATAATTATTTTGATAAATAAAATTTCAAAAATATCCCATGATTAGTTATATTATTAGTTCACAAAATAAATCAAAATTAATCCCATAGAAAGTTAATATGAATAATAAAATGAATTTACTAAAATTAAGTGTTTCATTTTATAAGAATTAATATATACATTATTAATTAGAAGGTCAATTTTATAGTTCATAATTAATTTAATACTAGTAAATATTTTCATTTTAATGGATAGGTTATAATGGTCACATTATAATGATATTTAATTGTTTATTTAATCTCAGTGTTGCATATGTTTTATGCAATCAAACATTGTATTTCCTTTTAAAAAATAGGCATGTAAAATTCTCCCACTATTTTGAAAATTATTCCCTCACAATTTTGAATTTTGGGATCAGTAAATATGGTTTAAATTTTCAAAATAACTTTGTGGAAGTCTCTCATAGGAAATGGGATTAATTAAAATTAAACATTAAATTAAAGGAAGGAAAGTATGAAGGTAATCTGGAATAACACATAACTAGGATTATTAGTAAGAAAACATTGATATGAAAGAGAAAATTTAACATGAATATATGGATTTGTAGTGATAGATAACATGGTCATGATGTAGAGACCCAAATCTTGACATACATGGACATTAAATTACTTTTTCGGAATACTTAATACATCACAAAACAAATGACCAAAGGCTATATTAGTTTAGTGTCTTTGGAAACTCGGAACAAAATCTTCTAATCATGGTGAATGATTCTTCGACATCTCCTAAAAAGATCTTCTTCTTTTTTCTTCCAAAAACCTTCTTTTATATCATGGGGGAAAAGAAAACATAAAAATGGTGAGCTCAAATGCTCAGTAAGCGTAAACATGGAAACATAAAAAAAATCCCTATACATTTGAACTTAAGAACATGAACATAAAAAATAAAAATCATGAATGATGACATAAACTTGACAATGAATAAGGCATAGATCATAAAGTAATATTAATCATGATAAATAACATGGGAACATGACATGGAATTGTGGAAAACCATTAAGCATGTGATATGATTTTCATAGTAGCCAAGGCATTGCTGCTAAGACCATCATAGTGGAAAAAGTCCCTTACTGAATCGAGTTCTCTCCAAATTCCAGCCCTGTATCACTGAACTGGATTAACCTACCATTCCAGTCATTTCTATATCATGATATATACATATTTACCCAATTCATTAGAGGGGGATATAGGTCTCACCCATCTCATAATGAAATCATTCTTATGTGTGCCACAACATAAACATAAATCATTCAATATAACCCAAAGAATAAAATGGGTTTTATAAACATAATCCCATCATAATATAATCCATATAAAACAAATGGATATCATTTCATCATAAGAAAAGTGAAACCATGTAAATCATAGAGACATTATACTTGAAACATACACATATGAAATAATGTCATCTTAGATGGAAAATGGTTTTGATAAAACACTTGAAATGAATTCTTGAGGAAAATATCCTTTATTCTTTAAAATTATTTTCTTTTCAAAAAATACCATGCAATTATAAAATAAAAGGATTTTGTTAAAAATTATAATTAAATATTTTAGATTAAGCTTAATGAAAATAAGGAGTTATAAAACTGTAAAAATCCATTGATGCCGTATAAGTTAAAAAAACATTCTCCTCATACTTTTAATATAAGTATCAAAAAGCACCACGTATGGTAAACAAAAGAAATATTCCTTTCATAATAAAAAGTAAAAGTCAAGAGGGGTAAAAATGAATTTAAACATACTTGGACGAAAATTAAACACTTTATGAAAACATTTTTATGGACATTGATGAAAAATATAACCCTAGTAAATACTTACGAATAAACAATCTCGGATAAGAATGAGATTGGAATAATTATACCTTACATTATGTCCAATTTCTTCCATATGTGTCTGAGACTCTTGTATAGTGTGTTTAAACATATTATTATCTTGTAACAAGATCATAATAATATTTATGATAACATATATTATTCACTTACAACTTTATATTAACTATTCATTTATCAATTCCATGTTAAAGTAGTATTTTGGGTAAAATCGTTTCATTTATCGTACGTGTTTGAACTTGTTTTTCATGATATTATTATAACTTATATCATGATTTACATACTTCCAGAATTTAAATCATGTTTTATATATCATATATATATTCACTATATATATAATAGATAGATAAATGAAATGCAGTACACCGTTCATGGAGACGGTAGGTCGTACGTACGCATGAACGCTGTTTTACTTTCCTTATTGACATGAATGGAAGTAGATGACATATATATATACATATACATAAATATACTAGCTTTATTATGTCATATATTTCATTATTATTCATTATATATACTTTATAATCATTCTTGAATGGTTAACATGGAGAATGAATCTCATCGCGTCGTGGAGACGGTAATCCGTACGTACGCATGAGCGATGATGTCATTCCTATAATTATTGAATCGAATTGGAGTGGATGAAATAATATCTCAGAATAAGTATGATTTTATAATAACCCTATATAGTTTTTCTTTACACTATTATACCCATCCAAGTAAGGTAGTGGTGGAAAAACAGATTACACCACGGCGTGGAGACGGTATTCCGTACGTACGTACGCACGGTGATTTCATTTTCCATAAGATGGATAGAAGGTGAAATAGGGTTGTTTAATATTTATAATAACATATCAGTATATGATTGATACTGATTTTTTTACTTTATAATGAAACAAATAAATAAGAGGAAGTATAAGAAGAAAGAAACTTGAAAGAATCGGTAGAAGAGATTACCTCTTCCTCAATGTGCCTCTTTTAAAGTTCCTCTTAGGGCACTAGAGTTGGTCTTTTGAGAAGACCAGAACCTCTCTAATATAACTAGAGATGTTGATAAGAGAAACAGGTATGGGTTCATTGAGATTTAAGGCTCAAAATTGTGTGTGGAGGAGATGGAGGAGGTTCCCTTTTATAATGTAGGAGAGGGGCACCTTTGGAAACATAAAAAATATTAATTTATAATAAATTCCAAACCCACATAAAAACATCCAAAATTGAATCAATTAGAAGATGTGATGATATAGGGTTTTAATCTCACCAACCAATAAAATTTATACATGTTGTGAATTTATTTTAAACCTTGTCAAATTGATTTATCCTTATTTAATCAATTTAATGTTATTTGTGGTAATAATATTCTAAATTTTAAATTGTTATAAATAATTACTTTTGTGTTTTTATTTTTCCATAATTGGATACTTTTTAACATTTTAGATCATATAAATTTATATCTATAATTTTTAAATTTTTTGGTGATTTTTAAACAATTTAAAAATATGTTATTTTATAAAATACCAATAGTGTCAATTTTAAAACTTTTCATTTATTTGAATTTAAATAAACTCTACACAAGGGATATATTCGAAAAAATATATTTAATAGATTCCTAATATGTCATATTCATCTATAAAATTCTTGGATAACATTAAATAGTTCATATAATATTTAGTTTAATATTTTTAAAACCATTTATTTGATATTTCAATAAATAAAATATTTTCAACATCACTATTGTGTCATCATTTATGATAATTATTTAATCCCTAAAAATTATAAATAAATTTACATGATGTATATAATTTTATTATATTTCTTTAGACTATTCACGTTTAATTTTTTATGATGTTTATCACTAAATTAAAATTATTACACTTATAAGATATAAAAGAGTGACATGTTGTCACTTTATTTGGTTTTAATTATAATTATATCATTTTCATGGTCAATAGTCCATGAAACGAATCTATTCTGACCCTTAGGTGATATGGGTGACTTTTAGTCATCCAATAGAATTTTTTCATGTGTTAGGGTAACTTTATAATCTTATTTTTACCCTTAATTACCTGATTTACCTTTAACTATAGTAAATAAAAATTACCGTAGTTACTATTCATAATGTCAAAAAAATAAAGGTAACCTATTAAAATAATTTGGACCCAATGAATCCAAATATGGAATCCATTTTTAAAAATTCAAAACATAGTAGTTGCAATAATTAATTTAAAATTAATCCCGTTGTTAAGAAAATAGGTTTTAAATGTTAAAACATTGTCAAATATTGAAATGTTTTTACCTATGAATTCAATATAAAATTAATGGTAATGACATGAATTATATTAAATGGTAAAAATATATTATATTTAAACTTTAAAACCATAAAATATTATAATGTATGTAAAGACCCGCAAATTTCAAGGAAATTTTTTTCTTAATTTTCTTTGGAATTTTACAAGAACGCAGCTTCAGACGGCACCTGATTCCGAGGCCCGGTGTGCCCGGAATCAATTTCCGAAGTTTGGCTCGGGTACGTTCAGTGAACGGACGAGCGGGTTTTTCTATCTTTTGAACCGGTGCCCGGAATCGAATTCTGAGGGCACCGATGAAATCGCAGCGCCGGTATTTGCTTAGAAACGCCTCTTCCGGAGTTGCGTTTGCTCAGACGTGGTTTTTAAATTTTGCGGCTTTAAGTCAGAAATAAAATAAAGTTTGTGCGACAACTTTATTTTATTTCACTTAAGCTGCTTGGAAGCCACTTGAAGTGACTTAAAGACGGCTTGAACTGAGTTGAACTGGATAGGATGCTATCCAGAAATATCCTACCCCCTTTGGTAGGATATTTGTGCGGTGGGACCCGCACGAGCCCCGCCGTTTCATTCGCTAAGTAACGCACCCGCGAAAACCCGTCAAAGTAACTGAAAAGTCAACCGACGCGTTTTCTTTAATTCTTAACAGACCATTTAATTGGGCGGTTTATTTCGTGAATTAAATGGACTGTTTCTTCGTGAATTAAATGGGTCGTTTCTTTCGTTGAATTAATTCAACGAATTGATGGATCGTTTCTTAACCGGTTTCGTGTTGGCATGTTTATAAAATAAGACCAACCCAAAAATCCTTGGAAAGGATTTGAAAGAATCTTCGTTCCTCCACCCTCTCCGCGAAGAACGCGAAGAACGCGAAGAACGCGAAGAACGCGAAGAACGCGAAGAACTCCGGCGAACGGAATTCGACGACGCACACCAAGATCTGCGACGTCGACGAGATCTACCCGCGACGTTCTTCGGCGACGTCTTTCTTCCGCGGCCGATCCTCGTTCGGCAACAAAGGTGAGAATCGGATCTTTTCTTCTCCCTTTTTAATTTCAATATCAACGGATTTAAACTAATTAAATCCGTTGATCTTGATCCGGAGATTGGCGACGCGACGAGCGATTCCGCGACGACGCGGCGATCTCCATCTTCCGCGACGAGCGATTCCGCGACGATCCCTCGTTCGGCAACGACAGCTGCGAGGTAAGGGATGTTGGAATTCTTTTTAAAATCCCGTGTTTATTCTTTTGAAATATAGAACCCGATCACGAAACAATTTTAATTTATTTAAAATTGTTGATTGGTTTCTTTCCTGTTTCTCCCGTTGATTATGACTAACGCGGAGGGTGCGGGTCTAACGAACAAGACCCGGCAACCCTCCGTCGATCTTCCTTTGTGTGCGGATTTGGCGAGCGACGGCAAAAGCGCGACGCAAGGGCCATATGTTGATTCCGCAGTGGAGGACGCATCCCGGGAGGAACAACGGCGCAGACGGGAGGCAAATCGGGCCACCGGAGCATCTCCGGCGGCCCGCGGAAGGAGGCGGCGGCGCGGGTCGCCGGCGCGGCGGCGCCGGCGACCGGGGGCGGCGGCGCCCGGCGCGCCGCCGGAGGAGTCCGCCGCGGCCGAGCCGCGGCGGCGGCGAGCCGCCGGACCGCGTCCGCGGTCCGGCCTTCCAGCACGCGGCCCGCGCGGGCCGCGTTTTCTCCAAAGCCGCGGGTTTGACCCGCGGCGGCAGCGCTTCGGCCGCTCGGCCGAAGCCGAGCCGGTCCGGTCGGCCGGGCCGCGCCCAGGCCGGACCGGACCCGGCCGAGCCGGTTCGGGCCGGGTCGGGCCGACCCGGTTCGGGCCGACCCGGTTCGGCCGACCCCAGGGGGGGTTCGGGCCGGGTCGCCCCGGGCCCAGTACCCCCGTTTCGGGCCCTCTACGGTCTTTCGCCCATATCTTGGGCCTGGGACCTCCGATTGACGAACCGTCAGCGGCTACGCGATCCTTGGATCGAGACGGTCGTTTCGGTATATTATACTCAAGGTTTCGGAAGACTTTGGGTTCGGCCGGGTTGGTTCGTACACGAAGCCAACCGGGCCCTCGGAGCGGAAACGCTCATAACTTGAGCTACGGACGTCCGAACGACGTACCGTCAGCTGTGGTAGTTTCCTCTAAGTGAGACGGAACTTTTGGCATACTCCGCCCGAGGATCGGATACAGGCGGAGTACGGTCGGGTTGGTTTTGCCCTAAAAACCAACCGGGCCCCTGGGACGAAAATGCCAATAACTCTCAGACCGGGCGTCCGATTGACGCGCCGTCTGTCGCGTTGAGATCCTGTTGTCGATACGGAACTTTTGGATACATCAACTTCGGACTACGTGTCAGTTGATGTATCAGCCTCTCGGCTCGTGGAGCGGACCCTCCTAAACGAGCTCGCTACGTGCGGGAACCCTAGCGCTGGCTGTGACCTCGACGACAGAGCAGAGATCCTCCGTGGACTGCGACGACGGCAGAGCAGAGATCCTCCGTGGACTGCGACGACGACAGAGCAGAGATCCTCCGTGGACTGCGGCGACGGCAGAGCAGAGATCCTTCGTGGACTGCGGCGACGACTGTGCAGAGATCCTCAGTGGACTGCGTCGACTACTGCACTCAGCGATCCCACGTGGATCAGTGCTTCAGGTTCTGTGTGAGCCCGATCCTCCGTGGGTCCTTACTACCGGTTCTGTGTGAGCCACTGCCTACAGGTTCTGTGTGAGCCCGATCCTACGTGGGTCTTTTTGCGGGGGTTAGTACCTATCGATCCTTCGTGGGTCCGACGACTTAGATGGATCAGTGATCATCTTTGACGTCATCTGAAAAAGTATACCTGGTTGAGCTGAATCTTATGTTACTCTCCTTTGTGGATTGTGTTGAACTATCCTTTGTGGATTTACTGTTTACTCTCCTTGTGGATTTGAGTCTTGCTTTCCTTTGTGGATTGAGTTGTTCTTGAGCTCGTGAGCAGAGCTAGAATTGGGGACTTAGGTATATGTATGGGCATATACCTAAGTCGAGTCAGATGTTACTTCGTGATTGCATCTTTCTTTTGTGCTATATCCTTTGTGGATTTCGAGAGACCTTCGGGGGTCTCGGGGTCCTTACTGAGTAGTTGTACTCACCCCTGCACGGGCTATGCCCGCACCTTGTTGTGTTGGTTGCAGACGACGGACAGCGCTGATCACGGTTGGGGCGTGGAGCAGGACGGTACCTGGAGGTGGACCACTGGACGGAATGTACTCGGAGCGGACGTGGGACCCGAGGAGCCTGGAGGCTATCTGTACCCACCCTTCAGGTGGGATTGCCAGTGGACGACACGAGGCCGCCGTCTTTTCTTCAGTTGCTGTTTTTCTTTTCAGTTGTACTTTACAGTTGGGCTTGTATTTCCGGCCCCCTTTACTTTCTGCACTTTACTTTCCGCTTGCTGACTCTGTGTGGTTGTTACTTATAAAGGCAATGCCTTCCCTGTTTACTGGGATTTTACGCCTTGGTGCTAGTCGCCAGCCCCTGGCCTATGGAAGGCGGGCTTGGGGTAGTCACGGCACGGGCCCCGAGGACGGGTCGTGACAAATTGGTATCAGAGGCGGTCGGTTCTACCGCAGACTCTGATCGTCCTTTCTTTCTATGTGAAGCAATAGTGTTTAGTGTATTGAGTGTGGTTATCAGTTCAGGGAGCCCAGTGTTGGTGCGGCGGCCGACGTATCCGTACACCAGGACCCTGACTCCTGATTTCCGACTTAATGCATGAAAACATTGATTGCGTGAGTGTTTCAAGTTTTCTTTGTGATTACTTATGTCAGCTCACCGGGTATACTGATCTGCTTTATGAAAGTCTCAAGTTTTCCTTGTGATTACTTGTGCCAGCTCACCAGGTATACTGTTCTGACTGTGGTGCTCTTGTTCTCCTTTTCAGGATGGCCCCGCGACGACTGCCAGCTAGGGTTCCGAGTGTAGGGCGCGATGGCAGCCCACCGAGCGACGAGGCCTCGGTGCAGGGCCCTTTGCCAGCAGTGGCACCGGCGGTAGCCTTACCCGCCGAGCCACCGATGCTTCCAGTACCAGACGCCGACGATGCACGTCGCCTCAGGGCACTGCACGAGTTTCAGAGCCAGCGACCGCCCAGGTTTCGCGGTGAGGCGGACCCCCAGGCCGCCGAGGACTGGCTAGAGGCGGTGGTACGGATCTTCAGGCTAGTGAGGACACCAGCGGATCTCATGGTGATCCTCGCAGCGAGCCTCCTGCAGGCGGCGGCAGGACGATGGTGGAGCCTGATGCTCCAGGTTCACGATGAGGCATCCCTGCTCTGGACGGACTTCGAGAGCCTCTTCCGCTCTGAGTTCGTCCCGGCCACCCTCCGAGCGGTGCGCATCCAGGAGCTTCTCCAGCTGCGCCAGGGTAGCATGACGGTCGCTCAGTATGCGGCGAGGTTCACGGACCTATCTCGCTACTCGACCGACATGGTACGGGACCCCTTCTTCCGGGCCCGGACCTTCGAGCAGGGCTTGCGACAGGAGATTCGTGCGTCGCTGATCTCCCTCAGCATTCCGACCCAGGCGGGAGTGCTGGAGCGAGCCCTCCTGATCGAGAGCTTCCTGGCAGAGCCTTCTTCAGCGGCGAGACCTAGCGCAGGGCGGCAGGTAGCTGAGTCATCGGCAGCAGGCAGCCGACGGATGACTCACGGGTCCAGGCAGACCAGACCCCCACGCAGACGGCCTCAGGACACCGGCTCAGCAGTACGAGGCACACAGCGGAGTGCCAGCCTTTCGAGAGGCAGGCTGTGCTACTCTTGCGGCGGGCAGGGTCACATGGCTCGTGACTGCCCGACTCGCCGATCAGAGGAGCAGCAGACGGTGGAGGGGCCACCCAGGCAGAGGCAGAGGGTCGATCGTGGCGGTCCGCAGGGAGGAGGCGGACGAGGCAGAGGAGCTGGCCGAGCAGCGGGTGGTGGGCGACGCTTCCAGGCTCTACCCCCACCACCACCAGGAGGGCCACCTCGACCACAGGGAACTGGCGGGCAGGGACAGGCCCAGCTCCAGGCAGTGGAGGCCTACGACCCCGACATGCCAGAGATGATTCGAGGTACGATCTGTGTCTATTCCACCCTTGCTGCAGTACTTATAGACACAGGAGCGAGTCACTCTTTCATAGCCTCTGCCCTTGTTCGGAGCTCGGAGATTCCGACTGAGCCGTTGGCTCGATCCTTACGGCTAGAGACTCCTACGGGAGCAGACTCGACGATTACGCACTGGTGCCGGCAGTGTGAGCTTACTCTAGGAGGAGAGAGCTTCGGCTGGGATCTCCTTGTAGCGGCGTCGAGGCCTTACGACGTCATCTTGGGCATGGATTGGCTATCCACGGTTCATGCCCAGATCGACTGTTTTAGGCGCAAGGTGCGATGTGTTCGTACCGACGGGAGCAGGTTTACCTTCACCGGCGAGAAGGGAACCTTTGCAGCACAGGATGGACTTCCGCGGAGGAGAGTGCAGCCCATCTCACATCAGTTGGCTAGCCTCATCCTAGGAGCAGTGGACGTGCGGAGTCCGGCTTTTCCTGCAGTGGTGGACCAGTACGTGGACGTCTTTCCCGACGACGTTCCAGGGCTACCTCCTCGTAGAGAGGTAGACTTTTACATCGACTTGTACCCCGGGACAGCCCCGATATCTACTCCAGCATATCGGATGGCCCCCGCCGAGCTTCGAGAGCTGCGGGTACAGTTGGAGGACTTGCAGAGCAAGGGGTTTATCCGACCCAGTGTTTCACCCTGGGCTTCCCCGATTTTGTTCGCCAAGAAGGCGGACGGGAGCTTGCGACTATGTGTCGACTATCGTCGCCTGAACCAGGTGACAGTGAGGAACAAGTATCCGCTGCCACGGATTGATGACCTCTTCGATCAGCTCAAGGGGGCGCGGTGGTTCTCGAAGATAGACCTCCGGTCAGGCTATCATCAGCTCAGAGTTCGAGACGAGGACGTACAGAAGACGGCCTTCAGGTGTCGGTATGGCCATTATGAGTTCTTGGTTATGCCGTTTGGCGTAACCAATGCTCCAGCAGTGTTCATGAGCCTCATGAACAGGATCTTCCAGCCATACCTCGACCGATTTGTCGTTGTCTTCATTGACGACATTTTGGTATACTCGACGACTGAGGAGGAGCATGCCTACCACCTGCGAGTTGTGCTAGACACACTCCGAGAGCACCAGCTTTATGGCAAGCTCTCAAAATGCCAGTTCTGGTTGCGTGAGGTCCATTTCTTGGGGCACGTCATTTCTGAGGCGGGAGTTGCAGTGGATCCCGCGAAGATCGAGGCAGTGCTAGCTTGGGAGCCACCCAGGAGCGTGACAGAGGTGCGGAGCTTCTTGGGCCTAGCGGGATACTATCGGAGATTCGTGCCAGACTTCTCCAGAGTTGCAGCACCACTCTCAGCCTTGACGAAGAAGGGGAAACCCTTCGTGTGGTCAGACAGATGTCAGCAGAGCTTCCAGGAGCTGAGACAGAGATTGACCAGCGCACCTATCTTGAGGTTGCCTGAGGAGGGAGTTGGGTACGTAGTTTACTGCGACGCATCAGGGACTGGACTCGGGTGCGTCCTGATGCAGGAGCGGGCCGTGATCGCCTACGGATCACGTCAGTTGAGGCCGCATGAGCAGAACTACGCCACTCATGACCTGGAGTTAGCAGCAGTGGTCTTCGCTCTGAAGACTTGGCGGCACTATCTGATGGGCGAGCGCTTCACAGTCTTTTCTGACCACCAGAGTCTTAGGTATATCTTCTCTCAGAAGGACCTGAACCTGAGACAGCGGAGATGGCTTGAGTTCCTCCAGGACTATGACTTTGAGATAGTCTATACTCCTGGGAAGGGGAACGTGGTAGCCGATGCCCTCAGCAGGAGGACGGGCATTCAGCTACTTGAGGAGGCGACGGAGCAGCTAGCCTCCTTGCAGATATCCTTCGTGGATAGAGACGGAGCAGCCTTTCTTCAGTCTCTCACAGTCTCTCCTCCACTTCTACAGCGGGTCAGAGAGGCTCAGCGTGGGGACGCTGACTGTGAGACCCGGCGTGCACTGATATCCTCAGGTCAGGCGCCTGATGGTTTCTCCCTTGGAGCAGAGCACGACATCCTTTTCAGAGGACGTACCTTCGTACCAGTCGCTCTACGAGAGGAGGTGCTGAGAGAGTTTCACACTTCTCCCTTGGCGGTACATCCCGGAGTGGCAAAGATGTACCAGGATCTCAGACGACAGCACTGGTGGCCGGGCATGAAGAAAGCTGTGGCAGAGTTCGTTTCACGATGCCTCACCTGCCAGCAGGTGAAGGCAGAGCACCAGGTACCAGCAGGTTTGGTACAGCCCTTGGAGGTCCCGGAGTGGAAGTGGGACGGCATATCTATGGACTTCGTGACTGGACTTCCACGCACTTCCAGAGGTCACGACTCCATTTGGGTGATTGTCGACCGACTCACCAAGTCGGCACACTTCTTACCCATCAGAGAGCAGGGCTCAGTAGAGAGCTTGGGACGTCTTTACGTCCAGGAGATCGTACGGCTTCACGGTGTGCCATCGTCTATCGTCTCCGATCGAGATGCTCGTTTCACTTCCAGGCTTTGGAAGGGGTTGCAGGAGGCGTTCGGGACGCGGCTCCATCTGAGCACAGCCTTCCACCCTCTGACGGATGGACAGACGGAGAGGACCATACAGACACTCGAGGACATGCTCCGTGCATGTGTTCTCGACTTTGGTCGCAGCTGGGAGGACCACCTACCCTTGGTGGAGTTCGCGTACAACAACAGCTACCACTCCACCATCGGGATGGCACCATACGAGGCGTTGTACGGCAGACCCTGCAGATCACCGTTGTGCTGGACAGACCCTGGGGAGTCAGCACTCGTGGGACCAGAGATGGTCCGAGCCACGACAGAGAAGGTCCAAATCATCCAGGAGAGGATGAGGACAGCTCAGAGCCGGCAGAAGTCATATGCTGACAGGAGGCGGAGGCCACTAGAGTTCGAGGATGGCGACCACGTCTTTTTGCGTGTCTCACCTCGACGTGGTTTACGGAGATTTGGCCGAGGCGGCAAGCTGTCTCCCCGCTTCATCGGGCCTTTCCAGGTCCTCAGCAGGATAGGAGAGGTGGCTTATCGCCTGGCTCTACCACCTCAGTTGCACCGGGTGCACGACGTCTTCCACGTGTCTCAGCTGAGGAGATACGTGCACGACCCGACGCACATCATCGACTTTGGGGAGCTGGACGTGGACGATGGGGCGACTTTTGCGGAGGTTCCAGTGGAGATCGAGGATCGACAGGAGCGGGTCCTACGTGGGCGGTCGATTCCTCTTGTGCGCGTCAGATGGCAGCACGGGAACCTCCAGGAGAGCACTTGGGAGCGGGAGGCTCAGATGCGTGCTCAGTACCCCCATTTGTTCCCCTAGTTTTGATGTATCTTTACGGGGACGTAAAGCCCTGAGGTGGGAGTAATGTAAAGACCCGCAAATTTCAAGGAAATTT
This sequence comes from Viscum album, assembly GCA_963277665.1. Taxonomy (NCBI): domain Eukaryota; kingdom Viridiplantae; phylum Streptophyta; class Magnoliopsida; order Santalales; family Viscaceae; genus Viscum; species Viscum album. Next base: position 1,100,280,601 of record OY728139.1, read on the forward strand.
TTTTCTTAATTTTCTTTGGAATTTTACAAGAACGCAGCTTCAGACGGCACCTGATTCCGAGGCCCGGTGTGCCCGGAATCAATTTCCGAAGTTTGGCTCGGGTACGTTCAGTGAACGGACGAGCGGGTTTTTCTATCTTTTGAACCGGTGCCCGGAATCGAATTCTGAGGGCACCGATGAAATCGCAGCGCCGGTATTTGCTTAGAAACGCCTCTTCCGGAGTTGCGTTTGCTCAGACGTGGTTTTTAAATTTTGCGGCTTTAAGTCAGAAATAAAATAAAGTTTGTGCGACAACTTTATTTTATTTCACTTAAGCTGCTTGGAAGCCACTTGAAGTCACTTAAAGACGGCTTGAACTGAGTTGAACTGGATAGGATGCTATCCAGAAATATCCTACCCCCTTTGGTAGGATATTTGTGCGGTGGGACCCGCACGAGCCCCGCCGTTTCATTCGCTAAGTAACGCACCCGCGAAAACCCGTCAAAGTAACTGAAAAGTCAACCGACGCGTTTTCTTTAATTCTTAACAGACCATTTAATTGGGCGGTTTATTTCGTGAATTAAATGGACTGTTTCTTCGTGAATTAAATGGGTCGTTTCTTTCGTTGAATTAATTCAACGAATTGATGGATCGTTTCTTAACCGGTTTCGTGTTGGCATGTTTATAAAATAAGACCAACCCAAAAATCCTTGGAAAGGATTTGAAAGAATCTTCGTTCCTCCACCCTCTCCGCGAAGAACGCGAAGAACGCGAAGAACGCGAAGAACGCGAAGAACGCGAAGAACTCCGGCGAACGGAATTCGACGACGCACACCAAGATCTGCGACGTCGACGAGATCTACCCGCGACGTTCTTCGGCGACGTCTTTCTTCCGCGGCCGATCCTCGTTCGGCAACAAAGGTGAGAATCGGATCTTTTCTTCTCCCTTTTTAATTTCAATATCAACGGATTTAAACTAATTAAATCCGTTGATCTTGATCCGGAGATTGGCGACGCGACGAGCGATTCCGCGACGACGCGGCGATCTCCATCTTCCGCGACGAGCGATTCCGCGACGATCCCTCGTTCGGCAACGACAGCTGCGAGGTAAGGGATGTTGGAATTCTTTTTAAAATCCCGTGTTTATTCTTTTGAAATATAGAACCCGATCACGAAACAATTTTAATTTATTTAAAATTGTTGATTGGTTTCTTTCCTGTTTCTCCCGTTGATTATGACTAACGCGGAGGGTGCGGGTCTAACGAACAAGACCCGGCAACCCTCCGTCGATCTTCCTTTGTGTGCGGATTTGGCGAGCGACGGCAAAAGCGCGACGCAAGGGCCATATGTTGATTCCGCAGTGGAGGACGCATCCCGGGAGGAACAACGGCGCAGACGGGAGGCAAATCGGGCCACCGGAGCATCTCCGGCGGCCCGCGGAAGGAGGCGGCGGCGCGGGTCGCCGGCGCGGCGGCGCCGGCGACCGGGGGCGGCGGCGCCCGGCGCGCCGCCGGAGGAGTCCGCCGCGGCCGAGCCGCGGCGGCGGCGAGCCGCCGGACCGCGTCCGCGGTCCGGCCTTCCAGCACGCGGCCCGCGCGGGCCGCGTTTTCTCCAAAGCCGCGGGTTTGACCCGCGGCGGCAGCGCTTCGGCCGCTCGGCCGAAGCCGAGCCGGTCCGGTCGGCCGGGCCGCGCCCAGGCCGGACCGGACCCGGCCGAGCCGGTTCGGGCCGGGTCGGGCCGACCCGGTTCGGGCCGACCCGGTTCGGCCGACCCCAGGGGGGGTTCGGGCCGGGTCGCCCCGGGCCCAGTACCCCCGTTTCGGGCCCTCTACGGTCTTTCGCCCATATCTTGGGCCTGGGACCTCCGATTGACGAACCGTCAGCGGCTACGCGATCCTTGGATCGAGACGGTCGTTTCGGTATATTATACTCAAGGTTTCGGAAGACTTTGGGTTCGGCCGGGTTGGTTCGTACACGAAGCCAACCGGGCCCTCGGAGCGGAAACGCTCATAACTTGAGCTACGGACGTCCGAACGACGTACCGTCAGCTGTGGTAGTTTCCTCTAAGTGAGACGGAACTTTTGGCATACTCCGCCCGAGGATCGGATACAGGCGGAGTACGGTCGGGTTGGTTTTGCCCTAAAAACCAACCGGGCCCCTGGGACGAAAATGCCAATAACTCTCAGACCGGGCGTCCGATTGACGCGCCGTCTGTCGCGTTGAGATCCTGTTGTCGATACGGAACTTTTGGATACATCAACTTCGGACTACGTGTCAGTTGATGTATCAGCCTCTCGGCTCGTGGAGCGGACCCTCCTAAACGAGCTCGCTACGTGCGGGAACCCTAGCGCTGGCTGTGACCTCGACGACAGAGCAGAGATCCTCCGTGGACTGCGACGACGGCAGAGCAGAGATCCTCCGTGGACTGCGACGACGACAGAGCAGAGATCCTCCGTGGACTGCGGCGACGGCAGAGCAGAGATCCTTCGTGGACTGCGGCGACGACTGTGCAGAGATCCTCAGTGGACTGCGTCGACTACTGCACTCAGCGATCCCACGTGGATCAGTGCTTCAGGTTCTGTGTGAGCCCGATCCTCCGTGGGTCCTTACTACCGGTTCTGTGTGAGCCACTGCCTACAGGTTCTGTGTGAGCCCGATCCTACGTGGGTCTTTTTGCGGGGGTTAGTACCTATCGATCCTTCGTGGGTCCGACGACTTAGATGGATCAGTGATCATCTTTGACGTCATCTGAAAAAGTATACCTGGTTGAGCTGAATCTTATGTTACTCTCCTTTGTGGATTGTGTTGAACTATCCTTTGTGGATTTACTGTTTACTCTCCTTGTGGATTTGAGTCTTGCTTTCCTTTGTGGATTGAGTTGTTCTTGAGCTCGTGAGCAGAGCTAGAATTGGGGACTTAGGTATATGTATGGGCATATACCTAAGTCGAGTCAGATGTTACTTCGTGATTGCATCTTTCTTTTGTGCTATATCCTTTGTGGATTTCGAGAGACCTTCGGGGGTCTCGGGGTCCTTACTGAGTAGTTGTACTCACCCCTGCACGGGCTATGCCCGCACCTTGTTGTGTTGGTTGCAGACGACGGACAGCGCTGATCACGGTTGGGGCGTGGAGCAGGACGGTACCTGGAGGTGGACCACTGGACGGAATGTACTCGGAGCGGACGTGGGACCCGAGGAGCCTGGAGGCTATCTGTACCCACCCTTCAGGTGGGATTGCCAGTGGACGACACGAGGCCGCCGTCTTTTCTTCAGTTGCTGTTTTTCTTTTCAGTTGTACTTTACAGTTGGGCTTGTATTTCCGGCCCCCTTTACTTTCTGCACTTTACTTTCCGCTTGCTGACTCTGTGTGGTTGTTACTTATAAAGGCAATGCCTTCCCTGTTTACTGGGATTTTACGCCTTGGTGCTAGTCGCCAGCCCCTGGCCTATGGAAGGCGGGCTTGGGGTAGTCACGGCACGGGCCCCGAGGACGGGTCGTGACAATGTATCAATATGAATTTTCTCGATGAAAAAAGTTGTTTTTAATTAAAATTTAGCTTACTTTTATTATTCGTCAAAATAAGAAACTTATCAAAAAAATATCAAAAATTTATCCAAAGAAATTTTTTATATCTTGATTCCAAATAAGAATTTTATATTGTCAAATTGAACTTATGAACATGTCAAAAAATATATTTAATGTGGGTGTTCCATTAAAAGGCGTTAAAAATGCATTTTTTTAAAAATACTCATTTTACCCGAAAAAAAAAATTATTTTGTTCTCATACCATGTTCTATAAAATTTTTAAGATGAATTATAATGTCATAAAATTAAAAATTTATTTACTACTATTCATAACGTCTAGTTCATAATAATATTATAACAATATATCATTGTTTAGTGAAACTCGGTATTGCATACTACACACGCTATCGAGGAAGGTCGTGATTGTGTGTAATGGAAGCCAATTTAAGGATGCATGTTGTGAAATATCCCTTTGGTGTTTCATATAACATAATAAAAACTTATTTCATTTATACATAAAACAAAATCTATACTTAATGTTGCGTAGAATAATTTCCACAAAATGAACATGAAATTGTTTGCAACACGAGCCAAGAATAGTGTTGCGTATACTACAAGCTAATACGGTGTTGCGTATAGTACAAGATAATTTTGGTGTAGCGTAAAACACAATACATCAATGAAATTAAAATATTATTTTTCATAAAATTCTGGGGTGTTACATTCTACCCCACTTAAAATGAATTTCGCCTTTGAAATTCGTCGGCGTTATAAAGGGTTTAATACTTTAATGTTTCTTTAATAGATACCCACATCGTAAAAAGGAATTCCAACACTTAACTTTAAAAACTAAATTATGAAACATAATGGTTACCCAAATTAACAAATCAATGGCTTTCCACATAGGAGAACATAGGTGAAAATATGGATATGGAAGAGAAATATAACCATCAGGTTTTGATGGAGAGTGGCAGAGAACATGTCTATGAAAAAGCCAACAATCACAAAGCCATAAATTTGTAATGATCTAAGGTACCATCGGATTCATCAGATATGAGGGAAATAAGACCAAAAAATTTTTTTCATGATCATTTCACTAAAGTTGAAAAAATTGGAATTAGATGAAATACTTTCTTGATTTTGGTACAATCTCACCGTTGTTCATTCCTTGAACAATTTCCACTTCATCTCTTAAAGAAATAAAGTTGAATTTATCATTCATGAAGTGGTAGCAGGTCATGCGATAGAATGATAGGTCATTCCATCTATCTCAAACAAAAGGTTATCAAAAGTTATTAAATATACATAAGTCCATCTATGGTGAGGGTAATCATATATGATTCCAAAAATGGACTTATACGTCATCTATCATACCACTTAATAAAATAAAACTAGTTTCTACTAACCAAGAACTTCCTGTAGGCTAGAGGAAGGCGATAAAGGCCTATCGCACTTCGGTTGTGGGTTCGATTCCCGCAACCTTTTCTGACGTGACGGGTTATCACTCATCCTGAAGGTTGTCCCTTTTTCTAAAACTACATTTCTATAACATTCCGGCAATAATATCGAAAAAATTTCTAGCCTTAAACAATACTATCTTATGTCCAACTTAATTCATTCCAATCTTTAGGCTTATCTAAAATACTTCAGTCCAAGCTCATTGTATAAAGAAAACAATTACATGAAAGGTCACATAACAAGCACATGAATACCATCATTTATCCCCCATATATCATAATATATATCTTGTTGGCCACATTCCAAACATGTGAATACCTTAATCATGTATTCTTTTGAAACATGAATTACCATAGAACCTTAGTGAAAACATGAATGATATCAAAAGTTAACTCTTTCGACATACCAAAATTCCAAAATTTATATATACTCAAACCATGATATCACTTTGTCCTTATATCAGTCATGAGCTCATAAATACTATCAAAAATTTTATTTTCTCCTTATCCCTTCATTATGTGCATATCATCTACTTTCCAAAAATATTTCAATCACTTTTCATGGTTACCGGTACCATAATAGACCAATACATAAATATTCCAATATTCCACGATACTATATACCACATTATCTTTGAATCCCATTATATAAACAATTAATCATTCCACCACATCGTTTTCATATTCAACATCACCAATAGTGATCGCATGTGAATTCCCTTTGTCCTTTTCCTTAAGAGGTTGTTGATGTCGATCATCATTAACCCTTGGATTCAGGCATTGATTAATATAATGCCCCATTTCCTTTCACTTGTAGCATTAAAGTGTTGGTGGTGTGTTCTCTATAGTGTTTTCTCTATTCACATCATTAGCTACCCTTTTTCCATTACTTTGACACTCAACTACTCGATGACTATCTTTTTCACACAAAAAACATTTTCTAGTCCCTTTAAGACAATCTCCACTATGCATATTTCCAAACTCTGAGCATAAATAAACATTCATCTTCTTTTCACCACTTTTTTGAGATTTTTCTTTGAACACCATCTTTAGTTTCATGTCAAAACCATGAGATGAATATGTAACACCAACTTTCAGTTCTACCTTGATAACACAACACACAATTTATTCATAGCTACTGAAGTCTCTTATAGATAATTCCCTTGGAATACTTGGTTTTAATCCACTGAATAATCGATCAACTTTACTTTCAGGTTGGAAGATAAATCCAGATGCATACCTTGCAGGCCTTGTAAAATTCACTGCGTACATACCAACAGATTCATCACCCTTTTTCTTAAGCTCAATTAACTCCTTTTCCATCTTTGTTCAAAGAAATTGAGGGAATTATTTATTGAAAAATGAGTTCTTGAACACGTACAATTCCATGGATTCAATTTCACCTTGGGGCCTTGTATTCTTAATTAGAGTCCACCACTTGTCTGCTTCACCTTCTAAACAGTAAACACCTATAATGACTTTTTCATGTTCCAAACATCAAAGTATGGAAAATATCTTTTCAGTGGTACTGATCCATTGTTCATCAACAAGTGGATCAGAAGACCCACTGAAAGAATGTGGATGTTCCCTCATGAAGGACTCAATAGAATATTGTTCCCATATCTGGTCATTCAAAAGTCCATAATCGTTCATAGCTTATGTAAGTATAGCAATAAGATTTTTCACTCCATTTCCCATAATATTGGTTTGTTCAGGAGGACAATCATTGCATTTACCATTACATTGATCAACATGGTTCTTTCGGGTTCTAGCCATCGTCTAAAACCCAAAAAGTGTAAGAGGAAAAAATCATTCTAGGAAAACAACATAATAAAGGGGGAGTACCTTCAATATATAATATATTAGGTTTAATTATAATATCGTTAGCATAATTCTAGTACTATAACCTATATGCATACTTAACCTTAGATACATCCCTAGACATACCTTTGAAATATCTCTAGGGATTTTACTAATGTTTTCGCATCCTAGTTTCCAAAGGTTAACTAAACCTTCCCTCTTCCTGCAAATCATTTTTTTTGTATTTATCAAAGTCGGTTTAAGGAAAACTGGTAACTATACAGATCCTTAAAATTCAAACATAAACATTCAAATTTCAAATTTCAACTCCACCGCCATCATCACTTTGAGCCATGAGCCCTAGCACGCGAACTGAGACATCACGTGCTGACTGTAGAGACCCAAATCTTGACATACATGGACATTACATTAGTTTTTCGGAATACTTAATACATCAAAAAACAAACACCCAATGACCGTATTAGTTTAGTTTCTTTGGAAACTCGGAACATAATCTTCTAATCATGGTGAAGGATTCTTCAATATCTCCCATAAAGATCGTTATTTTTTCTTCCTAAAACCTTCCTTTATATCCTGGGGAAAAGAAAACATAAAAAGGGTGATCTCAAATGCTCAGTAAGGGTAAACATGGAAACATAAAATAATACCTAAACATTTGAACGTAAGAACATTAACATAAAACATAAAAATCATGAGTAATGACATAGATCTTGACAATACATAAGGCATAGATCATAAAGGAACATTAATCATGATAAATAACATGGTAAAAAAACATGGAATTGTGGAAAACCATTTTGCACTTGATATGATTTCCATAGTATCCAAGGCATTGCTACTAATACCATCATAGTGTACAAAGTCCCTTGCTGAATCAAGTTCACTCCTCGTTCCAGTCCTGTATCACTGAACCGGATTAACCTGTCATTCCAGCCATGTATATCTCATGAGATATAAATCTTTACCCAATGAATTGGAGGGATATATAGGTACCACCCATCTCATAATGAAATAATTCGTATGTGTGCCACAACATAAACATGAATCATTCATCATAACCCAAGGAAGAAAATAGGTTTCATAAACCTCATCCCATCATAACATAATCGATATAAAAAAATGGATATCATTTCATCATTAAAAAAGTGAAACCATGTAAATCATAGAGACATTATACATGAAACATACACATATGAAATAATGTCATCTTAGATGGAAAATGGTTTTGATAAAACACTTGAAATGAATTTTTAAGGAAAATATACTTTCCTCTTTAAAATCATTTTCTTTTCACAAAATACCATGAAATTTTAAAAGAAAAGGTTTTTTTTGAAAACATTAATGAAAAATTGTAGAGTAAGCTTCATGAAAATAAGGTGCTATAAAATAGTAAAAATCTATTCATTCTTTGTAAGTTAAAAAACCATTCTCCTTGTACTTTTAATGGAAAAGTCAAAAAGTACCATGTATGGTAAACAAAAGAAAGATTCCTTCTATAACACAACGTAAAAGTCAAGAGGGGTCAAAATGAATTTAAACATTAATGGAAGAATATTATACACTTTATGAAAACATTTTTATGTACATGGATGAAAAATATAACCCCAGTAAATACTTACGAATAAACAATCTCCGATAAGAATGAGATTAGAATAAGTATCCCTTACCTTATGTCCAATTTATTCTGTATGTGTCCGAGAGTCCTATATAGTGGGTTTAAACATATTATTATCTTGTAATAGAATCATAATAATATTTATGATATCATATATGATTCACTTATGACTTTATATTAACCGTTTATTTGTCAATTCTATGTTAAAGCAGTGTTTTGGGTAAAATCATTTCATTTATCATACCTGTTTGGACTTGTTGTTATTGATATTATTATTACTTATATCATGATTTACTTACTTCCAGATTTTAAATCATGATTTATATATCAAATATATATTAATTATATATATATAATAGATAGATAAATGAAATGAAATACACTGTTCATAGAGACGGTAGGTTGTACGTACGCATGAACGTTCTTTTCCTTTCCTTATTGACTTTAATGGGAGTAAGTAGATGATATATATATATCCATTAGCTTTATTATGTAATATATTTCATTATTATTCATTATATGTACTTTATAATCATTCTTGAATGGTTAACATGGAGAATGAATCTCATCGAGTCGTGGAGATGGTAATCCGTATGTACGCACGAGCGATGATATCATTCCCATAATTATTGAATGGAATTTTAGTGGATGATATAATATCTCAGAATAAGTATGATGTTATAATAACCATATATAGTTATTCTTTACACCATTATACCCATCCAAGTAAGGTGGTGGTGCAAAACATATTACACCACGGCATGGAAACGGTATTCCGTACATACGCACGCGCGGTGATTTTGTTTTCCGTAGGATAGATAGAAGATGAAATAGGGTTGTTTAATATATATAATAACATATCAGTATATGGGTGATACTTATTTTACTACTTTATAATGAAACAAATAAATAAGAGGAAGTAGAATAAGAAATAAACTTGAAAGAATCGGTAGAAGAGATTACCTATTCCTCGACGTGCCTCTTTTAAACTTCCTCTTAGGGCACTAGAGTTGGTCTTTTGAGAAGACCAGAACCTCTATGATATAACTAGAGATGTTTAGAAGATAAATGGGTAGGGTTTTTACAAGCTTGAAGGCTCAAAATTGTGTGTGGAGGAGAGGGAGGAGGTTCCCTTTTATAAGGGAGGAGAAGGGCACCTTTGGAAACACATGAAATATTAATTAAGAATAAATTCCAAAACCACTTAAAAAAATCCAAAAATGACTCAATTATAAGATGAGATGAGATAGGGTTGTAATATCATCAACCAATAAAATTTATACATGTTGTGAATTTATTTTAAACCTAATAAAATTTATTTATCTTTATTTAATATATTTAATTTTAATTGTGGTAATAATATTCTAAATTTTAAATTCTTATAAATAATGACTTATGTGTTGTGAATTTTCCATAATTTGATACTTTATGACCTTTTAGAACATATAAATTTAAATTAATAATTTTTAAATATTTTTCTGATTTTTGAACAATTTTATAATATGTTATTTTTATAAAATAACAATAGTGTCAATTTTGACACTATTCAGTTATTTGAATTTAAATAAAATCTACACAGATGATATATTCGAACAAAAATATTTAATAGATTTATAATATGTCATATTCATCTATAAAATTCGTTAATAACATTAAATAGTTCATATAATATTTATTTTAATATTTTTAAAACCATTTATTTGATATTTCAATCAATAAAATAATTTCAACATCACTATTGTGTCATCATTAATGATAATTATTTAATACCTAAAAATTATAAATAAATTCAAATGATTTAGATAATTTGATTTTATTTTTTTAGACTAATCATGTTCTAAGTTTTATATATTTTATCACTAAATTAAAATTATTACACTTATAAGATATAAGGGAGTGACATGTTGTCACTTTCTTTGGTTTTAATTATAATTATAACATTTTCATGGTCAATAGTCCATGAAACGAATCTATTATGACCCTTAGGTGATATGGTTCAACTTTTATTCATCCAATATAATTTCTTCAGGTTTTAGGGTAATTTTATAATTTTATTTTTACCCTTAATTACCTGATTTACCTTTAACTGTAGTAAATAGAAATTACCGTAGTTACTATTCATAATGTCAAAAAAAGTAACCTAATAACATAACATGGACCCAATGAATCCAAATATTTAATCCATTTTTCAAAATTCAAAACATAGAACTTGAAATAATTAATTTAAAATTAATCACGCTGTTAAGAAAACGGGTTTTAAAGTTAAAACATTGTCAATGATTGAAATGTTTTACCTATGAATTCAATATAAAATTATTGGTAATGAAATTGATTATATTAAATGGTTAAAATATATTCTATTTATACTTTAAAACCATTCAATATTATAATTTAACCATATAAATTTTCTCGATGAAAAAAGTTGTTTTTAATTAAAATTTAGCGTATTTTTACTATTCGTCAAAATAAGAAACTTATCAGAAAAATATCAAAAATTTATCTCAAGTAAATTTTTATATATTGATTCCAAAGAATAATTTTATATTGTCAAATTGAACTTATAAACATGTCAAAAAATAGATTCAAAGTGGGAGCACCATCAAAAGGCGGCAAAACTGCATTTTTTTAAAAATACTCATTTTACCCGAAACAAATTATTTTGTTGTCATACCATGTTCTATAAAATGTGTAAGATGAATTATAATGTCATAAAATCTAAAGTGTATTTTCTACTATTCATAATAGCTAGTTCATAATAATATTATAACAATATATCACTTTTTAGTGAAACCCGGTATTGCGTACTACACACGCAATTGAGGAAGGTCGTGATTGCGTGTAATGCAAGCCAAGTCAGGGATGCGTGTAGCGCAAGCTCCCTTTGGTGTTGCATATAACATAGTCAAAACTTATTTCATTTATACATTAAACAAAATCTATACTTAATGTTGAGTAAAATAATTTCCACAAAACGAACTTGAAATTGTGTTTAACACGAGCCAAGAATAGTGTTGTGTATACTGCAAGATAATACGGTGTTACATATAGTAAAAGATAATTTTTGTGTAGAATACAACACAAGACATCAATTAAATTAAAAGAATATTTTTCATAAAATCTTGGGGTGTTACACATGATAAAGTGGACAATCATAAAACCATAAATTTTTGAAGAGTTAAAAGGTAATTGATTTCCCGGTAAGAAAGGTAAACAAATAACATTTTTGTTCCGAGAACATTTTCATATATTTGAGGAATTAATTTAGTCCCATGTCTAAGATAATGACTAAATATAATTATATGTAAAAGATTTTTTCATCATTAAAAAATTTCCACCATAAGATCATCCTTTTCTCCAAACAATCAGTATTTAAAAAGAATTTTCCATGCTTGAAGCATTAGAGTCAACTTCTAAAGATTACTAAAACCAAAAAATGATAAAATTATGTTCCTCTTGTGTTTAGAAATTAACCAAAACCAAAAAATTTAGGATAAGATAATACAATTCCCTAAAAATATTAAACCATTATATAATGAAAAACTAATTTAATATTCAAAATCCAATAGTAATACCAAAATTTAAACATAGACCCTTAAACAAATAAAAATCCTTCAAATTTCTAAAAATATTCCAAACAAATATTGATAACCAAAATATTGAAAGATTTGTTCATATAATATTACAAGTAAAAATTAACATTTATCTTTGGAAATAAATAAATCTCTCTTAATGTCTCATAAAAAATGTAATAACATTAACCACATAATCTCAAAGATATTCCAACCATTTCCATAAATAACCCGAATCACCATTAATCCACAATAAAATCATTTATGCTTCCAAAATATAATTAAACTACTATTACTTAATTAAAACCCCATATTATTTTGTTTACCTTAATCATATAGGGTTCCAATGATGAAATTAACATTTATACATAAGATAGTTTAAGGAATGAAAAATAGTTTCATAATAACCAGGACATAAATGGCCAAGTGGTATGTGTTACACCTTTATTATTGTAATAGTGGGTCCTGTAGACCCAACGTGATCAATACTTTTGATTACAATTACATGTATAATGATTGATATGTACATGTGTTAATTCATAATGTAATAGTTTGATATTTATGGATCCACTATTTATATGGTAGTGTACTTAGATTACATGTCATATATAAATGTTATGGTTGTTTCAAACTATAATAAGAACCTCAAGATACTAAGGATGTAATCTTAAACATATGTCTTATGGTTTAGATACATCATACATACAAGACACATATGATGTTTGACAATCAGGGACTCAGGGATCATAAGCATTGAGACTTATTCTCATGAATTTTTCCCTTAATTATTTAGAGTAGGTGAAATCACATGGGAAAACCTTCTAATTGGAACAATATATGTTTCAAGAATTATTGGATGTTCCTATCTATAGACATGGGTATTCATCTCCTGAATTGAAATCATTTTCAGTTTGTTCCATTTTATCACAAACGTTTGTACAATTTAAAAACATGATAACGAAATCCTAGATAGTTAATTTATGATAGGTTCATAATTAGTGGTACGGAACTCATTGAATGATTAAGATAAAAAAAATCCTATCAGTTGGTGAACAGATATATCGTGGGTCCATGATCTCTAGGATGGTAGTACCTTCATAAATTCATGTCCATGGTAAAAAATTGTTTGTATGGATAGTAAAAACATTAAATATATAAATCAACAAAATGATAACGAAACATGTGTGAATCCTTCTTTATAAGATATAGGGAGAAAAATAGATTATATTACAGAGAATGTATTCATAGGAGGTTGTCGTAGCTATGAAATTCTATATCTTCTTAGGGTACATTATTGGTTGCTAGACTCTACTCTAGGTATGTGGGTTGGAATCACTGATATTGAGATAAGGACCTATAGGAAAACACAGTATGTGTATCTACAAGATCCACATATTTTAATGAATAAGAGTTGAGGATGTAGTATACCTAACATGTAGGGGTATATGAATGTCTGATTATGATCAATCACTATTAAAACTAGTTAAATTATATTATTCATGTTTATAATAATGATTATAGGATTTTCTCAAGTTATGCAGAAATTTGTTTTCACAAAATTTATTATAAGAAAATATATTTTTTCAAACGAATATAGGATGTTCAAGGTTCGTTGAATTATACGGGGAGTATTCAAAAAAATATAAAGGTTCATATTTTATCATGACATATATTATAGTGTTACAAGTGGGTGATAAAATACATGAGACATTTATAACAATTTTATTAAGGCATACAAGTGTGAAAAGGTATAAAATGAATGTTATTACTTTCCAGGTACCAATGTAAAATTTTAGAAAGTATTACCAAAGTATAGAATCTAATTTTATCCTTTAGAATAGTGATATATAAAATTTACATGAATTTAGTTAGATAATTCCTCTTCTAAGATCCTCTAAATTCTTAGAGAGATATTTTCAAAGAAGAAAAATGTTGGATCAATAACGTTGTCTCGATTGAGTCAGTGTTCTTTATGTGATTAAAGGGACATTGTAAATCTCTTTGTCTTCCCCAATTAGCACTCGAGATATTTAGATTGATGATATAAGAATTTTGCAGCACGTGTATATGATCTATAGGTCACATTTTGTGGAACCTTTCATCCAAGAAAATTAAATGGTGAGCGAATCAAACTAGTGACTTCAATTGAACATGGTACCATTTATGCTTTCAATCGATTTTATTTTTCATGATTAAATTAAATTAAATGAAAAAATTTACTAATATGGTAAAGGATTTTTGGGGATTTTGTGTTTTTAACATGAATCCAAATCCAAAATTTTTAATTTCTCATGTTTTATGTTTCCACTATGCCTTGAGTTCCTTTAAATGGTATCTTAAAGAACATGTAGTTATTTATTTTAAAAGATTTTAAATTTCAATTATATATGCTAAAATTCATAAATAGGGTTTCTATATGGTCCCAATGCAACTAATGGTTCATTTAACCAACCTCACATGACCATGATATGTCTTGTAGATTATCGATAGGGTTTTACTAAAACATGTTATGAAAAATACAATTTTACTTTTTCTTCACATTCATAGCTATTAGTGTGGTAGATTTTTAGTCGGAGCAGGATGTATATTCATTGTGTGTTAGCCTGATTATTGAAAGCTGGTTGGGGTAGTTTGTTTGAAATTCTAGCATGCAATGGAATCTTGTTTAATTAAAATGGTATTACTTCCAATGGAAAATGCTTTAAATATTCTCATGGAAGATGGTTTAATTAAATAGATAATGATTACCATGGAAGCTAGTTTAAAGTTTTTCATTTAATATTTTTGAATTAACTGGAAAAATTTCTCCTTGGAAGCTTATTCAAATCATCCCAATAAATTTAATTTGAAATATATATAAAATAGGAGTTAATGATTTCATTGTAAGCTTGTTATCATTTTATATTATATATATATACATATTTGTGTGTGTGTGTGTCCTTTAAATGGATACCCCACATCGGGTCGGACCAATTTGTTCAGGGTCTGACTCACCTAACCTATTTTAAACCATCACTAGTACAAAATTAATTTCCAGGGATCAAATTTAGAGCCAAATAGACCTAATAATCTCTATTTTTATTTTTAAAAATTTAATATAATTATCTAGTTCTTAATAACATTATTTTGGGTGATGTGAGATGTATCGATAAATAGCTAAAATTAATTAAATTCAAGAAAACACATTAAAAATACCCTCGAATTTAATTCTGTCAAATTAAAATTTTATTATTCAATATAATATCTTGTTGATTGATCATGATATGAGAACAACCCATTAATGTTTGGTTTATTAGGTATGTAATTAAATTTAATTATTTAATTTATTTTTCATAAAATGTACTAATTATTTTATTTTGACGATATGTATATTGATCCTACAACTTTAATTTGTAATAAGGTCTGTGTTTCAACAATTAAGTGATAAAATGTAATTTTGCACCTCGATTTCCCCTCATATGTTTTTGAATGTATGTGGTAATGATCATATAAGTTCTTTGAAAGGTTGTTCGAGTTGAGAGGTGAAGTAGACGAAACAAGTGAAGCACATGGGAGTTACAGAGACATCAATTCAAGTCAGATATTAACATAAGGAACTACAATAGGGTCTTAGTTAATCCATTATTTACTTGATGGATTAACCAATAGTTAATGGATCATGATCATGACATTATTTATTTATTTTTTCTTGTGAATGGTTTATTATTATGTGAATGTTTATTTATTATAAATGATCATATATTATAATAATAATAATAAATGAAAAGATAAAATAAACATGTGCGGTGAATTTTTTCTATTTAAGATCATTGTTATATTTTGGGCATGATCACATATAACAATCATGTTAAATAGAAAAAAAAATCCATTCATCAAGATTAAATTACCAAATCCCTCAAAGAAAATATTAAGTAATTAAATTCCATCCATTGTTAATATTTAAAAAAATTAGTGTTTTGGGGGTTCTCGTCTGGCATAATTGAGGATGCCTCTTATTACTGGGGTGTTCTTATGTGGGTTGTGGGTTTAATTAACTAATTTTTTTATAAAATGGTTATCCATAAATATAATATTGAAATATTTGAGGAAAATAATTGTGAAATGGAAACTAATTCCTTATAGGAGATGATATTATACTCAACATATCAAGGATCCACGTGTTAATGAGATTGTAAAGTCAGATACCTACCCTATAAACATCATGTAGTGGCATATCCATAGATTTTAGACTATGAGGAGAGTTTTCAAGGATCATTAACACTAGAATAATCATGCGGATGGGTATTTCAAATTTAGTAGTTAAGGGATACTATGATTTGATCAAATAATGCGAGACATTTAAAATTTATAATTTGAAAATTTCTACTAGTAATCAAGATAAATGTATAAATCACCTAGATATTATTTATCTAGAAAACTGGAATGTAATTCCAAAATCACACTATGAAAATAAGTGAAAAAAAAGGTTCAAACTAGTATGAGTTTCTAAAAAGTATTATAGGCTCTTGTAAAAAGTTATATTTCCTTAGAAATTCAATGTGCTGGTGTCCCTAATATCTGTTAAGACACTTTAAGAAGCAAGGGTGTGATATTATTATTGGAGACTCATGTATGAAACATATGATGGATATGTCATAATTCCATCATCAATTTCTGATGTGAGTTGTGGATACAACCTCGAGGAATGGGTGATTTTACTTTTTATCTCATCTCCGAGAAGCTTGTGTGCATAATGTGAAGCGAGATATGAATAGATGATGATTAAAATGGATACGTGTAAATTGAATGATAATTCATGATCCTTCAGTACATCTTATTATTATATCATTTTCTCCCATATAATCTAGTTTCCCTTAAGACAAAAAATGAAAAACAAAATATAGAAAACACATTGTTACATTCTAGGTATGGTTTTCCAAGCAACAAGAATATCAAGATATTTTAATTTCTAGTTTTTATGGAGAAAAGGTTGAAATACAATGAGAAAAGGCCAATTTAAATTGTGATGCCAGAGGAACCATCTCAACATACTTCAAAAAAAATAGATATGAAAAGGGATTTAATTTTCTTTGTATATCATGAAATTTATTCTAAGGAAGATAAAATCATTATAATTAATTGAAGAAGAAAGATGTATCTTATTCTTCTTGAATATTCATCATTATTTGTTATGTTTCTAAAAGAAATATTGGGTATTAAAAACAATATCCCTATCACAAATGTGTATAGAATTCTATAACCAAGTTATT
Organism: Viscum album; assembly: GCA_963277665.1. Lineage (NCBI taxonomy): Eukaryota > Viridiplantae > Streptophyta > Magnoliopsida > Santalales > Viscaceae > Viscum > Viscum album. The sequence continues at coordinate 1,100,297,815 of OY728139.1, forward strand.
AAAGAAGTTTTACTATAAGTAAAGTGATTTCTCTATGCATTAGAGATTGGGTGGTTCCTAGGTTAGTAGTGAATAACCCAAAAGTCATAATTCCCCAATAAATGGTTCTAGTTAAACTCCCATGTGTCCATTTAGACACAAGGGTAAATGATTAATGATTTTTAATGAATTTTTTTTGTTGTTAGAGTCATTGGGAATTTGTGATGAATATAAAATTTAATACTCATATACCCTGTTGTGGGAAGATAATAATTTATCACTTGGCAATCTATAGTAAATCATATAATTAGGAGAGACCAGCCAATAATAACACCACATGTTTCATGTGTCATTGGATGTTTCTGTCTATATACTTGTGTATTGGTCTGCTAACATGAGATCATTATCAATGGGTTTCATTTGATTGTGTACATTGATGCAAGTAAAAAACAATGGAAATGATATCTTGTCCCGGTAGATTCTGTTGGTTTCATCGTTGGTGGAACTAAATTGGTTTAATGATCAAGATCAAATTTTTCACTTACGAGTTTAGAAATAGATATCTCATGGGCCGAGGTTGGCCAGGATAGTGGTAAATTCATAAATCAATGGCCATGTTACAAGAAGTTATGTATGTCTAGTACGTTTACAAAAAAAATGGTGATGACGCATGTATTTATCCTTATTTAGCGATATTATGAAACATAGATTATATTGAAAAAAAATGTGTTCATAATAGGTATTCATGGTTTTTACATTACTTATATCCTAAAGGAAAATGATTAGTTACTATAATATGCTCGTGTTCTATATATTTGAATCACTTCTATCAAGACGAGGACCTAGAGGGTCACACAGTATATGTATCCACAAGTTTAACCCTCTATAATGAATATGAGTATAAGATGAAGTGTCCCCCGCATCTGTGGACTGGTGAACATTCAAGTATAAAAAATCACGAGTAAAACTAATTACATTATATTTTTCTTCCTTAGAATAATTATAATTGAATTTATTTTTCAAGGAATTCACAAGTTGTTTGTTCATAAAGTGGGATATGAGAAAATATAACTTTTTGAACGAAAATAGGATGTTCATGGATTGTAAAATTATTTGGGGAGAATATGGGCCAGAATAATGGTTCTTATTTTATCATGTAACAATTTATAGTGTTACTAGTTGGTGATAAAATATTTTTGACATTTATGAAAAGTTTATTAATTCATACATGTGTGCATATGTCTAAAATTATGGTTATTACATTACAGGGACCGAAGTTCAATTCTGGAAGGTATAAACAATGTATAAAATCTCATTTAGCCTCTTAAAAAAAGTTATACTATTTTCAAGAATTTATTAATAGAAGTTCTCTTTTACTATCCACTAAATTTATTATAGATAGATTATAATGTAACTATACTATCAAATTTATCTCGCATTCTCAATTGAGTATGCATTATTCAAGAGATCGAAGGTGTATCATAAAGCTCTTTAAATTATAACTATACCACTTTAGAAATTTCAATCAAAGATCTACGAATTTTTTTGACACATTTGGAAAATAATTTAGATGCCTATTTTTTGTGCCTTTAAACCATAACACGTCAATAGTATTCAAACCAGAATTGTGAGTTTAATCGAACTAGATAAAATTTATGATTTTTTTTGATTTTTTTTCAAGATTAAATTGAATTAGATGTGATAATTTTAGAAATATGGGAAAAGGGGTTCTATGTATATAGTGTTTTTAACATGATTATAAGCACATAATTTTTATTTATTCTTGTTCAATGTTTTTTCTACATCATAGGTAACTTCACTTGTCACCCTTCAGTTGTAGGTTCAAGCCTCATGGCCTTGCCGAACGCGACTGGTTATCGCCGGACCCATGAGTTGTAATTGTTATCTAAAATGATAATTCATATAAAATTACTAGAAATGTGAGACGAATCCTAAAAAATTACTGTAATATATTCCATATTAAATATATATTTTAATCTCAATGGTTTATTGATACCTTTAATTTTGATTCTCAAATTTTGTTAATCCATAATTACTCCAATAATCAATTTCCTGAAAAATATCATTATTCACCAAAACATTTAATAACTTATAGCATAAAAATGAGTTTCTAAAACATTGAAATTATGATCACCTTTAAAAATATAAACTTATGATGGTATCCAAGCCTCTTAAGATAACCTCACCTCAAAACATCTTAATCTTGAAAGACATCTAAACACTAAAATTTACAAACTATGAGGTCTCAACCTTAAACATTATATATTCTGGTGACTTTAGACTCGAATTTATCTTATTTTATTCTCCAATAACTTTTAACTTTAGAGTTTTAGATAATTATAAAGAAATCTTACAGTGTAATCCCACAAATTATATGTGGACACTTATAGTAGAATCTATTTTCCACCAAATGAAACTCTTTTAAAATAAAACCTGTTTTCTTTTCATGACATATCATATATTTGATTCTGACCTTATCCTCATCTCTATTATTCCTCAATATCCAGTGAATATGATTTTAAAAATATTGTATGAGTGTAAAAAACATGTTAATATACATAATAAAATAATATTATTAGTCCAACGAAAAATATAAAAACCCCTTAAGAACCTTTCCATAAAAATAAAAAATGTCCCCAAAAAGGGAATAATATTTTCAAAAATATCATGATAATATCTTTTGAAAATAAAATTATATCGATGAAAACATAATAGAAGGAATATAAAATTTAAGTAAGTAACTTGAGACATCATTTTCCATACAACTCATAAAAATGGATTAACTAATATGGTCAACTTCCAAATCAAATTACACAATGCATTAGTGGTTATAACGTAATCACCCATCATTGGATTATCATGGAACCACCCATACATAGTTTATCATGGAACCAGCCTTAATTGGTTTATAATGAAACCAAACATCATCATATATAATTTCCAAGAACCGTATCATAATCATAAAACAATAAATATTGCATCATAAGAAAATTCTTTTTTGAAAATAACTTATTATAAAAAACATATTATGCACATACAAAAGAAGATGTTTTCTTTGAATATAACCACTTCATACTGTAAAGAAATATTTAAAAACAATAACTATTCATGAAATTGGTAAAATTGGTTCATGTTGTATAAGTTAAAAAACAATACTTTTGTAACAAGAATCATTAAAATAGGATATTTTTAAACGAAAGTCTCTTATATAAATCTTTAAAAAGAATTATTTTATAAAAAATTGAGGGAAATTTGAAATTTTGATTTTTAAAACTTTAATTTAAATATAAATAAATACATTTAAATCATTTTAAAAATCCTGAAATTGAAATTGAAAAATTCCGGAAATAAACTATTAAAATAATTAAAACAAGGATTATTAGTTAATGAGTACCTTACCTGTAGTATGAATTGTCATGTATGCTATTTATCACCCTAAATAATAAAATTATTTTATTTTATACATTAATAATATAAATTTTCATTTTTATATTCCTTTTATATGACTTATTTCTGTTTAATATACAATTAATTAATCTTTTATGTTATCATCAGGTGTTTTGATGATACTCAGTTCATATGTCCAAAACGACATCGGTGTGTTCACTGTAGTCAAAGAGTTGATTATTCCATCATCTACCAAATAGTTTTCATTAAATATTTATTATTTTTATAAAAAAAAAATTATACTTTTAATAAAACCATTAAATATAGTTATGTAAAATGAACTACGTTATAATCATAGAGATGTTAGTCCATACGTATGTATGAGTAAAATTTCAACTTTTCAATGATTATTATGGAAATAAGGTAAGAAAAAATTTATCATTAATTAATGTTAATAATATCTTAAATGTAATTTTACATAATTTAGAATACGTTATTATATCATCCATATGTTGTGATTATGAAAAATTAATCACATTACTTCATGGAGGTGGTAATCTACATGTTTACAGGATCAACATTATCAATTTTTGATGTAAGGAAAATTATAAATGTAAATGATATATTAATTTTTAATAAAGATAAATATTTCATGAATATAATATATAAACATTACTTCCAAAAATATATCTAGTATTCATAGATGATGATAAAAAATGTATTATAATGGTTCACGAGGTGGTAGTCCACTATACCAATTAACGATGAACTATTTTCCCATTTGATGGAAGAGAATAAAAATATAGGCCATTACACTAACATAATAACTTATCAATATATGAAATATACTAGAGATATTATTTTACCATTGTTGAATAAGATTAAAATAATGTGTAATAAGAAATAAAAGTAGAACATGTAGATAAAAACTATAAATCTTATTTGGAAAACCTATTTATCTAAGCACATTAAGACCAATAATGTCACTATACATTAAAAAATGAAACCTATATAATAAGTTTAGGCAGTTTATAAAGGAAATTATATATATATCTGCTAAAAAAATGGTTCTCTAAGTGTGTTCAAATGATAAGAATAAGTCCCCTTTTATAGGAGAGGAGAGGGGCACCCATAGAATTTCTCAAAATATAGAATCAATATAAATTATTTTTTCAATTAAAAATGGATAAAATTAAGTTTTTTAGAATATAATATTCTTATGGGTATAAATCCTCCAACACAATATTTTCTATATAATTTTAGGTTACTTTATACACAAATCATTTAGTTAAACCCTTATTTTACCACTTTATCTCTTACCATGAAATAAAAAAATGACCCATATGTGGATCATGGATAAAAATTTAAACCATGTCCCAATTATTTTTCTGAATTTATTATTTTTAGTAATTATTTATTGTTTATCAAAATATTATTTATTGTAATATACACGTAATTTAGTTTTATAGACTATTCATTACTTTGACTGTAATAATATCAATATAAAACTTATAATTTGAAAAACAACTATTGCATTGCATCCCTAACATGTCAGGGTCATCAATAAAATTATTTTATCACAATAATGATCTCATATTATATTTATTCTGATATTTTTAATAACATTTATTTGTCAATTTTATAAATAAAATAATTATTGCATCAATGTTGTGTAAGTATTTAAGCTAATTATTTTTTTCTCTAAAAATTAAAAATAAATTACCATAAGGAAGATATATCTTTTATATTTAAAATTAATATTTATAGTTACATATATTTTCTTTATGGCGCTGAATGAAAAATGTTTTGTTTTTTAAAAATATGATTGGGACATCTTTGACTTTTTGTTGTATAATATATTATCAATGTCATAATCTAATACAACTGGCCATAAATAGTCATTTTTTACCTATAAATTTATGGATTAATATAACCCATAAAATAATATTTGGTAATGTTTTACCATCATTTTCTATCCCTTATCATTTTTTTTACCCATAATTATTAGATTTACCCCCTTCTGTAGTAAAACGTTTACTGGTGTTACTATACATATTATAAAAAAAGATATATATTTAATAAATTTATACATAAATATTAAAAATATTGAATAAATATTTAAAAATTAAAGAAATTTGAATTTTATGTAATTAATTTTACATTAAATTGAAAAAATACAATGAAAAACAATTTTTTAGAGATATTTCGTTTTAAAGATAAAATATTTTTATAATAAGTTCATTTTTAGAATCCATTTAAAAACCATAATTGGAATATTTTAAAACAAAATGAGTAAATTAAATTTTAAAACTAATATATATATATAAATATATATATATATAATTTTTAAAAAATTAATAATAAAATACAATTTTCAATAAAAATCGGTATTTTTCACTACTCATTAAAAAATCAACCATTTCAGAAAATTGTCAAAATTTTATCATAAGATAATTTAGAAATGGTTATTTAAAAAATTATATTTATTTCATAAAAAATATAAATGTTCTAGAAATTATTTACAATATATTATCCCAAAATAAATAAAAATCAATTTTGAGCATAGTGTATTTTAAGAAAAAAAATGACTTTACTAAAATTAAGTGATTGATTTTTTAAGAAGTAATTAATATATTATTAAAGAGTAAGAAAATTTTATATTTAATAATTATGTTAATAATATTCATTCCTTCCAATTAAATAACTGGGTTATAACGGTCAAATAATAATAATATTTAGTTGTTCGTTTCAGCTCGGTGTTGTGTATGTTGTACACTATTGAAATATTATTTCATTTTAAAAAAATCTATATGTTACAATTAATATATATATATATATATGTGTGTGTGTGTGTGTGTCATTTGGTTTATCATTTAAAATTTATCAATTTAGTTTATTCTGATATAAATTCAATACTAAAGAAAAACTTTTCTTTAAAATCATTTGTTTTTTAAAATTCAATAATTTTTAATACATCTTATTGAATTTAATTATTCATATTTTATTCATTTAATGTCATTAATCTATTAGTATTAAAATATTTATTTTAAATTTATAAATACATCATATAAATATTTTTTAATAATAAAAATATTTATCACATACAAATATATTTCTATAACTAATTAATTAAATATTATCATATTATTTAATTTTAGAACAATGATATTATTTTTGAATTATATTATTTTTAATTACAAAAATTACCCATAAGTTATATCGAATGACTATATTTCTAATGAACATATATCTAGTGACTATATTTCCAATGATCATATTTATAACAGTCATATTTTACTCCCATATATAAACTTTAATACATCACTAAAATTATTCATCTAATTAATTCACTTCTCTCTCAACATGCCATTATTAGCTTTATTTTTTTGAAGTATATCCATAGTTATGATCTGAGTAATGATATTCATGGTAAATCATGAGGATAAATATTATATGCCTATGGTATCTTTGTATACTAGAGCATTAAATCAACTTGTACATTTCTTAATGATATTTCCTATTTTATTCATATAATATTAATGTTATTCTATTATTATGAAATTTTATATCAATAAAATGTATTAGAGTTTATTTTATTTTGGTTATTTTTGCGAAACAATATACCTAATATAGTATTTATTTATAGGGAATATTCATAGTAAAATTGTGGCTCATTGTATATTGTGAGTATACAAGTGTTTAAAATTAAGAGAATATTTAAGAGGACATTTAGTTTTAATTCATGTGATAAAGAAAAGTGTATTTACAAAAAATATTTAAATTTAATGGAATATATCAATCTCCAATAGATCAATTTAAACTATATGTATCTTCATCTCAATTATATTATATGATAATAAATGTTGTTCATTTACAAAGAGGTATTATGAAAAGAAAATTATATTATTAATTCAATGCCAATTATTTATGATTTCTTGGATTCTATAAGATGTTTTCAGAAAATTATAATGATAATAATGTTTTATTCATCATAAAATGGTTTTTAAAATATTATTTTAAAATATAGGAAAGTGATTTTCCACCACCATGATTAGAATATTTTAATTAATAAATTTTTCTTGTCATGAATATATAAAAAACTATATAATTCAATATATCATATGAATGAAATTTTTTATATATTAAATATTTATAATAATTGAAAATAATTTTTATTTTCTCACACAATATAATTTTTTTGACTGAAAATAATATTCTAATAATAATATAGTGTTTAAGAGGCTAGTAAGATATTGTTTCGACTTAGAGAAGTTTACAGTTATCAAAAAAAATCTAGTAAAAATTAAAATTGAATTCCCATCAATATACTAAAAGAATTCAGGGCATAGAGTTAGAGTGTAATGTATGGATTTACATTTATTTACCCTGAAAAAGTGGATTTTAATTTATGAAAAAATAATTTTGGATGTGTTGGTAAGTTATAAAGTAAATAGTGTCATTATTTACCAAAACATTTAAAGGAATTAATTTAATGGTAAGGGTCCTAAAAATAATGATGATAATATTAAGAAGGGTTCCATGAAGAAAACAAAAGTTATTAACATCCTATAAATATGTGTTGTAAAGTTATTACATTTCAAAAATTTTAAGGATTTGAACATCAAGAATTTGATTCACATATTTTGGATTTATTAATCCTAGTTTAATTCATATATTTTTCCCTAAAAAGAGTTTAGTGGGATGTTTTTATTTATTGGTGACATAGAGATGTGGAAGGAATAAAATATAGATATAATGAGTTGAAAAAAATCCTTGAAAGTGTAGTAAACATATGTCTTGACTAGAATATTGTCATATGTGGTATGTTAGGCATTTTCTTATATAGGTTTTCATTAAATATTCATAAATGTTTTTATTATTATAAAATTATATTATATAAAAAGTAATCATCACTTTATAATCCATTCAAGTTGGTTGCATATATCCATATATTGATAAATGTTTCATGAAGAGTAAAGATAATTTTCATCTCAATGTAAAACTTTGGATTATTCCAAAATAATTTTTGTTATGAATTATGATATATATTGATGTAATTTTAAGGGTAAAGTGTTTCAGATTCATTTATTGAGATATGGAATTTGATCACTAGGCACAGAATAGATTTTTTGTACAAGGTGTCTTATGAATTATACCATATGGAGTGTCATACACATTGAATTTGGTACACTAGTGTCTCATGGATAATATTTGAAGTCATAACTATGTAGGGATGATGAGATCCTAGCACAAGAACACTAAAAATTGTATAATATTATTATGTCATGCTTGACACATATCTAATTAGGGGTTGGTTGGGTATATTTTAGATTATGACATTAATTCAATCTAAACTAATACTTATTATTTTTAACTATTCTAAAAGTATGAAATTTGGTACCTTGATAGAGATAGACTACAGATTTATAAAGCCATACCTATAGAGTATATATGATGTTCTTATCTAATAGGTATATAGACATGTGATGTGATCATATATAATAGTGTATGGCATGCAATGTATTCTTCAACGTGGACAATATATACTAGGATACTAAGTAATATTTGAGTAGTCCAAAATGGATTTGAATATATCATGCACTACAAAAAACTGACCATATAGTAGTGGTTTAAAACCCCACTATATGGTTATAGGACAGTTTCAAAAAATTGTAGATAAAATAGGTGTCGGCAATCAACACGCAACAGTTTCTTCTATTTAGCAGTGGTTTCATGAAAGTGTTATGGAATACGTATTTCATGGTGGTCTTCTTTTTTATCAGTTGTTTTCCCTTAAAATAACTAGGATCTAGCGGTGGTTTTAAACCACAACTAAAATGGATAAAACCACTTCTAATTAAAAAAATTCATATTTAGTGGCGATTCTAACTATCACCCCTAAAAAAATACAATAATATAGCAGCGATTTAAACTGCCATGAAAAAATCTATATCTAGCTATGGTTTAAATAACTATTGTATCATAAATTAAAACAAAAACATGGAGGTTCTATATCCCTAGAACCGGAAGCCAGAACAGAAAAACAGTTACCCTGAAAATTTTACCCTATAATCAAATATATCATCTACTTACAAGGAAAACAACTTATTAATACTGAATAATGAATATACATTTATTCACAACAAAACATAAATAATCAACACATTTACCAAGGAAAACAACCCACTGAAAGAAATAATACATTTCTCAATACATTGAAAGAATCAAATATAAAACACGTTATAAGAATCAACCTATATATAATAGAGAGACATAAAACTAAACATTATATATTATCGTATAGAAATTTCAATCTCCATAGCTAGTTGAAACATAGAATATAGACACATGGTTATACAATGCATACATAGGGCACCCACTTTTTTTATCCCATCTAAAATATAACAAAAAGATATAAAAAACACCCTCATTGGACATAAAATACCTAAACAAACACTATCCATTAATTATTCCCCAATGATGAACTATGCTTGTAACCCCCTCCATCTCAATCTCGATTTCCTGCTACCACCTGTAATAAAATTATCTTAAAAATTAAGTAATATTGTATATTTGTATTTAAACTTGAAATAAATAAAATTGTGTGAACTAAATGGTTTTGAAGTTGTTTGATTTACATTATCACCACCAGTCATCACTTTCAATCCAAGTTTGTATTCTAAAGACATCATATGGTAATTTTCCCAAACTCATCCACACACTCAACTAGAATTCTCCTTCCCAAAGACTTTATCTAATGGGTTATACTGGGAGACTGAGTTGGACTTTGTGGGATTGACATCCCACAGTTCTTTAATTGTTTACCTATAAATAAAATATCAGCCATATTATAAGCAATATATATTTACATAGTGACAACTAATGATAAGTTATTATAATGAAAAATGAATTCACACCCCCAACATCTTTGGAAATATCATTAACAAAACTCCCATCATATGTTTTTATCAACATTAAACTACACTTTTGTTTTGGATTCTTAGTGGCCTAAACACAATGACTGCATTAAACAAATATAAATAAAAAATTTGATATATTAAACAAATAAAAGTGTATAATAAATATTTAAACTGATGAAAATATTATGAGAGTCGATCGGCTTTTAGAAAAACACTTTCACCCTATAGTGTGAGTATAACACATCCATGGTATTCCTGCCTTTTAATCGAATAAAATTATGTTCAGAACATATATTTTGAAAAATTCATGTAGAAAAAAATAGAAATGATAAAATATGAACAATACTAAAAAAAATACACATAACAGTGATAATTTCTAACTATACAAATGACATAAGTGGTTAATAAATAAAGGGATAACTGTACATACAATCATTTTCTCCTTCAATATTGTCGGTTTCCTATTCCATCATTACTTCATATACTTTATCCACTCTAGTAATACTAATATTTTCAATATCATGATGGAAAAAGGAGTCCACTTCTTTCAATTTATGGGATTCAATGTCAGAGGTTAAATCTTCCACTTCACCACCCATATCACATAAGTCTATTTGTTTTACATGAGAGACTACACTCCACCCTTAATCCATGAAATATTTCACATAATATAACATTTTCACATGAAATGATAAGATATTTAGATCATGTAGGTCATATTCACAAATATCCATTAAGCTAGATTATAGGACCTCGGGACACCCTGAGTGGGGCGGGGTGAATCAGGGTGTCAAATTTTTCTTTTAAAAACAAGGATCTTGTTCCCACATTGGTAGGAACTAGTTAAACATGTATGATGGATATGATCAGTAATGAAACATTCATATGAAAATAGGTGACACAGAAATTTGTACTTGGTTCCCCACTAAGGGCAACGTCTAAGGAGCATATGCCGACAAGTTTCTGGTCATACCAAATTCCACTAATCTTCACTAGCTATGGATTACAAAGGTTCGGGAACATTCACTATATCCCAGGCTCACTTCCTTTACAAAATTTCAGGGAAAGGTCACTGCGTCCCTCGGGTCAATCTTGTTGACTCCCCCTAGCTCACTGCCTTTGATGAAGTCCCACTCAGTTTATAGATGTGAAGGTCTCTTCATCAGATAGACATGAAGTTCTTTGTCTTCTGTTCAGCATCAGACTTTTCTTGCATCAGGGTTCTGAGTTGATTCTCTTTTCAGTACAGTCCTTCTTCTTTATTGCACTGACTAAACGCACTAGATCCTCTTGTATTTGTTTACCTGAATCCTAACCACTTATGTGATTGCTCAATAAATGAAGCTTAGCTTACTTGGCATTGTCAAAATTAGTTCTCCATGTATGCATGAGATCATGCATGTATCATTTAGATTTCCTCTTTAATCTCACTTTTCTCCGAAGGTATCAGGTAATCTTCTAGCTTTAATGCAGCTCCAAAAAGACTGGCGGGCTTCAGCAATACCTGGCATGCCTCCCCAAGCCCGGTGCACAAGTCTATTGACGGTGCACAAGTCTCGGCGCGCAAGTCCAAACCGGCGCACAAGTTCACCTCAACCACTTGCACGACAATCACTCCTTCAACTTCAAACTTGCGCGACCCAATCCCTTTCTCACCCAAAACACCTTGGATGTGCAGCAAACAACTATTGCGCAACATACACTAGCGCGACCTACAAACCACTTGTGCGACCATCACACCTGCGCGATGAGAGCTCTAATTTTCTCTAAGTGTTGATCACATTGTCAAATGAGGAGGGGTCGGCCTATATTTATAGGCATTTGGACACCTTGTGCGATGGCGCACAAGTCTCCCCTTGGAATGCAAGTTTTAGCACGCAATTCCAACCTCCCAAGCCTCTGTCGCGCTACTCACTTGAACGACCAAACCAATACTTTCACGAACCTCTTTCCTTTTCCATATTTTGATGTTCAGATCCTAAAAAACAATAGGCGTGCAAGTTCCCAAGCCTCCAAGTAATCAGTGCACAAGTCCCTTTTGGCGTGCTAGTCACTTCCATGACCAAACCCAAAACATGCGCAACCCTTATCCCATTGCCATATTTTGATATTCTGATCTTGAAAAACATATGGTGCGCAAGTTTGGCGTGTAGTTCCCTTTTTCCATGCTAGTCACTTGCTTGACCAAACCCAAAAATTGCGCATCCCTTATCCCTTTTCCATATTTTGATGTTCTGATCTTGAAAAACATATGGAAAAAAGGTTTCCTCTCCTTAAATTCAACGGCACGCAAGTCCCTTTTCCAAAAACCACTTTTCTTCATTTGTCAATTTTCAGGCCCAAAAATCCGGTAAACACTGGAAAATGGCACCAATTTGTATCTGCTCTTTTTGTACCACCACCAGATCATCCATTCCTTTGTCGAAATTCTTGAATCAAACATGGATCGTTAACCATAGCCCTTGAACACAACATTCCACCATGAAATCCCATTTGTCGACAAATTTGTATGTCATTTTTTGCTTTGTCAACAAGCACAATCACCTCAAAAAAAGCTTCTTTTCTACGATTTTCCTTCTTCAGTAACTCTTCTTATTTCATCAAAAACTCCACTATCATGATATATATCCCTTGAGAGATCAGCTTTATCATCATTATATTTTGATAAAATGTGAAGTGCATGGTCATCTCAGAATTCCAATACCTTGCACATTGTCTTCTTCAGCCGTCATTCTCTACCACATGCAAATCATATGATTCTATTATTTAAGAAGCCTTTTGTATGGTTTATGTGCAATCAGAAAGAATTGCATGGTATTCATCAAATCCCCATTATTCTTTAATCATCCTCAGATGGATTATACCTCACCATACGTCACTGTTGTAAAAACTGTTTCACCTTTGACACATGTTCTTTAAACTTATGATCAGAACAATAATCATATGAATTTCCATTCCTCTATTTCATTGGTGTACTTATTGATCTCCTACATTTTGATCTCCATTGACAACTATTTACAACAAATACAACCATGTACACAAAGTGGTCCCAACAATCTCCCCCTTTGTATTTTGTTTTCAATACCTTACATGTATTCTGAAATGAATTCATCAATGTCAAAATGAGAATATTCAGTCAACTTTTCTTTTCAAATGTTCATTTCACTTTTTCTCCCCCTTATTGATAAGAAATAAAATGATCAAGGTAGGGAGGGTATCAATCAATACTTAAGAAATGTTTCATTAATCATTTCACTCTATGTCTACTTGAGAAACGCTCGATGTAGAAAACAATAGGATTTGATTTAGACAATAAGGATGTCCATTATTCACATATCATGATACCACATGAGATGAAAAATCATGTATTTTGTCTTCAAGGGGTTACCACTTTCATTTCAGGCAAAATAAATCTAATGTGATAGGGAATATTTTGAAAACAATTCAAAAACTAAATACGTATGTTTTGATCATGGAAAACATTTATTAAATAAGAAAATTTTTCCACACTACATGAAAATACTATCTTTTTAAAAAAAAATTATTAGGGAATGAATTTATAAGATCGACATGAAATAATACAATATCACGTGTATATATATATATATATAATTGAATAAGATAATATAAATACCTATTTTAATTTTAAATTCACTAAATCATGCCAATATCTATCCAAATAAACCATATGAGATGGAATATGATATAATTGATTCATACTAGTAGTGACCCAAACAAAGTATAATACATGGAATAAGAAACAACTAATATATACCAATAACATGCCAATAAAATAAAATTTCTTAAATTATGTTACAAGAAATACATTCTAAATGAAAAAAATATGTGTTCTTTATCCAAATTTGTTTTCAATGATTTAAAACATAATTTTGGTAAAAATGTTTTTGAAAAGTAGGTATTATTCCAGGAAAAAGGTTTTTACACATTGAACCCTTTTAATATAATAAGTGATCCATTTATACAAAATATGTTTAAATTATAATACATTCCAAATTAATAAAGAATGTTTAAAAATTCATAAATGTGATTTAATTATAAAAAATAATAAAAACTTAAAAAGGATGTTTTTAATACAAAATATCTTATATAATTAATGTTTGGTTAATGAACTAACCCGTACCTGAACCCTTTTATAAATATAGTGAAAAATGTGTTCATTCAATTTAATGTTTGGGTTCAAGAAAATCATACACAATAAATTTCAAAAAAAATACAAGTGTTTAAAAAATTGAATTTTTTTTCAAAACTCAGTTTTTTACTCAACATTTTTTCAAAGTAAATGAAACTAATATAAATATAGTTACTATTTTTATTAAAAACCCAATTAATTCTTAAATAATGTACTAATAATTTAATACCATAAATTATAAATCTTAACATGATTTACTAACCTAAAACCAAAATAAAAAAATGCTTTATACTTCATCTATGTAACAAATAGCATAACAAATCAACTCACCAATTTGTATAACATAACCATGTAGATATTTTTCTAATAAGCCTAGGAATGTAATCATAAACATGAGTAAGATAGTTCTAGTTTAATATAACATAAAAAACTTGAAATTTTTTCAATTATTTCAAGCATATATCTTTGTTATTAGTAGTTTATCACCAAATTAAAGACCTACATGGAAATATGTCAAGTTATTTTGAAAGAAATGGACAAAATAATTTCTTGTAATTAATAACAATTAAATATTACTAGAATGATAAAATTAATAAACTATTTAGTTAAGGATAACACAATATTCAATAAAAATTAAAAATCTCATGATAACACATGAATTGGTATAACAAAAAATACATAATCAAAATAATAGAGAAAAAGGGTAGAGGAAATTACCTTGATTAATGGGTATATGTTTTTTGATGATCTAAGAGTTTAGAAGGTAAAACATAGGGGTGGAGAGGATCAATACCGATGGTGAGAAGAGGTGAGGGGTGGCAAGGCTTAGGACTCATGGAATGTGGTGACGATGCTTGGGATTGGCGGAAAGGCACCGCGGAGAGGCTCGGTGGTGAGGCACGGTAAGGGTAGGGATACAGGGGTTTGGGGGGTTGGGGGAGTGTGGGGTTTGGGGGAGAAGTGTTGGGTTTTTGAAAAAAAAAAGTAATGTTTTATATGCATATTTTAACAAACCACTGCTAAATTATTTAAAACATTGTGTTGTGGTTTAATAAACTGATGCTAAAAACCGCCCCTAAATGCAGATTTTGGTGCAGTTGTGTTCCATTGTCACTAAATAACTAGGTAAATGGGAACATATGGGAACAAACATCTTCATGTGATACAAAAGATATATAGTGATATAGAGAGAAATGTTTTTGATGGAGATCATGTTGGATCCATTTATAGCTTGATTAATATAGATTCTTTTATAGAGGCCAATCTTTTATTATATTTTTTGTATTTGTAGATTCATATTGTTTTGTCTATGACATAAAGGCATGTGGGGTTACAATATTTATTTGAATAAATAGTTATAATGTTTTACTTAGAGAGAAAAAAAAGTTGTTTTAGAGTCCATCCAAAAGATATTTGGATGGATATTCAAAAAATAATAATACGATGTAATACAAGGTGACGTTTATGATATTTTATCCAAAAACAATATTTGTTTTCTATGAAATTCTTATAGAGAAAATTTCAAAAGTAATTGTACATGATATTATATAAGGTTAAATGGGGAAAATTCTATATGGTATCAGTTCATATAGGAGAGTGAATAAGATATTTCATAATTCCATTATGCATGGGATGAATTTTATCAAATATATATTTTATGATAAAGGTTGTTTCATAGGACATGGTATATAGAAACCATTCACATTCCATATAAAAAATATTGTATGATGGTATGATATCATAAGGATAATTATTATTTTATTTACATTTTATGATATACTATGTTATCCTATTATCTTAGAAACTGAATGATAATAGTTATCATTCCAGAGTCTTCCACATAATCTATCGGTACTATAATCATTTTATATTACAAAATTATTGGTAGTTCATTACATTCATGAAATGGTTTCATGAACTATTGAATTGGAATTTACTAATTCATTATAATAAATGATTAATTTAAGGTACATGTAGACTTTCCATGTAACACCTAAAAGATTTTGGAATATATTTTTCTCTAAACTAACAATGTGTTTGATTTCTTGTTCCATGGACAAAAATGAACTAAAATGATAGATGACATATCAGATGAATATTAGTAAGATAGTTCCTGAATTATAATACCTCTAGTAAATTAAAATATTGTATCCAGTTAGAAAAGAACAAAAAATATGATTAAGAACACTTAAATTTTTAAAAGATCATTTTAAAATAAAATAAATCTTCCTTCATATTTTTTATTTTCATTTTGAACACAAATTTAAAAAATTTAGAAATTGAAATTTGAATATTTAAAATCATTTTTAATTGATCATGTAATCATTATCTTATGATGAATTTTTTAGATTTTTCTAAAATAGTTGAATTTAATGTTATTATTGAGTTATACATTTTTTTCCAAAATTATAGATATTATTAATATATATTTACAAAATATTGACATAAAATTTTATAAAATACTTCAATTAATCAAATATATATTTATATTTTAAAATTATTCATTTTAAAAATTACTATTAACCTAAGAAACCTATGTTTAATTTCTGGAACATAGGTGACATAGCTTTCCCATTTAGAGGCGGTTTTTAGTATTTTATTTAAAATAATAAAATTTACATTAAAATTAAATATTGTATATAATTAAAACCCAAAAAATTATTTATATATTAAACCAATTTATTTTAGTGGAAGTAATAATATTTATAATATTTACCTGCACATAAATGTTATGCTTAAAATACACTTTATTTATAAACTATTTTTACCTTTCATGTGTGTTTGTTATGAAATTAAAATTTTTAAACCATATAGATATTATTTAATTATATTATTTTAATTATATAAATTTTCCTTTTAAAAATATGTAATAATTATAATTTTAATTCTGGTCATGAAATTTAATTATTGAGGTCAGAAGCATTTGTTACCAAGGTATACGTACAAAGGGTAAAAGGGGTCTTACCTAGATGAAAAATAGAAAAAATTTAAAATATGTTCAAAAAAGTGTTTGGATGATTAAGGGATCTTAAAACCCCAAAAAATCCATTATTTTAAATTTTTGGAGGTTTTGACCGTTGAATAGTGACATACCATCATTGAAATATAATGGGTATTTTTAAAATTACTATTATCTTAACTTAAAAAAGTTTTTCACTTCCACCAATTCAAGATAGAAATATTCCTTCAAATTTTATCCTTATAATATGAATTTTTTTTCCCCATATAATCCACACTCATACTCAAAATCCATTATTCTCAATTATTTATCCTAAGGCCTCCATTTTGAATGAGATTTCCATGAATGATCTTATGTTCTCAATGTGATTATTACTTCCTCCTTAGCCTCTTATTCTGAATATTCCTCTCCCAAAATTCTTATTTACATGAGAATATAATGAAATTAATATAAATAATATAATAAAATGTTATAATATTAATTTATCAACTATTATTGAATCATTTCAATCCACTAGGAAAATAAGGACAACATTGATTGGGAATACATGCAAACTACTACCTCCACAAATGGATATGGTTCATTTCACATAACCACCATTATTGGATGGTAAAAAGTTTTTACATGACTAATTAATTTGTGTAATACTTCATATTTATTCTTCATAAAATATAATTTATATTATACCATAATTCGAAACCATTTTTTGAGAAATGTATTCATTAATCGTGTGTACGTACGGACTACCTCTTCTATGAATGTTGAATATTATTTTTCATAACAACCATATCTAGTTAGATATTATAGAAGGTTTAATAAAGGTAAAAGATATATATCAAATTTTTAGGCCTCTATAATAGTTATATTATTAGTATATAAAAACATATCCTGACTCATTAAATCATTATATCATGCTCTTGTTTGGGTCAGTTTAACTGCATACGTGAATGATGTTGTAATGTTTATATAATTGATATCAAGAGAATTATATATAATTTTAATTTCATGTGATAGTAAAAAAATTTAATATTTGTTAATAATTCATGAATGGTATAATTAATATTTATAAACATATTATTATAACACCTTACTATCTTTAAACATTTTAAAATAGGGTCATTACAATTTCAATTTTCGAGAACAATATTATTGTATTTTTAATAATAAAAAGATACTTTTGAATCAATAGAAAATATTATTATATATATATAATAATATGGAAATTTTGAACTTAAATGAAATAAGTGATATCCATCCTTGTCTCTATGAAACTTTTATAAAACAAAAAATCGAAAAATCCTAACATTTTATGATAATAAAAAACTATAAATGTGTACACTTTTTTTCTAAAAAACATATAAATGAATTTTATAAAAGGTACTATATTTGAAAAATTCACTAAAATTAGTGATTAATATAGTTATTATTATTTTACAGTATGATAGATCATGTTTGATAATGTGTTATTTAAGGTATGGGGTTGCTTGTCTAAAATCTAATTTCAAGATAAATATTTCTTATAGTCTACAAGGATATCATTAACATGGTGTGATTATATCCTAATGAATGTTTTTCACCATATTCATTTAATTAATGGTGTATTAACATCCATATAATGTTATTTATTTAAATTTATTTTCATTAAATACATACTAAGGTTGTAAGGGTTATTTGTCTCTATTATTAATTCCATGAGTCATGTATAATATTCCATACCATATTTTATTATATATGGTGTATTAAAATCCATATTTTGGGAAAGGAAAATTATTATATTTTGTTTCTAGATATTTTAATTTCCACATTATAGAATCCCTTTTATATTGTTTTGATTCTTAGGTTACCATTTCCATAATATTTTTTACATATCAAATTTTCTTCATTGATATATGATGTGTATTTACAACTTATTACTTTTTATAGTGTATATATTGTTCCTAAATTTAATTTATAATAATTATCAAGAAATTATATGTTATTTAAAAATCTATCTCATGTTCTATAATTTATAGGGTTTCAATTATAAATATAATGACGATGTACATCGTTCTTCTTAACTCAACTTCTTCTCCTGAGCCATTATGATTCCTTTTTTATAGTGGTTTTAAAAGATATTTTTCTTCTATTATAAGATGAAACTATAACTAATTATATCTCTATGGAAAGTGATATTTTCATTTCTGATCATTAGACTGATAAACATTTTCTCAATATTATATAATTATTGAGAATAATTTTAATTATTTTTAATGAAGGTTTACCCTCTTTATCTATAATTAATTTTAACTCTAATGTTTTTTATATAGAAACTCGATAATTTTTTCTCTACATTTATATCCATATCTACCTTCTCCTCTATAAAAAATAATTTTTCTTTACTCTTTTAATGATTTTTTTTTCGAAAAATATATTTCAAAATATTTAAAATAATTTCCAGTATTTTATAATAAAATATTTTATCTCCCTCCCCAAATTTCCTTTTGATATCCATTATATTATCTCATATATCTATTTTTGAAGATTAATTTTTAAAATTATATTTTTGAAAAAAATATTTCAACTTTTAAAAAATAATTTTTGAATATAATCCTTAACTTCCTGATTTATAATAACTTTAATAATATTTTCTAAAAAGACTTACGGTTTTACAAACTTTTTCTTTTTTTTTATTTATGATATTTACAGAAAAGGAAATTAATTTACTATAATAACCTTATAAATGTTATTATTATATAATATTTTATAGTGATTAAATTTTTGATATCATCCATTGTCATTATTATTGATATTTTTTTGTGAAAACATTTAGAAATGTTGTGAAACCTATTTTTATGTCCTTGGGCTCTTTATGGTGAGATTAATGAAACCCATTCTCTTCTTATGGTTTCTTATGATATGTTTATTTATTGATATATTATGGAATACATGTGTAAGTATGGTGATGGGTGATATCCAATAACACAATCGAATATAATGGTTATGGTTTTATATATCAGGAGATAATAAATCATAAACATATCTATATTTTTTCATAACATAAATGGTATAAATTCATGGATTTTTCAATACATAACATGAGAAGCAATTTGATTTTTTCAAAATAAAATTCATATACATTCATTTATTTTTTCAAAATATAATGAATGTACATTCATGGATTATTTCCCAATTGAATGGAAGGTCATGATTGTATTTGTTCACAACATAAAGCATAGACATTCTTATATTTGTTCATAACATAATGTATGAACCTGATTATATTTGTACAAAAAATAAATTATACTCATGATTGTATTTATTAAAAAATTAAAGGGTGCACATACTAGGATTTATTCACAATATAATGTTTTTATATGATTATGATTTTTTTATAAGCACTTCTAATTATATTATTCAATGACATACCATGTTTCAATGTATTAGGCTTATCATTATGATCCATGGATCATTTTTATTATCCCACACTCTTATTCCGTTGTAAAAATTTTCTCATTTGATATTAAATTTCCTTTTATCATAAATTATGATGAACACTTGTTGTTAGATGTTCATTTAATAACATTTCTCTTCTCTTCGTAGGTTTTTTATATTCTAATGATCTAACCCTTGATGAAATGTTGATGATATCTTCTCTATATTAAATTTTTTAGATCACATTTTTTTGGTTCCCTTTCCTAGTTTATGATGATGAGTATATCATATGAGGAGTTTATAATGGAGTCTATTGTGGCTAACTTAAATAGAAATGGACACAAGTATCATATATATGTTTTTATAGGGATATTTCTAAAATAAAATAAACCTTATGTTATTTGGATGTTTTAGCATTGGTCACATTAGTTTGTATTAATGTAGTGTTTCTTTATTTATTTTTTGATATTTTGGAAGATTTTGATGATAGAAATTTATAAAAAACACTAAGGATAACTTTTTTATTAGGAAAGCATTATGTTGTTTTAGGAACGTAGTGATTTTCTAGTTTATTATAAATTTAATTTCTATATTTATAGTGGAATTTGGATATGGAAATAGTGAAAATTCACATAGGGGTACTCACACTAAAAAAGGATAGTTTAGTATCCATTAAATTATCATTTGATGAATTATAAGTGGAACTAAGACTGAAAATCTGGCTAGACACTTCTAATAGATTTTATTTGGTTAATCACATTATCTTTATGAACAATTATAGATTATTTTAGAACAAATTTATGTAATTATTATAAAATCTAATAAGAGATAGATAATGAATATCCCATATTGAAACATTGAAATTTAAAATTTTGGGGACATGTTTCATTTATGATTAAATAATTTTGTGTAAATATTTTTTCCTTTTTGTAATGATATAAATTAAATACTCTTATATTTAACTTAATCTATTATAGTAATTTATTGAGTATGGATAAACAAGGTTAACAACATATATAATGGAAAATGATGTGATGGTCTTAATGTGAAACTAAAAGGGACTGAATCTGGTGTTAATAACATTGTGGTTATTTTTAGGTACCAATAATAAAAAGATACAAATGTGAGGGGTGAATTGTGTCATTTCAAAAATGTTTACTAATTAAATAATAAATCCTTTCTCTTTTGATGTGGATTTTTGAAGTGTCTTTTTATTTTTTAGAGTTATATTTGGAAGAAAAAATACAAGAAAGAACAAAAAAGATTTAATAGTGGTTCGGGGCACAACGATCCACTATTACACTTCACTAATAATATCTCTATGAGTTTGGTTATTTACAATAGAATGATAATTTCTCAAAATACCATCGAATCCACAACAAAGTTCAAGAGGATGAAACATTTATAATAAGGATAAAAACAGAACCTTCTGATTCATTAATAAAAAACCTAGTTATCCACATCTTAGTATAAGAAGCTGATAATTCACCGCAACTTATTACAAGCAGTTAAAACTACAATAAATCAAAATTTGAGTTTTGATAGTTCAATTTTATGATTACAATTGAATCAACAACTAATAGTAGATGGGTCTTATTATTTATAAACAAATGTCTTCAAGAATGAAAATCTGTGAAGTGATCATGGTTGCAAATGATCTTCAATTTTAATATTAATAAATAGTAGCAGTAATCTAATAGTAGTACAAGGTTGAAAATGTATATCTCCAAAGTGTATCATATTTTTTAAAATAATAGAGTCAATCATTCATTTCATAAATACAGTAAAATAAATTCACAATAATACCATCAAATGTGTGAATATTTCAAAATAAATTGTGATAGAATATCTAGATCATATAGCTTGCTTAATTATTATAGATCCAAGAAAATTACCTAATAGAATGTGGAAATTAAAATAAAAATTATCCATGGGATTCGTGAATTTCTTTAAGGATAAGAGTGATTTTATCCATTAATTTTGGTTGATCAAAACAATATTCTGAATTAGTCGTAGTATATCTTTCAATCAACCTGAAAACTATCAATATCGTTGAATGAATATCATATTATATTGCGACTTTAAAAACTTTGATGTTGAGTTTTCAAACATTGGGTTAAACTACAGTGTAGGATTCCAACCAACGTATGTTCCTGAAACTTCCTTTCATATACGTGTAATTAAGGGATCAAAAGTAACACAGGGATGAGAATTCATGCATTCATCCTTTCACTATGAAACTGATTTCAAACATATGATTAATAATCCATACATTCAATCTCCTAACCATAGGATATGAACTATGATTCCAGACATTAAAATTGGGTTTATATACCCTATGTGTATTTTTTTTTCAACACAGGGTTGGTGATCCATATGTTTAATATCCAATGTAGGGTTTTTGAACTGTACATTAATTCACTGAACGTAAGGTTTAAAACTGTGTTTCTAGAACTCATACAATTGCATTAAATTCCATCAAACATTATATGTATGATTATGATATATAAACTCTTGAAGAATACTTAAAGTAAATTAATTAGAAAACAAATAATTTTATTTATGATCAATAAAATAAATTTAAAACATAGATTATTATAGAGGCTATACATGACCTACAATATCCCCATTTTTAATTAACAAAAAACCATAAAATAGCTAAAAAATATAGGATTTGTGAACACATTTAAAGAAAATATTACTTTTCTCGAAAATTATTTCAATTTCACAATATTGTTTTATTAATGAAAAAGATAAATGTCAATTAAGAATTTATGTTTCTTTCCAATTTTTTCCTCCTTTTTGTGATATCAAAATAAAAGTTGAAAATAAAAAGGTACAAACTTCCATTAATATTGTTCTAAACTATAAATGAATATTTATTGAAACTGGTGAAAGATAAATAAATTTAAAAATGGAATTTAAATGTTAAAAGTAAATAATAAAATAATAAATCTATATAAAACTGATAGATATAAAATTAGCATAAATAAAACCAAAATAATGATAAACTATTTTTGAAAATAATCAGTACATCCCACATTAAACTAATGAAAACTTTAAAATGTTGGGCTTGGTTCAAATTGGTTTTCATCATCAGAATTTCCATTGGTAGAAGGTAAATAATGATGAGTATTGGTCTGAAAGACATTAGAAATGTCCTGTATTTTCACCAACATGATATGAAAAGGACTGTTGAACTCATCTGTCCACTACTGAAGCATGTTCTTTTAATATTGATTGATCTTCAAGATTTGAACCAAATTCACAATAAAAATTCATTAATTTTTTCTTTATATTGAATAAAAACATAAAACTTAACTATATCTTGATGAATAACTAGTCCCAAATAGGATTCACTAGAGGCCATCTAACTTATTAAATTTCAAAAAAATCTAAAAGAACATCAAAAGAGTATTGTCACACTGAACAGTGTGAAGTCTATCATTAAAATCAAAGAACACATATGTTATAGCTTGAAATATTATTATCATGTCTCGCAGAGTCTGATTAAAAGAGGTTGAATCCTGATGACTTGGTTTGAAAGTTTGAAACTATCTTCCTAAAAACTTCTTTAACACATAAAAATCTAATTTCATCATAGATTATTATTTTAGAAATCTGAACTCTATATCAAACTTTATGATAAACTCTTCAAGGTATCCCACTTACATAAGAGTTTCTTGAACTCATATTAGTTGTGTTTGAAGTACCTCCAATTCATTTATTAGCACTTTTGAATTTATAAGCTCTTAAAATTTATTCCTCTCTATCTCTAACTCTTGTCAAAGAGTCAAATTCTATTCATTCACTTGATTTTAACTACAAAAAAATCATATTTATTTCCTTAGAATGATTCATAAGACTCCATTGATTGTGCTCTAGTTTTTCCCACTTCCACCAACTCCATATATTTCTCTTCATTTAAACCATATGTTCTCTCTCTCAATGAATACACTACTACATCAACTAAATCAGTAACAAATAAAGAATGGTTTTTAGGTGCATCTTGATTAGAAATAAGAAAAACATCCCTAGATTGATGTAATACATGAGAAACATCCTCAATATTTTCATTTACTTGAACCACCTACTATGAAAATTATTCTTCTCTTATTTGGGAAACTACCACTAGATTATAAATATTTATAGAAATTATTCTTCTTTGATGAATACTAGCCTCATCAACTCTGGATTCTGATTCTTCATCAAGCATTGGTCTCACAAAACCAAAAGAATATAACAAATTCTACTCCCCCTGAGAAACATCCATCATATATTCTTTTTCATCTTTACTAAATGATAAAAGTTAATTGTGTGATTCACTCTAGAAAAATCCTTCCATACTGAATGTTCCAACATTTAGAATATTCCTATGATGAAATCTTTGACCCAAATAGATGTATATAACCTATCCCATCCTTAGAAAAAAAGGGATATAATCCTTTAATAAGGGTAAAATCCCATCTTTACTTCTTTTAGAGAATAGTGATTCAAATACAATAAAATATTCCTACTGAAGGTCATCTTTACATTGTTCAAAAAAAAATAATACATACATATCATGAAAATTAACTTTCTATAAATCATCTATCCACAGAATAATTCCAGGCTATTGAACTTCATCAAGACTCTTTGATCAACATTAAGGTCTATTGTTATCACCTTCTTGACTTTTCTAGTTTCAAAGTGATAAAAAATTATATCTCATCATTTAAATTTATCATCTCCAATATATAAAAAATCAAAATTAAATTACCCTTCATGGGGACAGGCCAAGATCTTAGCAATTACCATAAAAGAGATAAAAAATCCCTCTTTATAACTCTTAAAAATAACTAAATATTCATCATTTCCAAGACTAAAAGAGGAATTTGGACAAAGCATTATTACTTAAATCTAAATAAAAAAGAATATTTCTATCATTAAAAATGAATTAAAGGCCATGAATTCTTATTTTAGTATTTAACTAATGGTTTTTTTGGTTAAGACAATCACAATTGATTACCATTCCTTGAATAAAATATGAAATTCCAGTTATCAGAAAGGGTCTATTATGCCAATGTATTCAACTTTGCCTAAAATTTTCATTTTTAATGGTTTGAGGTTAGAATTTTCAAAATTTAGGGTTTCAATAATTTGGAATGAGAGATTCTCTATAATATGATGGGTCGAAAGAGTAGTAATGATAGAGGGATATTTCTGAAAGTTTATTTATGGTTTCATGTGTTGATGACATGGGTAATCTTTAAAATTTTAATTTCAAAAAGAAATGATAAAAAAATAAAAAATAAATATAATACCTAAAAATTTTCCAAACAAATTTTGAATAAAAAATAAAATAAATTAATAAACATTGCTTTAAAATTAAATTAATCATAACCCCCACCCCCCACCCCCTTTTAATAAAATCAAAACTTGTAGTGGGAAGTGGTTTAGTAAAAATATTAGCTAATTGATGTTTGGTATTTACAAATTCAAAAGATATATCCTTTTTAAGAACTTGATCTCTTATGAAATAATGCCTTATATCAATATTCATAGTCCAATAATGGCATATAGGATTTTTTTGAAATTTTTTTATCACTAGTATTATCACATAAAATAGGTATATTATTAAGATTTAGTACAAATTATAGTAGATTATGTTTTATCCACAACACTTTTGAACATCAACTTCCAGTAGATAAATATTCTTCTTCGACTATTGATAGAGAAACTGAAATTTGTCTCTTACTCTAACATTATACTAATAATTTTCCAAAAAAGTGAAAGGTTCTTGAAGTTCTTTTTTTGTCTAATATAAATCCTAGAAATTCATCGTCGGAATATGAAATTTAATTAAAATCATATATTTTAGGGTAAAGTAAAGATTGAAAAACAATTCCTTTTAAATATATGATAATAATTTTGACAACATTAAGATTATATTATTTTTTATTATACTGAAATCTTCCACATAAACATACATAAAACATTGTGTCTAGTCTACTAGTAGTAAGATATAATAAAAAATCAATCACACCTCTATATAACTTGTTGTCAACTATTTTTCAATATTTATCCAAAACTATTTTTTTATTGGTACACATGAGAGTTATATAAGTCTTAATATTTTCAAGTACAGTTTTTTAAATAATTAATAATATATTGACTCCAATTTAAAACATTTCCATAATCTTTATGATAGATTTTAAATCCAAAAAATAAATTCGATTATCCCATTATACTCATTTCAAATTATTTTTTCATTAGATTTGAAAAATTCATTACAATGATTTTTATTTGTTGAAAAAAATAAAATAATCAAAATAATTTGTTATTAATAATATATTAGAACAAACAGTTTTCCTGAAATGATTCAGATTGACTCATCCCACAGAAAATTAATTTCCAAAAAAAGAAATTAATCTTTCAAACCAATCTCTAGGTTCCTTTTTAAGGCCATAAATTTCATTGGAATATTTAAAAACAAAATTTAATTTATAGGGTTTTCAAAACCGTGAGATTGTTCAATGTAAACATCATCCATTAAATAATCATTTAAAAACAAGAATTTAACATCCATATGATATAATTTAAATTTTATATAATATGAATAATCTAAAAGGATCCTAATAGAATTTAATCAAGAGAAAGGTGAAATGGTTTCATCATAATTTATTCCTTCTTATTGATTATTTCCTTTACCCCTTAATCTATCTTTGTCTCTAGATATGATCCACGGATCACTGGGTTTATTTATGAAGATCCATTTAGTTCCTATTATTGTATAATTGGATGGTCTTTCTACTAATTAATTAAAATAATTTTTTTTGAATTGGTTTAGTTAATTTTTTATAGATAACAACAAAACCTCATCATATAAGTCTTATTCAAAATATTTAGTTTCTAGATCAGATTTAAAGGTAGAGAATTTAACTAGGTTTCCTATAATTCTTCTAGTTTTAATTACAATGTCTATGTCTCTTATAACCATTTCTAAATAATGGTTCTTTAGGGATCTAAAATGTATAGGTAAAGACATTTTATGTTCTTTAGTTTCATATTCTTTTGAACATGACTAAATTTCATTAATATTATTTTAAAAATTAGTTTTAAGGGTTTAAATTCTCATGTTGTAAAATGAGTTAGTAATTTCATTTGTATGATCATTTTATTTAATAAAAGGGCTAATTTCCTGAAACATCACATGAACTAATTCATAAAAAATGCTTTACTTTTTACTAAACACTCTCTTGGCTTTAAAAGTAGAAAAATAACCAAGAAATATTACTTCTTATTATTTTGGATCAAATTTACCAATGTTGTCCTTAGTAGTCAATATATACACCCTATATCAAAAAACTACTAAGTACATTACTTTAGGATTTCTGTTATTCCAAATTTCATAGGTTTTATTTTTAATAATTAGTCTTATTAAAACTCTACTTATAATATTGCAAGATATGATTTCATATTCTTCTATAAAATATATAGGAAGAATATATTCATTTAGCATATTCCTTACCATTTCTTGAGTGTTTTTATTTCTTCTTTCAACAATTCTATTTTGATGAGGTGTTCTTGGTAGAGATAAGGTGTATTTAACACCTGAATTTGAGAAGAAATAATTAAATTCTTTATTATCAAATTCTCCACCAGGATCACTACATAATAAAATTATTTTAAAATCTTTTTCAATTTGAATAATTTTTCAAAAACATTCAAACATAATGAATACATAACTTTTAAGATTTAGAAAATATACTCATGTAAATCAAAAAAATCATCAAATAAAACATGAACATATAATTTACCATGAAAACTTTATACTATTCATGGTCCAAAAAAATATGTGTCAATATGTTCTAATGATTTAGATGTTGAAATTTTATTATTTGATTTGAAATATGATTTGTGTTGTTTTCCAATTTGACAAACATCACAAAAGCTATTATTTTCAAATATAACACTAAGAAAATCAGAAATTAATTATTTCTTGGATAATTTATTTGAATCATATGTATTCTATGTCCAATAATTATATTCCAAATCCATGAATTTATTTTCTTACTAGTTAAAAATTTCACTTTTTTTACACAAGGATCCAAAGTGTAAACATTTCCAGTTCTTTGTTCCCTAAATTTAATCAATTTATCTTTGAAAATATAGTAGGAATTATTAGGGAAATCTATATAAAATCAATCTTCAAAATGTTAGGAAATAGTTATGAGGTTTTCCTTTATCCCTTGTACATATAGTTCATTGTTGATTGATATAGTATTTGTATCTATAACAGTTATAACTCCAAAAATAATTCTTTTTCATTATTACAAAAAGTGACTTGACCTCCATTAATTTGATTTAGAATATGGAAATTTTATGAATCTTAAGCCATGTTTCTATAAAAGAAACTATCTATATACTATATAACATTTTTTTCCATGTGGCATTTTTCTTGAAAAATAATTTAAACACATGTTTGTTTTGGTACACATATTTTCTTAGGTCCAGTAGTGTCACCAAGTTGTGATATGGGAATCCATATTTTCCTTATGTTTTCATAATTTATATCACTTTAATCATATATATTTCTAGAAAAAATATCATTTTCTAAATTAACTTATTTGAGGATTTCTTAAATAACAGTTTTAATTGTAATTACCTTTTATTCCATAATAAAATTAGGTAGTATTATTTGAATTGGAGACAAAATAATTCTTGTATACTTTTTATTTTTCACCATTACTTCCAATTCCAAAAAATTCAATTTTAATAAAGTTCCATCCAATAATTTCATTTAAAATTTTATATCCCTTAGTTAAATTAATTGCAGAACTTTTATAATATTCTACTCTATCATGTAGTTCTTTTATCCTTTTATCATGATCCAAACAGTTTGACGTAGAAGAATTTGAATTTTCAGTTAGTTCTTGATGTTGTTTTGGAATTGTGTCTCCTTCCCCAACAACAACACAGTGAATATTTTTTAATGACTTTTGTTTCTCTAATAATGAATCATATTTATCTTATATAATTGAACAATAGTCTCTAATTTATCATTCGAGCAGTATGAAGTATCGGATGCTAAAGTGTAATAAGATTGAACCTCATCATCTTTTTTAGCCATAAAGCACACATTGGATTTGAGATTTTGTGGAAATTTATTTTAATCATAATTTATGGATATATTAGAGTCTTAAAATACACTCAACATAGCTTCAATAGATCTCTCCACTTTATGTCCATAATCATTTTTCTTATGATATTTCTTTTATATACTTATTCTTTAATCATTCAATTGGAGTAATTCAGGCCTGATGTGGCCCAACCTTCTTTATTCGTAACATATTACATCTTTAGGTTCTAATTTATCATTATTAAAGATTTTTATAAAGACTCTGATCTTCTTGTATAATTTTCTAATCTTTTTGGCTAGCAGGGTCAATTCTATTTTAGAGTCTGAGGAGTCTGGATTTTTGTCTATCATGACATTTAGTTTTGATATTATTTCTTTCTTCTGATATTTCACCAAAAGGAAATTATTGTTCCTTTTTACATATTTTTTGTCTTTCACTTCAACTTTTATTTCTCTACAAACATCATCAGTGTTCCAATTAATTCATTCATAGTCAAATTATTGACACATGATGATTAAAAAATAGTTACACATATTCCATTCCATTAAGAGGGAAGTACTCTGGGTACTTTTAGAGTTTGACTAGAGTAATAAATTGGTTCTCCCAATGCAATAATATTATTGAAAATAACTATTAACCATCCATTCATTTGACTGATGATCTCACCATCAAACATTCTAAAGGCATCAACCTTTAGTTTTGTAGTAGCATACCTCATATTTATGATTTTATATGTTCCTTCATATGTGATAACTATTGTTGACCACATTTCATAGGATGTGGGAAATTTTGATACTCGATTGAATTCATTAGGACCAAGTACAAAAATTATTTAATTCATAGATTTTGAGTTAATGTCATGCTCAAATTCTATTCTGACATCCCATGTTTCTAGATTCTCAGGAACCACATAAGGAGTGATGATATTTGAATAAAATTGGAATCCTTGATTCTTTAGGTAAATGTTTATGTAAGATTACCATCATCCATAGTTGACCCCATTAAAATATTAATAATTTACCATAGACATCCCTTATTTCAAATATTCCATTGATATATTTTTTATATAGGCCTTTTTTCCTTTGATATTTCTATAGCATTTTCAAAAGGTGATCCTTTGATACAAATTGTTAGGTCAGAATAATACAAAGATACAGAAGAGGGGATGCATTTTATTCTTTTCAACAATGTTAAAAAAATCAAAAATAAATCTATTTTCTTGTTGTTGTGTAGATTTGAAGTGTCTACTTATTTTAGAGAGTTTATTTAGTAGAGATAATAGAATAAATAAAATAAAAATTTTATATTATTTTGGGGCACAAAGATCTCCTAGTCCACTCCACCAGAACTCTCTATCTGGGCTTTTTGATTTTCACTAGAAATGTCCTTTTATCACAAGACCTTATAATTAAAAACTGAGTGTAGGACATTGAATCCTTTACAATAAGGATAAAAATATAGCCTTAGGGTTCTTTAATGGGGATCCTGATTATCCAAAACTTAGTAAAATAAGATGATACTTCACCACAACTGAGTACGAGCTATGGAAACTCCAATAAATCTTTAGAGTTTGATTTGTTAATGTTTTGGGATGAACATCACAATTGTAGCAACAACTGATAATAGATGAATATTATTCTTCGAAAATTAATTTCTTTAAGAAATAATTGCTCTAAAGAGGTATTGGTTGAAAATTAATTTCAATTTGAATAACAATTAAAATTAAAAGTAATCAAGAAGTAGTATGAGGTTGCAGATTTATATCTCCAAAGTGTATCTTTATTTATAAAATAATATTGTTGATAATTATTTTAAAAAACATAATAAAATATATTCACATGAATATATTTTTATATATGTTTATTTTAAAAGAAATTATGATAGAACATATAGAGAACATATCATGCTTTGATATTCTGTATCTATGAAAATCATCTAATAAAACATAGAAATTCAAATACGATTTGTCAAAAAGATTTTTAACTTCGCATAAGGATATGATTTATTTTATCTATTGAATTGAGTTCACCAAAATGATATTTTGAATCATTCATATATTATATTTCAATTATCCAGAAAATATTTCATGATCTTTGCATGCATATTACATTATATTACAACATTAAAAACTCCATTGTAGAATAGAAAAACATAGGGTTCAAATGTGTAGCATTGGGTTCCATTGTGTAGTATAAGGTTCTTTTAAATAGAGTAGGGTTACTACCAATGTATGGTTCTAGAACCATAATTTCATTTTTTTCGTAATGAATGGATCAAAAGAAGCGTAGGGATGAAATCCATATGTTAATTCTTTCATCATAAGATTGATTCCAAATGTAGGGTTGATTATCCACATGTTTGATCTCCCAAACATAAGGTAATAATATTAATTCCATACTTTAATGGTGGGTTGATATATCATAAGTTTTTTTTTCA
The DNA here is from genome assembly GCA_963277665.1 of Viscum album. NCBI lineage: Eukaryota > Viridiplantae > Streptophyta > Magnoliopsida > Santalales > Viscaceae > Viscum > Viscum album. Next base: position 1,100,330,200 of record OY728139.1, read on the forward strand.
CTAAACTTGGGGTTAGCAATCCATATGTTTAATATCCAGCGTATGGTTTTTGATCTATACATTCATTCACCAAATGTAGGGTTTGAAAAGTGGTTCAGAACACATCTATTAGCGTTAAATTCTATAAAACATGATACATTTGATTATGATATACAAACTTCTGAATCAAACTTAAATAAACATTATTAGAAGTCAAATAAGGGTATTTGTGATCATCAAAATCAACATATAACAGATAGGATTGTTGAGACAACGAATGCCCAGCAATTTTGTTAACCCAACTATCCCTTGTTGTGATTTCCAATTTGATTATTACTGAATATGTAAACACATCAAATAATATAAAGGTAGATTTTCATAGGATCTTACATGATTGAGATGATAAAGTAATGAATATTCAATTTATTTCAGTTCAAAAATGTTGTTAGAATCACCTAAGGAAATGTCTAAAATAAATAGAAGTTCTTTTTAAGTGTGGGATGATTTTCCATTAAGATCTGGATTATTGAAGAGAGGTAAATAATTCATCCAATATAATGTAAGTAATTAGAGTCAGATCTAATACACCATCCACACATAAATCATTCAAATGCAAGGATTTTGGAATTATACATTTTGATGCTCCAATATGTGTTCTAACAACGATTATGGTTTTGAGAAAGCTTCTAAACCAAAGTAATAATGAAAATAATATCCAATCACAACTATTAAATGAATTGTATTATTATTGTGACACTTATCCTTTGATATATATTTGTGGGAAACATATTGGATTACGGTCTAGTGTATCTAAGATGTTTTCTAAGAGAATTAAATCACTACTCAAAATATTTGATTATCAAAGAAAACATCTTATGTTAATTCATCCAAAATTAGTGTTTATGGTAACATGCTTGGTGAAAATCATATTATATATCCTTTAGATTAATTTAATGGAAATTTGGGAAATATATTTTTTATCATTAAATAAATTAATAATGTGTTTATTAGAATATTGAAATCATATTTCATATGAAACTATGATAATCTATACATTAAATTATGATTACAAACACCCTTTATAAGAAATTTTATATTATAGATCATGATATGTAATAATTATAAACACTTGGATCAACTAGTTAAAGAAAACCCAATATTAGGGATAAACCTATTTTAAGGTAAAGGAATATTTCCTAATATTTAAGGGTTTATATATCTATATAAATTATATATATATTCATGTTTATCTTTTAGATATACATATCTATGAAAATTAAAAATTTTAGGATGGAATCTAATTAATTGGGGGAGAATGTAACACCCTAATGTTTTTGAATATTTATTTTCCTAAATTAATATTATGATTGATAGCTTGTTTCACATGAAACATCAAACTAAAATTATCAATGAATTATTGAATTAATATTATAAACAAATTAAGTATATAAAAATTCTCAAGAAATTATAAATACAAAAAAAAATGATTAAGAACACTTCATGTTTTAAAAGAGCATTTTTTTTAATAATTAGAGTTCCCTTTATATATTTTATTATTATTTGAAACAAAAAGAAATAAATTTTACAATTTTAATTTTTTTAAATGAAATTAATTTTTTTAATTAATCGTGTCAATTTTAGGAAATTATTAATTTTTTTTATTTTTTATAAAAAAATTGTATTTTTATATAAATAGTTATATAATATGGCTTTTACGAAAATTTTATATTTTATATCTATATCACTATATAATAAATTTGAAGATATTTTTAAAAGATTTAATTAATAAAATATGTATTTTAGGGGTAAAATTATTCATTCTAAATAATTTTATGATCTTAGAAAGTGCATGTTTAATTTTTAGAACATAGGTAACCTTTTATTCCAAATTAAAAATAGTTTTTATTCATTTGTTTTAATTAAATAGTAATATGGTAAAATTTAGTTTTTTTGAGATTTTAAATCCATTTTTTTGTAATAAACCAAAATATTTCATGAAAATTAATAACATTGATAAGTTGAACCGACATATAATTTTTATTTTTAAAAACACATTTTTTTCTAAAATCTGTTTTTACCCATCATTTTTGTTAATTATGATTTTATAATTTATAATCTATATATATTTTATTTAATAAAATTATATTAAAACATTAAATCATAATTTTAAATTTATTTATTATGACCTATTTATTTTTATTCAGTAAAATTAATCACTTATGTTAAGAACCATAGTTTCTATGATAAAAGTGAGAAAGGATAAAAAGTTTCCAACTGTGTGAAAATGAATAAAACAATTAAAAAATAGGCCTCTATTTTTTTGGATAAGATTTGTATTTAAAACCCCTCATCCACTCTATTATTTTATTCTTTTTGGATAGCTTGAACCTTGAATTGTGAAATACCATTTTTGAAATGTAATGGGTACATATAAAATTATTCTTTTCTTAAAATATGAAAGGAGAACACGTCTACTAGTTCAGGCTATAATAATACCTTAAAATATAATCCCCATACTCTTTAATTTAACTCCTACTATAATTCTATCTTATTTTCACATTTATAATTTTTTTTTTATCATCATTCTGTATCATTCATGGATAAATGGATTCATAATTGTGGGTATGTGTGGACTACTGTCTTCATAAAAGATAGATTGCATTTTTAATCACCAACCTACATTGAAGGTTATAATAATAAATTTTATGAAGTTAGATTATATTTATGATATGAATAATTTTTTTTAATGTTATATTAAGATTATATAAAAACACATCCTCACTCATTAAATCATTACAACATACTCTCATTTGGCTTGATTTTACCACCATGTGAATGATGTTGTAATGTTTATAATATGGATGATTAAATAAAGTTAAATAATTTCAATATAATATAATAATTTAGTATTTAAAATGTTTTAATTATTCAGTAATGGTGTTCTTAAAATTTATTATATTTATTAATAATCCACCATTGAATCATTATACATGGTGAAACTAGATCATCACAATATCCTTTTTCACAAAAAATATTAATAAATTTCACATAATGATATAATAATTAAAGAATAATTGAAAAAACCTACATTATTATATATTAAAAATATATATAAATGTTTAAAATTTCACTAATAAGTTTAAATTGACTCCATCTCCATGAAACTTGTATGGAATAAAGAATAAAAAATTCATAACATTTGATGATGGAAATAAACTCTAACCAGAAAATATATCCATGATGATCATAATTGATCTGTATAAAAGGTAGTATATTTAAATTAGGATATGAAATTATTTATTAACATAGTTATGTTCATTGTATAGAAGGATAGAGCATGTTTTACTAATCATGATTTAAGGTTAGGGTTTTTTTCTCAAATGTAATTTCTTTTTATAAATATTTCCAATTGTGAACCATGATATCTTTGATATGATATGATTAATACCTAATGAATATATTTTACCATATTATTGTAATTAATGTGATTTCAATATCAATATCATTTTATTTCATTACATGGATTTTGATTCAAAGTATACCGAGTTTGTTTGGAATATTTGTCAATATTATCAATTACATGAGTCAAGTTTTAAATTATGAACCATATATTATTATATATGGTGTGTTAAATTCCCTATTTACATAAATTATAATGATTTTTTTAATTCATGATATTTTAATGTCCACCTTATTATATCCTCCTATTTTAATGTTACATTACTATTATCACAAGGGATTTTTCCTGTAAATTTTGATTCATTGATATATGATGAATATTATTTTTTATGTTTGTACCCAAATTTCATTTTTTTCATGATTCAATGACTTTTCATGTTCTTTTGTGATATTCCTATGATTAATCTCTATGGCTCATGTTTTTATCTCATAGCAGTATTCCATGGGACATGTTTATTAATTTTAAATTACATTTCCTTTTATTATGACATATATAGAACTCTTATTATTCTATTTTATTTGTATATAATATTTCTTTATTTCACAAATTTTCTAATGTTCTTATAATTTAACACTTTTTCATATGTTTATGGGACTTTTCCCATACCAATAATATGATAAAACCCATTTATTATGTTTCTATTCCCTAGGTTAGGAATATGATTATATCATATGTAAATTCTAAAAGGGATTACATTTTCACCTAATTATGGAGAAATTTTCACAAGTCTCGTATGATAAATATTATTATGTATCTAGTTATCAAAGACACTAAACCATCCATTCCTAGGATTTTGTGGATTTTGTGAGATATAATGTTTATATTATAGAAAAAAAATTTAATAATGATTTTTTTAGATTCATTGTAATTATTAACTTAGTGACATATATAAAGGATCCTACAATTATATGATATGCTTAATATTTATTAGGTTTTTTGGAAGATTCTCCCTCAAAATTAAGGCTCAACTCATTAATCAACTTTTTTCTAGAGTGGTATTAGCATACCATAAGTGAGATAATGCTCACACCTGAATATTTGGTGACTATTTGAATCCATGGTTACCTCCAAAGATAGTATATAATCAATACAATTATTGAGTTAGCATTGTCAACCACAAATGATTATTATTGATATGGTAGTAGTAGGTGTTAGTTTTAGTGTAAGGTAGTTACATTGGTTTCACCATTTATATTTTTTTGATATCATTTATCATGCATGGTAGATAATGGATTTTTATTTCTATATTTATTCCATTATATTTAACAAGTATTTTTAGATCATTTGGAACTCAAAATTTTTCACCTTCCCTTATAGATCGATACATTTTCCTCAAAGTCAATGCCAACCCTCACTTTTCCCTTCCAGGTGTAGATTGATCTCCCTAAATAATCCTCTCACTTATTCTTACCACTAGAAATATCAATATTATCCAAACCTAATGGGTGTATTCTGCTATAATACACAATTACACAACTGGAATCATGTTCAATGACTAATTTCCCATCTAAACAAGTCACTTTCACCTAAACAACATTCTATGCATTCCCCTCATATTCATCTCTTCTATCAAAAATTACCCTAGATGCTTTCTTCCAAAATAATCATATAGTATATCAATTATGAAAAGGCCAAACATATAATAACCCACTTATATAGTGCCATTCTGAACCCACAAATAATCTAAACACATTTTATATATCATAGACTCGACCATATAGGATCATTATCAAAAATCCCATCAAAAACCAAACCCAAAATCATAAGAGATAAAAATCCAATTGATCATTCCCTATAACCCTAACCTTGACAATGAATACCCATAAAGAAATTTTTATATAAAAATAATTTGTAATTTTACTTTGATTTCCTTTGTAACACCATAATATTTTGTGAAATATTATTTTATAATTAATTTAATCTTTTCATTATTCTTTATTTCACACAACACTGAAAACAACTTTTGTTATACAAAAATACTATGTTTAGATTGTGTTATATGAAACACCATGTTAATATTACACTAAATGAAACACTTAGATTATATTTTTCTACAATCAAAACTTTGTTTATCTTGTGTTACACACAATACTTTGTCCCTTCGCTATCTTATGTTACATACAAGATAATGTTTTAACAAAATAAAATATACAATTAACATTATCAATAAAATATTATTATAATTATCAAATAGCTATTAGAGTGGATGATATAAATGATATTTAAACTATGGTTTACACATTCATATATAATTAATCCATTGGTTATAAATTATTTTTAAATGAAATTAATAACTATCTGTGGCTAAAGAAATTCCTTTTCTAAGGAAACGTTATTTCTACATACAAACACCATTTTTTCTCAATAAAATTAGAAAACCACTTTTGATTGATGATTAAAATAAAATTTATATAGTATATATTGAATAAATAGTTTTTATAGTCAACCAATAGATTACAAATACATACTATGAGAATAAATCCAACTATATGAATAAAAAAAGGTATTTTCGTAAAAGGTCATTCTACTGCCTTTTAATGAAAAACATATTTTAAATCAAATTTTTAATTTAGAAAAAATTTATTTGAAAATATAAAATTAATTTTTTAAATCAGAATATAAAAGTTTAATATGGGTGAATTTTTGGTATTTTTTGAGAATTTTCAATTTTAATAAATAGTAAAAAATGTGTTTTATTTCAAAACTGATTTAGTATCTAATTTCTCCCTATAGTTAAATTATATTATAATTTGGTTTTAATGGATAATTAGACCAATTATACATAAATTAATCAAATTTAGGTCATTGTAAGCAACTTAACATGGAAATTGTATATAATAACATTTCAATCTATTTGATAAAAACTTTTCATCTCGTCCCATATGTGGGATTAGTTTTAATTTAATTTATATCACTTCTGTATTTAGAAATTTGAAAAATGGATTATATATTTGGAATAAGAATAATTTATAATTTATAATAAGTTAAAATTAGGTTTTTATCAAAAAAATTGGTGAAATTAATTAAAATTAATTATAGTGATTATGGTTAAAGGATCTTAATTAAATATTAATCCTAAAAATTAAGGTTTAAATATGACCATACACTTGTTTAAATATTATTTACCGGCCATAGTTCAACCATTACACCTATAAGTATTCGTAATGATCCATTTGGATCCCTTTTGGGATATGTAAAACATGGGGAGTACACAATTCTTTTCAAGAATACCCAATGTGTCTTTTCTCCCTCTCATAAAAGGACTCTTATCCTCCCTATCTATTTATAAATCTAAATCCATTTTGTCTCAGCCAATCCAAGAAATAATATCCTCCAAAAATCTATTTATTCATTATAGAAGCCTCCCTTTGGGTGCAAATCCACCCAAGGAATCCATTTGGTGCAAACCAAGAGGAGTTACTCAAAGTGTATGACATACACCTACACACCTCCATAAAATGGGTAATAAACTTTCCATTCTTGTATAAGACGAACTACCACCTCATGAAATGATGTTATTCATTTTTCCATTACCACATATCATGGTTGGGAATTATTGTGGAAACACTATTTTTTTATGATATATATAATATTTATGCTGTATTTATTCTTTTGTAATTATTATATTACACATACCTTCTTGAATTCCATTTTGTGTAAATACTATAACATCATTTGTGGACGTGTGGAATGCAGCCTCCTTAAAGAAACATAATTCAATCACACTTTAAATGGAATGTATTAAAGATGTTTTTAGTAAAATTATATGAAATATACAAATTAATAATTCTACTATAATGATATTATATTCATATATACATATATTTAATTTATTTTATTTCTTTCAATAAGACAATAAAATGAAAACAATGTTCAAGCATTTGTACGACCTACCGCCTCTATGAACACTGTATTGCATATAATATTTCTTTACTTTATATATTATTATACATACATAAATATTAGATATTTATGATATTTATATCATGTTTAATATTTTGGAAATATTTAATCTATGGTATAAGTAAGAGGATCAAGAATAAGAGGTCAAAATATATATGAAAAATAAATATGGTATTACCTGAAAAGTAATATTAACATGGAGTAGTTAATAAATAGGTGATATAAAGACATAAAAAAACATGGCATAATATATAATAATTTGGTTCTCTGGAAGATTTATAATAAACTTGATTCCTTATACATGAGGCCTGAACGTGTACAAATAATATTAAGACTTAAGGTAAGGGAATTTTATCTCACTTTATTATTTCCATGAGATACATGCCCTATTCACCACTCAATTATTTTATGTGGTTTATATACTTCCATATGAAATTTTATATAATTAATTTTCATTATTTATTAATATTCAAATCATTAATTGGTGTTATTATTAAATAGGGATAACGATTATAAAGTTACTCAAGAAGTAAGTGTTTTCTAGTCTCACATTAATTTCTATGAGACTTATGTATTCATAACCTCCAATTTCTATTATGTGGTGTATACACATACCATAAATTTGTTATAGGGTTCTTATAATTACATTTATTAGTATTTAAATATCCTGTAATGACCCAAACTTTTATTATCAAAATTCCTCTTAATCTAATTAAATGTATTACTTTGTAAAATGGTAATATAACATATTCACTTCTTTGGATTTATGTTTTTGGAATTTAAAATACCATAAATAATTTTGACCATTGCTAATATAGCCGTTAAATAGTGATCACATGATTAGTATAAATATAGGTCTTTAAAAAATCCAATTTACTCAAACAAAGGAAGTGATGGCCTCATCCAGTATAATTACTCCATATGAAGCCCATTTGTCGTAGCTCAGAAAAGAGGTGGTATCATTAGGATTCTCTCTTGACCAAGCCTAAGCTGAGCTTCAACATGTTAAGATCGAATGGAACCACCTACTGGAGAAGTGGAAGTTGATAGAGATAACCACATGTGCGATGTTATCTGAGCCACACCAAGAGCTTGTCACCATCGCACACCATACCGTTCGGTCTTATTCAGGTGTTCTAAGGGGTTATGTAACAAGACCCTAGTACTATGATTATGTACATTAATTTTTATAGAGAATATACTTTCATTTTATTATTTTTATTTTTTAAATAATTTTTTAAATAAAAAATAGGATTTTTAGTTAATTAAGAAATCTATTTAGATAAATTAATGTATTTTTAAATTCAATAATATTTTAATAAAATATTATTACTTAATTAATTTTTATTAAATATAAATGATCGTATAATTTTAACAATTTTGATTTTTATTATGTTTTGAAAGCCGTTTTTATCAAAACCCATAAATTTTTTATAAATATTGGTTTTTATTTTAAAATTAATCATTCACATTTTTAGAAAAAAATTATGACAAATATAAATTATTTTTGGAATCAAGACATCAAAATTATCCAATGGTAAATGTTTCATAATTTCATGAATGTTGATTTTTTTGGGTAAAAATTAAATACTTTTTAATTATATAATTAGTTTTATGACATCATAATGATCCAATAGTGATGTAATAAAATACAATAAATGATTTTTTCAGCCAATATATGTTTTACCATTAATATAATGTGATTTTTGGTTTTTTTTAATTATTTTACAATGCTTTAGTGGACCCTCCAAGACTTATAAAATATTTTTTCTTTTTAAATTAATTTCCTTGAGAGTGTGACCCACCACCACAAAAGAAAGCCTAATATTTATAAGAATTTCACCATTGGACTTATAAAATAATGTTTCCACTACCCTTTTAGAAAACCATGGTCAAAAAACATGGGTTGGTTTGTGGTTTTGATTAGTTTAATGTGTGGTTCCCAACACCTAAATAATAAATAATTCTCTCTCCTTTCCTATATAAACCCACCCAAGTTTCAACATCCTCTTCACTCAGATCGTTTTAAGTTCGTTAAAACTCTGCCATCCTCTCTCTAAAATCCTCTTGAGGCACCTCAAGCTCCCATGAAACCTCTCTCAAGACTCTCCTAAGCCTTTCGGATCACACTTCCAAGTAAGGGGTTTCTTCCTTTCATATTTTTACCCAAATTTCATTATTTTGTTATGCCCTTTTATTTTCAATTGAAAATGTTTGGGTATGATTTCAAACCTCCCCCATACTACCCTATTTATGTTTTAAGGATTATATACCCCTTTCTATCTCATTAATGCCTCCCATATACACCCGTTATCATGTCGATGTTCCGTAAGAAATTTATCTCTCCTCATTTACATTCAAGCAATTATTTTATATTATAAATCAAAAATTCCATTACTTATGTTGGGACATGTATCTATATGACTTAATTATGGTAAATTTTATGTATATATGATGAGACACCCATTTATCTCTTATTAACCATTTTTAAGAATTCTTATGTCACGTATTTATGCTGCCGAAATTGCACCGTGATTTTCCAAGGCAATGTCATTGTGCTGTGAATACCATGCCCATTTCTCTATCAAGGGTATTCACCTTTATAAATGTTTACTTATTTTTTATTGAGTTTAATTTATGAATTACACATTCTTTTATCATAGAATAAATGATGATATTTAATGATTCCATGTTGTATGATCCATGTGGCACACTTATGCATGAAATGAAATGTTTAAGAAGGGTGTGCCCTAATAGTGCTCCAATGCATTGGGTAAAGATTAGTATCATGATACATCAAGTGCAGTGAGGCTTTAGTCATGCTAATTCAAGTAAAATGAGGTTTTACTCATGCTACAAATTCAATTATCCTTATATCATTCTAATACCATGTTAAGTGTTGTTTCCATATTTCCATGTTGTGATAATCATGATTTATAATGTCTTTATGTTCATTTTACTTTTATGCTCCATTGATATGATTATTTCCTAACATGTATTGTATGCTTCATGTTATGCCTTGTTAACTCCCTTAATAGGCTTTATAACTCACCCTTTCCTTATGCATGTCCTCGGGTTACCCCATGCAATGCTAAGTACGAGGGAATGTAGTGGTCATGTAAAGGAAGTTTTCTATAAATATGTTGTGTTTCATGTTTTAAGTTATTATGTAATGTTTATAATCCCCAAATAAACTATACATCTAGATCTTCCATGTTTTAATAAGTGAAAAGTTTATGTAATAAATCATGTTTATGTGTGTAATAGAGTAGGGTTGTTATAGTTGGTATCAGAGGGAGGATTAGTTATTTTTGGGATTAGGATTAGAAAACCCTAGTGAAAGCATTAGGGATAAGATTAAGAATAATAAGAACATCCCTAAATTTTGGTGATTATTGAGTAATTTTTTTATCAATCAAATGCATCCCTTTCTAGATACAATAAGGTAGATGCGACTCTATCACAGATGTACCTAGGAGTGAAAACTTTGACAAAGAGTCTCAGGCATGACCCGGGGTATCCTGGTACACAACAACGGGCATTGCTGCACTCTTGGTTACGACACTCTCGGGGGATATTCTTTGGTAAATTCATAAGCTTACTATGAACCATTATTAAGGGAATTAAAAAAATACCTATAAGAATATATATTGGGAAGTAGATCGTATATAACATAGATTGAAGCCTATAAATTCATAAGTTATGGAAATAAAAGTTATTTATAAGTCATCTATTTTTTCCCTTGGATTACCCTTTATGATTTACCCATAAAACTACTTTTATTCTATCCAATGGCCTATAATATGAGTACATGGGCTAACAACCAATGAAAATATCAATGTGATGACTGTTTTAATGAGATGCTCAATCTAGGGGGAGCGGGAATCGCGAACTTTGTCACAATACTCTCTCAGTTAACTCAAGATTTGAATAGAAACATGGGTCAAGAGGAATGTTCAACCCCCCCCCCCCAGAAAGAACAATCCACAATTGAGAGCTTTATGAGACAAATGAATCCTGCTTTTAATGGATCATTCGACCCCTCGATTTTTGAACAATGGATCAACTCCATTGAAAATATCTTCTTTATCTTTCAATGTTTCGAACAAGAGAAGGTTCTTATGGATGATTATCATATGCATGGTGATGTTTATCAATTGTGTAAATTGATCAAAAATATGAAGCTAGAAAAGGATATTGAGGCGTTGTAATGGAAGGATTTTTAGAAAATGTTTTTTGATAAATATTTTTTGTGCACCCTCCGATATAAGTTGTAAAGGTAATTCCTTGACCTTAAGAAAAAAAGATGACATATCCATCAGAGAGTATGAGGAAAACATCACAATTCTTGCATGATATGCCTCCATCTTTTTATTTACCCCAAATTAGAGGTTTACCTCTTCTTTGGTGGGATGAAACCTGGCCTATGGAAAGCCCTGGCGATCTGTGACTTTGATAGCTATGAAGAAATTTTCTGATGTACCCTAAAAGTCGAAATGGAGATCGGAATATACCAGGGGTATCATGGGGATAAGAATCATAAGTTGGTCTTCAATTCTGGGGGTCCAATGGATAAATCCAATGGTGATAAGAATATCCAACACCCCACTGGCCAATGGTGCAGAAAGAAGCACCCCAGAAATTCCTTGAAAGGGGTGAGGAAATGCTTTTGGAGTGGAAGAGAAGGGCTCCTAGCTGTTAACTGCTAACAAGAGAAACCCACAACTATGATAGAGGAGAGTAATGATTCATTTGACCCTCAATGTGTTGTTCATTAATTCAAATGTAAAAAACCAAGGCACCTTGAAAATCAATTCCCTAAGATAAGGGTTTTCAGAGGCAACCAACAACCTCCAATGAAGCAAGGGAGATCTTTTTCCATCACTACGACCGAGGTGAACTGCGACAACGAAGTGGTGATAGGTATGCTAGTTATTCAATCAAGAATAGAAAATATACATTTTTATTCTAATTCTACGCATTATTTTATAGCCTGAAAGTTTAGTATAACAATCCCAACACCACCAAAAATCATGTAAGTAATGAAGTTAGTGAGTAAGGAAAACGGGGAAATAATTGCATCCCATGAATATAACTCCTCCCCTTTCATAATGTGGGGACTAAACTTCCTGGTGAACCTCTTAATACTCCCTCTGGGGGAATTTCATTCAATTCTTGGCATGGATTGGTTTTATTATATAGAGCTGACATAAATTTCTATGAAAGGGAAATAACTCTCCATATTGAGAATCGACCCTCGATTCTATACAAGTGCAAGGAGGAAGATGAATCTTCTTTCGCATCATCATCTCAAGTGTGGATATTACTACCCTATGATCACACATATCTAGATAATATGATTGAGTATAATGAAGTAACCGTCCTTGGTGACTTTTCTATTGTGAGGGAATTTTTGAAAGTTTTTCTCAATGAATTGTCTGGTCTTCCTCCTAGAAGAGATGTTGAATCCTCAACTAACCTTATACCTGGGGCATTACCAATATCTAAGACTCCTTGTGGAATGGATGTTGTGGAGATTGTAAATATGAAGAAAAAACTACTGGATAATCTGGATAAAGGATTTAGACGCTCAAGTGCTTCACTATTTGGTGAACCAATCCTCTTCATCAAGAAGAAGGATGGGTCCATGCGTGTCTGCATTGATTATCGTGAGCTCAAAAAAATCATGATAAGGAACATGTATCCTCAGTCACGAATTGATGACTTGTTCGATCATCTACGTGGATAAAAATACTTATCCAAGTTAGATTTTAGGTTGGGATATTACCAAGTATGGGTGAAGAAGGAGGATATCACCAAGAATACTTTTCGTACAAGGTACGGGCACTATGAATTTATAGTAATGCCTTTCAGACTCACTAATGCTCTAGAAATATTCACTGATTTGATGAATAGAGTCTTTGGAGATTACCTTGATAAATTTGTGGTATAATCTATAGGAGATATTCTCATACACTCCAAAATCAAGGAGGATTATGAGGAGTATATAAGAACTGTACTAGAGACCTTGCGAAAGGAGAATCTCTATGAAAAGTACAACAAGTGTGAGTTATGGTTGAAGGGGGTATCATTCTTGGTCCATATCATCACAAGAAATGGAATATCTTTCGATCCCTCTAAGACAGCTATAATAGAGGGATGGATGAGGACAACATTGATAATGGATATTCGAAGTTTCTTGGGGTTAACTAGATATTATCGCTAATTTGTGAGAAATTTCTCATGATAGTCCAACCCTATTACCAAGCTAACTCAGAATGGAGTAAATTTTTCTTGGAGTGATGAATGCAAAGGGAGCTTCAAGGATTTAAAAAGGAGGCTTATCACTATGTTCTTTCTCACACTACCCACAAGTGGAGAACTTTTTGTGGTATTTAGTGATGCTTTGAAGAAGGGCATGGGTTGTGTGTTGATGTAGAATGAAAATGGAATTGCCTATAGTTCAAGGAAATAGAATATTCATGAAAAAACAATGCAACACATGATATGGAGTTGTTTGTAGTGATCTTCACTTTAAAAATTTGGTGGAATTACCTATTTGGGGAGAAGATTGAAATATATATGAAACACAAAATCCTCAAGTATATATTCATGTAGAAAGAGTTGAATGTGTTCCAACGAAGATGGTTAGAGCTAATCAAATACTATGACTACTCAATCCATTACCACCATGGTAAAGTGAAAAATGTGAAGGATTCTCTAACTAGAAAGGACGTAGAAATTCTATCATTGATGATAATTGAAAAGGATCCAATCTTTTTAGATTTTATTATGATAGAAATGAGAATCATAAAGAAGGGAACATCATCAATCCTTTCACAAATTATTGCTCAATTGTCACTTTTGTAATGTTTAATGCATACGCAAAAGGATGATGATGGAATTTAAAAGAAGGGGGAAACTATCAGAAAAGGGAAATCCTCGGATTTCAATTTCAATGAAGAAGGAATTGTGAGATTTGGGTTAAGACTATATGTTCCATCGAATCCAGAGTTAAAGAAGGAACTTTTTGATGATGCACATAGTTTGAATCTCTCCATTCACCAAGGAAAAACAAAGATGTATTGAAATCTTTAAGATCATTAATAGTGGAATAACATGAATATGGACATCGATGAGTATACTTCAAAGTGCCTGGTATGTTATAAAGTGAAGGATGAGAGGTAGAAGTCTATGGGGATGATGCAAATATTACTCATACTAGCATGGAAATGGGATAATATCACGACATACTTTGTCACCGTACATCCAAAGATATCAAAAGGAAAAAAAGCTATATTGGTTGTTGCAGATCATCTTACAAAGACTTCACACTTCATTTCTATTCAGGAGGATATCTCACTGGTTCAAATGGAACGGATATACATCAAAGACGTGATAAGGCTTCATGGAGTACAACTATCTATTGTATCTTATTGAGATCCAAGATTCACCAATAAGTTTTGGAAGAGTATTCAACATAATCTGGATACTGATCTGAACTTAACTACATCTTATCATCCTCAAACTGATTTCCAATCTGACCAGACTATCCAAAAACTTGAGGACATAATGAGAGTGTTCTCAATGTACTTAAAAGGATGATGGGATCAACATCTCCCTCTTCTTGTGTACTCATACAATAAAAATTCCCACTAAAGAAATAAAATGGATCCTTATGAAGACCTGTATGGGAAGAGGTGAAGAACACTGACATGTTGGGACGATGTTGGGGAGAGAAAATTCCTAGGTCCATAAATGGTTGAAGAAATGGTGGACAAGGTTAAGACCATAAAAAATCACATTAAAGATCCTCATATTTGACAATAGATCTGTGATAATAATCATTTATGACACCTAGAGTTTGATGTTGCAGATAAGGAATTCATCCATATATCATCGTGGAGGAGATTTATGGGATTTGGGAAGAAGGGAAAGCTTATTCCAAGGAACATTGGCCCTTTTGAGATCCTTGATTGCATTGAATCAGAGGAAGATTGACTAGAACTCCCACCGAACATATCTCAAGTACATGATGTATTCCATGTATCAATCTTGAGAAAGTACATACCTGACCAATCACATATACTCAATCCATAGGTGGTACCATTGGAGAATGACCTCTCCTCTGAGGAGAAGCTGGTGAAGATCATAGATCATAGGGAAAAAGTTCTACAAAATAATATAATTCCCCTCATCAAGGTGTTGTGGAGAAACTAAATGTTTTAAGAAATAATGTGGTAATCAGAGAAAGTGATGAAGTAGAGTTACCCACATCTATTTTAGTTTAGGAAAAATAAATTTTGAGGGTGAAATTTCTTAAGGGGGGAAGACTATAATGACCAAATCTTTTATTAATGGAAATTCATCTTGTTCTAATTAAATGTCTTATTATATAAAATGATAATATAACATATGCACTTCTATGGATTTATGTTTTTGGATTATAAAATACCATAAAAAATTGTGATCATTGCTAATATAGACATTAAACAGTAATCACATGATTAGTATAAATATAGGGCTTTAACAAATCCAATTTACTCAAACAAAGAAAGTGATGGCCTCATCCAGTAGAATTGCTCCATACGAAGCCCATTTGTTGGAGCTCGTAAAAGAGGTGGCACCATTGGGCTTCACTCTTGACCAAGCGCAAGCCAAGCTTCAACATGTTAATCTCGAATGGAACCACCTAAGGGAGAAGTTGAAGTTGATAGAGATTACCACCTGAGTGATGTTATCTGAGACACCACAAGAGTATGTCACCATCGCACACCTTACCCTTCGGTCATATGCGGGTGTTAAAAGGGGTTTTATAATGAGACCCTTGTACTATTATTATGTACACCATTTTTGTACAGATAATATACTTCATTTTATTATTGTTACTTTATATATAGTTTCTTAAATAAAAAATAGAATTTTTAGTTAATTAAGAAATCTATTTTGATGAATTAATAGATTTTTGAATTAATTAATATTTTAATAAAATATCATTACTAAATAACTTTTTATTAAATATAAATGATTGAATTTTTTTTACAATTGTGATTTTTATTAAGTTTTTAGAGCCATTTTTATCAAAACCCATGAATTTTCAATAAATATTTGTTTCTATTTTAAAAGTAAAAAATTAAAATATTTAGAAAAAAAATTTAGTTAAAATAAATATTATTTTTGGAATCAAGACATTGAAATTATCCAATGGTTAATTTTTTATAATTTTCCAAGATAGTCGAATTTTTGGGTAAAAATTAAATACCGTTTAATTATATAATGTGTTTTATAACATCATAATGACCCAATAGTGATGTAATAAAATACTATAAATGATATGTTAGGCCAATATATGTTATAACATTAAAATAATGTGATTTTAGGTTTGTTTGATTTATTTTACAATGATTTAGTGGACCCTCTAAGACTTATAAGACATTTCATCTTTTTAAATTGATTTCCTTGAGAGTGTGACTCACCTCCGCATAAGAAAGCTAATATTTTAAAAAGTTTGAAAATTGGCCTTATAAAATAATTTTTTCCACTTGCCTTCATAAAAAACCATGTGAAACCCATTGGATGGTATGTGGTTTTTATTATTTTAATGTGTGGTGCCCAGAACCTAAATAATAAAGAATTCACTCTCTTTTCCTATATAAACCCACCCAAGCTCCCACTTTCTCTTCACTAAAAGCCTTTGGATTTCATCCATCCTATGACCTATATTCTCTATAATCCTCCCAAGGTTTCCCAATCTCTCAATAATCCTCTCTCAAGCCACTCCCAAGCCGTTGGGATCACACTTATAAGAAGGGATTTCTTCCTTTCTCATTTTTTCTCAAATTTCATAATGTTGTTATGCCCTTTTATTTTTAATTAAAAATGTTGGGGTATGATTTATCACCTCCCCCATAATGACCTATTTATGATTCAATGATTATATACCCATTTTCTCACTCATTAATTCCTCCCATGTACACCTGTTACCATGCCGAAATTCCATAAGGAATTTCTCTCTCCTCATTTACATTCAAGCAATTCTTTTGAATGATGAATCTAAAATTCCATTCCTTATGTTGGGAAATGTATCTATATGACCCAATTACTGTAAATTTCATGTACATATGTTGAGACACCCCTTTATCTCTCATCAAACATTTTTAGGAATTCTTATGTCACGTCGTTATGCTGCCGAAATTGCACCCTGATTTTCCAAGCCAAAGTCATTGTGTTGTGAGTACCTTGCCCATTTCTCAATCAAAGGTATTAAACATTATGCATGATTACTTATTGATTATAGAGTTCAATGTATGAATTCCACATTACTTTATCCTAGAATAAATAATTATCTTTAATTATTCCATGTTGTATGATCCATATGGATCTCTTATGCATGAAATGAAATGTTTAAGAAGGGTGTTACCTGATAGCGCTCCAATTCATTGGGTAAAGATTAGTATCATGATACGTCAAGTGCAATGAGGGTTTACTCATGCTAATTCATGTTCAATGAGGGTTTACTCATGAAACATGTGCAATGATCCTTGGCTCATACTAATACCATGTTAAGTGTTGTTTCCACATTTCCATGTTGTGATAATCATGCTTTATTATGCCATTATGTTCATGTTTCTTTTATGATCTGATGATATTCCTATTTCCTAACATGTATTTTAATCTTCATGTTATTACTTTTTTAGTCCCTTACTGGGCTCTATATCACACCCTTTCCTTATACATGTCCTCAGGTTATCCCATATAATTCTAAGTACGGGGGAGTGTATTAGTAATGTAAAGTAAGTTTTCAATAAAGATGTTGTGTTTAATGTTTTAAGTCGTTATGTAATGTTCCTAACCCCCAAAGCCAATAGACCTCTAAATATTCCATGTTATATCAAGTAAATATTTTATGTAATAAATCATGTTTAATTGTGTAATAAAGATCAGGGTTGTTATATATCCATTTTATGATCCTTCTTTCAAGATATTTATGGTTCATAAAAAATTATATCGATAAGGTAATTTTGTATCAATTTTCCTTCTTTGAGATACATGGGATGTTATGAACCTATATTTTTCTATGGTTGGTATATACCAAACTTTGACATGTCATATCATGAATATCCATATTTAATGATATTTTAAACTTCATGTAATGTTATTATATCATGTGTATTATGATTTAATGTTACTAAGTGGTAATAGTTTATTTCTATAGTATCACAGATTATCAGGATTGATTATGGTTATGCTTCCATTGATTAATTCTTATAATCCATCACTCAAGAGGATTAATTAAATTTATTATTTTCTTTACATTAAAGATATTTTTACGTATAGGTACCATTTTTCAATATTTGTTACATAAGATAATTAAGTGAGTGTTTTTAAGAAAAGTTGACTTTATTTATCATTTCTGTTAGAAATCTGTGTTATTTCAAAACTGTGTTTTTTTATTAAAAAAATCAAAATGTTTTATGTTTAAAATTTGTTTTAAATGAGTCTTAAATTTTACTTTATATGTTTAAAAAAAATTTAATGAAAATTATTCAAATGATATTATGTTTTTTTATAGGTTTTTATATACATTTTCTAGAAATGGGGGTTTAAAATGATTTCAATAAATCCTCATATGTTTCCAAGGTATTTTCAAAGAAAATGGTTTTAAAAGTAATAAATTCTTTAAAAATATATTTTCAAAGATTAAAACATATTTTCCTAGGGAAATGTTTTAAATTAAATTGAAAATATTTATTTATAATAAAATGGGTTTTGAAATTGTTTTTTGAAAAAGGATTTTCAACAAAAGGATAATTTAATGGACAAGTGTTCCATGTGATCATTAAAATCATTTTCCATCTAAGATGACATAAATTGTTATATATTATGCTTTAGTATACACATGATCTAATAATATAATTCATAGTATTTTTTAAATGTTTTATTTTTTATAGAATGATGTTTATCAAACACCTTAATCTTCCATGTGTTATATGCATTTGAAACCCTCTTCTTTTCAAAGTTTATGCTTTGATGAATTGATTATCAGACCTATCTATTTTACATAGGTGATGATATGATTAAATTTTTATGATACCCATTTCATTTAATGGGTAATGATATGATGTTTTTTAAAGCTATCTCTTGTTATGGGTCATGATATGATGAATGTTTTATTATCTTGTGGAACATGTATGTATATTTTTATTATGCGATGTTTTAGACATTTATCTCCCTCCAATTAATTGGGTAATGATTTATATCTCATGAGATAATTATGAGAATCAATTAGATCGGCTTGATCCACAATGGAAAAATGGGGAAACCTGGTCCACTATGGGAAGGTGGGGAAACTCGATCCCCAATGGGAAGACGGTGAAACCCAATCAGTTTCTAGGAATGAACTGCAGATAGGGATGGTGATGTAGGTGTAGTCCCCATGAAGATCCCTTTAATATTTTTATTAAAAACCATGACTTATAGTTAATGATAATACATGTTTATGTGACCCCCAGAATTCCATGTATTATTCATATGTTATGCTTTTATGGCTTAATACCTTGATTCAATTTTTAATTATGTATTACAAGATACCAATATTTATGTCATGATTCATGTTTTTGATATGCAGGGTATGATCTCTTAACTTTATGATCACATTTTCATACTCTTATTATCATATTTATTCTTACAAATCACTGTTGATTCTTACTGATAATCTGAGATCACACATTTCTTATGTTTTCTTTCCCCATGTTATGATGAAAGGTTTTAAGTAGAATTACTAATGTTTAGGATCATTGTGGGGAATATTGATGATATTTCACAAAGATAAAATATTTTGTTCCATGTTTCCAAATACACTAAACTGTTACGGTCCTTGGGCATGTAATTTTTTAATGTGCTGAATATTCATCTAAAATTATGTAATATCCATATATGGTAATCCAACATCATTATATTTGGTATGAAATTAAAAATTTAGTCATCCATTAGAAATTAGGATGAGAAATATTTAATGAGATTCATAGGGATATTTCTAAGGATATATCTTGGGTTGTCTCTAATGATATGCCTAAGGTTTTATAGATTAAATAAGGTGCAATAATTTAGACATCCTATGAGTGATTTTTCATGATTTCTTTGTTTTACACTATAATAAGTGTATCTTATACTATTATTTATGGTTTTAGTCAATGGATGTATCTAGAATGAATTGGGTTAACATTGAATGTGGCAGAAAGTTTATTAATGAGAAGTAAAATGGGATGGTCACTAGAGTAAATGATGTTCTGATAATTCCTAGTTATTTTCCATATAAATTTATTAACAACTTGAACCTTAACCAAATCCTATAATTTCCATAGAATATAAGTACTTCACTAAGATTTCGGGTAATGAAGACCGTGGAGTAAAGACGATCTAGTTTTATTGGTTCCATGAATGTGATAATAAACACTAAAGTTAATGTATCAAAGGAATATGAAGATGTTTTGACTTTGGAAAAGAAGGACACAAGTCAAATAACTACAAAGGGAAAATGGAACTTTTAGTTAACACACTAGATTGAAATATTTTTATCCCTAAGGTTTTATCAATAGTTGAATGTTTTATCTGTGGAATGTATGGGAATTTTTCAGATCATTGCCTTAATGGGGAATCTCATGATGTTATTCAACAAGTTAGTATATGTAATGGGTTTTATATTGATGATGAAGATTTTAGAAAATAAATATGAAAGTTATTTGTTATTTTAATATTATTATTTATAAAAATTATTAATTTGAGTTTGATTAATGTTTAGGAAATATTCTTATTTCATATTTTAGGAAAGCGGTATTAAGGAATACGATGATCAATCCTTGTTAATATTTTAAGGATGAAGTAGAATAATCAAAGTGTTTATATATTAGGAAAAATAATTATAAATTATAAATTATATTTGTATTTTTTTTCATTTATGTTTTTCATAAGGATCTACATGAATATATTGAATGGTTCAGATATACTAGTAAATTTATTTAATTGTAAGGTATTATTCATGGAAAACACATGATTAAGGAAAATGTAACCTTTAATATGTTATGAATGACTAGATAATGATTTTTGGATAAAGATATGTTGGATATTAATAAGTTGGATGGTACTGATTATGTTGGAAAATATTAAGGATTCATTAACAAAGTGGTCTATGTTATCATTGATAAAGTCTATAGAATTTTTAGATTTAAGGAAAATGTCCAACAAACTTTGGAATAAGGAAAAATTCATGTTTTCAATATTTTTTTTAATTCAATTTATTACCAAGTTTAATTATAACACACAATGAAGTTATTCACATTCATTGTATGTGACAACTAAGAGATACATTATGATATATAGGGTATCAATGTTAATAATATTTTGATAAATTTATGACATTCATCTAATGTTTTTGAATTTCATATTTCAGAATGGTTATAAGGATAATCATTTATGGAAATGATTATGCTGAACTATGGATGATGTGTTAAATCTAAACATATGACTTCCCCATATGAAGACTTATCCATATTGGATAACTTGTGTAATATTTTAACTAGATATAGAAGTAATAACTATTTTATATTTTTTGATCTGTCTGTTTTTTAGGCATTAAAAATTCACCTTCAATTTCTTTGAATAAGAGTAAAATATTAAATTAATCAAGGTGAAACAAAAGGGTAATATTGTTCTTATTAAATGTAATGAAATAAATAAAGTATTTATTCTCATGAAAATTCATTAACTCTAGAGAAAGTATATTGAAACCTAAATTTTATCCAAGTACATTGTTTTTTGATAAATCAATTGGTATCATGAACCTTCATAGAGGGGCCCATGTCATGACTACCCCAAGACCACCTCTGATAGGCCATGGGTAGAAAAGTATAACTGAGTGGGCATATCCCACTAATGGGAGTCATTTTTCAAATTACCTGCACATACACACACATATCAAAGCCCAAAATGCTGAAATATAAAAACAACAAGTAAACAATGAATGAATACACTATGATCCCAACCATAGAGAAATATAGTAGGAAAATTTAAATTAAACAGCGCTAGAATAAAATCCCACTAAAACAAAGAGTCTTTAAAAGTGAAAACACGTGTTTCTAAAGCACACCCATAGAAAAACCTACCTAAAGAGTAGATGTAAGAAAACTATTTGAAGATGTAGGAGAACACCTTGTATGTCTGACATCATTAAGCACCAACTGGTCCTAACCCACCTAGAGCTCCATCAAAGTGTTGATCGTCTACAAAAGACACAACACATTCAGGAAAACCTATATAGGGGTGAGTAAAACAATACTTAATAAGACACCCTAAAACCACAAAGTAATACCATAGAGCAGAACATGAAGTATACAACAAATAAATACATGAGGTATAGTCATCTATATACTAGTATATGTCTATAACACATATACCAAGGATATACATATATACTCCTAACCATTTACAAAGTAAATAGGTAATTCATAACCAATCCCTACCACAAGATTTTACTCGAGGCACACTCATTATGGGAGAACTCACTCCTTGATCCATGATATCATCAGAGACTCATGCGAAGAGGTCCTGCTAATTTGGGGCATACCCAAAGAGAAGAAAACTGGTCAAAGATCATACTATACAGAGAGGGGGTCCTTACCAAAGAATACCAATAGCCCAATTTTTATTATCCCACAACATAGGGTCTCTTTCTCATAGAATACAAACAACCCTACCAATGCATCTTGTAATGTAGGAGATCCTTCTTAGAGAATACCAACAATTCTCTCGATACGGACCACTAGATGGAGAACTAAAGTATTGCGATTAAGTTTCATGTCAATTCTCACATAATTCCATTAAGTGTGATAGAGAACCACTCCACTTCTATGGAGGGATACCATAACTCTATCCGGGACTTAACCTGTAGAGGGGACTACAATTTAATGATGTGGACATAATACCGTACTAAACCCTCAAGGAAATAACCATGGGAAACTCTACACCTATACTAATCTAATATAAAAACCCACTAAGCTATCAAAAAGGATTGTGTCATCATATGGGTCCCAACACCGTAGACGGTTTATCAAAAAATCCTTTCATTTGAAAGATATGGCCATTTTAGTGAAAATGTCCAACTCAGGTTCGGTCCAGGTCTAACCTGAACCGGCCCAGCTCGCTGGACTGCGTGCCTCCAGTGAATGGGTAAAACCAACACCTACGGAAACCCTGTGACCTAGCCAATGCGGGTTCCTCCAATGAAGCACCTATCCACACTCCAGCTCACCCCACGTCCCGTGGTCCCCCATCATCATATCCTTGGGACAACATTGTGGTTACCTGTTAGATCCCATTCCCACTAGCCACACCAGCCCAAATGTGTCCTCCTTTCATGTTCCCCCTCCTATGGCCACCCTACTGGTGGCCTTTCCATGTCGTCTCACTGTCTGCCTAGCCCGGCCCCCTAGACCCATGATGCCTTGCCTGAACTAGCCAAAGTCGTTGTCTCTTTCCACCGCCATGTACCACTGCCTTGTGCCTCTCTAAGTTGCTGCCTCGGCTAAGTTGTGCCACACCTTTACCATTAAACCTTTGAAATGTCATTGTGGCATCGGATCTATAGTATTTGTTTGTTCCCCCACGAATCTAAGGTGCAACAATCGTGAGCTCATAAAATCACAAAGAAGTAAAGAACATACAATGAAAGCGAGAGATCATGGGGAGAGAATAAATAAAAATAAACACTCAAACAATAGATCTTGGACTTTTCCATTTCTACCTCGATTTATTTTTGTTATAATAGAGAACATAGAAATAAGAATAACATAGATTCATCACCCGTTAAATCCTCAAAAATCAAACCCATCCTGCAAGAACGATCAAACTATGGGCCCACCTATTCATTTGCTGATCCATGTTCATCGTTAGTTATATGAACTGGGAAAGAAATAACTTAAAACATAATTCCCTACCTTATTGGGTTAAAATTACAAATAATAATAGAGTTGTGCCATGATCATTGGAAAAATAATTTGATTTTGTCATGGGTTGATCATCGATCCATGATCCTGTCATCATTCACCAATGTAAATCCTCCAAGTTCTCACTAGATATTCTCCAGTATTCCCAAGGTTATGTAGATATCCCTAGGATTTTTTCATAATGATTCTTTTAAAGGAAATACTTACTATGTCAACAAAATAATTTATCTTTAAATTATTTAATAACGATTATGTCCTTTTCAGGTTTTTCCACAGAAGAATCGTGAAGAATAAAGTTAAGTCATGCCAAGGGAAAATTCCACATTACAAACTCAACTGTGGTATCATATTTACAATCTGAGTCTCTGTTCATGATTTATTAAAATTTTAAATTAAAATAATTCTTATTTAGTTATTTTATTTATGATTACATCCAAAAACTATCATTCACATTCCACCTGTTTCGGCTAATGTTAGGGATTGCTAAAGGTAAACCTGCTACTATTAACACAACGAATCCCTCGTATTTCTAATATGAGAACCCATTTTAGATTTATTCCTCTTTTTCATAAAAACCATGCACGTGTGAAATTAAAAACTTAACATTTTTCAACGAACTATTCTGGGCACAGTGGACCTCAAGATCACACGTCGTCTCATCACCTGGTCTCTGAATTTTCCAAAATAATTTCTAAAAATAAATTCATGAAAATTTGAGTCAATAAATTCTCCCCACTATACGGATTTATGTCCCTGAAATCCAAACCAAGGGCTAACCAAATAGATAAGTGTTCTGAGCATGAATCTGAGCCTCTTGCTCCCTTTTGTTGCCTAATATTTTTATGTTCCTCCACCGAATGCACACTCAAGGAAGTTATCACCCACGAATAATCCTCCCAAATCCTACCAAAAAATTAACATGCAATCTCGTATCATGCCCTTCATAACCTAAATGGCCCACTAAGTCTGGTTGTCCATTTGGGGGTAAAATGATGTTCTCAAGTGCAGTAGAGTCCCAAAAGCATCCCAAAATCCCTTCCACAACTAGGATATAAGGTGATTATAATCATCTAAAACTATCATCAAAGGGACTCCAGGGAGTATAACTATATCTTTCACATAAAGGATTCTCATGATCTCTACTGATCTCTACTCTAAAAATGCTAGGAAGTGGGCCAACAAAGTGATTTGGTCAACAATAACTCAGATAGTATGGTGTCCCCTAGACATAAGTGGTAAAACCATCATGAATTCTATAAATATCACATTCCCCTTCCATTCTATCACCTCATGGTGTTGAGTCAACCCCACTAGAACCTAGTTCTTGGCCTCCACATACTGACAAGTGAGGCATCGAGAGACAAACTTTACAACCCCCTTCTTATTTACAGACTACCTGAACTGTTATTAGAGGGCCTGGTACATCTTCAACCCACCTGGGTGTATCCTCAAAGGGGGTGTATGGAACTCCCTCAATACCTAATCCTTTATTTTCACTAGTACCATTGTGTATCCTCACAAAAGGATGATGTCCTCCCAACCTTTGGAATATCCATCCGGGGCATGCCAAGTGGGCATCTGAGCATGTAAAGTCTCATAGTCGGTATCTCCGAGTTGTGACTCCCTGACAAGATATAACATTTTAGGGGTGAAAACCATTGACTGAAGATAAGCTTATCCATATCCATTCACAATAGATATCTATAATGAGTCCAACTACTTCGATGCCCCATTCAATATTTGGGAATTGGATCACCTGCTAAGAGCATCTTCCACTACATTCTGCTTCCCAGGGGTATAGATAATCTCATATTCATAGTCCAATAGGGACTCTAGACATAGCCTCTATCTCAAGTTCATATCCTTCGGAGATAAAATATACTTGAGACTCTTGTGGTTAGAGTATACTATAAATTGTTCTCCATTCCGGCTGTGTCTCTACATATTCAATGTGAAGAATACCGCTGCTAACTCAATATCATAGGTCCCATAGTCCTACTCATGTGGTTTTAACTATCAAGAACCATAGTAAATCACCACTTACCACTACATTAGGACACAGCCAATCGCAGCTCCTGACACCTCAAAGAACACCACATACTTGACACCCTTCTCTATCGATCTCAATATATAAGCGATCGTCAATCTGTACCTCAACTGTTGAATACTCTCCTTCAACTTATCCATCCACACAAAAGGATACCACTTTCATGTCGATACTATCAAATATGTTTCTAATATATAAAATTTTTGGTAAAAACCTCTGATTGTACCTAGCCATACTAAGGAAACTTCGTACCATGGAAATACTCCAGGGTGGTTCTAAAGCAAGCACAACCTCTATCTTTGCTGAATCCACTACAACCCCAACCTCTGAAATGATGTTTCATTGAAAATAAACCTCTCATATCCTGAACTGACACTCTGAGAGCTTCTCATAAATATAGTTCTCTAATAGTGTGTTTATGACCATTCTCAGGTGTATTGTGTGCTCCTCCTCAGATAATGAGTACACTAAGATGTCATCAATGAAGACCACCATGAACCGGCCTTTATAAGGCTATAAGGTCCTATTCATGAGTCCCATGAACACTATTGGGGCATTATTCATGCCAATAAACTTCACCAAGTACTCCTAGGTGATATACTAACATCTAAATGTTGTCTTCCATATATCCTCTGCTCGTATGCAAATCTGGTGATAGGAAGATGTGAGGTCAATCACTAAGAACCACTTTGCTCCCTTCAGCTGATTGAAGAGGTCATTGATCCTCAATAGTAGGTATTTGTTCTTCATAGTCACCTAATTCAGGAAACGTAAGTCCACACATAACCTCATTCTTTTGTCTGCCTTATTGGAAAACAAAAATGGGGATGCCCAGGGTGAAATGATGGGTCTCACAAAACCCTTCCTCTACAAGTCATCCAACTATACCCTCGACTCATGAAGATCTATGGGATCTATATGATATTACATTATAAATATATGTTCCATACTAGGGTAAATATCAATACAAAATTCTAACTCCATGTGAGGTAGTAATTTAGGGAAATCATAGGGAAAGAAGTCATCATACTCCTCCACCACTACAGGAAACCGAGTGCTCATATCTTCCACTAAAATTTGGGTGAGGCTAGGAAAGTGATTAGTAATTGGATGCAACCTCTAATAAGTGAGTCCATCCCACACTACTTATATATTATTTTCACTATGTAAAGAAAACTTAGTCCCATCAATGCAGTCAAAATTCACTCTGTGCCAAAAATATTCAATATGAGCAAAGACTATGGATAACCACTGCAAACTGAGAATGATGTCGTAAAGCCTCGACGCCACTACCAATATATCCCAACTAAAACTCTCACATCCAAGAGTAATGTCACACTATCATCACAAGTGTGTTATCATCGAATCCCCTCCCTTATAAGTTTATAAACATAAGTAAGAGTCAATGGTTCCACAAGAATCCATGAGTCTCGAACAAGTTTTGTGGTAAGAAAATAATGACTAGTAAATGTGTCTATTAAAACTACAAATAAGGTGGAAAATATATAGATAATATTGTGTATCATCCCTAGATCCTTGGAATCATAATCCTCCAACATCTGAACTTGGCCTTGTCTCTATCCACCAGCTCCCAGATCCTGTTTTTGATCACCTGGGGGTGGTGGTTGTATCATATAAAAAACTAGACCACGTAATGCCACTCTCCCAAATCCTCTACCAAGTCTTCTACCCTATAGATATTCCTTAACCTATCAATGTCTCTTCCTCTATGGTCCCTTATATAACGACCCGTACTTTACATACATTGTTACTACTTCAAAATTGAAGCACACTTATTACAACATATGACAAAACCACAAAGGACCGTATAGGTATAGTGTCTTTAGAAACTGGGAAACATAAACAACTGGTTCATAAATCTTCTACAGTGCCTCCCATTTATTTCATCATATCTAGGGTCCCTTTTAGCATATTCTACTTAATATCCATCTTCCTGACCTGGGGAAAAGAAAACATAAAAGGGTGAGCTCAAATGCTCAGCAAGGGAAATAAAGGAAATAAAAATCATATCATATCTTTTTTAAAAATCATAACCTGCAAAAGAGATCATAAAATCTTAATAAATCATAGAAGTGAAAATGAGATCCCCATAATCATAACATGAAACTTGAAACTTTGTGGCATGCACACATAATCATGGAAAATCATTTCTTGTTAGTCTTGACTCATTGCCAAGACCATCTTAGTGGACAAAGTCCCTTTCTGAACCGAGTTCACTCCTCGTTTTAGTCCTGTATCACTGAACCGAAATAACATTCCGTTCCAGCCATGTCTATCTCATGAGATATATAATCTTTACCCAATGCATTGGAGGGAGATATAGGTCCCACCCATCTTATAATGAATCCTTTCTTATGTGTGCCACATAATCATAAAACATACATCATTGCATAACACATGTAACAAAAATGGGATTCTTGAAACATCATGACATCATAAATCAATTCATATAAGATAAAGGAATTCGTAAACATAATTCCATAACAACATAGTCAAAACAATGTAAAAATATGGATAGAAACAGAACCCTTTATTATCTTAGATGGAAAATAATTTTGATAAAACACTTGAATTGAATTCTTGAGGAAAATATCCTTTCTTCTTCAAAATCAATTTCTTTTCACAAAACATCATGCAATTTTAAAAGAAAGAGATTTTATTGAAAATAGTCATGAAATATTATATAGGAAGCTTCATGAAAATAAGGCTTTATAAAACAGTAGAAATCCGTTCGTGCCGTATAAGTTAAAAAAAACATTCTTCGTACTTTTGTCGGAAAAGTCAAAAAAGTACCTCGTACGGAATAACGACAAAAGATTCCTTTCATATTCTTTACTAAAAACTCACCTAAGGGTAAAATTGGATTTAAACTATTGCAAGTGGATAGAAACAATATTACATATTGAGGGAACATGGATGTGGATGATAAAATACACCCCAGTAAATACTTACGAATAAACAATCTCGGATAAAAATGAGATTGTGATATTTCCCTTACCTTAGGTCCGATTTGCTTTGTTCGTGTTCGAAGCTCCTGTATAATGGTTTAAATAATGTTATTGACTTATTCCAGAATCATACATATTGATATGAGATCATATATGGTCATATTATTAGCTTCTTGTTAGTAATATTTCATTGTTACTTGTTACTCGGGTCTTTATAACTTTTTGTTCTTATGCGTGTTTTGTCGAATAAATTCTTATTCTTATCTTTAGGTTATAGATAATTCATTTCCAGAATGGTATTAGTGTAGTATATACCATATTTATTCATTCAATTCATTTATATAATCATTATGAAATGAAGATCATGTAGAACGAGTCGCATCACATCGTGGAGACGGTATTCCGTACGTACGCACGAGTGATGATATCGTTCCTATGATCATGGAATTGTATTGGAGTATATATATATTATTTCAGTATCAATATTACTTCATAATAATCATATATAGTTACTCATTACACCATTATACCCATCCTTGTAAGGTGATGGTGGAAAAATAGATTACACCACGGCGTGGATACGGTATTCCGTACGTACGCACGCGCGGTGATTTCATTTTTCCGTAGGATGGATAGAAGGTGAATTAGGGTTGTTTCATATTTATAATAACATATCAGTATGTAAGTAATACTGATGTTATTACTTTGTCATGAAACAACTAAAGAAGTAGAAGTTGAAGAAGAAAGAAATTGAAAAGATCGGTAATGGATATTACCTCTTCTTTGGAACGCCTCTTTGAATCCTCCACTTAAGGAACTAAGAGTGGTCTTTGGAGAAGAACAGGACCTCTAGGACTATTCTAGGGAAGTGGAGAGGAGGAAATGGCAGGGGTTGGCCGAGCTTGAGTGCTCAATTTGGTGTGAGGAGGAGGGGGAGGAGGTGCCCTTTTATAAGGGAGGAGAGGGGCACCTTAGGAATATCTCAAAATATTATTTTATATTAAAGTAAAAATCGGTTTATAATGGTTCCAAAGGGTCTTATTTCGAAGATAAAGTGGGGAAGGGTCGAAATCCTATCAACCAATAGGATTTAGACAAGTTTAGGGTATTATTTTAACCTTATCAATTAGATTTAACTCTAAGTTAAATAATTTAACTTTTACCATGTCTTTTTGTTTTCTTTCACTATATGGTTAATACACTTACTATAACATGCCAAACGAACCCCAAATTGTTTATTATTAATATATATATCCTTATCTAAGTCATTTGGCCGAACCTTATATTTTTAGGAATAAAATAACAATTAATAATATAATATTTGATTTAAAAACTATTTTGTGTCGATTTTGACACTATTTGATATATGATTTTTGTGAAAGTCATATCAGAATTATATGTTCGAACCAAGTTGATTAAATAAACAATAATATATCATAGTAACCTATAAAATTAGTGGAATTCATAAAAAGTCTTAAATTACATTTATTTTGGTATTTATATTATCAATTTTGTCAATATTTCATTAATAAGATAATTACTGCATCATCTTTGTGTTATAACTAAATTAAACTATTTGATGTCTAAAAATTACAAATAAAATATCACCATGTAGGAAATCTTTTTATCTTTCTAATAAATATTTACAATCGAATTTATCTTATGTATAACCCCATATTAAAAATGTTTTAGTAAATAAACTTTGATTTTAACTCTTTTAACCCTTCTTTAAATAAATTAATAATAAATGTCCTAATCTAATCCAAGTGGGCCTAAATGGTCATATTTTATTCCTAAGTTTGTTTTTGGTCGAATTACACTTGTCCAATAGAATTAGGACATGTGTTAGGGTAATATTGATATCATATTTACCCTTAGTTACCCTATTTACTATTAACCGCGGTAAAAAAAAGTAAAAAGTTACTATTCACCAAAAAAATTATTTTCATCTCATTGAACCACATTTTAGT
Source organism: Viscum album (assembly GCA_963277665.1). Lineage (NCBI taxonomy): Eukaryota > Viridiplantae > Streptophyta > Magnoliopsida > Santalales > Viscaceae > Viscum > Viscum album. The sequence continues at coordinate 1,100,361,528 of OY728139.1, forward strand.
CCTTGATATTAACCGTGTCTCTCGGATTTTCGAAATTCCATTCACAGAAGCGGTAAAATTAAGTTTTATGCAAAATTCAGTTTTTTTAACCCACCACTTAGTGGTTTCACTATTCATCAAAAATTGAAAGTTTTCAGAAAAATACCAAAATTTCACCCTAGGCTAATTCCGATATTCTGAGTCCAAAAATGAAGTCCATTTTGAAAAATAAAATTTATAAGATTTCAAAAAGTGGTTATTACTATTCATAACGGCTAGTTTTAATAGTATATTGTTGTTTAGTGAAACTCGGTATTGCGTACGACGCAAGCTATCGAGGAAGGTCGCGATTGCGTGTAAAGCAAGCCAAGCAAGTGTTGTGTAGAAAAAGATTCCTTTATATAACATAAAAGTCTCGGGTGTTACATTCTACCCCCCTTAAAAGAATTTCGCCCTCGAAATTCGTCACTTTGTAACAAACAGATGAGGATACTTCTCCCTCATCATATCCTCAAGCTCCCAAGTAGCTTCTTCAAGTTGGTGGTTCCTCCATAAAACCTTCACTAAGCGAGTGGTCTTGTTTCGTAGGACTTTTTCACTACGATCCAGAATCTCTATCGGCTGTTCTTCATAAGAAAGATCTTGCTCCAGCGGTACAACTTCTGAGCTGAGTACATGTGAAGGATCTGGTATGTACTTTCTCAGGAGAGATACGTGGAACACATCGTGAACTTGAGAGAGATTCGGTGGAAGCGCCAATCGGTAAGCTACCTTCCCAACACGATCCAGTATTTCAAAAGGACCGATATATCTAGGGCTCAACTTCCCCTTCTTTCCAAATCTCATAACCTTCTTCCAGGGAGATATTCGTAAGAACACTTTATCGCCCACTTCAAACTCTAGGTCTTTTCTTCGGTTGTCGGCATAACTTTTCTGTCGACTCTGAGCTGCTCTTATGTGTTGTTGAATAGATCTGACCTTTTCTGCCATCTCATCAACGAGATCAGGTCCTAATAGCTTTCTTTCCCCAACTTCATCCCAGCAAGTTGGAGTCCTGCATTTCTTCCCATAGAGAGCTTCATAAGGAGCCATCTGAATACTGGAGTGAAAGCTATTATTATAAGAAAATTCCACCAAAGGTAGGTGTTGATCCCAACCTCCTTTGAAATCCATAGAGCAAGCTCTCAACATATCTTCTAGGGTTTGAATTGTTCTCTCAGACTGACCGTCTGTCTGGGGATGATAAGCAGTGCTGAAACTCAACTCTGTATCCAGAGTATGCTGAAGACTTCGCCAGAACTTCGAGGTAAATCTTGGATCCCGATCAGATATAATAGAAAGTGGTACTCCATGCAATCTTACCACTTCCTTTACATATATCCTGGCAAGCTGATCTAGAGAGAAATCCTCTCTAATAGGAATGAAGTGTGCAGACTTTGTAAGACGATCAACTATGACCCAGATAGCATTATTGCCTTTGGATGTTTTAGGAAGTCCTGTGACAAAGTCCATAGTGATGTTTTCCCATTTCCATTCGGGTATGGGTAATGGTTGTAACATCCCCTTAGACTTTTGTCTCTCAGCTTTAACTTGTTGACAAACCAAGCATCGAGAGACATATTCAGCAACATCTCTTTTCATGCCATCCCACCAGAAGTACTCTTTCAGGTCCCTATACATCTTCGTACTTCCAGGATGAATAGAGAATGATGAACTATGAGCCTCATCCAGCATCTCCTTCTTTAATTCGGGGATGGGAGGAACACAAACCCGATTCCTGAACTTTATTATCCCATCACAATCAAGGTTGAATTCAGGAACATTTCTCACCTTCTTTTGTAACTCGACATCTTCTTTCTGTGCCTCTTTAATCTTCACATGTATAGATGGTTGAACATTCATTTGAGAAAGATAAGATTTTTCCCCTTCCATTATAATTCCAAGATCCATCCTTTGTAAATCCATAAATATTGGATCTTTTGTGATCCTCATCATGGATAAACTAGCATGGTCTTGTCGACTTAATGCATCTGCCACCTTGTTTGCTTTCCCAGGGTGGTAATGGATTGAGCAGTCATAATCCTTAATCAGCTCCAACCATCTTCTTTGACGCATATTCAGCTCCTTTTGTGTGAAGATATACTTTAAACTTTTATGATCAGTATAAATATCACACCTTTCACCATAAAGGTAATGCCTCCAAATCTTTAATGCAAAGATTACCGCAGCAAACTCCAAATCATGTGTTGGGTAATTTTGCTCATGGATTTTCAACTGTCGTGAGGCATAAGCTATCACCATATCATTTTGCATAAGAACACACCCCAATCCCTTCTTGGATGCATCACTGTAGATCACAAACCTTTCTCCACTATAAGGCAGTGTGAGCACAGGTGCACTGGATAACCTTCTTTTCAACTCCTTGAAATTCTCTTCACATTCCTCTGTCCAGACAAACTTAACTCCCTTCCGAGTCAACTTGGTGATTGGATTAGATAATCGTGAAAAATCTTTTACAAAACGTCGATAATATCCAGCCAAACCAAGAAAACTTCGGATCTCAGTTACTGTTGTTGGTCTTGACCATCTTTCGATAACCTCTGTTTTTGCTGGATCCACAGATATCCCCTCTTTTGAGATTATGTGACCCAAAAATGCAACTTTTTGAAGCCAAAATTCACACTTGGTAAATTTGGCATAAAGCTTCTCCTTTCTCAGGGTCTTCAATATAATTCTCAAGTGATCTTCATGCTCTTCCTTTCTCTTTGAATAGACAAGAATATCGTCTATAAAGACTACCAAAAATTGATCAAGATAGTCTCTAAAGACTCTATTCATTAGATCCATGAAGATAGCAGGGGCATTAGTAAGACCAAATGGCATCACTATAAATTCATAGTGTCCATACCTTGTACGGAAAGCCGTCTTTGGTATATCCTCCCTTTTGACCCTTAATTGATGATACCCTGAACGAAGATCAATCTTGGAAAAGTATTGAGCTCCGCGTAGTTGGTCAAACAAGTCATCAATGCGTGGGAGAGGATATTTGTTCTTGATAGTGATCTTGTTAAGTTCTCGATAATCAATGCAGAGTCTCATTGATCCATCTTTCTTCTTAACAAATAGAACAGGTGCTCCCCAAGGTGACGCACTAGGGCGTATGAATCCTTTATCAAGATTCTCTTGGAGTTGCTTCTTCAATTCCTGCAACTCAATTGGGGCCATTCTATAAGGTGTCTTTGAAATAGGCAAAGCACCCGGTACGAGTTCTATTGAAAATTCAACTTCACGATTTGGTGGAAGACCCGGTAATTCCTCCGGAAAGACATCATCAAACTCTCGTACAATGGGCATATTCTTAATCGTAAGTTTCTCTCCAACCATTTGAGATAAATAACCTTCATTTAGTGGAATCATGACCCATAAGATGGAAGGAATTTCCACTGGAAGGTTATGTTCATCCTTGCATTGATAAACGATCGTAGATTGATCTGGAATATGAAATGTGACTTCCCTTCTTTGGCAATCGATATGATCTCCATGTAGAGAAAGCCAATCCATGCCAAGAATCACATCAAATTCCACTAAAGGAAGGATCACAAGATTTGCAGGAAGCACTTTCCCACAAACTTCGATCGGAGAAGAATTATAAACTTTTGATGCGATTGATGTGCCATTAGGTGTTGTCACAGCTAACTCAACATCTAATTGTTGAGGTAATACGGTGATACCCTTAGAAAAGTCTTCAGAAATAAAAGAGTGGGTGGATCCAGAATCAAATAAAACATTTGCTACTTTAGAGTGGATGGTAAGTGTACCTTTCACCACATCGTTATCGTACTCCACATCGCTGATAGAAATTGCATGTGACTTTCCTTTGTCTTTAGCCTTAAGAGTTTGTTGACGTCGACCATCATCATCAACCCTTGGATTTGGGCATTGATTGGCATAATGCCCCATCTCCTTGCACTTGAAACATTGAAGTGTAGTAGGATCATTCTGTGTATCCCTTCCTTTGTTTGCGTCATTAGACATCTTCTTCCCATTATCACGGCATTCAAATGCCCGATGACCTTCCTTTCCACATTTAAAACATTTACTTGCCCCTTTAAGACAACTCCCTCCATGTTTCTTTCCACACTTTGAGCATAAGGGAAAGTTCATCTTCTTTTCAGTGTGCTCTTTAGAGTTTCCTTTGAATTCCATCTTCCTCTTCTTATCAAACCCATGTGACTGATGGGTTACTCCAATCTCCATCTCGACTTTGGGAGCACATCGAACGATTTCCTCGTAGCTATTGAAGTCCCTTATGGCTAACGCCCTTCGAAGACTTGGTTTTAAGCCACTAAAGAATCGATCGATCTTACTCTCAGGTTGGATAATAATACCAGAAGCGTACCTTGCAAGTCTTGTAAAATTTGCTTCATAGGTACTAACAGATTCATCATCCCTTTGCTTCAGTTCAAGGAACTCTTTCTCCATCTTTGTTCGGAGAATACGAGGGAAGTACTTATTGAAAAATAAGTTCTTGAACTCGTCCCATTCCATAGACTCAATTTCATCCCTTTGCCTCGTATTCTTAACAAGATTCCACCATTGATCCGCATCTCCTTCCAAACGATACACTGCTAGGATAACTTTATCATGCTCAGAACATTGAAGAACTGAAAATATCTTTTCAGTAGTACTAATCCATTGTTCAGCAACTAATGGATCAGTAGACCCGCTGAAAGAAGGTGGACGCTGCCTCATGAAGGATTCAACAGAATGTTGCTCCCTCCTTTGCTCGTTTGGAAATCCTGCATGATTCATAGCTTGAGAAAGTTGTGTGAGCATGGCTACAAGATTTTGCATTCCATCTCCCATATTGTTTGGTTGCTCAGGGGGACAATCATTGCATTGTCCATCGCATTCCGCATTAACACGGTTCCTTCGGGTTCCAGCCATTGACTAAAACCAAGAAGAATAGTGTGAGCAACACTAATTATAATAGGAAACCACATAATTCAAGAATAAAATTTTCATGCTTATGGTCTTATCCTAGGTTATTCAAGGCCATTTCTAAAACACTAAGATTGTGTTCTATGCTTAGACTTATCCTTAGGGTTCTTACTAAGGCTTTCACATCCTAGTTTCCAAAGGTTGACTATAACCTCCCTTTGATACCAACTATAATGACCCGTACTTTACATACATTGTTACTACTTCAAAATTGAAGCACACTTATTACAACATATGACAAAACCACAAAGGACCGTATAGGTATAGTGTCTTTAGAAACTGGGAAACATAAACAACTGGTTCATAAATCTTCTACAGTGCCTCCCATTTATTTCATCATATATAGGGTCCCTTTTAGCATATTCTACTTAATATCCATCTTCCTGACCTGGGGAAAAGAAAACATAAAAGGGTGAGCTCAAATGCTCAGCAAGGGCAATAAAGGAAATAAAAATCATATCATATCTTTTTTAAAAATCATAACCTGCAAAAGAGATCATAAAATCTTAATAAATCATAGAAGTGAAAATGAGATCCCCATAATCATAACATGAAACTTGAAACTTTGTGGCATGCACACATAATCATGGAAAATCATTTCTTGTTAGTCTTGACTCATTGCCAAGACCATCTTAGTGGACAAAGTCCCTTTCTGAACCGAGTTCACTCCTCGTTTCAGTCCTGTATCACTGAACCGAAATAACCTTCCGTTCCAGCCATGTCTATCTCATGAGATATATAATCTTTACCCAATGCATTGGAGGGAGATATAGGTCCCACCCATCTTATAATGAATCCTTTCTTATGTGTGCCACATAATCATAAAACATACATCATTGCATAACACATGTAACAAAAATGGGATTCTTGAAACATCATGACATCATAAATCAATTCATATAAGATAAAGGAATTCATAAACATAATTCCATAACAACATAGTCAAAACAATGTAAAAATATGGATAGAAACAGAACCCTTTATTATCTTAGATGGAAAATAATTTTGATAAAACACTTGAATTGAATTCTTGAGGAAAATATCCTTTCTTCTTCAAAATCAATTTCTTTTCACAAAACATCATGCAATTTTAAAAGAAAGAGATTTTATTGAAAATAGTCATGAAATCTTATATAGGAAGCTTCATGAAAATAAGGCTTTATAAAACAGTAGAAATCTGTTCGTGCCGTATAAGTTAAAAAAAACATTCTTCGTACTTTTGTCGGAAAAGTCAAAAAAGTACCTCGTACGGAATAACGACAAAAGATTCCTTTCATATTCTTTACTAAAAACTCACCTAAGGGTAAAATTGGATTTAAACTATTGCAAGTGGATAGAAACAATATTACATATTGAGGGAACATGGATGTGGATGATAAAATACACCCCAGTAAATACTTACGAATAAACAATCACGGATAAAAATGAGATTGTGATGTTTCCCTTACCTTAGGTCCGATTTGCTTTGTTCGTGTTCGAAGCTCCTGTATAATGGTTTAAATAATGTTATTGACTTATTCCAGAATCATACATATTGATATGAGATCATATATGGTCATATTATTAGCTTCTTGTTAGTAATATTTCATTGTTACTTGTTACTCGGGTCTTTATAACTTTTTGTTCTTATGCGTGTTTTGTCGAATAAATTCTTATTCTTATCTTTAGGTTATAGATAATTCATTTCCAGAATGGTATTAGTGTAGTATATACCATATTTATTCATTCAATTCATTTATATAATCATTATTAAATGAAGATCATGTAGAACGAGTCGCATCACATCGTGGAGACGGTATTCCGTACGTACGCACGAGTGATGATATCGTTCCTATGATCGTGGAATTGTATTGGAGTATATATATATTATTTCAGTATCAATATTACTTCATAATAATCATATATAGTTACTCATTACACCATTATACCCATCCTTGTAAGGTGATGGTGGAAAAATAGATTACACCACGGCGTGGAGACGGTATTCCGTACGTACGCACGCGCGGTGATTTCATTTTTCCGTAGGATGGATAGAAGGTGAATTAGGGTTGTTTCATATTTATAATAACATATCAGTATGTAAGTAATACTGATGTTATTACTTTGTCATGAAACAACTAAAGAAGAAGAAGTTGAAGAAGAAAGAAATTGAAAAGATCGGTAATGGATATTACCTCTTCTTTGGAACGCCTCTTTGAATCCTCCACTTAAGGAACTAAGAGTGGTCTTTGGAGAAGAACAGGACCTCTAGGACTATTCTAGGGAAGTGGAGAGGAGGAAATGGCAGGGGTTGTCCGAGCTTGAGTGCTCAATTTGGTGTGAGGAGGAGGGGGAGGAGGTGCCCTTTTATAAGGGAGGAGAGGGGCACCTTAGGAATATCTCAAAATATTATTTTATATTAAAGTAAAAATCGGTTTATAATGGTTCCAAAGGGTCTTATTTCGAAGATAAAGTGGGGAAGGGTCGAAATCCTATCAACCAATAGGATTTATACAAGTTTAGGGTATTATTTTAACCTTATCAATTAGATTTAACTCTAAGTTAAATAATTTAACTTTTACCATGTCTTTTTGTTTTCTTTCACTATATGGTTAATACACTTACTATAACATGCCAAACGAACCCCAAATTGTTTATTATTAATATATATATCCTTATCTAAGTCATTTGGCCGAACCTTATATTTTTAGGAATAAAATAACAATTAATAATATAATATTTGATTTAAAAACTATTTTGTGTCGATTTTGACACTATTTGATATATGATTTTTGTGAAAGTCATATCAGAATTATATGTTCGAACCAAGTTGATTAAATAAACAATAATATATCATAGTAACCTATAAAATTAGTGGAATTCATAAAAAGTCTTAAATTACATTTATTTTGGTATTTATATTATCAATTTTGTCAATATTTCATTAATAAGATAATTACTGCATCATCTTTGTGTTATAACTAAATTAAATTATTTGATGTCTAAAAATTACAAATAAAATATCACCATGTAGGAAATCTTTTTATCTTTCTAATGAATATTTACAATCGAATTTATCTTATGTATAACCCCATATTAAAAATGTTTTAGTAAATAAACTTTGATTTTAACTCTTTTAACCCTTCTTTAAATAAATTAATAATAAATGTCCTAATCTAATCCAAGTGGGCCTAAATGGTCATATTTTATTCCTAAGTTTGTTTTTGGTCGAATTACACTTGTCCATTAGAATTAGGACATGTGTTAGGGTAATATTGATATCATATTTACCCTTAGTTACCCTATTTACTATTAACCGCGGTAAAAAAAAAGTAAAAAGTTACTATTCACCAAAAAAATTATTTTCATCTCATTGAACCACATTTTAGTCCTTGATATTAACCGTGTCTCTCGGATTTTCGAAATTCCATTCACAGAAGCGGTAAAATTAAGTTTTATGCAAAATTCAGTTTTTTTAACCCACCACTTAGTGGTTTCACTATTCATCAAAAATTGAAAGTTTTCAGAAAAATACCAAAATTTCACCCTAGGCTAATTCCGATATTCTGAGTCCAAAAATGAAGTCCATTTTGAAAAATAAAATTTATAAGATTTCAAAAAGTGGTTATTACTATTCATAACGGCTAGTTTTAATAGTATATTGTTGTTTAGTGAAACTCGGTATTGCGTACGACGCAAGCTATCGAGGAAGGTCGCGATTGCGTGTAAAGCAAGCCAAGCAAGTGTTGTGTAGAAAAAGATTCCTTTATATAACATAAAAGTCTCGGGTGTTACACCTTACCCATCTGATCTAAAACTATATGAAGGGTTGGGAAATCATATGAAATATGTCCCCAACCATAGAATGAGTAACACAATGTATCCCCCGGCTATCTCTAACCACCCTCGAATCACCTATAAAAGTGCCCAACTCTCTTAGAACCTTGTGATTATTGTCAGCAACTTTATTCCAAGGTCTCTACACTTACCTCCCCATTGCTGACTACCACGGGCCATATCTTTTGATCCAAGGAACACTCAACCTCCAAGGATTGATCTAGCACCCCAACATAGGTAAGAACACACAAAGGGGGTACACAAGCTCCGATGTTCCTATATAGACCTTGATCAAAAGTTTGAGTCCTGAAGTACCAATCGTGTATCATATCCATTAAGTACCTATAAATTTTTGAATGCATAGGTGAATACTTAGATACTGATATGCCACCCTTTCAGAGCTATTGAAGCTCCTGGATTTTCCTACCCCCAAGGTCACAAGGTAAAAACTCCTCTATGAAAAGGTTCTAAAACTCTGTCCATGGAAGGGACACCACATCATAAGATCGGGTAAATATACCCCCATCATCTCCCCGTTAAGCCATATAAAAGGCTCGCTGCTAGGATTACCAAATGATATACTGTTGTCCTGAAAAAAAACAAAATTGGATCAACACCTCAAGCCAGTCCTTATCCGGCTATGTCTCTGGCTCACCTAGGAACCTGAGGAGTCTCTTCTATTGAAACTTATGAAGCATGCTCATCTAGAACTCCTCACCCATTGGTACCACTGGTACCATGAACTGATCTATATGTGGTGGTATGGATGGAGAAACACCTAGAGATTCTATCTCTAGTACAAATAATAATACCAATTTCTTTCACTAGGAAAATCATATTTGTGACCACATAATGAAATCCTACCTAGTTGGCTACGCGAAGACATCCTGTAATAAAACAAGGTGTACCATGGTTAATTGAGTAAATTTGAAGAGCTGACTTAAGAAGGATATGGAAAATACAACTTGTTCCTATAAGATGCATGTACTATTAATTTTGTACAACTAATTTTTTCTTGTACCAAGTCAAAAAGTAGGTTTCTAGAGTCCTTGTGTATGGATACGCCAACCGACACACTAACACTAGAGTCCTAGGCCTAAAATCCAAACTCAGAACACTTAACACAGTTTCCCGAAACCATCCTCATAGACTCACAGTCTTTGAGTAGAAATGAACTGCTCTAATACCACTCTTTCATGACCTGTCCCGGAGGGGGAATTTCTATGATTACCCCAAGCTCTCTCCTGATAAACCAGTGTCTAGTGACTATCACCAAGTAGGCATATCCAGCCAATGGGAGGCATTTTCCTAAGTACATGCACACATCTCCAAGACCAAAATTATAACATGTAAAAAAAGTAAAAAACATATGAATACACTAATATTCCAACCACAGCGCACAACTATACGAAACTGTAATGTAAACAGATCCAGAATACAAGCCCACTAAAATAAAGATTCTATAAAAGTGAACACACATGTTCCTAAAGATCATCCATAGAAAACCCTACCTAATGGGTAGGTGTATGATATATGTCTGAAGCCGCAAGAGCACACCTCATATATCTACTATCTATAAGAACTACATAGTCCTGATCTACCTAGATCTCTGTCAAAGAATTGATCAATTCCATAAGACATGACACGTGCGACCAAAGATTGTGTAGGGGTGAGTAAAACAATACTTAGTAGGACACCCCCAAACCATAAAGTAATACCATTGATAAATAAAACAAGTATACTACAAAGAAATACATGAGGTATAGTCAAGAAAACACTGATATATGTTTGTAACACATATACTAAGGATTTCCAGGTATATTTATAACCATCCAAAAAATAAATAGGTGAGTCACAACCAATCACTGTCATAAGATTCTTCTCGGGGTGTTCTCATTCTGGGAGAACTCATTTCTTGAGCCATGATATCATCGGGGACTCTCACGAAGCGGTCCCTCTAATGTGGGACCCACACAAAGATAATTCACTGGCCAAAGATCATATTATACATTGATGGGATCCTTCTTATAGAACACCAACAACCAAATCGATATTATCCCAAAATGTAGGGGTTCCTTCTCAGAGAATGCTAACTACCCTACCGATAAGGACCATAATGTAGGGGATCCTTCTCAGAGAATACTGACAACCATATCGATACAGCCAACTAGATAGAGAATTGTCGCCCTGCTATCGAAGGTCACATAAATTCCCACAAAACTCCATTAGGTGTGATAGAGGACTACTCTAGTCCCAAGGAGGGATAGCATAACTCTATATGGGACATAACCTTTAGAGGGGACTACTATCCAGTGATATAGATGTAATACCATACTGAACACTTGAGGAAATAACTAAGGGAAACTATCCACCTATATTGGTCTATGCTATAAACCTTCTAATCTATAAAAATAGAATGTCTCATAGAAAAGGCTCAAATTCCACTAATGGTTCATAAAAAATATATCTCATTTCAAATTTATATTCATTTTAATAAAACATTCCGACTTCGATTTGGTCTGGGTCCAACCCAAACCAGTTCAGGCCAACTGAACTGGTCCGGCCACTGGAGCGTCCCAGCCTATCTGAACTAGGCCACACACATTGGCCAGCCTTGTTGTTCCTCACATGGTATATTGGACATCATTCCTCTAGTCAATGAAGACGGCATATGCCTCTAGCTACCCCATGTACTCAACGCCATGAGTTCCTTTAATATGGCACCAATCCACATTCCAGCTCGCCCCTACGTCCCTCAGTCTCCCCTTTCCATGTCCCCTAGTCAACATTGTAGCTACCTTCCGTGGCACGCACCCACCAGACCAGCCAGACACACAGTCCCAACATGGCCTCCTTTAATGTTCCATCTCTTTCATCCACCCCACTAGCAGCCTCGCTTTACTAACTCACTGTCTGTTGGGTCTAACCCTCTGGACCCACGCTCCCTCACTCAAACTGGCTGGGGTCGTTGCCTCCAGCAGCTTCAATACGCCACTATATTGCACAGTCGTAAGATACTTCTTCAATAGAGCTCCACCAAAACTTTTTCATCACACCTAGGTGGTGTCATTTTGATGTTGGATCTTCAGTCTCAGGTTGTTGCACTATGAATTGAAGGTGAAATAGCTGTCTGCTCATTAATTCATGAATAATGACAAGAATGAAAAGAACATAAAAAGAACACGAGAGATTGTGGGGAGAGAATAAATGCACATGAATTCTCAAAGAACGGATCTTGTACTTTGTTCATGTTATCCTAGATTCATTCTTGTTAAAAGGAAAAATGAAGAAAAAATAATCACATAGATTCAACTCCCATTAAATCCCCATAAATCAAACCCATCTTTCAAGAATGGTCAAACCACGGATTGACCTATTCATTGGTTGACTCACGTTATTCATTATTTATATGAATAGGGAAAGAAATAACATAAAATGTAATTCCCTACCTCATTGGGTTCAAACTCCGATGAAGAACAGAGTTTCACTGTGATTATTGGCAATATCAGTTGGTTTCTCCATGCATCGATCGTCTATCTAGGATCTGTTTGTTATTCTCCAAGGGAAAATCCTCCAAGATATCCCTAGTGATTCTCCAAAATTCCAAGGGTTATTAAGTTAACCCAAGGATTTATTTATAATGATTATTTTTAAATAAATCATTATTGCACCAATAAAATAATTTATTTATAAATTATTTAATGTCGTTTTTTCACAAAAGTCCAATGCCGAATAAAGTTATGTCACGTCTACAAAAAACACAACATTAAAAACTGAACGGTGGTCTCATATTTCCAATCCAAGTCTTCGTTTATGAGTTATTAGGATTTGAAAATAAAATAATTTTTATTTAATTATTTTAGTTAAGGTTACGTCCAAAAATTATCATTCATAACCGACCTATGTTGGATGATGTTAGGGCTCGCCTAAGGTAAATACAGTACACTAAACACAATGGTTCCATCAAATTTTTGATATGGGAACCTATTTAAGAGTTATTCCGTTTTTTAGGAAAAAAATTTCTACGTGCTATTAAAAACATAACATTTTTCAATGAATTATTCTGGGAACACTAGGCATCAGAATCACATGACGTGTCAGTACATTGTTTTGAATTTTCCTATATAATTTATAAAAATACATTTTGGAAAATATGATTAATGATAAAAGGTCCCATATATTATTATAGATTTATGGAATTGTGATTGATACTTTTATACAGACTGTATTCTCTATCACCCAAAATTATAACTTGATGGTTATATTTCTCCTATGTGTCCTTGTTTTAACTTTCCACCTATGTTTTACAATGTGGAAAACTAGTTATGTGTTACTTTGGGTAATAGTTATGTAATCAAATTTCTCTTTTTAAAGGATGTTTTATTATTAATTTTTATGATGTGGGTTTCTATGAATAGAACTTTGAAGTATTAAAAATTTGATAACCTAGAATAATTTAAATGGTTAAATTAATTTTAAAAGGGTAGAATATAACTCCCTGAGATTTTGTGAAATATTGTTTTTGTAATTAAGTTAATCTTCTCAATATTATTTATTTCACGTAATACTAAATATAAATTTTTTAATCAGAAAAAACTAAGTTTTTTTCATTACACAAAAGAAAAAGTTAATGTTTCAATACACACAACACTTAGATAATATTGTGGTACATGAAACACTATGTTGGTCTTCTGTTACACATAATACCGAGTCTCGTTGACAGAATGTGTTACACGCAAGATAGTGTTTTACTAAACTAAAATATAATATTAATTTTATTATCAAAAATATTATTATAATTATTAACTAGACATTATAATGGATAATGAGAATGAGGTTTAAAATATGTTTTACCCGTGTATATAAAATTAATCCTTTATTTTCAATTTGTTATAAATGATTGAAAGAACAATATGAGAATACATATATCCCTTTTATAAGAAAAATATTATTCAATCAAACAACATTTTATCTCAATAAAATTAAAAAAACCACTTTTTATGAATGTTTTAAATAAAATTTATATATTATATATCCGATAAAAAATTTTGAAAATAATATAATATATTATATATGCATAAGTTAAGAATAAAACAAATTATATGAATAAACAAGGAATTTTTCTAAAAGGTAATTATATCACCTTTTAATGGAGAAAATATTTTAAATATAATTTTTAAAACTTTTTTAATTTTTATATGAAAAAAATCTTCATTTTTAAAATTAGAATATAAAAATTCACTTTGGGAGAATATTTGGTATTTTTCAGAGAAGTTATATTTTTATGAATAGTAAAAACATTGTATTTTAATTCAAAACGTATTTCTTTATAATTTATTCATATAGTTAAATTAGATTTCAATTTTGTTAAAAAGTATAATTGTACCAATTATACATAAATTAATCAAATTTTTTCCATTGGAACCAATTTTACATTGAAATTATATATAAGAACTTTTCAATCTTTTATACCTTTTCAATTTGAAAACCCATCATCTTATCCCTTCTACAAGATTAGTTTTAATTTAATTTCTTCCACTTATATGTTTCGAATTTGGAATAATGGATTAAATATTTGGTATCAGAATAATTTATAATTTCTAAAATGGTAAACTTAGTTTTTAAACAAAATGATTAGCGAATTTAATTAAAATTAATTATAGTGATTAAGGTAAAAATGAGTTAAATTAATGACAAAACATATAAAATAAGGTGAAAACCTATAATTATCCAAAATGATCTATTTGGAACACTTTGGGGACATGGATAATGTTGGACAAACACAATTATTTTCAAGAACAACCAATGTGTCCATTTACCCTCTTATAAAATTCCCCCCTCTTTACACCTATCAAGTTTTTTTGGTTCAGAAAAACCCTACCCAAAATATCCTTAAAAAAATCCTACCTTAATCCTATAATCATCTATTTGGGAATAAATCCATACAAGGAATATATTTGGGGAAAACTAAAAGGTGTTACCCAAAGAAGAGGTGGCATCCTTCCTTAAACTCTTTTATTTTATTTTTCATTCTCCACCACCTCAAAAATTATTTTTCCATGATAAAATAATAGCTAAATTTTTTAAAACATACATATATTTTTTTATTATAGGTTTTATAGCTACACCTACGCACACATCCCTCAAATGGGAAAAGAACTTATCGTTCTTCTATATATATAAATACTGCCTCACAAAATAATATTGTTTTCTTTTACTTTACCACCTATCATTATTGGGAATTATGATGATAAATAAATTTTAATATAATATATATGATATTTAAAATTTATTTATGATTTTTTAATTACTAAATAACACTTAAATTCATGATTTCTATTTTTTAAAATATAATAACTTCGTTTATGAGAGTGTGGATTACGGCCTCCTCAAAAGCAATGTGATTTGTTCTCACTTTACATGGAATTTATTAAGGATATTTTTGATGTAATTATATGATATATATGAAATAATAATTATAATTTAATTATATTATATATATTCACATATATATCATCTATTTCCATTCTTTAATTATGATAATAAAATGAAAACAGTGTCCATGGATATGTATGGAATACCGTCTCCGTCAAAGGTGTACAGTATTTCATATTTATATATTTTATATATTATTATAAATGTATATATACAAAATATATATAATATTAAAATCATGTATTAAACATTTTAAATAATAAAATCATTTTCTATATAATAGGATCATGAATAACAAGGAAAAATATATATGAAAAATAAAGTAGATGTTACTCAAAACGTAATATTAGCACAAAGTTATTCATAAACGGGTAAAATAAAGTCATAAAAAATATATGGTATAATATATAATAATTTACTTCAGTGATATATTTATAATAAATTTATATTTATTATTCATGAGGTTTTAACGAGTATGAATAATTTCAATACTTATGGTAAGTGAATTTCATCTCAATTGTTTATTCCTGTGAGATGCATACCATAATCACCACTCACTTATTTTTTGTGGTTTATATATTTCCATATGAAATGTTATATAATTTTTTTATTTTATTAAGTTAAATTAAATTCTTTAATTGATGTTATTCATTCATGGGGATCATGATTATAATGTTACCCATGTAATAAGGGTTTTCTTGTCTCACTTTTATTTCTTTGATATTTATGCCTTCTTGACTAATAATTCCTCATGTGTAGTGATTATACTGACCATTAATGTATTATATTTTTAATATAAATAAATATATTTGTATTTAAATTTTCATTTTTTTATTTTTCATTCATGGTGCTTATTGTTCAAGTGTTACCAAATCAATAATGTAATTCTGTCTCAATTTTACTTCTTTGGGATACATGCGATGTTATAAACATATATTAATATATGTGGTTTATATACTTATAATTAAAAAATCACATCATAAATAACCTTATTTAAATGATATCTTATTCTTCATTTAATTTTATTCTCTCATTTTTATTATGAGTGAAATTTACTAAAGTGGTAATAGTGTATTTTTATGATCTCATCATTTATCGGGAAATATAATGACTATGCCTCCACTGATTAATTCATATTATCCAACACTAAAGAACACTCAATTATTTTCTTCCCTTATAGTTATTCATGATATATTCATGTATTGGTACCATTTTCTACCCTTTGGTACTTAATATAATTAAGAAAGTGTTCTTAAGAAAATAAGATTTTATTTTTCTTTTCAGTCGAAAATCATTGTTATTTTAAAACCATGTTTTATTAAAAGGTTTCTAGAAACATTTTATGTTTAAAAAGTGTTTAAAATTAATCTAAAATATTTATTTAATGTTTCTAAAATGGTTATTCTTGATGAATAGTATTTCAAATATTTCAAAATTTCTTTATAAGTTTTCAAATCCATTTTATAGAAAAGGGTTTTCAAAATGATGGCAAGCCTTATTTTAATGTTTTAAAATTATTTTCAAAGAAAAATGTTTTCAAAATTATTTATGTTTTAAAAGTAACTTTTGAAATTATAAAATATATTTTTACTAGTAAACTTTTTAAATGAAAGTGTAAATATTTCTTTATAATAAAAGGGTTTTTGAAATGGTTGTATGAAAGAAAATCAAAGAATTTTTAATTTCCTTAGGAATTGATTCTTGTGATATTTTAAATAGTTATCTATATAAGATGTAATAACGATTTATTGTTTATTATTTAGGGTGGATATTAACCAATAATACCATTCATAAACTTTCTTCAATGGTTTATGTTTTTATGGAATGATTTTTATGACATATGATTCTCTTTCATGGGTTATATGCCTTTGAAACCAATATCATTTCATGGGTTATGCTTTGATGAAATGATTATGATACCATATCTTCTTCATATGTATTTATATTATGTAATTTTTATTACACTCTTTTTATTTAATAGTTAATGACATGATTTCTATGAAAACCATCTCTGTGTATGGGGCATTATATGATTCATGTTTTGTTATCTTGTGATACATGTATGTATAATCTTATTATATGATAGGTGGGGCTTATATATCCCTCTAATTAATTGGGTAAATATTTATATCTCATGAGATAATTATGGGAATCATGTTAACAGGAATGATCCACACTGGGAAGATGGAGAAACCTGATCCACTATGGGAAGATGGGGAAACTCGATCCATTATTAGAATATGGGTAAACGCAAACTATTATAAGGAAAGAAATATGACTGGGGGTGGTGGTGTGTCATGTCCAGTAGGTGTAGTCCCTATTAAGTGCCCTATAATGTTTTGAAAATGTTCCTTGACTTTTAGGGAATGATATTACATGTTTATGTAGTTATAACAATTCCATATCTTATTCCATTGTTATGATTTAATTGACAATGCTCTTGATTCCCTTATTATTCATGTATTATGAACTACCCATATTAATTCCAAGATTCTTTTTTATGGTCTTTCATATATGGGGAATGATAATATAATGTTATGATCACATTATCATACCCTTATTATCATTTTTATGCATACATATCTCCATTTCTTACCCTTACTGAGAATCTGATCTCACCAATTTCTTATGTTTCCATTCCATAGGTTATGAAGAAAAGTTTTATGTAGAAGTAATATAAGGAGAATGTATTTTTGTGGAAAATTGAAGATATTTAACCAAGTTATAATACTTTTTTATAAGTTTCCAAAGTTGCTAAAATATTATGGTCATCGGGAATATATTTTTTTAACATGCTTAATATTCATCTAAAATGATATAATATCCATGTATATTAAGTGAGTGTCATTAAATTATCCACCTCCCCAAAGGTATCCATCTGAATTGGGAAACCAATTCCAAAAAAAATTATCTCTCAAGAATAACATTCCTTCATCAGGACACCAACATTGCCACCAAGGCCTAAAATTACCCACCAAGGCTGACTACACATCCATTACATGGAGTGAATCTATATTCCTCGCTTTAGATAATCCCATCATAGTATACAAGTTAATTATTATCAGAAAATAACCTTTTCTAGTTGAGTATAATTCCACTAAAATGTTATATATAAATACTCTATATATGTTTTTATTTAAATAAGAAAACTACTTAACCCTGGATTATTAGTAAAAATAATACATATTCAAGAACATTCATGTCATGTGAACCCTATGACCCAAATATGATGCATGAACAAGTTCCTCTGACCACTACATTCAAAATCAAACAACAAAAGTAACAATATCAAATATGCTATCATATTTGAAATAGTATCTCAAATATAACAATCAAAACCAAGAACATTAATCTCATAACCATAGTAACATGGAATTCCTTCTAGAATGGTTTTAATGAATCAATATTTCAGGTTCCATCACAACCCCTAGCACACTTCAATCTATGTGTCCAACACACCCCAAATAGAATAAAAAAATAAAATATGGTCAGATGACACTTTTTTACACCTTATATGAAAACCACTTATTCATTTCCTGGATAAGGTCTAATGTATCCATATGTGTGATCCCCCAATAAACTAGAGAAAACCAACAATTGATGAGGGCCTAAATCACACATTTGGAATACTATACACTCAATATATTAACAATGAATTAAAAATAAAATAACTAAATGTAATATAAAAAATAATTATATTGTAAATAATAATATCATATCATGTTATAAAAAATGGAGTCACAAAGTATACATCTAAGTTGATCACACACCATGCCACTCACAAGTAAAAATAAACCAAATAAAAAAATATATTAGAATATATACTATAATAATTGATCCCCACCACAATTTTTGTCTCAAAACATAGTCATGATTATAAAACCCAACCCTCTATGAGATTTGTGACCAACCTATGTCTAGACATAAGGTCTACACCCACATCAATGTGTAGGTGTAGGTTATAAAAAATACTCTTTCATATGGCCTCACTACGTTACTCAAATATTAACAATCAAATACATTGTATGCATGGGGAAAATAAATAATTTAATAAAACACAATTTCATGTTTGCCCGATCATCTTTTGAAAACCCTACTACTACAAAACCTGTCCATACCAACTTTAGCCAATGTGAGGAGAAGATATCACCCAACACCAAAATATTAACCCATACTTGAAGATGTAGGGTAGGGTGTTATACCAAGTCCCCAACCCATACCAATAGTTATTTTGTATGGTGTTATTGAAATTATTATTACTAATCTCTTTTAGGGTAGTGATATTTTGAAAATCAAAACATCAACCCTCTCCCACACATAAGTTCTAGACAAAGATCTAATCCCATTTATCACCACATACTATAACAACACCACAACTCTCTTACTCAGGGTGAGTTCCACACCTAATATCTTGAAATGTCATACCATGTCTCAACCAAAACCCCATATTATGGTAGGGTCCCAGAAAAACATCTAAAACCAAACCTTCTTAATCTAGGAACCACTTATAGTGACTCTCTCTCTCAGTTTAAGGGTATATTGTATCATAAATTACATCAACTGGTCATCCCCCATAGAGAGGATCCCACATCACATCTTGAACCATACATTATCACTTAACGTAGTCTATGAAAAATCCTTCTAACTTAAGGTGTCTCTAAAAATTATATCACAACCCATATCAGTTGCATCAAATTAACCTTTATACTCTCCTTAGGTTGGTTCTTTGGTCAATAACCTACCTCCTGCCATCCCACTCAAGATAGTGTATTTCCAACATCCTCTCACTCAATTTGGGTGCATTCATCCTATATCTTTGCATAATCAAGCACAAACATAAGATCATATATATATATATATATATATATATAATACAATGAAATAATAGTCTAATGAAATATTAATGGACTAGATCTGGGATATCATCTCAAGAAACTAGCATGACTTGTACCAAGATAGTATCATTATAAATTTTCCCCAAGTTTAACTTGGTATCATAAGCAAAAAATTACAAAAACATTGATGTTCTTATCTCACCCCTAAGGTAATTCACTATTACCTTAAGACCAATCAAATAGCATATCTCTATTGGTGATCTATCAATTAGTTCAACTAGAGAAAAATATCTACACCACACTACACCAATACCTAGTAGACGTATCCCACACAGATCATACACTAACAACAATCCACCCACAAGGGGGTGTTCCTGAATAAGTCTGATAAGTATGACCATCTCACCCATCATCTATCATCCTAGGCCTCTCATGTATAACAAACTTTCAAAAAGAAACTACCATAATCTATTTGAAAACTCATCCTACAGCTGAAAACCAACCAAGGGGCACTCGAATGCTAAACTAAAAACCTCTTCTCCCCTTTCATACATAGTTTCTAGGTTATTCTGAGATTTCAAAAGCACCAAGACTACTCACTCTATCACTAGGGGTTCAATTCCACCCTATCTTATTAGCCAGGGGACTCTAGGACCCTATCCATTTTACCCAAACACATATAGTCTAGTATTTACGAATGATCAATCATAAACACAAATATGGTTTTGTATTATTGGGTTCAGCTACCAGTATATTGGAGTTACCATCCCTTCCATCCCCACCCTACATCATCAAAATTCATATAAATATTTATCAATATCTCAATATATTATTGAAATCCAAGGAATCCAAATAATTAATTATGATAATTTAATATTATTTATTTAATTTAAAATAAAGAGGTGTATTTTTGTATAAACAACTAACGGGTAAATTTTACTGCAAAAAAACCACATAAATCCTACTATATTCAACATCTTGTTACATCCTCTATCCATAACAAGAAAAATACCCATTGTTTCAGGATTATTCCCCCATTATTCGTTCGAATCATTAAAAACCCCTATCTAGAACCACCACAAATGAAAGAAAAAATGGGAAGCAGGAAACTAAAAAAAGAGGAAACCAAACCTATAGATAGATGAAAAATCATCACTAAGAACACACAAAATCATGGGAGATCAATGGATGGAAGGTGTAAGGATTCAACTAAGCAACCCTTCCCCAATATCATTAAAACTCTAAATCTCAAGAGGGGAAACCTATAAATGATAGTTTTACCATTATTTTATAAAAAATATAAAAAAAGGAACAATTCAGAATGGCCCAAAGTAACACCCCACGATTTCTTAGGTCTTTCTGTGGAAATAAACTTGTAGTATTTGATAACATTCATTTCCTATGACTACAAGTATTATTGAATATTGATGTAGTATAACTTTATAACCTAGAAATTGGATCATAAGATATGAATAGGAATGATAAAATTATGAAATATTTACATAGATGTTGTCTCCAATTTAAAATTTATTAATTAATTCATAATTTAAAAATATTATATTTTCAGTAAAGTCATTTTATGGTCCAAAATATATTTTCTTAAAAACTATTTTTAATGCATTTAGTCTATGAATATTATGATCAATTTATAACACATTAAGAAATTATATTTTATAAAAAATATATAATTTATCAAATTTTAATATCTAAATTATCTTATGTTGAAATTTTGAGATTTTTATGAAATGATTAAATTTTTTGTTAATTGTAAAAAAACTACTAATTGTATAGAAATTTGTATCTTCCTTTCAAGTATTTAAAAAGTAAAAAATTTCTTGAAATTATTTTAAAATTTAATTTTTTTAATTTTTAATAATAATAATCCAAAAAATTTAATTGTAAATAACATTATGTTTAATTTTGGTTTAAAAATATTTGTATACTAAATATCGAATTTTTATTTGAAAATTCATTTTTATTCAAATTTTGTTGAATTATAATAAAATTAATCCCTACCATATATATAAATTTAATATGATAAAAATTATTCAATATTTTTAATCATCATGTCCAAATTTGGTAATGATGACACTTTTATTTTTTTAATAAGGAACAATAAAAATCGTAAAATATTGTTACCACAATTACAGTTAAAATGAGATTACCATGGGTTTAAAATAAGAGATGAGTGTACTATTAAAAGATAAAATTTCTAATTTTTGTTTGTTGAATGTATTTAGAACCTTTATTATCTTACCTTATAATTATAGTCCATTTGGATCTAATTTTAGAATAAAATGAAATTATATTTTTTAATCATTTTAAGTAAATCCATGTGTGTCCTCTCCTTAGCTTATAAAAGGGAACCTCCTCTTCACCCTTATTGGAAAATTTATAGACTCTTATATTATCCAGTAGCTACCCTAACACCTTCCAAGAATTCCTAAATTCATCCTAGAGCTCCTTTTCCTCTTATAGGACAAACATTTCAAGGAATTGTTTGTAATACAAAGGAGGCCACTCAAAGAGGAGGTGTGAATCTTAACCAAAATCATTCAATTTAATTTCTTCTTCCACCTCTTTAAACACTCTATATCAATCATAACATAATTTATAAATTATTATAAATTTTATGAGAAGTTGTTCTGATAATGGTGTTGAGTGTCTCCGTGAATAATTTTATAATTTTATAATTCCCATGATTTATATGTGTTTTATTTACATTAAGATTATTTATATGTTGTATTGTGTTTTTATTAATGTATTCTTAGATTTGATTACATCTTATTATTCAGTGTTTAAAATTTCATTAGATTTAAGGTTATGATTTTTCTAATACATTTATTACATGTTTTATAGTGATTCCCTAGGCAAAATAATTCATTAGGGACTTCTGAAGATCATTTAGTCATGTTTTTATACTATTCACCAAGTAGCCAAATTGAAATCCACGTACCCAAATTTAAATTCACATAACTAATTTGTGAACCACATAGATGATTTTATAGAATTAGTTAATTTTTATATATTGAAAATATATGGAGATACATTACTATGAATTGGGTGATTTTTATTGAATTGGAATGATAACAAATGTATCTAAATTTCATTAGAATGCATTAATATATGAATCAATTTATATTATACTTTACAGCATGTTTTAATTTTCTGCATTTTTTCAAGTCATAAATATAATGTTTTTTAGAACATGTTTTCTAATTAATATAAATGATAATATGAACTATAAAACTAATATTAATTTTATTCAATATTATCTAGAAAGATAATAATATTATATAAATATAATTCATCTAGAACGAAAGCTAATTCATACATTTAGATGGTCTATTTTAGTTTTATAATTTTATAAGTCAATCTATTTTTAAAAATTCTAAAATCTATTATGTGAACTAAAATAAGTTATAAAATTTCCATAGCTGAAAAAAAGATTAGTATATATAGTTATTTAAAAAGTATTCTGTTTTTTGAATTATTTTAATACATAATGAGAAATAGTTACATCTATTTTATTACATGAAATGGACAAATAGATTCCCAAATGTAAATTAGTTATGTCAATACTCTTATGTGGATTCTATTATATGACTTTGACCTACGTGAATTCAACTATGTTTATTTTCTTACATATTAATAGTTGGGTACATAGAGGAAAAAGGTTACATGAAAAATAATCTAAGTGAATTTTCCTACATTGTTCTACAAGTTTCAGTTAGTTTTAAAAAAAATTAACTACTATCTATTTTACATTATTATTCACATTTTCATTTTCTTCAAGTATATTATAAAAATAATTAGTAATTTATTAATTGTAAAATTACACATTAATTATCTATAATCCATGAGAATATGATTTGAATTTTTTTATAAAGGATCAGCTAAGATTATTGTGGGATTAAGTTTCTATAGATATTCATAATGAATTTTTAGAACTTGAGATGTTTAAATTCAAACCTTTTAGAATATATAGAGTTTCCCTCAAATTTTTTAAACATATTTTTCAAAAATATTAATATTGACTATTAACTAATATATTTATAGAATTTCAATATACAATTCATGTTGTTATTAATTATCTTTCTTTTATAAATGATACACACGAATAATTTATTTGGGAAATAGGAATTTATGAAGTTCAAATTCAAAATTAGAATATAAAAAATTAGTATCACATAAATTATGGGAGTATTAAAAAGAATTTATTATCAAATTGTATGAATATATTCACATAAATATTAATTGTTCATTTATTCCTATAATGAATTTATGTACATTGTGTTTTTTATTTATATAGTATTAAAAGATGCTTCGGTATGAGGATTTTATAATTGGAATTTTTTAAGAAGATTAATAGAGTTAATAGTAAAGAAAATAACCATTACTATTTTTTCGTATAAAAAATATAACCATGGAGTGAAGAGAGATGGAACCTACATGACCCTTCTTTTCTCTATTTATGCTACATAGTTCGCAATTGAGTCATGGTGCTGGATTTTTCAACTACTTGTTGAAGTAAACTACTATATGCCCAAGCTTCATTGTTTCAACAACAAGGATGTACTTATAATGACCTAATTCAATTTCCAACATCTTCATTTAAAATAATTTTAAAGGGTTAAATTCTTTTATTCTTCCTCAGTGCTATAATTATATGGGATGTATTGTCTCAATTATTGAGTCTTACACTAGATTATACTATCTTAACAAAATGGATGTTTGTGTTTGGTTTTTTCCCATATAACACTTTATTTATTATTTACTTTTATATGATTTGGTTTCTATTAACCAATAAAATAACATAGTAAATGGCCACTTCTGAATGAGTTAGTGTTTATTCTATTTTCTTAGAATATTGGGTTCCTCTTAACCTGTAACATACCATAAGTTAGGATTTATTCTCTTAAACTATGTGTTAGATATTATCCTATAAAAGGATATATTTTTTTAAACCCATAAAAAACTATAGAATTTATTTTATCCTTTGTGTGTGAAAAATATATATGAAAAGAGTTATCACTATCCTTCAAAAGTGATATACCATAGTTGGTGCCATCACTCTCAGTTTGTGAGAGAGGTGCTGATTGGAATGGGATCATTTAGATAACAATCATAGTAAAAATTCACTATGTTTGTATTTTACTTTCCTATTTCTCATTTCTCTCAAATTTCTTATATATGTGTGGTTGAGTAATTTAATATTTGAACTAGTCACAATCCTCTCCTAATTTTTTAATTCTGTTTAGTTTTTTAATGAAATAAAAATAACCCCCAACATTATGTCCATTTCCATTAATTCTATAGGAATTAACATTTTTTATCAAATACATAACCTTTTATGATATTAGAAATATAATTTTTAACCCTGATACCTATCAATTGGTATTATAGGTTGTTTCCTTTTTTGGATAAGTTTAGTCTGCTTATTTTTCTGATACCTAAAAGTTAGTATCAGAGTAGGAACCTTAGAGGATAAATTATTTTCTCACATTATTTAATACCTCATAATTGATATTAGAGGCTGGATATTTTAGGATATTTTATTTCATAAATTTTTTTATATTAATTGTGCCAGATTTTTATCTTAGTCCTTAATAATACTAATGGAAAAATCTTTTTTAGTGATGACTAACTTGAGGAATAAAAGTTGTTTGAATAAGAAATTACCACCAAATATCAATGGTAGTAAGTATACTCAATTGGAGATATATATTTAATCTTGTTTAAAGAGTATTGATATTCTACATTATGATATTATGATTAAATCATATGATTGGATGAAATCTATTCTGGTTGATTTTAATGGAGAATATGTTGTTAAATATGATCTTAATTATAATTTCATTAATATTTATTATTTTTATTTTTCTATAAATATTTTTGAAAAATATTATAGTTTCATCAATTAATATTATTTTTGGAAATAGATTAGGATAGATAAATTTGAAGAAGGAAAATAAATGAAATATTTTTTTCTCTCAATATAGAAATTATGTACACATTAAAAATAGATTCCAACCATGGAAAAGGAAAATTCATTTTTCTAAAGGGGATTTCATTCAAGGTAATTTAAATTTAAATTTTTATTATTCCAATTTTATTTTTTACAGCCTTAAGAAAAGATGACATATGAACCCAATTTTTTTAAGCTTAAAATCATAGGAAAGTAAAAAAAATGAAAATAAATCCCTAACTTCATTGAGTGATCCCAAAAGTTCATGATAGAATGATGAGAGTCCAAAGGAAACTTACAATATAGAATTTATTTCAATGTATTAAAATATTTAATTTTCACCTCCAAATTCTTGTTCAAGTGATCCTTGTTCATATGAAAGAAAATACTGAAATATATGTGTGACAATTATAAGTAAATATAGTGTTTTTAATTATGATTATCATGCTTCTATCAATTCTGGATTTGATGAGCCAAGTATTATAGATCTCAAGGAAATGTGTTATTAGTATTAAGGTTTAATAAATTAAATGACTTATATACATATATAATTAAAAGATAAATATTAAAGTGTTTGGGAAAAAATGATATTATCCTATAATATTTAGAAATTTTTTTAAGATTAGATGGTTTTATCTTATAAAATTTATAAATTGAGAAACATAAATATTGATTCTGAAATATTGAAGCTTATTATTGAAAACTATAAGATTAAATATTTTTTCTATGAATAATGATAATAAATAATGTTTATTTAATTTATGTTTAGATTATATTTCTAACATTTGGGATCAATGTAAGAATCCTAAAACTGAAAATTAAAATCATAGAAACATAGCTTCTTCCTTATATAAAATTTTTTATGAGGATTTTTATTGAAAAAAAATTAAAATATGAATAATTAATAAGAAAATATTATAAATGAAATGGTTTTATAGAAAATTCCAATTTATATTAAATTTGATTCAAAATATAAATATTGGAAAGACTTATAATTTCAATAAATGTATTAATAAAAGTAATCAACTTTATTGTGGATATTTTATTCATTTTATGTTTAAAAGTAATTTTTTGAAATGAAAATACGCTGTAATTTCTATAGTCAATTTCATTAAATGTGGTTCTTATGGTACTTATACTTATGAATACCCATGGAATCCCACTCAATTTTTGTTTACAAACATAATTTTATTTATAAATCATATTTCATGGCCAAATTTTTAAAACCATCTACTTCCTGGGTACCTAATGGTATGTATCTATATTTTTTCTAAAATCAGTCCATTCTTTATTCACAAGTGATTTGAATTTTATGATTCTTATGATCAATATACCTTTCATTATAGTTTTATTCATATCATGTCAGAATAAATATTACAAGATTTAGTATTTTATTTTGGCTATGTTTGAATACCCTATAGAGTTTTTTAATGCACATTAATCTATTTAATATCATTATATATAAAGTTAATATGTTATTTTAATTGTATATTCTGGTTTACTTTAATGATTTTTTCATTTTGTAACATTATAAAATCATTGAATATATTATAACATGTTTCATGGATCCATGTGATATTAAACACTATTTTTAAAGGAGTATAAAATATTGGATTTAAAATTTTTCTTATAATGCTTTGATATTTTCAACATTAAAAGTGGGCATAAATTTAAGGGTATTCCCTCTTTTTTATAAATTTTATTTATAAATTTAAATGTGTGTACATAAAATGGGAATTCATTATTTTATATAAGCTGGAATTGGGGTAGAGAATTTAAATTAAAATTTTAATTAATTTAATTTATATATATAATGTCCCGATTAAGGGGGAGGAAACCTTATTTGAGTTCAAAAATATTCATTATAAATTTTTTATTACATTATGTATAGCACAAACATGTTTTAATCGAATTTTTATTTTAATATGGGAGTACTAAAATTTTTATTTACAACATAACAAGATAAATAAAGTGGATCCTAATATGTTTTTTTCTTATCTATTTTTTATCATGAATATTTCATTTCATCCTATAGATATGTTTTTATTCTTGTATATTCATGGATAATAATAATTAATGCTCAAATTTAAGGGGATTTTGTGTGTTATATTTGTTCAAATTTTCTAATTTGCATGAAATTTATCAAATATGGATAAATTTTTTGGTTTACTATTGTTTGATTTCTATACATATAAGTTTTTAATATATTACTATTATAAGTATTATCATACATACTAAAATATGTTAAATTAATTTTTAAACATTTAGTTTACATAAAGGATTTTTTTTATTTGTTTTCTTCTAATTTTTCATAAACAAGTTGTAAAAATATGCTAATCGTATAATTATTAGAGGATTTAATGTGGCTCATTAATATTTTTATAAATATCTATTTTTAATAAAGTTATACAATACAATTTTTTATCATTATTTTTATATTTAGAATGAATTATAGTTTTAGTATTAATTACAAAGGGGTAATTTTTCTATTGAAACTTTATCGTTTTGATAATTTCAAGCCGGGGGAGATGTTTTGAAATAATACTTGGGATTGAAATTATCAAAATGGGGGAGAATGTTGACTCGCTCCTTGAATGAATTTATATATTCCTAATTACAAATCTTTATGGGGGTTTCATTTACTTTAATAGTCTTGATAGTTTTATTCTATTTAGATTAAAGTGTGATTAAATTTGATTACATATTATTATTCCTTACTTAAAATATAATTAGATGTCATCTTTTCATTGATACAAACATATTCAAAAAGTTTCATACTTATTTACATGGATAAATAATACATTTTATGATATAAAATATCATATAGGCATGTTTTTATACTATTTTCCATGTAGCTAAACCGAAATCCGCATATCAAAATCAAAATTCACATAGCTAATTTATGAATCATAAAAAATATTTTTTAGAATTAGTTTCTTTCTGTGTTTTCAAAATATTATGAGTTAAAAGACTCCAAATTCAGTTATTCCTATCGATTTGGGATGATAAAAAATTATATATATTTCATTAGAATACAAAAAACATTGAATCTGAATCTATAATATTATAAAGTAGGTTTCAATTTACATCATGTTTTCAGTCTAAATTTATATTCTTTTGTAACTATTTTGTAATAGTATTTTATTGATAAATAGGGATACATAACTCTAATTAATTTTATTCAAGATTTATTGGAAATTAAATGAGATTATCTAAATCTAATTTGACAAGAACTAAATATAACTATGTATTTCAAAGGGTTATTTTAGGTTTAAAATTTTACGAGTCAATCTATTTTTTAAAATTCAGGAATCCATTATGTGAATTTGGATATGTGAGAATATTATCTTAATTGAGAAAATACTACATAGATATTTAGTTACATTAAATGTATTTAATATTTGAAAATTTTGACTGAATAGTGAGAAATAGTTATGTGAATTTTATTACATGAAATTTCTATGTAAATTATCTTACGTAAATTGATTATGTGAATTATCCTACATTAATTCACTTATGTTACATTCACCTATGTGAATTTGGTTACATTGATTTTCTTACATTGTAATATTTATACATGTGAAGGAAAAATGTTATGTGAAAATCAACTGCTACAATTTTCTTACAAGGTTTTTCATGTTACTATAGGTTTTTATAAAAAACTATAAATATGAAATGTTTTAAATTATTAATCACATTTCCATTTGTTGTATGTTTATTATAAATATTATTAGTGTTTTATTAATTCAAAAATTAATCACTAATTATCTATAATCTAGGTTAATAGGATTTAAATTTTTTATAAAGTATTAACATATATTCATATGGTATTAAGTGTGTATGGATATTCACATTGAATTTTTTCAACTTGGGATATAAAAATTCAATACGGTTGGAATATATATAGTTTCTCTTGAATATAGTTAGGATTTTATTCAATAATAATAATATTTATTAATAAATGAAATATTTATATAATTTCAAGAAAAAATTCACATGTATATTAATTATCTGTATTTTCTGAAAGGTACACATGAATCATTTATCTAGAAAATAAGCATGAGTGATGTTAATATTTGAGTTTTCAATAATAAAATTTAGTCTGACATTAATTTTGGGAGTACTCCAATGAATTTATTATCAAATTTTATGATTATATTTAATAGAATATTAATTTTTCATTTATTATTAAAATGAATTTTTGTATGCTGTGTTTTTTATTTATATAGTATTAAAATATATTTGCATGTGGGAATTTATTATTGGAATGTTTGAAAGAGAATCATAGTATTTAATGTGAATAAAATAGTTGTTACTATTTTGGGGTATAAAAAACTATGCAATAAAGAGAGATGTAACTGAAAAGACTCGGATTTTACTCATTCGTGTTGCATACTTCACAAATGAGTAATGTTGCTTCATAGTTTAACTAATTTCCAAAGTAAACTACTGGATTACCAAGATTCACTATTTCAAAAGTTATAAGGACCTGAGAAATTCCAAACCCAATCACCATCATCTTCATCAACAATAATTTTTTAGATTAAATTATTTTATTTGTCTATTATGTTGTAATTATATTGTATATATTTTCTCACTAAGTGGTTTTGGTGCGAGGTTATACTACCCTAAAATAGGTACATGTTGGTTTAGTCTATTCCCTTATAATACATGGATTATTCTATACATTTAGAATACTAGGTTCCACATAACCCATAAAAAATCAATAGAAAGCACCACTCTTGTAAGAGATTCGGTTTAGTTTTCCACCTTGGATGATCCAGTTACTCTTTACCCATAACCTAGAAGAGTTTAGGATTAAGCTTGTAAATTTCAAGGTTTAGCCTTATCCTATAATAGGATTATTTTTTTATAAACCCATAAAAGATAGGAGAATTGTATTTATCCTATAGGTAGGAAAAATACTAATGTAAAGAGTTATCACTCTCCTATAAAATTGATAAACTATAATGGGTGTCATATCTCTCAATTTGTGAGAAGGGTGAAGAGTCGACAGATATCATTTAAATATAAACTACTATAAAAATATATTGTGTTCATCTTTTACAATCTGATTTTTCTCTCTCTCTCATTTCTTATATTAGTGTGATTGAAATGTTTAATATTTAAATAGATCACCTTTCGCTCATAATGTTATAACTATGAATACTTTTTCAAATAATGAAATTTAACTCCTATTTTCCATTTACATATCGTCTTTAAGACCTAACAAATTAAACAACCATTTTTAACCTATATTCCAAAAAATTAAAATGAATGTATCACTTGTGTGTACATGTAGACTATCACATCTATACAAAAATATGATTCATCTTCCATCACCGCCTAAAATGAATTTTTATAATGATAGATTTAAAAACAATATTTGATATTTATAATGTAATAATATTTATTAAGTGATAAAATATTGTTGATCTTTCATTATTTTCTTTAGAAAATATAAACATCATTCAAGCGTACATACACACTACCATCTCCTTGAGTAGTGTAATTAAATATTTTATCTCTACCTTTTATAGATGGTAATATTTATGAATATAATGAATATATAAAATATTTATATATCTATTAATATTTTGTATATGATAAAACTATCATCAAATTACAAGTATTGGAACCCATAAACCAAATCTCTCTTGATAAATGAGAAACTCAACACGCAAAAACGATCATTTTAATATGGAATTATTAATAAATGGGCATTGAAATGGTATAAGTGGAGAGTTTATGATATTATAATTTCTTATATGGTTATTCTGTATAATTATAATAAATTTAAATTTATTATATAGGAGGTTAGAATACTTACGATGAAAGTCAAACATTAGGTAGTTGTTTTATGTTACAGTCTCGTTCTTACCATAAATGTTTTTCATAAATTTACAATGATGGAAAAATAAGATCTATGTAACATAAATATCATTAATTTTTTTATCCTATAGTTATTTCTGTAGAATATGTGTTTTCCTTTCATTTTCCTCTCTTTAGGTACTGAAGAGACAAAAATAATTTTTCTAAAGGAAACCCACTATATTTCTCTCTTCGGTCATAAAATGTTTTTCATCCATATCAATGTTTTCGAAAATGTTTTAAATTTTTTTAATAATATTCAGTAATTTAAAAAAGTATTTTTTTACCAATTTTTTATTTTTATAAAAGGTTTAAAATATTATTCTTTTCATTTTCTATATAAGGTACATTTTATTAAATGTTTGAATATAATATTTATTTTAACAATTACAACTTGAGAATAATTTCACATCATCATGAATACTTAGTGATTTGAATATCTATTTACAGGTTTCCATGTATATTTCCAAAGAATTTTTTTCCTTTATATTTTGGAAATTTTAATTTTTTTAATACATTATTTTAAAATTAAAGGGGTATATTCCTCATGAAAAATTCCCAGTCATCCTTTAAATGTTTTTTAAACATACATTGATGTTATATATTTTTCAATAGGGATATTATCCAATGATACCATGTCTATAATTTATCTTAAAGGTTTATTATTATGGTGATGAAATACTAATGAAACCCATTTTCAATTCCATGGGGTTTGTTATAATGAAATGATTAATTTTTTTAGGATATTGTGGCATGAATATGAAATTAATATGTTTTTTTGAGGTTGGGTCAATTATATCCCTCCAATGTATTGTGTATAAATTACTTTTTTATAAGATGAAAGGATATAAAATAAGTGACCTGAATCCCAAAATAGGTACAATGAGAGGTTATCAAAAGAACAAAATAAGTTACATGAGAGTTTATCCCAATCCAAAAATTGGTACACGAGTGTTTAACCTATGTCTAACATGTGATTAATACCTTAGTTGGTAACCATAACATAATATTTCTATGATTATGAATTTCCGGCATTTAAACTACTCTTTTATTATAATATCTTATTCCAGTGTTATTCAGTAATAACTCATTTTATTTGGTTCATTTTTAATTCATGTCTTATCAACTGTCATGCTTTATTTCATGACTCACAATTATGATCTATGAATTGTTGGCATCTGTTTTAAAGTGTAAAAATAATATTCCCATAATTGT
Organism: Viscum album; assembly: GCA_963277665.1. Classification (NCBI taxonomy): domain Eukaryota; kingdom Viridiplantae; phylum Streptophyta; class Magnoliopsida; order Santalales; family Viscaceae; genus Viscum; species Viscum album. Next base: position 1,100,394,648 of record OY728139.1, read on the forward strand.
ATGCTCTCTTTATTCTTAAATATGATCCTTGATTGGTATCTCCTTTATTTACCATTACTAATTATATTATCTCACCCTTTATTATGTTTCCTTTCCCAAGGATATTAAAAATGTTTTAAGTATGATATATCTAAGGAGGGAGCTATTTGCAAACAACTTAATAGGGGATCATATAAATATTCTACGTAATAGTTTTTTATGTATCATAGTTTCCAAAGACACTATACCATTATGGTTTTGGAATGGATTGTAATGTTATGCTTTGAATATTAATAGAGAAAATTTTAATATTTATATGAGTAAATCTTTGGTCACCTCAGTTGGTATACAAGTAAGGATTTTTTATTTTTAGAAACTATGGCATGAAACCATTAGTGAGAAACCTCAAGAAAACCCTAAGTATATGAGAAAATAATATTTTATCATAAATAAATGAAAGCGGTTTTCCTATAAAATAAATCCATTTCTAGATACTAACATGTGGTTGTGGTTGTGTAATAGATTCACCTATGGGTAATAACATTGAAAGGGGTTGGTTGGGTATTAACTCAATTTTCCCAGGTTCATTAGGAGTGGACCTACGACACTAAAAATGGATAGACATTCCTGGGGGATATAATTGGGTTAATTCACATTTTCATTATGAACTACAATAATTTAATTGAATAGATGATGACCAAGAATGGAATAGGTTAAAAATATAGATTCATAGGTTAAAAATAATGTATAATAATTTAGACATTATATAAATGATTTATCATGATTATATGGTTTATCAATATGATTATTTTTGTTCTCAATATATATCTTGGTATTATTAATTGGATGGAACATAAATGAACAATGTTAACACTGAATGTTATGGGGAATGAAATTATTTTCCTCCCATGTGATAAAATTTTATAAGAGATGGGATACGAAATCTAGTCCCTTTGTTTACAAACAGTCTCAAGACATGAATCATGTTGATATTACAAACAAGAAATATAAGGGACAAAATTATATTAAAAACATCATGAGGAAACATCCACACTTTTTTAGTGGGTTAATTTATCAACTAGTTTATTATTAATGTATTAGTACCACTTAAATGATATTTTTCATTATTTGGGGTTTAGAATATAAAAAAATTATTTTTGTTCTTCATCATTTGGAGGATAAAGTAGTTGAATGGTGAACTATTATCAAGAAACTGAGTCAATACGGTGAAATTGACACTATATAGTCTGATACATTTTGAAGGTTAACTTTTTAATAGTACATTCCTTGTATTCTTCATATAAAAATAGAGAAGTAATTCCTTGAGCTAAAGCACAAGGATGAAAAATACATTATTACATATAATGAAAATTTTACACATCCCAAGAGGTATGCTTCAGGTATTATCTTCTACCATGAAAGTATGATTGATTAATTCATTAGAGGATTAAACCTATATATATAAAGGGTGTTATACATAAGAAACATATGTAGATATGAATAAATCATTCAATGTGCTATCATGGTAGAATGGAGATTGGATTCACCCATCAATATCTTGTTTTTTTATATGAAAATAAGGATGAAATTCAAATGAAATTATAATTATACAATTCATGGATGGAAAAATGTTTGTTTTCCATTACTCCATTATTGTTGAAATTAACATGAATGAGATTTTCCTAAAGGTGTTATAAAATGATTTAAGGGTAGAAATAGAGGTCATCTGGTAATAAAATTCCAATGTGATGAGAAGAAGTTATCTAATGACGTGAATGAAGAAAACCCTCCATAAATTTCAGCAACAAAACTCTAGTTTTTCAGAGTAAATTATTATAACCATTTTATAAACTAGTGCTTGGATCTGGGGATTTATGACTATTATAGACATCAATAACCTCTAAATCTACTGAGAATGGGTAGTCTCATGAGATCACTATTACTGATGTGGGGTATGATAATGAAGCAAGGAATGGTACACCGAATAGACACTCTAAAATGATAATATCTTATTTGATTCAATATATACCTACTCTTTTATGTCATAATAATTTTTATAATGGTGTTAAAATACTACCTCAATTATTATATGTTGAATTAGTATTGAAAACTAATAATGGTGTCAGGATCACATCTGAAGACTATGATTCATATATGGTTGATGTTTGTGGGAATTTGCATCTTAAAAATCTTTTTATTATCCCTCTAGATGATTTTAATGTTATTTTGGGAATAGATTTTATTTATTTATAAAAACCCAGTATCAATTTTCCAAGGAGTAAAATCACATATTATTTTCCAAAAAAACCTATTTTAATCTCATAGTGGGAGGATAAATATAAAAATACAATAGAAATAAAATCCATTATGTGTGTGTTGATTCATATTAATATGGGGTATTTATCTTATATGGATGAGGATAAACTCAACATCAAAATATACAAATTGTATGAGATTTTTTTTTATGTTTTTTTTTGAAGAGTTACCTAATATTCCTCTATATAATGGAGTTATTTTTTTAGTAGAACTCATACATGGTTCTAAACCTATATAAATTACTCTATATATAATATCTTTTATTGAGTTACATGAAGTAAATAAGTAACTCCAAAATATTCTTGATAATTGATTCATTAGGCAAAGTGCTCACCATGGGGTGAACCTAATCATTTTCTAAGAAGAAAGATGGATAAATACAACAATGGATTGATTATTAGAAAATTGTTTAGATTAAAATAAATAATAAGTATCATATACCCCATATTGATTATTTATTTGATCAATTATAAGGATTTTAATACTTTTCCTTGATTTATCTTTAATCTGGATACTATCTTTAGAAACCCTTCATTCACATTCATATCTTATTACATCAAACAACATATAATAATCACACAATTAGGATCCAAAGTTTTAGTGACTTTTGAAAATTAGGACCATACATAACATTTAAAAAATAAAATGTAAACATTTATTTAATTCCTTATTCTCTAGCTTCTTATTGGCCCTTGAATAATCCTTAGTACATGTAATCACCTGAGGATATACATCAAAAATGGGTGTGCTAAAATCATTGTAAGAGGATAGATAAGAACATGAAACAATATAAAATGTGGTGAGACTAATCATAACATAATTATTACATTGTCATGGGATCATAATCATGAGAGTAAGTGTTAATAAAAGTCTTGGAATGTGGAAATGCATACAAATGAAACATCTGGTCTTTGTGGTCAATTCTCACACACAGTTGTAAAAAATATATCATAATGTTAATGAATATTTTACTTTTATCATCTGATACATCTATTTCCCACTAAATTGGAGCTCTATATAATTCTTGGAGCACATGTCCCATCATAATAATTTAATTACTCTATATAATTTTGGGTGTGCTCATCACATCATAGCATTTACATTATCATGAATTCCACATAGGACATATAACAGTCATAAACATAAAATAAACCATTAAATGTAATGAGATTAATTTCATAAACATAAATTCATAAAATTTGGGTTCCCAAATGAAAGAGGGAATAATGTACTAGAATCATCAACCTTGAGTGAAGAAGAAACAATCTTGAGATGTAGAATGTGTGTTTTTTGAAAGAAGAGTTCTTTTAGAAAACATTATGTTTGTCATAAACTCAATAATAGAACATTTATATCCCATAAAATATTATATAATAATAAATAAATTATATTTATGGAATATGCATACTGAAAGTGGTGTGAAAAATGGAAAACCCATAGAATGTGAGTTGGGTTTGAGAATTCCCCTTACATCATGTCTGAATGATGTCTTCACATTAATATCCCATATAATCACATCTTAAAAATTTATTAAAAATTATAAAATATTTTATACATTAATTTTATTTTATTTTTGGTTTTATTATGTTCATTTATGTGATTTTGGATGAGTTATATAGTTTAACTTCATCATTCAAGAGCATTTATTTTCATGGTTTCATGATTGGTTTACTTGTATACATGAATAGATATTTGTGTAAAATGAGGATAAACATTAAGAATTTATATTATATGTTAGTAATGATATTACATAATTTTAAATGAAATTATAATGAATTTTGATACATTTAATGAGAATGAATCATTAGATAAAATTTAATGATGGTCGTTTTTGGTTAATTTTGGTGGTTTTTTTATCACAACAAAATTGTTTTGTTTTGTAATTTTTTATTATGTATAAATGTTGGTTGAAAAAAATAAATAGGTATTTATAATACAAATTAACATATTTTTTAAACAATTTAATTATTTTATTAACATCCCTGAAGGTATTTAAGGAAAATGAAATTGCATCGCCGACGATGTGGGTAAATTGACACATCACGGGCGACAATTGAATTTTAATAACAAAAAGGTTTGATGTGTTTAATGATAGATATTAAATTAACAAGATATAATTATTTTATATGTATTAAAATAGAGTTTTCATACCATTATAATGATGTTAGGTGAGGAGAGAATAAGAAAATAAATGAAATTGAATGGAAATTTATATTAAGAGATGGAGGATTTACCTCTGGAATTTAGCATCCTTGAAAACCTCCTTAGGGAATTGTTTTTGGATTTTTGATGAGTCCAAGATCTCCAAAACGTGTGGTAGTGGCTAGGTAAATTTTTTGGTAATAATTTTGGCAAGGATCAAATCTTGAGAGGTGTGAGGGGAAGAGGGTGTGGGGGTGGTATTTATAGTGGAGAGGAGTGTTTTTTCAATATTATTTTCATTAATTTATTATTTTGGATCAAGAATATGAATAGTTTGAGAATTATCTCTAAATATAATAAATTAATGAATTATAGTTTGATATTTTGGGCTCACATCAGCCTTACATCATCTATGACCCCATAATTCATGTATTTAGCTTTTATTGTAAATTATTGTATTTCACTATTCCTAGAAAATTCAAGTATTTTAGAAAAATACCAAAACTTAACCCTCAATATTTAAGAAGTTTATAAATAAAAAATGAACTTAATTTTATGAAAATAATTTTCTATATAAGACTAATTTAATTTTTAATGAAAATTATCATTTACTTGGAAAATATAGATTTTCAAATTATAACTGATTTTTTAACACTTTGAAAAATTACTTAAGGTCTCATTAAATTATCTTAAAATAATAAGACATAAATATAATAATTTTAGGAAACATTTTGTGAAAATAATGTTTTTTTAATTAATAATTTAGTTATAAAATTCTAATTAAATGTTTATGATTTATTAAAATTCCAACACTTAATTAATAAATTTTAAAATACTTCAATACAAATACTATGATATAAATATATCATATTTTCACATATAAGATGCATAAATTTTATGTATACATTAATGGGTGAGACTACTATTAATTTGGTTAGTTTACTATTCATAAGGTTCGTATTACTATTCTTATAGTCAAATTACTATTTTTTCAGTATTGGTTCCTTAACTTCTAGAAATACTTATTATTTCATTAATTGTTTAAATATAAAGTGTTTATTATGGTCCATTGGTGATTATATGTTATTATGATATTACTGTAATAAGGGAGAATTTATATTTATAAAAGTTTGGGTCTTTACATTCTTCCCCCCTTTTGAAATTTCGCCCTCGAAATTTCTTTTTACATAAATAGGTGTGGGTACTTCTCCTTCATCACCACCTCTAGTTCCAAAGTTTCTTATTAATATTTATGGTTCCTCCAAAACACTCTTACAAGGTAGGATATATTTTTTCATAGAACGTTATCTTTTTTATCTAAAATCATTAATAGATTCTCCTCATAAGATAGATCATCTTCCAACTGTACCACCTCTGAGTTTAGTACATGTGAGGGATCCGGTATGTACTTTTTCAAAAGTGATACGTGAAACACATCAGGAACTTGATCCATATTCAGGGGAAGTGAAATCTGATAGGCCAAAAATACTATGTGATCAATGATCTAAAGGGATCCAATGTACGTTTGGCTTAACTTCCCTTTCCTTCCAAACCACATGAATCTCTTCCATGGTGATATTAAAAGGTATCATTTATCTCCAATGTCGAACTCCAAGTCCGATTGATGGTTTTTAGCATTTCTCTTTTCTGAATTTGAGAAAAATTGATATATTACTAGATGTCTCAAACATTATGTGACATAAATCGCATAAGAACATGTCCAATTAGTTTTCTTTCACCAAATTCATCCTAATAAGTTAGATTTATAAATCGCTTTCCATACATAGAATCATATGGATCCATATGAAAAATCTAGTGGAAAATATTGTTGTATAAGAACTCGACTAATGGAAGATGTTGATCCCATCCACATTTTAATTCTAAAGATTAGTCTCTTTTAATATCTTCAACAGTTTGAATAGTCCTTTCATATTGACCATTAGTTTGGGGTGATAGTCTATGCTAAAATTTAACTAAATACTCAAAGCATATTGAAGACTCCTTTAGAAATTTGATATGAACCTGATATCACAATTAGAGACAATCGAGAGTGAAAATCCATAAAGTTTCACCACATCCTTCACATATATCTTTGCAAGTTTTTCAAGTGAGATATCTTCCTGAATAGTGATAGAGTGGGCAGCCCAAGTGAGTTAGTCCACCATAACTCATATCACATTGTTTCCTTTGGATGTCTTCTAGAGACTAATGACGAAATCCATAGTGTCATTCTCCCATTCCCACAAGGGTATAGGCATGGTTGCATCATCCCTTTGTAATTTTTTCACTTGGATTTTACTTTCTAACATATCAATCACATTGAGATATACTCAGAAACATTCTTCTTCATGTTATCCCTCTATAAGTGTTCTTGAAGATCACGATACGTCTTAGTACTCTTGGGATGGATAGAGAAAGTTGAGCTATGTGAATTGTCCAATAGATCCTTCTTTATCCCAGGTGATGAAGGAACACAAAGCCTCCTTCCAAACCAAATCACACTATCATTATTAATATGGAACTCTTGTAGTTTCCCTTTATTTATTTCATTCACCTTCTTTTGTAACTCCAGATCATCCCTTTGTGCTTCCTAAATCTACTCTTAGACAGATGAATAGGAAATAATTTGGGTAAGGTAGGATGTATTCCATCCATTATGAGTTATAAATACATTATTTTCATATCCATGAACATAGGGCATTTCTCAATCCACAACATGGATAGAGTAGCAGGTTTTTTTTCTCATAGAATTAACTACCTTATTCACTTTGTTGGGATGATAGTGAATAGAGAAATCATAGTATTTTGTTAGCTCTAACTGTATCCTTTAACGCATGTTGACCTCCTTTTATGTGAATATGTGCTTTAGGCTCTTTTGATCGGTATATATGTCACACTTATCACCAAAGAGGTTGTGATGCAATAATTTCAGGGAAAAAATTCACCACTGCTAACTCTGGATCATGTATCCGGTAGGTCTTCTCGTGGATATTAAAATATCGTGAGCTGTAGGCTATCACGTTATCATTTTCCATATGTACACAACCAAATAATTAATTTGAATCATAATTGTATATCACAAATTGTTTTCCATTTTTTAATAATGTGACTACACATGTTGTGATACGATTTATCTTTAGCTCCTTTTCGATTTCCTCACATTCTTCCATCTAGATATACTTTACCCCTTTCATGTTAGATTATTTACCAATATTAAAAATCATGAAAAAATTCTAAAAAAACTTCAATATTACCCTGGTAATCCAAGAAAACTATGGATTTCTATGAAACTTGAGGGTTTGAGTCGTTCTATAATATATGTTTTTTAAGGATCCATATAAATCCCCCATTTGTGATCACATATCCCATGAATTTGACTTGCTTCATCCAAAATTCACACTTTCTGAACTTGGAAAACAACTTCTCCTTACTTAATGTCACCAACACAAGATTTAGATGTTTTTCATGTTCCTCCTTACCCATAGAGTGAATGAGAATATCATTGATAAACACTACCAAAAATTTATCTATGTAATTTATAAATATTCTATTAATCAAATCAATTAATATTTCAAGGTAATTAGTTTGTCTGAAGGGAATCACAAAAAACTCATAGTGCCCATACCTTGTACAGAAGGCAGTCTTCTGAATATCATCCTTCTTCACCTTTATCAGATGATATCCATAATGAAGCTACACCTTTGAGAAGTACTGACCACCACATACCTGATCGAACAACTCATCAATTCTTGGATGAGTATACATATTCTTTATGGTGATCTTACTGAGTTCTCAATAATCGATATATGGATGCATTGATCCATCCTTCTTCATGATAAAGATCACTAGAACACCCCAAGGTGATTCACTAGGGTGTATGAAACCATTATAAAAATTCTCATGAAGATTATTCTTAAACTCGTCATGTTTGATAGGATTCATCGTATAAGAAAACATTGAGATAAAATTAACTCCGGGTATGAGTTCTATTTAGAACTCTACCTCACACTCCGGGGGAAGTCTAGGAAACTCTATGGGAAATATATCACTATATTCCCTCACAATGGTAATTTACATTAGGTTGATAACATCCTTTTACTAAAACATTTGAGTTAGTTATGCTTTTTCACAAGGAATCTACACACACACCATTGAAGGATTTTAAAAAGTAGATTCATGATCTTCCTTGAATTTATAAAGGATCTTGGTATGAGTCGGCATATGAAAAGATATTTAATTTTCACAATAGTTTATATGTGTTATATATAACGAGATCTAATTAACCCCTAGTATATCATTGAATTACACCAAGGGATGTATAAAAAGAGTCACTGGAAGAACCTTCCCAGTTACGCCAATAAGAAAATATTCCAACACATGGGTTTCAATGACTGCACCACTAAGTATTTTTATGAATATATCTACTTCAAGGTATTAGGTATTCAATTAAAAATTTCTATAAAACTTTTTAGATATAAAGGAATGTGTAAAACTATAATCAAATAAGACTTTTTCCATTATTGAGTGAATATGAAGTGTACCTTATATAACTTAATTATCTTGCTCCACTTCCATAGTAGTAATAGAATAAGCCTTGCCTTTCCCCTTTGGCATTGGTGGTTGCTGATGTTGATTACCCTTGAGGACCCGAGGTTTAGTGTACTAGATTCCATAGTTCCCTTGATCCCTATTGTTTTATCACTGGACCATGGTTAGTTCTCTCCTTTCCTCCAACACATTTTCCTTAATCCTTATTTATTTCTGAAATTCATGATATTGGTGGACTTATCTCTCACACATGAAGAATTTAACTTTCCCTTTGAGGAAGTTCCCATTATTCCTCTTCCTTTATTTTTGACACGTGGGAGGTGGAGTTTTCTTCCTAGATTTCTCATTAGATCCTCCGGATTTAAACTCCATCTTTTATTTCTCATCACCATACCCATGGGACTATTCTCCAAACTCAATCTCTACTTTGAGATCACATCAAACAACTTCTTCATAACTCAAAAAGTCTCTGTTTGAAATAATCTTTTTAAGGTGTGGTTTTAAACCACTAAAGAATCTATCAAATTTTATATAATTTTTTATAACAAAACCCAAAGTGTGCCTTGAAGGCCTTGTGAAATTTTATTCCTAGGTCGTTGTATATTCTTCTTCTTCTTTTCTTCAGATCTTTGAATTATATCTCCATATTTGTATGAATAGTTCGAGGTAAATACTTGTTATGAAATATTTTCTTAAAGTATTCCCACTTCATCTCTTAAATTTCTTCCCTTGAAATGGTGTTCTTAATCAAATCCCATCAATGATCGTCTGATCCATCTAGATGATAAAATAGTGAGATTCACCTTCTATATATTATAATAGTGATGTACAAAAAATATCTTCCCCACAAAGTTGATCCATTGTTCCATGACTAGTGGATCATAATATCCACTAAATGATGTTGGTTGTTTCCGCATAAAACACTCAATATCTAGTTTCACCCTCTTAGGTGAAAGAGGATGTTCTATGTTATTCAAGTTATTTTTTATAACCTGTTATAACTGGGTAAGAATCTTCATGAAATTTTGAACTTCATATCCCAAAGCATTGGGGATTTTTTTCAGGAAATCACTACATTATCCCTTTCATGGGTTGTTGGCCTAGTTTCCCCTAGTTCCCAGTATTTTCAAAAATAGAAAAGGTTAGAATAAAATAGAATTCAACAAGTAATGTATAAATAATATATTCCTTTTTCTATTTAAGTCTAAGGGAATATTTTTTGGGATCCCCATGTTTATAATTTTCTAAAAAAATATTCTTGGGTGTTAACTTATAATTAGTCTCATACTAAGGGTTATCTCTAAGGTTCTCAAATCCAATTTCCAAAATTAAATAAACCTTCCTCTGATACCAACCATAAAAACCATGATTTATCTTTCATATCTTATTACATAAAACAACATAAAATCATTACACAATTAGGATCCAATGGTTTAGTTTCATGCAAAAATTAGGACCATACCTAACATTAACAAAATAAAACATTAAAATTTAATTAATTCTTTCTTCTTAAGCTTATTATTAGCCATTTGATTCTCTTGAGGACATATAATAATTTCTGGATATACATGAAAAGGTGTGAGAAAAAGGAATAGTAATGGGATAGATAAGAACATGAAACAATATTATATGGGGTTAGAATAATCATAAAATCATCATAACATAGGCATATGATCATAATCACGAAAGTAATCATTAAGATAAGGCTTAGAATGTGGCAACGCCTAAAAAAGAAACATCATACCTTAGTGGTAAACTAACAAATATAGTTGTAAACAAATATAGAGTCATGTTCATGAATATTTAACTTTTATCATGAGATAAATCACATTACCCAATGAAGTTGAGTTCTATATAATTCTGGGTGCACTTATCACATCAAACAAATTTCGTTGTGGTGTATAATTCCAGGTTCACCTGTCACATCATTACATTTACATTTTCATGCACGCCAAATAGAACATATATCAATGTTGAATATAAAATAATCCATATAATGGAATGGGTTTCATTTAAGAATAATAAATTCATAAAAATTGGTTCCCCATATGAAATATGGAATAATGTACTTGAATAATCAACATTGAGTGAATAAAACACATTCTCACGAATTAAAAGGTGTGTTTTTTTGAAAGACGTGTTATTTAAGAAAGCCTTGTGTTTGTAATAAACTCAAGAAGAAAACATTATATCCCATAAAATGAAATATAATTATAAATATATTATATTTAATGAATATCTATACTGAAAATGGGGGGAAAGAGGGAAAACCCAAAGAAAGTGAGTTTGGTTCAAGAATTCACCTAACCTCGTGTCAGAATAATTTCTTCACTGTAATGTTCTATATAATCACATTAGATTCATTAATTAAAAATTAAAAAATATTATACTTTAATTTGATTCATTATGGTTTTATTAGGTTAGTTTATGGGATTTTGGATGAGTTATAGTGTTTAATTTCATCGTTTGGGAGTATTAGTTTTCATGGTTTTCAGGATTGGATTGCTTGTATACATGAATGGAACTTCATGTAAAATGAAGATAAATAAATAGATTTGTTATTATAAGTTATTAATGATCATAAATAATTTAAAATGATATTATAAATAATTTTTTATATCGAATGAGGATGAATCATTAGCTTAAAGTTAATGATGATCGTTTTACATTAATTTTGATGATTTTTTTATCACAACAAACTCATTTTGTTTTTATTGTTTAGAATTATATATAAATGTTAGTTTCAAATAATAAATAGAGTAATATAATACACATTGAAATATATTTTTTAACCATTTAATGTTTTTATAGTCATCCTTGATGACGTTTAACAAAAATTAAAGTGCATCACCCATGATGTCGGTTAATTAACACATTATAGGCGACAATTTCATTTTTATGATAAAATATAGGGTGAAGTTTGATGATATATCTTTTATTAACATGATATAATGATAGTATATATATGGTACAAGATTTATCATGTGATTTGGATTAATGGATGTGAGGGGAGGATAAGAAATTAAATGAAATTGAAAAAAAATTAAAAGAAATATAGAGGGGGGATTTACATCTTTAATTTATCCCCCTTGAGAACATCTTTAGGGAAATGTTTTTGGTATTCTGCTGAAAAACATATCCCTTGGACATGTGAGAGGGGAAACACAAGAGTGTTGGATAGAATTTCGGCACGTCCCAAATCTTGAGAGGTGTGAGGATGAGAGGGTGTGAGGGATAGTATTTATAGTGGAGGAGAGGGGTGTTTTCTCAATATAATATTCATTAACAATTTATTTTGGCTCAAGAATATGAATAGTTTGAGAATTATCCCTAACTATATTAAAATAATAAAGTAGAGTTCGATATTTTGGTCTTACATCAGCCTTACATCATCTATGAATACATAATCCATGTATTTTTGTTTCATTGTAAATTATCATATTTTACTATTCATAAAAAATTTAAGTACTTTAGAAAAATCCCAAAAATTAGCCCTAAATATTTTTTAATGTGTAGAATTCAATAATGAACTTTAAATTAAGAAAGTAATTTCCTAAAAATAATAAAATTATTTTTTAATTAAAATCACCATTTCTTAGAAATTTCAAATTTTAAAATTATATCTGATTATGTAACACTTTGAAAAATTACTTCATATCTCATAAAATTATCTTAAAATAACAATACATAAAAATATTAATTTTTGGATACATTTTTTTGAAAATAAATTTTCTTTTTTTAATTATTAGGTTAATTATTAATTAAATATTTATGAATTATAAAAATTCTAATACTTAATTAATAATTTTTAAAATATTTCCTTACTTATACTATGATATAAATATATCATATTTTTAATTAAAAGATATCTATGTTTTATTTATACTCTCATGGGTGAGAATACTATTAATTTGTCTAGTTTACTATTCATAGGGGTCATATTACTATTCTTATGGTCAAGTTACTATTTCATCGATATTGGTACCTTAACTTCTAGAAATACTTATTATTTCTTTAATTATTTGAAAATAATGTTTTCATTATCATCCATAAGTGATTATATGAGAGTATAGAATTACTATAATAAGAGACAAATTCAATTGATAAAAATTTGGGGCGTTACACTATCAATTATGGGTTAAAAGTGAATACATAACAAAAGCAACTGTCCATATGAGTTATGGACCCTATGAATTTATAGTAATGAAATTAGGTGTTATAATTTTCCTTAATATATTCATGGATTTAATAAATATAGTATTTATAAATTAAATAGATCAATTTGAGGTATCCATTATAGATAATATTATAAAATATTCCAAGATCAATGAAAAGTCTTAAGATCAAGTGAGAATAATACTTCTGACCATACGAAGTGAGAACCTATATAAACAATGTCCATGTGAATTTTGTTTACAAAATGTTCCATTATTTGGTCATATAATCTCATGTAAAGTTATATCGGTGTATCCATCAAAGATAAAAGTTATTGAATATTGTATTAGAAAAACCATGGTGTCATAGATCCATAGTTCTCTTGGATTGGATGGATATTATTTAATGTTTTTGAATAATTCCTCACATATATAAAAACCACCCACCCAGATATCTCAAAAGGGAGTCAGGTTTCTTCAAACTGATTAATGTGATGAAAATTTCAAAGAACTAATGGGATGGTCAGTCAATGAACCTATTCTCGCACTACCCTATAGCGGAGAAGGGTTTTTGATATATATTTATTCATAAAATAAAATAATTGGATGTTTCCTCATTAAAAAAGATATATAGATAGCTTATTCTTCATTTCAATTGATGGTTCATGATAAAAATTACTGGATTAATGATTTTGAGTTTACTAGGTTAATTATTTCATTAAATATATGGAGGAATTAACATTATATCAAAATGTGTGACATATATAATGACTATATAATTTTAATTAATATATTCCCTCAAAAATTTTAGAATATTCACTAGATAAGATGGTGGGAGTTGATTGACGATTTCTTCTACTAAATACACTAGAACCATTGGAAAGTGAACATGGTGGTTGATGGTTTGAGTCAAAAATATCATTATATATTATCTATGATGATGATCACAAAAAATATAATATTTATGGATTTATAATTGGTAGAAATTTACACATTCATGGAAAGGGAGAGGTGATATATTTATATGATGAAAATTCATCTATCTATCCATGTGAGGATTAAATAATAATAGAAGGAAGATGTAGATCCATAAAAGAAGGTAATAAATTTACTAAGTTTATCCTTTAATATGATGGAATTATAAAGTTAAAAAAAATTATTATGTGTCTCATCAATTCTAGAAATGAAAAAATATATATTTTGGACCCTACTCATAGTTCAACATTCTCTTTTCATCCCTACTGTAAAAATGTTTTATAGAGATATAAAAGAGTATTTTTGATGGGATTACATGAAAAGGGATATTGAGAATTATGCATCTCATTACATGGAATTTCAGAAATATAAGGCTAGGAGATAAAATTCTAGGGGGAAATTTCCAATGTTACCCATACTAGAATGAAAATTGGAAAAAAAACACTTTGGTTTTATCATTAGACTCCTCAAAATGTCTAATTTCCTTAATGAAATATGGGTTGTAAATGATATCTTTATGAAGTTAGCACACTCCATTTAAATCAGTGAATATTTCACTCTTGATTATATTTACAGGATATATAATGAGGCATTAGTAAGGATTAATGAAGTACCACATTCTAATGTATTATATCAGGACATGAGGAATACCTAAATTTTCTGGAAACATTATCAAAATGATTTTATTATAGAGTTAAAAATTATATTTTGTTATCATACTTACATGGATTTATAGTTTGAGATAATAATTCATACCCTAGAGGATATGTTGGGATCTTTTTCTCAATATTTCAATGGTTTTTGGGACCAATGCCTTCTTCTAGTCAGGTTTTTATAGATTAATATCATTCACTCATTAATTTAGATGACTCATAATGGAAAACTCTAAAGAAATAAATAATTCACTTTGAAAATAAGGGATGAAATTATAAATATATGTATATTAAGACCAAACATAACTAATAAAGGGTATATAATAACAAATCAATTCAAAAACACCTCAAGGTAAGTCAGAGTCGATAAGAAAGCAATGTTGAAAATCACTAGTGAGATATAGAATTTAAAGATAGTTTGAAGTTTTTCCTTTTAATTTCTCCATATAATATCATTATTTGATTCAAAATTAATGTATAGTTGATCCTTATGAATATATGTACCTTTTAAATTATTGATTACACAAGGACTATATCTAAACTCTTATCACATCCACCAAACCTATATCATGTTCACAACGTGTTACATGTATCTCAAATAAGGAAGTAAATACCTAATAAATCACACATACAAAACCTACTAGTTGTAATAATGGAAAATGATATTTTATATGAAGAACAACCATTAGAAATTATGGAATATATAGACAATGATATATGGGAAAAAATATCTCACCTATATAATGTTTATTAGAGGAATTAGAAATGCGAAGAAGCAACATGGGAACCAAAGGATGTGATGAAACAAATATATCCTCATTTATTTGTGTCATAGGGATGGAATTTATGAGGGAAAATTCATTTTAAGGGGATAATAATGTAACAACATAAGATTTTATTAGTATCTCCTTTGAAATAAACTTGATGTATTCAAAATATTTCATTACATGACACCCCTAGTCTAAATGAACCATGATATATTATACTATTATAACCTATCTTCTAGAATATAAGATTTTAATAGGATTAACCAAATTAAGAAATACATACATATAAATATTTTTTAAATTGTAAATATTATTATTAATTCATAATTAAAAAGCACCCAATTTTCATTAAATTCATTTTTCACATCAAAAATATGTTTTCTTTGAAAATGATTTTATTACATTTTGTGTGTATATATTATAATTAATTTCCACCAATTTTAAAAAAAATTATTTTAAAATAAGGATATCACTTATTAATTGAGCATATCAAAATTATATTATGGTGAAATTATTTTATTTTAATGAAATGATTAATTTTACAATGAGTAGTGGAATAATACTAATTTTATAAAAAATACATTTTCTATTCATGTTTTTATAAAGATATTTTTTTAATTTTTTTTAAATAAAATTAGATAGTTTTTATTATTAATAATCCAAAAAAAATCATTTTACTTAAAATTGTGTATAGTTTTGGAATAAAAACACTTTTATAATTAGAAAATCATTTTTATGGAAAACTTTTTTTCATCATATTGTGTAAATGTATTTGAAAATTAATTTCTCCAAATTATAGAAATTTATTTTTATAAAATTTATTCTATATTTGTAATCAATGATCAACACTTTGGAAATGAGGACATGGACATTTTTAATGAATAGTAAAAATATTAAAATTATGTTACCATGGTTATCGTTAGAATGGGATTATCAAGTGTTAAACTAGGAGATAAGGGTGATATCACCAAATAAAATTTTATAAATCTTATTATTTAAAGATATTTAGACACTAAATTATCTTAAATTTTAATTTTGTCTAGTTGGATTTAATTTTACAAGAAAATGATAATATAATATTTAAATATTTTAAGTAACCACATGTGTGATGTCTCCCACAATTATAAAATGTCACCTCCTCCACAAACTTATTCACATAATTTGAGTCATATTTCTCATCCAATATCTAACCAAATATCTTAATATATTGATTATATTAATATTATATCCCATTTTCCTCTCTTAATACCAATATTTCAAGGAATAAGGTGTAAGAAAAAGGGGGACTTCAAAAGAATATTAATAATTCTTAACTGAGCTCTTTCAATTTAATATATTCTTACACCTCCAAATTTTTTTCCATAATAACGTGATGAATATTTATTTATAAATATACTTATATTTTATTATGATTATGGTATAACCATTTTACAACTACTTTCTAACAAATGGTAAATGAATGTATTTCTCGGGCATACGTGTGGGCTAATACATCTATATAATGATATGATTCAATTTACATCATTGCATAACATCGATATTTATAATGATGGATTTAAAAAATATATATATTATTTATAATAAAATAATTATTCAATAATTATTAAATATTTTTTCTTATTATTTAATACTTTTCTTTAGAAACTTAAAACAACATTCATGTGTACATATGGAATATAATCTCTATGAATATTATCATTATTTTTTTTTTCTTTTACATTCATGGATGGTTATAAATATATATATATATATATATCTAATTAAAACATATGATATTTATATCCTGATAAAAATAATATAGATGATTTAACCATTATCAATGTACAATTACTGGAACTTTCGAACCGAAACATTCATGAGAAACCAAATAGTTAACACTCAAAAATGGAGTTTTTTGTAAGGAATTATTAATACATTGGTATTGAAATTTTATAAGTGGTTAATTAATGATATAATAATTATGTATATTACTATATTATATAATTATAAAAAATTCGAATTTATTATACAATAATTTAGAGAAATTTTGAAGCAGGTAAATCTTGAGGTAGGAGTATTATGTTACAATCTCATTTTTCTTAGTATTATTCATGCCTAAATTTTTTATCATGTTAATAAATAGAGTATCTAACATAAATAAAATTTATTTTACTCTCATTGATTTATTCATATAGAATACATAATTTTCTTTCTTTTTTCTCTCTTTAATTATTTAAGATAATTAAATATTGTTTTTAAAGTAAATCGACTACATTTCTCTTTTTTTTGGAAATCCTTCTTCAACCATATCCAGGTATTATAAAATGTTTTCAAGAATTTTATGGATAATATCCAATAATGATTTAATTTTAATTTTACCCATGTTTTAATTTTAAAATAATGACTAAAAATATTATACTTGCAATTTTTAGAATGAGGTACTTTTTACAGAAGGTGGGAAAAAATATTTGTTTTAATGATTACGGTTGAATAAAATTTTCTACTATCATTTCCACTCAATTATATAAATATTTCATTATGGTTTTCCTAATTTATTTTCAAATAAATTTATTTCCTTCATATTTTTTTTTATTTTTTAATTTAAATAAGATATTTTTAAATTAATAGGTTATGTTCCTCAAGAAAATATTCTAATTATTGTTTAATGGTATTATCATCTATGATGCCATCAATTGATTTTACATATTTTTCACTATGAATATGATCCAATGATATAATATTTATTATTTATAAGGATGGTTTATGATTATGATATTAAAATACTAATGAAAATATTATTTTCTCACATGTTATTTTATTATAAATCATAAATGTTTTTATCATCTTATGGAATGAAAATTAATGGGTTATAATTTTTTGATGGGTGGGTGCATTATATCCCTCCAATTAATTTATTATAAATTAATATTTTATGAGATAGTGGGTATATTAGAGGTTATCCCAATCCCAAAAGAAGGTGCATGGGAGGTTATACAAATCCCAAAAGAGATTTCATCTAAGATTATCCAAATATTAAAGCAGGTACACAAGCAATTATCCCAAACATAACTATGATGAATGTCTTTTTCAGTAGACTTGTAATAATATTTCAATGATTATGAGTATGTCACAAATAATGAAACTATATTATGATATGATATTATACCAATTTTAGGACCTCAATTTATTTGATTCATTTTATGTTCATTTCTTATAAAAAACAATCTTATATTCCCCCACCCATGAATATTATCTATAAATTGTTGTGTATGGTTTTTAAATTTTAAACTCATGTTCTCATTCGATAATTATCATATTATTCTTAAATATGTCAATTTATTAATATCTTCTTTTTTACCCTTACCGAGCATCTGATCTGGCCATTTTCATGCTTATTTTCCCTACGATATAATGAATGGTTTTAGGTATGATAAGTCTAAGAAGGGTGATGGTTGTGAATAACATAATTGGAGATAATCTAGATATTTTATGTACTGTTATATCATTTATATATATTTCTAAATACACTAAAAATTTATAGTTTTTTCATGGATCATAATGTTATGTAATGAATATTAATTTAAAAAGATTTAATAATTACATGTGTAAAGTTTGGGTCACCTCACCTGATGTGTCATGGCATGAGACCACTGCCTAGAGTCAGACTGATGTATAACCCAATGATAGCTGTGTGACCCCACAATCATGTTTAATCCCATATGATTAATCCTATCACACCATTTGAAACCCTCCCATTTAGGTGACTCTATATAGTGTGTCCTTTATTGTTAGGGTGAGACACAACCATCCTAGACAGGACCAAAATATGAGGCCCACAGTCTGTGTGGCATTCCCCTTGGTATGCCTTCATGGAGTGACATAAATAGCATAGAATTAAAAGGATTTTTTATGAATAAAATTCATAATAGAAAACATATTGGGATATCCAAATATTGTTTAAGGATTTATTTATAAGTAATAATCCTACATTTTGCAACCTACTAGTTATATTGTGACTGACCTCTCTCATGGAAATATCTCAAAGTAAAAAACTCAAGGTTCCTCATACCCCATATCTAATAATCATTATCAAATCATGAAACCAACCTATATAATGTGACCCACTCACATGAGTTTCTTTCATAGTGTGGAATAGGGTTTGGGGATGACCATCATACATTTTAGTCATTCGCAGTTCAACCCTCACCATTCACAATACCAATATACACAAGTACACAAAATTATCTATAATTCCACTACCATATTTCACTAATATTTTAATGGGAACTTGAACCATCACTCAGGACTCCAATAACATATCCTTGAGATGTTTTGAATGTTATAATCTCAATCTGGGCACCAATTCTCAAAAATACCACTACTTTAGTACAAAACATTAATATTTCCATTAAATTTCCCAACCTATAATGACTTAGGTACTTAACTAAATTGCATGGATGAATATTTGATTCATTCAAGTAGAAAAAAGAAAACTGCCTCTTGGGTTTCTCTTCTCCCATTAATACCAAGTGTCTAGAAAGATATATGAGTTTGATAAATTCTATCAAAACATTTCTATGGTTTATCTTCTTGTCGATATCATTCAAGGTATTAGTCTAGTTTTTAGAACATTGGGATATTCTCTAACCATAGTAAAGGAGGTTATAATTTTTCTATAGTGAAGTTTATTCCTCATATTTATAAATTATAGTTTAAAACACCCATGTATAGATATTGAGGCATGGTTTTGGTTGATGTTTCCATTACAAAAGGATAATAGTTATCCCCTTCAAATCCCAATAGTGGTATTTGAGACACCTTAAGGGCATTGAGAATTATGTTTTACATTGGAATATAAATAACATGATTTATATGAATAAGGATATAGATACATCATTGTAGACATTAAGAATTTAGTGTTCATACCAAAATATCAACCACCCATTTCTATAATGTTAACATCATTATGAGAAATAGTTTTCCCACTAATTCTGACTTTTATTTTAATAAACATGAAATAAAAAATGCTTATAATTATGAGGATAACACTTACCAAATCATAGTGAAAATACCATGTTTCTAGAACATGATAGAAAAAATTTTAGAGATAATATTGCATATGGTGAGAACTGGTAAAATTTTATAGAATAAAATTGTTCATGTCAAATAGGATAACATTCCATGATAAAATTTTCCATGGGGAATAATTTTATAAAATAAACCTTTATCAGAGAAAATTCTATGGTGAAAATTTGATCCACGGTATAAAATATCTAAAATTAATTTATGATTATTATTTTATGAAAAGATTTTATAATTTATAAACTATTTATATACTATAAATAATGACATTTAAAGTGTTTATTTAATTCTAAAATATTTTGAGAAATTAATTACAAAAAAATAAAAAAAATTATTAAATTTTTCATAAAATAAATTCTTTAACAATAAATCTATTTTATTTACATTATATTATGTATAAAAGTTTATTTTAAATCATTAATGTTAATATTATAAATTAATTTATACAAAATATATAAATTAAAAAATAAATATAAATATAATTTTTGTACTATTTTATAAAATATTTGAAACATTATATTATTATGTTCCCTTGTTAAATATATTAATAAAAATTTTATTTAAACCATATGGAAATTATTTTTGTGAATTTGATCAGTAGCCTTAATAAAATATAAATTAAATAAATCATATATTTTAATATTAAAGTGTTTATATTTATTTCATGTAAATAATGAAATTTGAAGAATTCATATTTTTTTATATAAATATAAAGTGATTAATTTTTTATCATGTAGTAGATCCATATTCATTATGGCATAAAAATTGTTTTTAATTATTTATTTTATAAAATTTTGTAAATGTATATCTCATATTTGAATATTTGACTTTCTCATTTATTTATTTATTCCTTGTTTATTATTCATAAATATAAATTATTTATATTATTAATGATTGTATGCTTTAATGTAAATTGTTTAAATTATTTCTTTTAAATTTGATAATAAACATATATGGAGTTAAATGGTAATTGTGAAACATTATTTTATGTCATTAAACCAAGATGGTGTTTTTATAATGTTATAAAAACAATAATAAAGGTTAATTATAATTTAATCATATTAGGTGTTCAGAGTGTATTGGAATGTATATACATCTTGAATATTAATCTATGGATGGTGATATTTTTATTCAAGCTACACTAACCTAGGGACTTCAGTTATACAAGAATGGTGATTAATTCTCTACCCCTCACAACATAATTAATCTTGAGTAATATTCCTTATAAAATAATTATAAAAAAACATAATCATTAGACATATTATTTTTTAATATATTAAAATGGAACCAAGATCAAATTGGGTTTTGTGAAAAATATTAAGATATGAAATTCTAAATATTTTATATTTTCTTGGCTGGTATCATAATTTATAAATTTTTCTTCTTCAAGATGAAAATACATATGTTTTAGAGAAACTATCCCAGGATTCTCTTGATGAAGAATCTAGTAAATTAAAGTAGGATTATTAAAGTAAAAAAATAAAAAACACTATTGGAATATCTATAATTATTCTACATTACAAGGATACCAATTTATATATAAAGCATGAAAATATATATGTATTGAGATAATAATTAATATATAAATTATTTATCATGAATAACAAAGACTTGGGAGATGTAATGTTTCAAATACATTTTCTAGTTAAAGATTATTGATAATAAGTAAATACCCACATGAATTCTCAATATAATTGGGTTTTTAAATGACCTGGAAAGGATATGGTCACCTATCAAGTAATTAATAGTAAAAACCTTTATATTTTAATCATTTATAAAAATATTTCAACAATAAATAATGAATTATAACATGAATGAATTTAATAAAATTTTACCCAAACTATATAATATATTGAGGGTTTTTGTATGGGGAAAGAGACATACAAACTCTACTTCTATGATTATTATTACAAATGAAAAAGGATAAATATTTTTCCAAGAGGAAAATGTAGAAATTTAATTGATAATCTATCATTACGTCTTTAAAACAAAAATGTGATATGGTTAAGAAATGAAAATATTTCTGTCGTAGAAAACATGGTTATATGACATGAAATTTCTCAAAATACTTAAAGGGGTATAAGAAGCACCATAAAGAGTACACATTAGGTATTAATGTTATAGAAATCAATTCTTCTATTTAAGGCATTTATGATTCCAACTATACGTTATTCAATTTTTTTTCATATTTATAACAACTAAAAATAATGTAAGGGTTAATGAAGGATGGTATGGGTCGATGTCCTAGGAGAATGGTGTTGTATAAACTTCTAGAGAAAATATGTTGATTTGTTTTTTTGGTTATATTTTGACCTTTTTTATTTTTATTTGTTCTTATATAAAATTATATGTAAACTTTAGGTAAAACAATTGATTTTAAAATGAACTAATGTTAATATGGAAACAAATGATTAATTTTCTAATCCAGTTTATAATATAATTATTGAAATAAGTTATCAATTGATGTAATTGAAATGATATTAAAATAAAATAATTTTTTCAAAGTAGTAATAAATGAAATGTTCTTATATTTTAATAATATTTATGAGTTTTCTTTAATAATTGAATTCATATGATGTATAAAAATAATTTGAGATGTGAATTTTAATTTATTTATTATCTTAAAAAATAGAAATCATATATGATATTATTATTTTTTAATGATTTTTTGTGTCTTATAAATAATATATTTGGAGAAATGTATTTTTTAAGAGATTACTTGCACTTAATATTGATCTTAACAATGTTTAATATTTAAAAAATGAAATCAAAAATAAATATTTATTTCTATATTATGAGTTTAATATATATTGAAAAATAAAAATAATTGAATTACATAGAGAATAATTTGAAATATAATTAGTAAATTGGAGAGTTTAATGTAATGAGTTACATTGTAGCTTATTACAAATGATATTTAAGAAATTTTATATTTTATGGAAAAACCATAAAATGAGGGATAATTTTAAATAATATAAGATAAAATATATCATAATATTAAACATGTTTTAGTAAATTTATATAGATATAATGTTCATAGTGTTGAAAATAAGTACAATGAATGTTAATCTCACTATAATCCAAATATTTTATTCTTTTATGGTTTTTATCAAATATCTATATAGTGATACAATAGGTTATAGTTTGTAAATTAAAAGTTATTTCACCGATATGTTACATTTAATGAAAATACTAATGGATGTAGAAAAATATAGGGTCGTTAAGGTCTCTAAATATTAGAATATGGTGGGACTAATGCTTATGTATATCATTTTTTCAGTATTTTCCTAATAATATTTAAAGAATTTCAAATTTTATCATATTATAAAAAATTCATTTATAGTTTATCATTCATTCTTGCATGATTCATATATAATAAAAAGTAGATTAATAATGAACCACTTATAGTTAGATCACTATGTTATTAATGCTTAATTATCCTGATAGAAATACATGGCTTGTGATTAGATGTAAGTATTAGTGTAAATAAGGAAAAATATGGGGATATATAGTTCAATAAGGATATATTAAAAGATTTTTTTATTATGGATTCTATCAACAATTATATTTCATCAAATTTCATACATTCACAAAATAGAAAATCATCCTATTTCTATGCTCCCAAATCATAAACATAGGACCTAATACCATGGTTGTAGCTTATGTCTATGGACACCATTGTCATAGATGTTATTAGCATTATCACAGGGGTTCCTACTATAACCAAAATTTTCAATTATGGATATAGAGACTCTACATTCATGGTTATATAACTTATTATGGCAACTAAACCTATGGTCATAGTCCACCTCGACCACTACCATAATGTTTGAATATTTTAAAATAGTATGCAATATTTGATACTTGGAACTATTCTCTATTTGTTCAAAGTATTCACCTCTAACTTCTAGTGAAATAAATATATATATATATATATATATATATTCATCTATATATATGCATATATGTACATATATAAATATATATAAAAATTATTATTATTATTTTAAAATGAATAAAAAATACAATAGGTCCTGAGAGATACCATTATTATCTAAATCGACCATAGTTATGTGGGGGTTTTTAAGCCCCTCTATCACCATGGTCCAGGTTGAGCATTTCTATAAACATTCATGAGGGGGACTATTCTACGGTTCTAATGTGTAATGTTATAATTGAATTTCATGTAGTTACAGTTCAGATGACTTTGGCTATATTTCATTAGTTGTAGGGTAATTTTATTATAGTTATTATGTCATTAGTTAACTAGGAGTCAAAATTTCATAATACTCCTGATTACATGATGTTAAGGATTGACCTGTCTTATGGAAATTCATAATTTTATACCTTTATTATACCAACATTTTGGATAAGATAATCAGGGTTGGTTGGGTATTTTTTTAATTATATGGGTATAATTTCTTAATCTGGATGATATTTTAATCTTATATGATGGGTATGGAATCTATACCCTCAATTTTGTAAAATAAATGAGTTTTATAGGCACACATAGATAGGTTTCATGACATGTTACTACTATAACACCCTGGACCAAACCATTGGGTTCAATCTAGAGTGCCACAAGACATCATTCATGTCTCACCATATGTATGTCACTTCTAACTAGTAGTGAGGGTACAAATTCCATATATTGGGATAAAAAAACCTTAGTATCATTTCATATCCATACACAATAAATATAAATAACACAAATATAAATTAATAAGCATAGTAACATTTGAGATCAAAAAAGATTGATCATGGTCATACAAAGGTAAGTATGGATCCCAATTTGAAAATCCAAACCAAATTACAAATACAAATAGATAAATAAATAAAATATCTAATACTTCATTGTATATATTTTCACTACTCCCCAATCCATGATCCTCAATTAAACCATCTTCCATGGGACCCTATACCTTATTTGGATCCTTATCCATGAAGTTTTCATGGGCTTCATGATACTCGTGTAGGCTGTGAATAATAAAAACCTATGGGATCCCATCGTTTATTTATTATCATAAGTAAAAAATTCTAATAGTGTAAGTCGGACCTTATGCCTTGGGCCTACGGGTCATGTATGGGTTACCGTTAAACCCTTAAAAGGGGGATTTTCCATAATAAAATAAAAATAAGGCCTTCGGGCCATCCACGGGGGGTAATTCATGGTAACAAATTAATGAACAAACAAAAAAGAAACTATTCTGATTTTATGTTCACTAACCAAGAATCCATGAACTCTCAATATAACTGATTTGGACCCCTTTTGGAAGAATAATTGAATGGTTAGGGTAAAATCACAAGAAAAGGAGCCATCCCCAAAGAAACTCAATATCCTAACATTCCATAGACCTCTAGTTCATTCCATAAAGACCATCAGACCATGTCGTTGTCCCCCAGGTTATGTCACATATACCATTCAGCTTCAGTATTTTATAATGGTACAGGTCACATAGTCCATCAAGTCTAAGTGCCACCTCATTGGTTAGGTTACATATACTATCATATCCTTAAGTCAGGCCACACATGAACATCATACACTGTCATCCATCTCAATTTTTTCATCACTTCACAAGAATCATCTGAACAAACTCCCCATCTAGGTCCACCGAGCCACAATGGGTTCACCTATCACTTTAGTACCATACGTAGAATAAAACTATAACATATATTAATTAAATCATATGAAAACATGGCATAACATATCAATTTAAACATACCATGTAATAAGTATGAAACAAGATCCAAAATATACACACATATGATCAAACTCAACAGGGTCTACAACATATCAACAAAAAACATCATTACATGATAACAATCATATAAATAGCCTCTACGTGGTAAGGAACATCCTGCCTCAAGTGGGTGGTCATCAGTGTCTAGTTTCCTCCAGAGAGTCATCACCCAAACCATGTTTTCAAGTTAAGTGGATAAAGATTTTATGTCAAGAACTCTTAGAACCAGTTCCACAAGAAATTATATAGTTTTAATGTGTGACATAAATAAAAAACACCAATAATCTTTGAGAAGATCCATTGTTACACTAAGGATGAAATTTAGGATGTTGTTTTATTCAAAACATCATCATGTAAGACATTTCATCTTTAAATAAGGTTCATCCAAAGAGGGAAAGGATATCAAAATGAGAGAACTCACATGATAGATTCCATAAAATTAACCCAATCCTAATTAACCGCTATTAGAAGATGAAACAATGTCATTGTTCAATAAAATTGTAGGAAAAGTGGATCCAAAAAAGGATAGAATAGAACTCAATCAAAGATCATATTAGAAAAATACTCAGGTTGTTCATATTTCTATAACTTCCATAAGAATTCATTAGAATGAAGGAATATCCATGGGTATGAATTAATTAATACAATATTGAGACTGATATATTGACCTCATTAATATATGATGACTCCTTCTTGACAATATTATAATTTGTTTCTATCATTAAAGACTTTTCTTCACCCAATTGAGTATCCATTTATTTAATACATTGTTTTTGATTTATTTTATCATTATTTATTTTTGAGATATAATCTAGAAAATAATCCAACTTAGTTTTCATTTACATCTCAATTTCAGTTATCTCTTCTCTATCATCATTAATGATTGATTAATAAAAATATTTATTTACTTGATTAATGAGTGTGATTAAATTTTCCTCCTCACTAGATGATTCATTGTCTTTTCTAAAAAATTATTCTTTTGGTTATGGATTTATCCATCCTTTTATCTCCATTATTACTTCAGATAATTTCTTCTTTCTCGTATGATTTAGATTCATCAACATTATTCTTTGGGGAAAATTTTCTAATATTACCAATATTATTGCAGTTAAAAAAATAATGAATATGTTACCTTTTTCCTTACATTCACAATTTAAGAATATATTTTATATGGGAGAGTTAACAAGATTGAGATCTTTTTCCTCCTCATCATCTTAATCATTTAACTACTCTATCAGTTTAACTCTAATATTTCTCATGGATCCATAGGTCGTATCAACTATTTATGAATTTTTGAAAGATAATGACTTCCTCATTTTATATGAAATAACAATATTGTTATGTTCATCTAATTAATGGTCTTCATGATCTTACAAATTTGATACCTTTAAATCAAACCAATCTTTAATGTTCCTCAAATATTTCACAACAATTATGGTGTCTTCAAATTTCTCACCAAATCCATTAATTTTTTTAACTATTTCATTTACTAATGTCATATATCTCTCAATATCTACTTCATAAACCATATTAATATCCTCAAATATTCTCTTTTGAACCAGTATCTTTAATTCCATCACATTGATATTTTCTTCATATCTTCTTCTCAATTACTTTCATATGTCTTTTTTTATTGGAAGAAACATTACATTGATGTAAATTTTATCAAAAAAATAAAATATATATAATTTGTTTCCTTTATATCCACCTCCAAAATCCATTTATTATCATGTTTCATATGATAATTTTTAATAATAGGTTAAAATCACACTATAGTAGCAACTCTGATCTCATAGAAAAGTAAAAGCAGGTATGGAAGCATCATATTCCTCCAACTATGGAAGTTTGTGCCATCAAAGGTATGTACCCCTAATTTTTTCATAAAATTTTTGTTTTCCATTATTATTGGGTCTGAGAGGTTAACTGGATCAAATAACACTTCTTGAAATCTTATTGGATCACTAAGAGTAGGACAAGGTTAATCAAAGACCCAATTTTTCTTTTATGAGTTACTCCATTTTAACTCAACCTATTGAACTACTGAAGGTTATAGATCCATTAAAAAACATCTCTCAATCATCCTTGTATATAGATATAAAATAATAAGAATGACACATGACATTTACATGGTTTGACAACCTATTCTAAATCCATTCCATGATCGTTCGTCACCCAAGATAGGTTCTATACAATTCCAACAGTATAATACAACATAGATTACACTATTTTTATACTTATAGAGCCTTTTGGAAAATAAAACACCTCAAAAACAAAGATCATGTAATGAAAGACCTATTAAACTAACATGTTGATCTCTATACCTCTTAATAATGGTAATTCTCTATGAAAATGTGGATCAAGGGATCTTCATGTGTACTCCTTATTAAAGATATCCAATAACTGATGATTCACACATATTAGTCATGAAACTACAATTATAATCTTGATGATCAAGGTATTACCACCTTCTCAACATCATATAGAGAGTAACATGACCCGTATATTTCACATAAATATTAGCTTCCACAAACACACAACACTATGTGCCTTTCCTTTATCTTCTTAATTCATTGAGACTCACCTCATACTACCTTTCTAATATTGGTTGATCCCCCACAATATATTAGGAGATCATTAGATTTTAAATTAATACTTGTTAGCATCTTTATGGGATAAAAAAACAACCCATAAAATCCTCAATAACTCATATGATTTACATTACTATAGTAAAATGATACTATTTCATAGAGTATCATTCCTTATGATGTTAATTAATTCAACATTTAATTCACTATTTGATCACTGTAAAGTTTTTCAAATCATAAATGAATCATGCTCTAAAAACAAAGAAAATTATTATAGAATCATTTAAGATATGTTAAAGTGTTTTCATAATCAATTATATAGATATCAGTGTGTCACCTACCAAAACTCCCTTAACCATGACACGGTGAAAACCCTTTGGTTATTTTACCCTCAACACACTGGACAGTACGACATGGTCCTATAATGTTTCATTTTATTCATAGGCAATAATATATTGAAAAAGTATCATCACCATGATCATTTTATAATTCCCCTTGTTACACGTGTTTTCCTTCATTCCACCAGATCCACATCTATGACATGGTGAACCTTATAATGTCTATTTTTCATAGTCACTCCTCTATCACAAAATGATTATCACTACAACATGGTGCATAACCTTTAGCAATTTTTTACTCAGCATCAATTGTTCTATAGTGTATCCAATTTCATGGTGTACATCATTATTCCAAGACATCCACCATGAGATAATTATGCCTATTTTTCTCTTTGTGTTTAGAATTCCACCATGATGACTACTAAGACATGGTCCTTTTCATATTATAGATTTTGGAAATTTTATTCTCAACACTCTCTATGTTATTAGTGTGGCATGTAGCTTACTTTATCAAACATTTGTTTCCATTTCTTATTCATCTCATCTCAACATATATTTTCATAAAATTAGTCTTCTAATAGTGACATAAAACAATATCAAATCCAAAAGTCCCAAATAAAATCCCTATACCTGATATTGTAATGATACCTAGTATGAGAATATCTATAATTGGAAACAATTCTTATGTCATCCTTGAGGAAGAGATAACATTATTTTGGTTGGGAATATTAATAATAATGTCCATGATTGAGTCTTATCCAATACGAGAATTTTCCTCTCACATGACAGGTACATCATCTAGGAACTTGATTTAGATACACTAAAATATATCATTATTCCAATATAATGTAATTAGAAATAGATCATCTATTGAGATAAGGGGAATGTATCCACATTTTTTAATTAAATCCCCAATGTTTGTCTACTAATCAATCTATACATTTAGAATTGACAATATATGAGTAGGCTACATGATATTTACATTATTCATGTATTGTGCTTACTCAATGTCCTGGTAAAGTGGATTATATTAGTATTAATAATTTTATATGATACAAATAGTTGAAAAATGTTTTATGGTGAATGAATTTGAGGGAGATCACGTCATATCCCTTTGTATCTTGAGTATAATTTAATATTTACAAGAGACTACTATTTACTTAAAATTATGGACTAGTGAATTCCTAATAATTTTCAACACTAAAAATTCCCATGGGGTCAAACTTAGTGGTATTTTGAAAGAATATTATTTTATCTAACCAAGAGTTTTGTTGTGCCCCAGTGATTGCATTTGTTTTCAATAACCTGTCAATGAGTGCCAACTAATGAAGTAGAGCTTGAAGAGTGATAAATCTTGAGGAATGATGGTTGAAGAAGCGTCATGAAATCAGACAATTATAGAGCTAATATTTAGTTCAAAGAACTTGTATCAAGAAGATAAAATGTCACAACATTGTTAGAAGTCCATGCATTGTCTTCACAATGCATGAGGAGAGTAAGAAGGGATCCATCCACAACTTCTAAGTGGATGAAGTGGTCTGAAGAAGACCATGCACTATATCTTAGTGCATGAGGATTTGAAGATGATCCAACCTCATCTTTGATTGGATCATTGAATAACACTGAAGGAATATTTGATTCAAGAGCAACGGTTGAAGAAGAACCTTTAGGAATTCCCTTCTAAATGAAGAATACAGGTTGAGAGGAGTATAGAATTCTAGTGAAGAAGAGGAGAATGGATTGAAGTAGATTTATTCCTACTTGGTTTAACCAAGTATACAAGTGGAGCTTATGTAAAAAACAAAGGGGTCCTGCCCATGAGCTAGCTACCCAAGCTTCAACCCAAGGCTCTTGCGGGACCACAAAGGGTCGACCACGCCCATGAGGAGGCCTAGGCAGAGCCAACCCATAGGTGGCCAGGTTGTGTGAAAGCCTGAGCCACGCGGAGGTCAAGCCCGCGCAGCGTGGGCGCCTAGGGCGCGCCCGTGGAGAAGCATAGTGGTCCCTAGAGTGCGCCCACAGGAGAACCGGTGAGGGGCGGCACTGGAGGGGGGAGAGGAGTTATCTGGGATGGAAGTAGCGGGAGCTTTTTGTTAAACCGCATGAAAAACTCGGCACGTTTCGATGTGGGACGGAAATTTTGAGACGCGGATCTAATCGTGGCCGCTCATCTGATCGCGCACTGATCGGAACCACCTGATGCATCTGCGGCACTGAATTACAATATCAATCGACCATCATCATTAAATGATGATCCAATGGTTGGGGAGTCGTCTCCTATCTCTCGTCGAGCTGAGGAGCCTCCCGATGCCTCTCGCGAACCAGTGGCATCCCGTACGAGGGAGATGGACCTCCCGACCACCTCTAACGAAGGTGAAGCCTCCAAGATGATCGGTTGGGTGTACTGAACACATGCATGCTTTAAAAGTTGCATGCATGCTGCGAGATAATGAATTCGAAGGAGCCCGAGGCAAACAATGTTTCCGAGGCTGCAATGCCTTTCGATGTACAGGGAAGATCTTTGCGTGCATTTTTAAACGTATGCACGTGATTCACACACCAAGATCGAAGGATCCCACGTTTGGAAAAAGGAAACACCCGAGATACGCGGAATATCTTTAACGCGGGTTGAATGTTTTTAAAGAACCGAAAATCTCGGTTATTCAAAGGAATGTATCTCAGGCTTTCAAGATTTGAACTCTGCGGTTCTGTTTGCATTCTTCGCCTATAAAAAGAGGAGACCGTGTATGAGAAGTGTTGTTGCCATTCTTGAAGGAAGGATATCTTGTTTCTCCAAAGAAACAGAGCAACCGTGAATCCCTCTGGTTCGCTAAGGGCAGAGGTCTTCGCGTAGCCTTGCTCGCGAAGAAGAGGTGTCTCGTGCAACCCTTGAACGAAGGAGTCTCGTGTAGGTCTTTCACAAAGGAGAGGGGAGAATACTTTGGTTCGTGAAAGATTCCGCGCATCCATTGCATGAAGAGAAGAAGTGTGAACCCCCCCTTGGTTCGCGAAAGAGGTGATCTGCACCCTCTGTGCAAAGCATCCCACAAGCGCGCGACAGGTTCTTTGATCCCTCGTTGTGTCTTTGTGAGGAGTGACCCGCGGGAAAAACAATCAGTGTATTTACACCCTTGTATTTCTCCTTCATAGATAGAACGACAAACCTCTTAGGTTTTGTGAAGATGCGTTTATCTCACCTGATGTACGAAGGAGGAGAACTCGTGCCCTCTTGTTTTGCACAAAGAAGAAGAAGAACTGTGCACTCTTGTTTTGCACAAAGAAGGAGAACCTGAGGCCTTGTATTGTCACAAAGTAGAATACATGCATGAGGTCAAGGTTTTTATAACCTCTTGAGAAGAAAATATCACACTTACACCATCCACAGAACTATTCGGATTATGTGTGATTTACTTGAAGAAGGAGTGGCTTGCATGGGGGAGTTAAATTTCATCCAAACATAAGAAAAAAGTGTGTGTGCACGTGTGAAGGAGGAATTTCATGTATGTACATGCATTCATATTGAATAAAAGTATTGGTGAGAAAGACCGACAAGTTCTCCTGGAGTTTGTTGAAGCTACTTGAAGAATTGAACAACACATTTGAAGAAGAGAAGTGGAGCTGTGAAGAAGAAGATACTGTGAATTTTGGGGGTTTAACCAACTTTTAATTGGGGGGTATAACCAATTACTGTGTAAACTTTTTCTGGCATAGTGAAGAATCCGTGTTGGGGAGTGCAACCAACACGAAAAGGAGTAGGTCTTTGTGCCGAACCTTTTAAATCTCTGTGTTCTGTGCTTTCATTTTCACTGCACCACCAAAAGAGTAGATCTAGGCCTTAACCAGACACAGAGGTTGAATTGATCATTCAAAGGGAACAATTCTTAAAAAGAAAAAGTTATCACTGATTCACCCCTCCCCGCTGAGTGATCACAACTGATCCAGGTATTTCAAGTGGTATCAGAGGGATGTTACCTCTGTTAGGATCTACTTCTGAGAAATGGACAATCTGAATTTTGTTAATAGTAGGGGTGTTCCTACATTCGATGGAAAGAATTACCACAACTGGAAGAATCGGATGTTACCTTACCTTCTATATCTCAGCCTTGAAGTTAGAGATGTAGCCTTATTTGGATTCCCTCCTCTTGATAATAAAGTAGCTATGACACTGGATGATAAAATAAATATGGAAGTTGATGGTAAAGCTCAAAATTCCATTCTTATGTCACTCTCAGAAAAGGTATACACAAAAGTCATGGGACTCAAGAATGCTAATGAAATTTGGGACAAATTGGAAAGCAGATATGATGGAAACAAGAAAGTCAAGGAATCCAAATTACAAATTTAGAGAAGCAAGTTTGAAGATATCAAGATGGGAGAAGAAGAAAATATTGATTATTATTTCACAAGAGTCAATGAAATTGTCAGTAACATTCGGGGATTTGGAGAAAAGTTGGAGGACTCAACTATTGTTAAAAAACTAATGAGAAACTTTCCTGACAGGTTTGACCCCAAAGTCTCAGCATTAGAAAACAGAGATGATCTCTCTCTTGATGAACTACACAACATTCTCGTTGCATATGAAATGAGTAAAATCCCAATATTCAAGAAGAAGATCAAGGATGAGATGGATTTTGAGGCCATGAGACAACTCAAGATAAGAGATAACGAATTCTTAGAATCAAGTGAATCTGACAATGAATAAAAGGATGAAGACTTCAATAAAATTATTTCTCTTTTATCAAAAAGGTTTGGAAAAGATAAATTCAAGGGAAAAGGGAAATTACCACTGAGGTGTTTCAATTGCAATAACATCGGACACTTTTCTGTTAACTGTCCCAAGAAAATATTTAGTGCTCCATAAGTTGAAGAAGAAAAATCACAAAAGAAGAAATGGATTAGAAACCCAAGAGAAGGAAGAAAAATTGGTGCAAGAAATAAAAGGTTCATTCCAGGTGAAAGAAGAATCTATGTGAGCAAAGAAGAAGAATCAGACTCCACATCAGCCAGTCAATCAGAAGAAGAAACAAATTTTATGGCTCATGTGGAAAAAGGGCTTGACACCTGCAGTAGTGAAGATGATGAAAGTGAACAACAAGAGCTTGAATACATGTTGAAAGATGAATTAGAGTCTTGCCTTGAGAAAAACAATAAGCTTAAGAAAGAGAAGAAACTGTAACAAAAGGAAACCTAAAAGATGACTGAGGAGTTGGAAGAGTGTATGAAGAAAGAGACACTGTACATTGATGAAATCAAGAGACACAAACTAAAGACAGCTGAGCTGGATAAGATAGAAAAAGATCTTAAAGAGAAACTTCACCTCAAAGAAGAAGAGCAATCAGTGACACAATCCAAGTGGATTGAAGCATATAATAGCATGACAAAGATGAGAGAAGACTTTAACAAGGCTGTTGAGGTTAAGGCAGAATCATCTCATGCTGGTTCTCAGAGGCAAGTCAACTCACCACTAAGTAAATCTCAAAATACATCTGTTATCTCTAACAATGTAGGTCCAAAGATGAAATTGAGACAAACAGGTAATACAAAAACTTGGGAAAAATCATCTTCATTGGAAGAAAGGAAATCCCCAGGAAGGACTACTCAATTCTTGGACAGAAAATTACAACATGACTCATATCAGTGGAGAAGGTCAAGTTTTAGAGGCTACAACTGGTGTTGTGGTGTGTTTGGACACAAGGCCTATACATGCTAGTATAATATGTCTCTTCCAAGTATGAGGCATGATTCAAGGGGGAGATATCCTAAAACCCAGATTATATTACAGAAAGCATCAAAACATCCAATTCAGAACAAATCTGACTCCTTGGGTGAAGCTTGTAGAAGATGTGACCAACAAGGTCATAGAGCTGATAAATGTATAACTATTCTTCTTGAACGAAGAGTCAAAGACATGAAAGGAAAAGGCATTCACGAACCCAATGAATAAATCACATGCTTTGCTGAAGTTTCACTAAAATCCTGCAGTAAAACCAACTCATGGATTCTTGATAGTGGATGCTCTTCACA
The DNA here is from genome assembly GCA_963277665.1 of Viscum album. NCBI lineage: Eukaryota > Viridiplantae > Streptophyta > Magnoliopsida > Santalales > Viscaceae > Viscum > Viscum album. The sequence goes on from OY728139.1 coordinate 1,100,429,931, forward strand.
CATGACTGGTGATACAAAACTTCTAAGCAACATAGAAAGTAATGAGGGAGGAACCGTGGTGTTTGGAAATGATTGTTCTCTTAAAATCAAGGGAGTTGGAAAGGCTATGATTGAAATAGAAAATCTAAAATCTAATGATGTGTTGTTTGTTGAAGGATTAAAGCACAACCTGCTGAGTGTAATCCAATTATGTGATGATGGACATGAGGTGTTCTTACAGAAGGATTTATGCATCATCAAGAGCTCAAAGGATGGAAAAATAATTACTCAAGGAAGAAGAACCACTGGCAACCTATTTCAAATTGGTGAGTCCATCAATTCTTGTTATCTTAGTTATAAAGATGAAAACAATCTCTGGCACAGAAGACTTGGCCATCTTGGTCAAAGGAGTATGAGTAAAATTATGAAGTAAAATATTGTACGAGATCTGCCCAAATTAAAGAGAGAAAGAGATGAAATTTGTGACACATGTCATAAGGGAAAACTGACCCACAGTTCACACAAAGGAGTAGATATCATGTCTACTGGGCCTCTTGAACTCATCCATACAGACATATGTGGACCGATGAGACAGAAGTCTACAAGAGGATATCTCTATTTTATAACCTTCATTGATGATTACACTCAGATGACCAACTTTATGTTCATGAAACACGAGTCAGAAGCAATCACAATGTTCAAAAATTTCAGGAGTCAGGCTAAGAAAGAACTAGGACTCTGTATCAAGAAAGTGAGATCAGACAATGGAAAAGAATACACTTGTGATTCTTTTGAAAGCTATCTAGTCAAGCATGGAATCAAACATCAATATAGTACACTATATACTCCAAAACATAATGGAGTGGCTGAAAGAAAGAATCGAAGCATAGTCGAAATGGGGAGGACTATGTTAGGTGAGCACAATATCTCTAAGTTTTTCTGGAGAGAAGTGGTATGCACAGCTATACCCATACAAAATAGATGTCTTCTGAGAATAGAAACACAAACGACAGCCTATGAAATGTGGTTTAACAGAAAACAAAATGTTAAATACTTCAGAGTATTTGGCATTCCTTGCATCATCAATATTAAAAACATTAATCTGGGAAAGTTTGAGGAAAAAGCAGAAGAAGGAATCTTCATGGGATACCTACCTGATGGAAAAGGCTACAAATGCTGGAATAAGAGGTTGAATAAAATGATTGACTGTAGTGATGTCAGAATAATTGAAAACAACACCAAACCATACATTGTGGATAATGATGACTCAAAGAATGACACAACCTTAAAACAGAAGAATGAAGAATTAACGGAGCCAACACCAACTGCTGGTGAGATCAACTCTGAACACACCGGTGATGAAGAGGAAGGTAATTAAGATGGAAGAAGGAGATACAAAAAATTGAAGAAACATGTCGACACAGAAAATGTCCTTTGTGACCCACAGTCCTCAGTAAAAACTAGAAGAAGATTGAGATTGGAAGATCAGACTGCACTGGTTTCTCAAGTTTAACCTCACACAGTGGCTGAAGCAGTTGAACATGAGGAATGGATACAAGCTATGCATGAGGAACTCAATCAAATAGAAAAGAACTCCACTTGGGATCTTGTTCCAAGGCCCAAAAATAAAAATATAATTGGGACAAAGTGGGTTTTCAGAAACAAACTCAATGAAAAAGGGGAAGTGTCCAGAAATAAGGCCAGACTTGTATGCAAAGGGTATTCACAAATGGAAGGAATTGACTTTGAATAAACCTTTGCACCAGTTGCAATAATGGAAACTATCAGAATGTTCTTAGTAGTTGCAGCACACAAGCATTACAAGGTCTATCAGATGGATGTGAAATTTTCATTCCTAAATGGAGATCTTGAAGAAGAAGTGTATATAAAACAACCAGAGGGATTCCTGTTGGAAAAAGATGATAGTATGGTATGCAGATTGAGAAAATCTTTGTATGGATTAAAGCAGGCCCCCAGAGCCTGGTACTCCAAATTGTATGGCTGTCTCAAGAGCATGAAGTTTGTCAAAGGAACAGTTGACAGTAATCTCTATGTCAGAGAAATGTCCATTGGTACTCTCATAGTCATTATCTATGTGGATGATATTATTTTTCTAGTGACAAGGAAGGACTATGTGAAGAATTTGTTGAGCAGATGAAGAGAACCTTTGAAATGTCCATGCTTTGTCAAATGACATATTTTCTAGGATTTCAGGTGGAACAAAGTAAAAACTCCATATTTCTTTCACAAGAAATGTATGGAAGGGACTTAGTGAAAAGGTTCAGAATGGAGAGTGCAAAGTAATTCTCAACACCCATCTCTGTTAGAACCAAGATATGCAAGGATGAAGAAGGAAACAATGTTGATCAGAAAGAGTTCAGGAGAATTATTGGAAATATTCTTTATCTCATGGCTTCAAGGCCAGATATAACATATGCAGTGACTTTGTGTGCCAGATTTCAAAGTGACCCAAAATAATATCACTTATCAGAATCTAAAAGAATCTTCATATATGTGAAAGGAACCCTCAACTATGTACTCTTATACAAACACAGTACAAACATAAAGTTGTTGGGATTCACAGATGCTGATTGGGTTGGTGATTGTTCTGATAGAAGATCCACATATGGTGGAACCTTCTTTCTGAGAGAAGGATGTTTTAGTTGGTACAGCAAGAAACAAAATTCTGTAACATTGATCACAGTAGAAGTAGAGTATGTGGCAGCTACACATGCATGTACAAAAATGATTTGGATGCATGTGCAGCTAACAGATTTTAGAATTAAAGATGAAAACCCATTGAGGATCTTATGTGATAATCAAAGTGCAATTTGATTGTCTAAGAATCCTATAAAAACTCCAGATCCAATCACATTGATATAAAATATCATTTCATCAAAGAAAGGGTCGCCAGTGCAAACATCAAGCTCAACTACACTTCTACTCAAGATCAGGTGGCAGATATTTTCACCAAACCTATGCCTATAGAAAGATTTGTTGAGATAAGGATGAAACTTCATGTTCAACCTTCTCCTCTCACCTGAGGAAGATAAAGGTCCCTCTGTATACCCTAAATCTATATGATTTTGTACTAACATGCAGGGAATTGAAGGAGATGAGTGCATCCCTTGAGGGGGACCATTGGTTGCTGAAGTTGTGCAGGGTCATGCGGTTATGCATTTTGGGAATGACTTCTCATTCATCCCTTTGCATTTGTTGGCCAATAAGGGGGAGAAATCATCAGCACACACATTATGACATTATTCAAAGTGTGCTTAGGAGTATTAACAACCAAATACAAAGGGGGAGATTGTGGTGCCCCAGTGATTTCATTTGTTATCAATAACCTGTCAATGAGTGCCAACTGATGAAGTAGATCTTGAAGAGTGATAAAGGTTGAGTAATAATGGTTGAATAAGCTTCATGAAATCAGACTATTGTAGAGCTGATCTTTAGTTCAAAGAACTTGTATCAAGAAGATATAATGTCACAACATTTTTATAAGTTCATGAATTGTCTTCACAATGCATTAGGAGAGTAAGAAGGGATCCATCCACAACCTCTAAGTGGATGAAGTGGTCTGAAAAAGACCATTCACTATCTCTTAGTGCATGAGGATTTGAAGATGATCCAACCTCATCTTTGATTGGATCATTGAAGAACACTGAAGGAATATTTGATTCAAGAGCAACGGTTGAAGAAGAACCTTTGGGAATTCGCTTCTAAATGAAGAATACAGGTTGAGAGGAGTATAGAATTCTAGTGAAGAAGAGGAGAATGGCTTGAAGTAGACTTGTTCCTACTTGGTTTAACCAAGTATACAAGTGGAGCTTATGTAAAGAACAAAGGGGGCCTACCCACGAGATAGCTACCCAAGATTCAACCCAAGGCTCTTGCGGGACCACAAAGGGTTTACCGCACCCATGAGGAGGCCTAGACAGAGCCATCCTGCAGGAGGCCGGGCCATGTGTAAGCCCGAGCCATGCGGAGGTCAAGCCCGTGCAGTGTGGGTGCCAAGGGCGCGCCCGTGGAGGAGCATAGTGGGTGCTAGAGTGCGCCCGTAGGAGAACCGGTGTGGGGTGGCACCGGAGGGGGGAGAGGAGTTATCTGGGATGGAAGCAGCGGGAGCGTTTTGTTAAACCGCGCGAAAAACTCGGCACATTTCGATGTGGGATGGAAATTTTGAGACACAGATCTAATCCTAGCCGCTCATCTGATCACGCACTGATCTGAATCGTCTGATGCATCTGTGGCGCTGCGTTATAATCTCAGTCATCCATCATCATTAAATGATGATCCAATGGCTGGGGAGTCATCTCCTATCTCTCGCCGAGCCGAGGAGCATCTCGATGCCTCTCGTGAACCAGTGGCATCCCGTACGAGGGAGATGGAGCTCCCAGCCACCTCCGATGAAGGTGAAGCATCCAAGATGATCATTTGGGTGTACTGAACACATGCATTCATTAAAAGTTGCATGCATGTAGCGAGATAATTAATTTGAAGGAGCCCGAGGCAAACGAAGTTGCCGAGGGTGCACTGCCTGTTCGATGTACAAGGAAAAGCTTTGGATGCATTTTTAAACGTATGCATGTGATGCACACACCAAGATCGAAGGATCCCACATTTGTAAAAAGGAAACACCTGAGATATGGGGCATATCTTTAACGCGGGTTGAATGTTTTTAAAGAACCAAAAATCTTGGTTATTCAAAGGAATGTATCTCGGGCTTTCAAGATTTGAACTCCACAGTTCTGTTTGCATTCCTTTCCTTTAAAAAGAGGAGCCTGTGTATGAGAAGTGTTGTTGACATTCTTGAAGGAAGGATCTCTTGTTTCTCCAAAGAAACAGAGCAACTGCGAATCCCTCTGGTTCACTAAGGGTAGAGGTGTCCGCACAACCTTGCTCGCGAAGAAGAGGTGCCTCGTGCATCCCTTGCATGAAGGAGTCTCGCGCAGGTCTTGTGCAAAGGGGAGGGTAGAATACTTTGGTTTGTGAAAGAGGCCACAAATCCCTTGCATGAATGGAAGAAGCGCGAACCCCTCCCCCCCTGGTTCGCAAAATAGGTGATCCGCACCCTCTGTGCGAAGCATCCCACAAGCACGCGAAAGGTTCTTTGAACCCTTGCCATGTCTTTTTGAGGAGTGACCCGCGAGAAAATCAATCGGTGTATTTACACCCTTGTATGTATCCTGTGAAGACAGAACCACGAACCTCTTAGGTTTTGTGAAGACGCTTTTATCTCACCCGATGCATGAAGGAGGAGAACTCATGCCCTCTTTTTTTCAAAAAGAAGAAGAAGAACGGTGCACTCTTGTTTTTCACAAAGAAGGATAACCCAAGGCCTTGTATTGTCACAAATTATAATACATGCATGAGGTCAAGGTTTTGATGACCTCTTGAGAAGAAAATATCACACTTACACCATCCACATAACTATTCGGATTGTGTGTGATTTACATGAAGAAGGAGTGTGCTTTCATGGGGGAGTTAAATTGCATGCAAACATAAGAACAAAGTGTGTGTTCACGTGTGATGGAGGAATTACATGTATGTACATGCATGCATATTGAATAAAAGTATTGGTGAGAAAGACCGACAAGTTCTCCTGGAGTTTGTTGAAGCTACTTGAAGAATTGAACAACACATTTAAAGAAGAGAAGTGGAGATGTGAAGAAGAAGATTTTGTGAAGTTGGGGGGTTTAACCAACTTGTAATTTGGGGGTATAAGTAATTATTGTGTAAAAATCTTCTGGCATGGTGAATAATCCGTGTTGGGGAGTGCAACCAACACGGCAAGGAGTAGGTCTTTGTACTAAACCTTGTAAATCTCTCTGTTCTGTGATTTCATTTTCACTGCACCATCAAAAGAGTAGATATTGGCCTTAACCATCCACAGAGGTTGAATTGATCATTCAAAGGGAAAAATTCGTAAAAAGAAAAAGTTATCACTAATTCACCCCTCCCATCTCAGTGATCACAACTGATCTAGGCATTTCAAGTTTTTATAATACAGTGAGAGATAACGACAAATTGAATTAGAGGATTTCTAAATAGTGTATTGGATATATTTATAAAAGTTGTTTCATATGATATAACACAGGGTAAAAATGAATGATATAATTTCCAAATAGAATTTTGGATGATATCAAAAAGGATTTTTAGATATAGTTTATTAAGTTGTTATATATATTGAGACATAAGGTAAAAGTGTGTTACGCCTATGAGACTTGTGAAGGTGGATGACTGATAAAAATATGAATTAAATTTCAAACCATGGAATAATTAACTTTAATATATTTTGGTTTTTTCTGGTATACAATTTAATATAGTGAGTTCCACAACACCATGTTGTATTGTATGGAAAAGTATGGGGTTTTTTATAACACGTGGGAATTATTTTTTGTCCCATTTTATTCTATCATTATTAGTTTGATTATCATATAATGATAATAATAGGAGTTTGAATGTCCCAATACATTTCTTAAACATTAATAAATCATTAATAATGTAATATTGGAGATTTATAAAAGTGGTACCTTGGGAATAATTTATAAAATATTTCATTAAATATATATGAATGTCTATAATCTGTGGATATTCCTTGTATATCTAGTTTCTGTTTTTTTATCATTTAAATTATGTAAAGATAAATATATACATCTCTCGTTCTACCAATATTTTAATATCAATGTTCCATTATATTTTAGACAAGAGATATCATTTTCCATGTTTTGGGAGATTCACACAAATCCTAGGTACTCTTGGTGGAAGGATTCTATTAGATGATTCACAGTGATTTATATCAAGATCATGTCAAAGATCATGTAAAAATTAAAATTAATAGATAAAATAGTATGATGATATTTATTTATTTTATTTAGTTCAATATGAATGAAAAAATTATATATATTTATAGGTTTTGGTTGTCATTTTTCACAAAGTCTGGATAAATGTTATCCCCTTAAAAAACTAAGAAACATTTCTTAAAAAAATAGTGTAACTTAGTCATTTTATTAGGGTTAAATTAAAATTTAATTTGGTGCATGAAAAATCCAAATTACATCCATGTCAAATCCTATTGAGATCTATTTCAAATATAGAAAACTTGTGGACCTCACATGTTCAACGTTTGGAGGTTATGTGTTCTATGTTTGGAGAAAGGATGTATCATGCATTGTGGGTGGGTTGTATCATAGGGTCATGTTGGGGAAACCTATTTTGGATTATTTTTCTAGGGGAATATAAATTCATTTGGGAAGTTTTAAAAAGGACGTCTCATGGAGTATTGTGGGATACGCCAAGGGACACTTGTTAGGAATAATGTGTTTAGGAGGTTGTGTATGCTGTAAGTGTTACACGGTATTTAGAGAAGAGGATATGTGGAATCAAAAAAATTACTTTAAAGAAAAAAAACATAAACAATAGAGAAATTTTGTAACATCTCATGATTCCACGATACGTTTCCCTTTGAATAATGCAGTATCTTGCGTTGTACGCAACTTGTAGTTTTAACACACCACGACCAATGAAACTAGCTATTATGAATAGTAATACCCACTTTTTGAGATTTTATAAATTTTAATTTTCAAAATGGAATTCATTTTTTAATTTGGAATATCAAAATTAGCTTAGGGTGAATTTTTGGTATTTTTCTGAGAACATTCAATTTTTGATGAATAGTGAAAAACACTGCGTTATTGTTTAAAACTAACCTTTTATTTAAATAATTAGTTATTTTATTTTAATTTACGTTTGGTAAAAATAGATACATAATACCTATATATGTTCAATTTAATTCATTTGATTTATTTTATAATAAGTTTAGATATATAAAATTTTATTGAACATTTTATGGTCTTTTACCCACCTTTTAGGAGAATTTACAAATTTGCATAAAACTTATTTTTACCGCTTCTGTGATTTGAATTTCAAAAATATTAGAGACATGGTTGACATAAATAAGTAAAATTTGGTTCAATAAGATGAAAATAATTTTTTGTGAATAGTAACTTTTGACTTTTATTTACCACGGTTAAAAGTAAATAGGGTAATTAAGGGTAAAAATGATATTATAATTACCCTAACACAGGTCCTAATTCTATTGGATAAGTGTAATTAGACCAAAAACAACCTTATTATTAAAATATGATCCTTTTGGTCCACTTGGATTAGATTAGTACATTTATTATTATTTTATTTAAAGAAGAGTTAAAAGTGTTAAATTCAAAGTTCAATAACTAAACCATTTTTATTATAGGGTTACACACAATATAAATTCAACTATAAATATTCATTATAAATCTAAAAATATTTCCTACATAATTATATTTTATTTATAATTTTTATATATTTATAAATTAATTTATTTATGACACAATGGTGATGCAGTAATTACCATATTAATGAAATATTAAAATAATTGACATTATAAATATCCAAATAAATGTAAATTGAAACTTCTAATCAATTACACTAATTTTCTAGGATAATATGACATATTAGGTTTGATTAAATAATTTTTTTCGATGTAATCAAGTTGTTATGATTTTCAAAAAAAAACCAAATACTAAATAGTGGAAAAATTGACATAATTGATATTATAAAACAAATACTATATTATTAATTGATATAACATTCCTAAAAATATAAGGTTTGGCCAAAGGACTTATATAAGGTTATATATATTAATAATAAATCACTTGGGTTTCACTTGTCTTGTTATTGTAAGTTTACTAACCATATAATATAAAAATACAAAGAGAGATGGTAAATGTCAAACTATTTAACTAATAGTTAAATCTAAATGATAAGGTTAATATGGTGACCTAAACATTTTTAAAACCTATTGGTTAAGATGTTTTCAACCCATACCCACCATATACTCTAAATAAATTATTTTGGAGCCATTAGAAACCAAAAATAATTTTATTATAAAATAATATTTCAATCTTTTCCTAAAGTGACCCTCACCTCTCTTATAAAAGGGTACTTCCCCTTCTCTAAAATTCACACCTACAAATCCATTTGGATCGGCCAATCCCTGCCCAAATATCCTCTAAAATATCCTCCCTTTGACCTATAGGCCTTAATTTGATCATAAATACATCCTAAAGATCCCTTTTGATCAAATCAAAAGGAAACACCCGAAGAAGAGGTAATAATTTCCCCACCCTCTTTCAAGTTCTTTTCTTATTCCACTTCCTCTTTATTTGTTATTTCCATACCAAAATAATAATTAAAGTACCTTATACATACTTTTATGTTATTATAAATATGGTACAACCATATTTGTTATTCTATCCATCATATAAATTACAAAGTCACCATATGTGTGTACGTACGGCTTATCGTCTCCACATTATGGTGTAGTTTGTTATTCAAACACTTCGTTATTTGGATAGGTATAATAATGAGTATAACTGATGTAAACAATAAATATAAATTTTTAATTATTATTTATTTATTATATACCATCCAATTACATATGATTTCACCATCAATATAATTATATTTTCGCTCGTGCGTACGTATGGATTACCATCTCCATGAATAAGATGAGATTCATTCCCTATCGTAATCATTAAAGAAACATTTTCATTTTATGATTAAAAATAATGTCTAAGAAAATAATATAATTCTATATATGAATCAAATACATCCTATCCATAATAAAACTGGCTTTCGTAAACAAGAATATAAAGGAAAAAAAATCAATTAACACCTAAAATGATGATACTACTAAAATATTATTAACAAATAAATATTATAAGATCATATATGATATCATATTTATTTATAAGTTTATTTTATAATAACAATTTTTTAACTATTATATAAGTGTTTAACATACTATCTACTAAGTAAAAGTATAATTTCAGTGTTAATTCTACAATCTCTTTAATTATCTGAGGTTGTTAATACGTAAGTATCTACTGGGACCACATTATAATCCACATCCATTCTTTCTAAAAAATGTAATTCAAAAAATTCGTACTATTTAATAGACTATGGGTTAAAGTAATTTATACCCATATTTGACCATATTTTTTTTGAAATGAATCTTTCTGTCATTTTCTGAACAAGGTACTTTATGACCTTTTCAAGAAAATTAAGGTAGGAAGGTATTTTTTTAACTTATATGGGGAGTGTGGATATTTTCCACCATTATAACATCGTCGAAGCTTCCAATACAATCTTATAAGAATATTTTCTAAATAAATGTTTTCTTTTATAATTATATAACTTTTAAATGATTTCAAAATAGAAAGAGATGTTCCTCTAAAAAAAGTTTTGATTTCATATATATCAACATCCTTTGATGGATTTTAAGATTGTTTGAAGTTGATTTATTATGATACAAAACATCCATATTGTATTGAAGGTTTTGTGATATGTTTGACTATAGATGTGTTATTTTTACACCATTCATGGTTTATGGATAAAGTATTGACATTTCATATGATAGTTTTAATAAAATGTTTATGTTATGTTTAAACCTTTTCATATAAGGAATGAATTGGACTTAATAAGTGACAGATGGAGCCCGTTATAGCTCCTAGATGCATCAGTAGGTCTTATGAGACAAACTTGTGTCTTGTAATAAGTCTTTGACAAAATATTATATGTAGTCTTGGCACAAGGCCTTGACTACGTGGTTATGAAGTCTGGCATTTTGCATTCCATCATTGTGAAATTGGCAATTGATATTACATGCGATTATTCGACTAGTAGAATATCCTTGTGAATAAGTAAATGCAATTATGTGATTTATATTGGCCATATTATGCAGAATTTTATGTTTAAAAGGCTTGTGTTTTAGTTTTATACATTCCCTTAATTGTTTATGCTTATTTATGAAAGTTTCCGCTATATCGTTATCTTTACTGAGCATCTGATCTCACCCCTTTCTATGTTTTATTTTTCCTAGGATGTGAAGAAATATTTTATGTTTAACCTGCAGGGATAGGATAAGGATATAAGTATTTTAAATGGGGACAAAATGTTTTTGATGTTTTTATTTCATGATATAATGTAAAACTTATGAATATATCTAGTACTTCCAAGGATACTAAACTGGTCGATCTTTCGTAATTTGATCCTTTGTGATCATTCCAATGTTAAGTAATAATGCACAAACTCTGGGTAACTGGGGTCAGGTCATTACAGTTGATATCAGAGGAAGTTTAGTACAAACCTTGGAAGCTATATTTAGAAAAACTCTTATTAGAGAACATTACCCTATGATAGACTTTGACGATTAGTATAGAAGAAATTCCTAGAATTTTGGTAATGTAGATATTTTGTGAGTTTTCTAAGTAATACATCCATGTCTAGATACGAGTTGGTAGAGGCGGCTCTATCGCAGATGTACCTAGGGGTAAAGCCCAAAAACACCGCTTTGAGCTAGACTCGAACGGGGACTGGTGCATGACAATGGGGCTTGCAGCACTCTTGGTTATGACATTCTAGGGGGATATGCTTAGGATAATTCACATTTTGTTTAAAAACCATTATTAAATATTTATTAGTATATACCTCCTCAAAGAAATTTTTTATGATTATAGATTATATCCATAAACTATTCAATTTATGTTAAGTGTTATACAAGTTTGGAATTATATATTGTTATTCATAAACTAATCTACTTGATGCCATTGATTAGAAATAGTGCCTAGTGGAAGGAATGGAAACCATATCAATGTACATAATCCATGTAGGGATTTCCCTCCAGCTTAAGATAATTATAGTGGAGCTGGTGATGCAATAGGTTCTGATCAGCTTATCACTATACTGGGATAACTCACTTAGGTTATGAATAGTAGCTTTACACGTATGGATCACCCTGATCCACAACGCAGAGGATCAATGTTAGACCACATAATGAGGCAACAACCACCATCATTCCATGGGAGTATGAATCCATTAGTATCTGAGCAATGGATAAATTCCATACAAAAAATATTTCATGCTTCAGGGAGTAGCGAAAGGGAAAAGGTTTTCATGGTAGTTTATTGCTCAAGGGAGATGCAGATCAATGGTGGTCATTAATCCAAAACACAAATGAATATGAAGGAGTATCGAACATGTAATGGAGAGAGTTTAAAGATATTTTCTTAGAAAAATACTTTCCTCGTGACCATCGAGCAGATATGGAAAGACAATTTCTGTGTTTAAGGAAAAAGAAGGATAAGAATGTCGCAAAGTATAAGGATAACTTTACAAGGTTATGAAGGCATGCAGTAGATTATATACATAACCCAAGGAGTAATATGTATTGATTATTTGATGGGTTAGAACCATTTTTTTATCGAGCATTAGTCTCACAATCCTTCTCATCATACGAAGATATGGTCTCATGCACTATCAAGACATAAAATAAATTCCCTAAGTCTTACGACTTTAAAGAAAAGCTAGAGAAAAAGAGGTCTGATGAACACTCTATAAAAGGAAATAAGGGGAAAATGGAAAAGTTGAATATCTATCATGCAGTAAATGTGGGAAGAAACACCCAAGTACTTTCCTAAAGGGAATGGGAGTCTATTACAAGTGTGCTGAAAAAGGCCACCAAGCTGTGATTTAAAGGGGAAGAAAGAGTTTGTTAATGTTGAATGATACAATTTTAGTGAAAATGGGAATTATGAAAATGAATGTCCTATGTTCCAAGGGAATTTACCTCAGAAAATTCCATGGGAGTAAGAATAAGCTTATGCGATCACTACTGCTGAGGTTGAAGCTCCAAAAGACATGGTGGAAGGTAATTTAATGGTTTTATCAAGTTTATCCAATGCTTTATTTGATTTTTGATCATCACATTGTTTCATATCTTCCCAGTTTGTTATGAAAATTAGATATTTTCAATTTGACTTAACAAGGGAGTTTTCAGTCAAAACACTTAAGAGAAGTATCATCACAACAAAGTTTTGTGAATTAGTTCCCATTAGGGCATATAAATGTTCTTTATCTGTGGATATCATCATCATAACCATGATTGAATTTTATATAATCCTCAAAATGGATTGGATTTTGGACCATGATGCGAAAAATTATTGTATGAAGAATGAGGCTACAATTTTCGATGATGATAAGATATACCTTATCTTTGGAGAAGAAACTTCACCACCTGATTCTTATCTTGATCCATCCCCAGTAGCTCTACTAAATTAAATTATTGGGGAACAAGATAATGAAATAACAATGTGTTGGGAAAATAATGTTTGAGTAGAGTATGTACCTATTGTGCAAGAATATGTTGATGTGTTTGCAGAGGATTTACCTAGACATCCTCCAGAAAGATAAATCGATTTTTTCACTGATTTAATTCTGGGATAAAGGCCCATATCGAAGACCCCTTATAGAATGGCCATTGTGGAATTAGTGGAACTAAAGAAACAACAAGAGGAACTGATTAATAAGGGATTTATTTTCCCTAGTGTCTCACTATGGGGATCCCCTATCCTTTTTGTTAAGAAGAAATATGGATCTATGAGGTTGTGCATTGACTACAGTGAGATCAATGCTATAACAATAAAGAACAACTATACTATACCTCTCATTGATGATTTATTTGATCAACTTCCTGGAGCTCAATATTTTTCAAAGATTGACCTTTGATCTGGATACCATCAGTTGTGCATGAAGAAGGAAGACATTCTAAAGATAGCATTTCGATCCAGGTACGGGCATTATGAGTTTACAGTAATACCTTTTGGATTGACTAATGCACCCTCTATCTTCATGGATATAATGAATAGAGTTTTCAAGGAATATCTAGATGACTTAGTAGTGGTATTTATTTTTGATATCTTGGTATACTCTAAAATCTATTAAGATCATGAAAATCACTTGTGCATTATTCTATAGACTCTTAGAAGAAATTAATTATATGGGAAGTTTAGTAAGTGTGGATTCTGCCTTCAGGATATTTCTTTTCTTGGTCATATTGTCTCTAAGGATGGAATCTCTGTTGATCCTTCAAAGACCAAGGTAATCCAATAATGGCCACCACTGATGAGTATAACTGAGGTACACAGTTTTATTGGTTTACCAGGTTATTATCGACGTTTCATCCTAAATTTTTCCCGGTTGGCTAACCCATTAACCATTCTCACACGTAAAGGGGTTAAAGTTTTTTGGACAAATGAGTGTGAAGAATTTTTTGAAGAACTAAAGATAAGATTATTCAATGCTTCTATCTTGACTCTACTATCATGGAACAATTTGTTTGTTATTTATAATGATGTTTCAAAGAAATTATTTTTTTGTGTCCTTATCCAGAATGATAAAGTTATTGCCTATGCATCGCGATAGCTAAAAATTCATGAGAGAAACTATCCTACTCATGATCTTGAGTTAGCAGTTTTAATATTTGCTCTGAAAATATGGAGACATTATCTCTATGGTGAAAAATGTGAGATTTATACTGATCACATGAGTTTGAAGTATATTTTCTCACAAAAAGAACTCAACATGAGGCAAAGATAATGGCTTGAACTACTCAAGGATTATGATTTCACTATACACTACCACCCGGGGAAGGCAAATAAGGTAGAAGATGCTTTGAGTAGAAAGGATCATGGAGTTTTGAACAATATGAGAGTTGAAAGGGATCCTATTTTCATAGATCTAGTAAATATGGATATGGGAATAACCATGGAAGGTGAAACATCAATACTTTTTCAAATGGTTGCCAAACCATCATTAATAGAAATGATAAATAGTTCTTCGACTGGTGATGAGGAGTTTCAAAATAGGATTAAAGCTTTGAATGATTGTTTCCTCTCAAATTGGTGATGATCTCTTTGATTTAAGATTCAAACATTCCAAGCGGTTTCTAACAGGTTTGTTCGTATAACCAGAAACATCCAATGATTCCATATCCATTTAAACCTACTTTCCAATGGTAGGTTCTCATTAGTTGTGGACTGATGAGGCTTAGGAATTTTTATTGTTCGAGAGGATGGGAGGTCGGACTCATTACACCTTTTTTAGGGGAATTATTGTCTACTCCGGGACTCTCTTTATAGATTTAAGTTTATGTTCGTGAATCCTTATTACATACCATGTTTAAAATGATCTTCCTTTAGATCTGACAATCAATGATTAAGTATGTAGGAAATTTAGAGAATCTTTTATATGTATTTGAGCTTCTTCATCGATAGAGAATAATTTGTATTTTTTAGATATTCTTAGTCAATGGTAACTTTCAATACATAAAAGTCTCTTGGTCATTATGATGACCATAATGGTTTTAAAGCCACTTAGTGGGGCACTTGAAGTTTATTGTCATTCAGAAGGACATGGATTATTTCAAAGTTGGGATCGTACCCGCTAATAGGACACTTACGTATCCTTAGTTTTGGAAAAGGAATCAGAAACCACATAGTTTGAGTAAGGGAGTATGATGTTTATGCATGATTGATGGCACAAAAAAAGATTTCATTATTACTTTTACACTCTAAGCTCGCGTGAGTCATGCTCGGTGTGAGAAACAAGAGGTATTAGTGAAACCAGAAAATTGTGCCATGAAAGATGCCATGATGTGGGATTATGTATGTATGACTGCCCAAATAGATGAGGATTAAGATTTACTTCAGGGAAGAAATCCAGGAATAAGGTCCTTAAAGGTATATGTACTTCATGGAGATTTGGGTACTCTAACTTGGGGCTTACTCTAGAGGAAGATGCCCAAATTAGGAGGGGACTCATGATTGGTTTTTACTCATGAGAAGGAATCTCATATCAAAAGTAAATTAATACTGGTTAAGAGAAATTAAGGTTGGGGCTTACTCCTGAGAAGAAGGCCCAGGTTAAAGGGATTTGAAAATTAAGGGACTTGGGGCTTACTCCTAAGGAGGATGCCCATATTTGAGACTGGGGCTTACTCCTGAAAAGGAAACTCGGGTTAATGGAATTAAGGTTGGGGCATACTTCTGAGGAGGATTCCCAAATTTGGGAAATTATAACTGGGGCTTACTCCTGAAGAGGGGGCCCAGGTTAAGGGAATTATGACTTGGGATTACTCCTAAGGAAGATTCCCAAATTAATGAGGACTTTTTCCTTACTCCTAAGGAGGATGCCCATGAATAGGGTTCTCTCATCTTAAAGGATGAGGTTGAATGAATGAAATCTCTAATTTTAGTGACATAAAGATGTGTAAATCACTAGGTTTTGAGAGATGTTCCACGGAATTCCTTTCGGATAAGGAATTCAATCAAGAAAACATGACATAAATGGCTTTGAAGAGTGTCTTGAAGACTGAATTTTGAATAAGAGAGGTGGAATGGAATAATAGGGGTTAAATGGGCCGGAAGGGTACCCAAAAATAGAAGGGCGTGTAAGTCCTGGTAAACGCGCAGGTACTGCGTGGGCGCGCAAGTCCTGGTCACGAAGGTATACCTACGCATCAGATGGGTACTTGCGCTATTGTCAACCAGTAGGGTAATAGTTGGGCGATCCTTGAACAAAGACTTTAGAATCATCCCGAGGTACTTCCAGAAGATTGGCGCGCATGTTTCAATGAGTAGGTAAGGAGGCGCGCAAGTGTGTCCATTCCCCTTAATGGTAAAACACTTAGGCGCACAAGTGTTAGTGAATTTTAGCACTTAGACCTTATTCCTCTTGTTTAGACCTTCCATTCTAGGTAAATAATTACCTTATAAGTGTTTGGAAGGCTTGAAGAAGAGACTTGGGCATTCAGATCTCTATATCTGAATTCTGGAAAAATATCCTCCCGAAATGGGGGGCCCACCAGGGGTATTTATAGGCTAGAGAGACATTGGGAAAATTTTCAGATAGGGCACGCAAGTCACATGCACGACCATTAGGTGGCACGCAAGTGTACTTGTGTGACCATGAGAGAACTTGCGTGGCCCAAGTGCCTTTTATTCTTAGTTCATTCCTTTGTCCATTTTAGATGTTTTTGTCAAAGGATGAATCACTTTATGCTAAATCATTTCCCTTTGAATTCGTTTAGACTATGTGATGAAAAGGAGCGTCAACAAAAGTCCCCCATTAGAGTTGGATCTGAACAAAATGAGGATGTGACTCTGAAGAAAAAATAAAATCAAAGGAAAATCGGTGCGCAGGTACTTAGTTCACAACTGTCGTCGCGCAGGTGCGAATCGTGTAGGGTTTGAGCGAGCTGGCTTTAAGCGCGCGGGTGGGCGGCCTAGTTTATAAATAGGCTGCCATTCTCACGTAAAGCACCTGGATTTTGAATTTTCGAGCTCTCACCATGCAAGTTACCTTCACCATGCAGGTTACTCTGTTTTCTACTGTTTATTCACTATCGTGTGGCTGTCAAAGTATTTGGACTTGTGTGGTAATAATTGTGTGCCAAAAACTTGCACATCACATCCAAACTTACATGACATCTTTATACTTTCATGCCAAGATTAGACTTGCGCGCCTTAATGCCTTGGCAATTTTTTTGAATTCCTTCACAAATTTTATGAAAAATCAACTTACTTAAAAGTTAATTTATTCAACTTTTGTGAAGATTCAATGGATCCCAATAGAATCAGAATGGATGATGAACTAGCTAGAAAGCGGATTGATGAAATGATGAACATTGTTGGCTATGATTACTATGATATCTGCGACAACACTCCCCCAGATTTGGTTAAGTACTTGAAGAAATATCATCGAGACTTTCCCCAAAGCATCTACCTACCTCTGTATAGCCATGGTCATCTGCAAGGAGTTACCATTCTAGAGGCAAAGAACTATATGCCTGAGATGCAGCTGCACTGCTAATCCTCTATTTCGGTTATGATGTTCATTAAGAGAAACAACAATGGTGTGGACTTTCAAATTTTTCCTCCATGCCATTTCCTTGTAGATATGAAAATGGAAAACCCATGGTCTGAAATGTTTTCTGCTGGTGGTTGGTGAAGAGAAGATTACCATGGCATTGGAACAATATCTAAAAAGATTACTCTCTCCAAATGGCTCTTTACTTCAAATTCTCCATTCTCAAATCCATGTATCCATCTTCCAAGTCTCTTGGATAGAAATAGAGTCACTATTTGATCAGCAGAAAATTTTCTCAAACTGCACTCAAGAACATCCTTTTACAATTGATCCAAAAAGAGCTGGTATCACTGCATCTCTTATTGTATCCAATTGAATGAATGAATTCTAGGTGGATACTGATAAAGCTCGGGATGCTGTGAAACAAATGACGAGTTTTTGTTGAAAGTCTCTTGTAATTTCCTGGAAAAGAGAAGAGACTCCAATCTATGGATGTCCTTCTAATCTCTTGTACACCAAATGAAAAAAAAAATCATCTACAATCATTTGTGCACACATTTTCCTGCTACCTGCTTTAAATTTTATCTAATACAATGGGCCTAGTAAGCATAGTTTGATTTTTACTAGGATTATTATAAATAACCCTACAAACTTTGTATCTTTTAATTGCTCAATATTACCTAAATCATACAAAATGTATGTTTAGTGAGCTGGAACATGACTTTTATTCAGAGTTCCTTTGTCTTTTGTGGGCAGTTTAAAGTCATGCATGTCGGACATAAAGAGGGTAATGTTTAAGGTCAAAATATCTTTGACTGAAATGGATTAAAATTGACTCAATTACTTGACAATTTATCTGAAAACATATTACCATACTCAAGTATGAGGGAAAATATGTAAACTATGACTTAAGAAAATTTGAATCTGAGGAATGAGATGAAAAAGAGATAAAAGTCATTAGAAGAAGTAGTTCCCAAGAATGAAGTTACCATTATTTAACAAACCTGTTAGGGGGTTGAATTATGAAGTTCCACCTAAGGGAATTGGCTTCATAGTCAAATAAATAGCTTCTTTTGGATGATAGGTCTGTTATGTGACTACTTATGTAAGGCTGCCTAAGGGCACGTGCTGCATAGTCAGGAAAAATAACTCTTAGAAATTTACTTTTCTACTGCTAAGAAGCTAGTGAAAGTTTATGGGGATTCAAATTTTCCAAAGTATAGATTTTTTGTATGGAAAGAGGTACTTGAATATGGAGAAGATATTTTCAATCAAGATTGTCTAAGAATTGGATGAATGTTACTCCTACAAAGGTCTGACCTAAGCGTAGGGAAGGTAAATATAAACCATATACTTGAATACTTTCAGATCATGAAAAAGAACATGAAATAAATATTTTAAGTATGGCTATTTTTTACGGATCCTTACGTATTTTTTATAAGACCAATAAGGAAAAAAGAGGCTTTCTTCCCAAGAATGAAGTTACCAGTATCTGACAAACCCGTTAGGGGGTTGAATTATACAGGTCCACCTTAGGGAATTGGCTGCATAGTCAAATAATAGTATCTTTTGGATGACAAATCTGTTATGGAGACTGTTTATGAAAGGCCGCCTAAGGGCACGTGCTGCATAGTCAGGCAAAAGAACTCTCAGAAATTTGACATTTTTGTGACTAGAAGTCAAGAAAAGGGTTATGAATATCTGAAAATATTTAGGATAAGATTATGACACACAAAGATGGGTGTTGTCCAATGTGTGCAGGGATGCACAGATCAATTCTAACCATAATTATGTTGTGGCTGGGTCCTGAATTGAAATACTGGACTTCACTACGTATCTCATAAGGATGGGAATCAAGCCATATGTAGTTCTTGAAATATAGTTTAACATCGTGTGGTACGAAAGTATGAGAGATCTTCGTTTAGGTTCATAGAGCTTGGACCATTATAAGAAATACACAGTGTGTGTTTTCATGGGAACTTTACAGCCAGGGGACTGAAAGTGGAATTTGGGGTTAGGCCCAAAAGACTTGGGTCTGGATTCGAAGGACACTCGAACGTTCCTACATATCCCATAAGGATGGGAATCAAGCCCACTTAGTTCTAGAAATACCCTCTGTACAGATTTGGTTTGTAGATGTGAAGGGTGAAAGGGGACTTTAGTGCAATGATGGTTTAACCCAAGATAAAAGGTTCAGTTATTTCCATGTATGTACATAGTTTTTTTTTAATTTTAACATGATTGAAAATCAATGTAAACAATGATTCCCTCTCAGGTGAGGGTATCAAAGAATATTGTAGTTTATTTTCATACAGGAAAAAAGTGTTGTACATTTTAACTTCATATAGAAAGGACGAAGGTGAACCAATGTAATGATATTTATTCTTGGGGCGGTTTCATGAATCAACATTGTATGAGATAGAGGTGAACCGGTGTGAAGATATTGGTTTTGGGCTTGAACCTTGGGAGGTTTCCTACGTACCCAACTTGGAAGTAAAGGAACAAAGTCTGCATAGTTAAATTAAAGATTGAATTAGTGATCAAGTTGTTTTTGGGGACAAAGACCTAAAAAATGATGTTGGGACTTACGCGTGGTTAGCGGCCCAAAGAGGGTTTTATGGTTAAAATTTGCTCTAAGCTCACATGAGTCATACTCGGTGTGAGAAACAAGAGGTAACAACAACCTTAATGATGCACAGTTTAATGTCATGTAGAACATATAAACGGATTATACAGTTTAAAGTCTTGTAGTTATGATTATTAGTGCTGCACAGTTTAGTGTCATGTAGCAGGGAAAAAAATACAGTTTAGCGTCATGTAGTTAGGATGATGGAGACAATATAGTTTAATTTCATGTTTGTCAGAAAGAGGACTGTGAAGCTTAATGTCATGCAGTAAGGACAAAAGAGGACACATTTTAACATCGTGTTGGACGTATTAGGGACTTTTTCATAGTTTAGCGTCATGTTGGATGAAAGTGCGAATAGTTTAAGGTCATATGCATGGACCGTTGGTTATTCAGTTTAACGTCTTACTAGACGTAAAGAACTTCTGTAAAGTTTAGCGTCAGGTAGTCTGGATGTCATAGTTTAACGTCATGTTGGACGTAAGTGCCAATAGTTTAAGGTCATATGCATAGACCGTGGATGGTGCAGTTTAACATCTTGATGGACGTAAGGGACATACAAATTGTTTAAGGTAATATGCATGGACTGTGGATGGTGCATTTTGTGTTTATACAAAATACTTCTTTAGAAATCTGGCATTGGTTGGAGTAGTGATGATTTCTCCATCCATTGAGATCAAAGAATAAGCTCCATTGGAATAGAGCTTATGTATTTAATATGGTCCTTCCCACTTTAGTTCAAGCTTAGAAGGTTTCTTTCCTGGTATCATTGATGTTTTGAGAACTAATACCAATTCTCCATGAACGAATGAACGAAGACAAACTTTTTTGTTGAAAGCTCGTGCTATTCAATTCTGATAGACTTCCAAGTGGTGCAGAGTGCACAATATTTTCTCATCTAACTATTCCAATTCATTCAATCACTTTTGAGATTGTTCATCTGTAGATTATTGATCACAAATGGCTACTCTAAGCGAAGGTAATTGAACTTCAATGGGAAAAACTGCTTCTGTTCCATATACTAATGAATATGGAGTTGACCGCGTTGCAATGCGGGTGGTGGTTCGATAAGCCCATAAAGCATGAAATAGTTTATTAGGCCATGACTTCTTATCTTTATCCACCATCTTTTGCAGTATATTTGAAAGAGTCTTGTTAAAGGCTTCTATTTGGACATTGTCCGCTGCGTGATACCGAGATGAATGGTTGGATTTGATGTTGTATTCTTGATACAACTTCTTCACCTCGGATGAACAGAAGTTGGTGCCATTGTCCATCAATATGGTATGAGGGACACCAAATCAGGTAATGATGTTAGACTTGATGAAGCTAACAATGCATTTAGAACTGACTTATTTGAGGGGTATTGCCTCTGCCCATTTGGAAAAGAAGTCAGTAGAAGTAAGAATATACTTAAACTACTTGGTCGTAGATGAAGGGTAAAGTCCCACCACATCCATTCCTCATGTGGCAAATGGTCATGAGTATTTAGCTGTATGAAGCAACTCTGGGGGTTGATAAATAAATTTGGCATGTACTTGGCATGAATGACACTTCTTTGTGAAATAAACACAATCTTGTATCATTAAAGACTAGAAGTATCCAAGCCTTCGAATCTGATCAGATAGTCTATGTCCAGACTGGTGGGCACCACAGACTCCTGCATGCACTTCTTTCATAACAGTCATTGTCTCTTCACCATCAATTCATCTGATGAGAACTCATCAAAACCACGCTTGTAAAGAATTTTCTCTAGGTGATTTGGGCCATCATAAAGAGTAAAATTGACCACACATCGCCAGATTTGTTCTTTCCCGGCTCTATCAGGTGGAAGTGTTCCATTTTGAATGTATTATCTGATAGGTGTCATCCATCCTGTAGTATGACCATATGGTTCAGGAATGGGACTAATTGCATTGATCTCCTCTATTCTGGTTCGAGCATAAGGTGAAATTGTACGATGGTGGGAAATACTGATGGTTGTTTTGTCTCAATTTGGATCTGGCAAAGTTGTGGCTATATTAGCCAGTGCATCAGCTTGAGCATTTTGTGATCGCAGGACATAAGAAAATATCGGTTCTGTAGGAAATTACACCATTAACTCTCTGACGTAATCATACAAAGGGATCAATTCTTATTTTCTGATAGCATAATCCCCATTGACTTGTTTGATTACTAGGTTTGAATCACCTTTCCCCCTTAAGTGATTCACTTGTTCTTGAAGCGCCAACTCTAATCTTTCAATGAGAGCTTAGTATTATCCTTAATTATTTGTACAACCTCCCAATAATGAGAAGGAATAGGGTAACACTGCCTTTTCTGAAGAAATGAGCACAATTCTCAAGCCAACTTTTTTGAATTTAGGATTTTCCATTTTCCTTCCCGTTGATCTTCTGGAAGCACCATCAAAATAAATTTCTCATACCTGAGGACTATCCTGAATAGAGAAGACTTCCTCATTAGGGAGTTCAATATCTGAATATGTATCTTCTACTAAAGGATTTTCAGAAAGGAAATCAGCCAGATCTTGGACCTTTATTGCCTTTTGAGACACATACTGAATGTCAAACTGATGCAAAATAACTACCCACCTTGACAGAAGTCCTGTAAGTATTGGAAAACTAAGGATTAATATGAGCGAGTTATTGCGATATACCAATTGGACCTCGTGATGTTGCAGGTAGTGTCTCAACTTTTGAAGTGCAAAGATTAATGCCAGGCAGCACTTCTCAATACTTGAATATTGGGTTTCTTCTTCAAGCATAGTCCGACTGAGATAGTATAGGTTTTTTTCATTCCCAGCATCATTCTTCTAAGCAAGAAAGGCACCAAATGATCGTTCTAGAGCTATCACGTAGAGGATAAGTGGTCTTCCTTCAACAGGTGCCATGAGTACCGGTGGACTCAAGATATAATTCTTTAGAATATCGAATGCTTCTTGACATTCTTCAGTCCACTGGTAAGTGACTCCATCATTCATCAATTTGGTGAAGGGTAATATTTTTCCTGCCAAATTGGAGATGAAACGCCGAATATAGGCTAAGTGTCCTTGAAGTCCTCTCAATTCTTTCAAATTTTGAGGAGGTGACATACCAAGGATTGACTTTGTCTTCTCAGGATCGAATTCGATACCACGATGGCATACAGTAAAGCCGAGAAATTTTCCTATGGTTACCCCAAAAGCACATTTTAATTGGTTCATCTTAAAATTATATTGTCGAAGATTATGGAATACGACTTCCAAATCAGACAAGTGATTAGAAAGTTGTTTGTATTTTACCACAAATCGTTGACATAACATTAAACAAACTTCCCTAAAAAGGGTTTGAAGATATGATGCATAGCATGTTGATATGTTGCGCCTGCATTCTTTAATCCAAAGGGAATTACCCGATAGAAAAACACGCCCTAAGGGGCTCTGAAGGCTTTATATTCTTCATGTTCTGGAGCCATTTGGATTTGATTATATCCAGAATATCCATCCATGAAGGAGATTGCTTCATAGATAGCTGTTGCATCAATTAATAATTCTGTAATCGGAACTGGAAAATCATCCTTAGGACAATGCTAATTAAGATCCCTGAAATCAATGAAAACTTTAATTTTCCCATTCTTATTTTTCACTAGGAAAATATTAGCTAACCACTTGGGATATTGAACTTCTCTGACAAAGTTATCTTTGATAATCTTATCCACTTCAGCCTCAATTTTGGAAGCATATATTGGGTGTGTTCTTCTAGCAGCTTGCTTGAATCCTCAATGTTCTTCTGGAAAACCCAAATGATGAGTGGAAACATCAGGATCAAGCCCTGGAATCTCTGTATATTTCCAAGAAAATATGTCTCGATTTTTCTTTAAAAAGGAAATATACATCTCTTGTTCTTCAAGAGTCATGGATGCACTAATTAAAGTGGGGTGTCGATCTTCTTTTGTACCCAGATTGATTTCTCTGAGTTAATCCACAGTGGTAGAGATACCCTCTTCAAATTTTGGAGGAGCATCTCTGAGATCTTCGTCTTCTTCTTCAACATGTGTTACTTATTCTGTTTCTACTTGCATAGTAGATGATGAAGCAGAATTTCCATGATCAGAAGAGATGTTAAAATTTGAACATCTTGAAGAAGAAGCTTCCATTTCTGACCCAATTGACGATGAAGGGTATTCTTTGGGTAATAAAGGGGAGATGGTGGATTGAGAATCGACATCATCGTTAACCTATAACATTGCTATAAATTCTTCTAGCCTGGTTGGTGAAATATAGACTTTCTGGATTTCAGCAGATGAAATGAAGACATCTCTATTTGAGATTTCATTATTGCTTGGTAGATCATCAATTTCTCCCATGTTGTCTGGCTCAATTTCCATAATTGACATTATGGATCTTTCCATAAGAGTATTTTGATTTGGGTCTATCCTGTAAATTTTAATTATAGGCAACACATAATCTGTACTCACATGTGCTAATGGGTTTACTGGAATCTTTTCCAAACCATACGGAGCATTAACTTTGGTAATCTCCTTTGTTATGGATTCCTCCTTTCCCTTCACGTGTAAGAATTCTTCCTCAATGTATTGAGATTCACATGTCTTGAACGGGTCCTTATCACCATATAATGTCCCAACTTGACCATCGAAACAATACTTGAGATATTGATGGTATGATGAATGGATAGCCACATGTTGATGTATCCAAGGTCTTCCAAGCAAGATTTTGAAGGCTGAGTCTTGATCAACAACCATGAAATATGAATTGGACACAAGATCTCCAAAATGAGTTCTGAGTGTAATCTTGCATAGTGGTTCTTGTTCATTTTTATCATATCCTTGTAACATCATAATAGAAGGAGATAAATCATATTCCATGAGGACCAATCGACGAAGTGTGCGAATGGGCATGAGGTTGACTCCTGAACCATTATCAATGAAATCTCTTCAGATGTATACGCCATTGAACTTCCAGATAAGTACAAAGGTCTAATGTGTCCATGCACGACATCATATTCATCTTCATCTTTTAAAGATATCACTACATGGCATTCTGTAGGATTATTCTCTACATGGTAGACTTCAGCTGCAGCAATTTCAGTCTCAAACTCCTGAGGACTTGACAAAGCCTCGTTGAGTGCCTCCCGAAGATCCTTTGATAAATTCAAGGCATCCAGAATTGATAACTTGGCCGGTACTTGGGCCAGGTGTTTCAATATATCATACTTTTCATCCAAAGGTCTGTGTTTCCCAACATGAACATGTGGTTTAGCAGGTGCCTTGGAAGTTGATGCTTTGGAATTTGATGCATCTTGTACCAGGATAGGAGTTGGTAATAATCCTAGATTTGGAAGATTAGACAGATTAGTTCTATTTAATTGCTGAGAGGAAGAAGATAGGACCTTCAACCGATCTTCCAGAATAATTGTGCCAGGACTAAGTCTACCTTGTGTGGAAGAACTTTCTTGTTCTTGTTGAGCTCGTTGAAGGTCTCTACTGTGATTTTCTGCCGCATACACAGTTCTAGCAGGGGTAGAATTGAAATAGTGGCTTCTGAAAGATCCACATCTTCCACTGTATCTTGAGCCTCTAAAACATCCTATGATTCCTCTATTTGATATAGGTAATTCGGGCTCATCAAAATCGAAACTGCAACTGGCATATGGATCTGTTAATTGAATCATATTAACAGAACCAAAAATCAACTCTTCATCCGATGAAGACTCTGCCTGATTATCCTGTTTAGGCTGTGTCGTTTGGTGGGGTGGTGCCCATTTCTTTGAAGTAGATGGCATAAAATCTTCCAAAGTCAAAGACAACTTAGGCTTTGACACATACTAATCTTCTTCTGATTGTTCCTATTTCTTGGAATTGTGCCGCCCTTTTGAGGATTTTCCCTCTAAATAGGATTTTGTTGTGCCATCCACAGCAGAAGACACAATTGGTTTCTTAAATTGAGTTCGCAAAATGGCATGAGTTTGATTGTTCATTTTTCTGACCATCCAATCATCATATTTCTATGCATTTTTTCTTTTGACTTCTTTCCATTCGCCTTCTTCCTCTGAACTGTAGTAGTAACAGATGCTACCTGGGCTGAAGAGCCTTTTAGTTTGACTTGTCTCGAGTAGACCATCTTTTGTAGGAGGTCTTTGAAGACAAAACACTCCTGGATGGGATGCCCCAAAAATCGATGAAAGGGGAAATAGTTGGGACGGTCTTCATCTCCTTCCTTGTTTGGCCTCTTGGGCCTTGCCAATTGAACCAAATTATTTTCCAGAGCCGAAATGAAATAACTAGGAACATGTTCATTTCAGAAAGAGTAAACTTTGCTCTTCAAATCCTCAAATTGTTTCCTTCTTTGATCTCTTTGATAATCTTGACGAAACGGACTTTTTTGTTGATGCTCGGGAGGTGGATCCCTTCGGGAAGATGAAGGTTTTGAAGTAGAAGCAGGTGTAGGTGCTTGTTTAAGCATAACTGTAGTAGTCTCTGCTTTACCCATTCTCCTTCTTGGAGCTGATGGAATTATACGAGCCTTATCCTTAGTCTTTATAAAAGAATCATCAATCTATTGAGTGATTTAAGTAAGGTCTCGAAACCCTCTTGTGTATTTCACAGGGATCAACGGTGTGCGCAACTCATCACGTAAATTTTCCACACAGATTGGCAACAGTTCTTCTTGAGAGAGTGCTAAGCTTAGGGAATATGTTAATCCCTTCCAACAAGAAATGAAATCTAAAACCCTTTCATTCTCCCTTTGCTTACAGTTTGTAAGATAAAAAACTGTTGTCTTTGGAAAAGTTGAGCTGAACTGAAGAAGAAATTGTTGACGAAGATCCTTCCACCCAATAATTGACCGGGATTGCAAGCTTGTATACCAAACAAAAGCTGTTCCTTGAAAGGTTTTCATGAAGCATCTGAGTTTCACTGCTTCATGTTGTTCCGGAGTTCCCATCATAGGATCACAACAAGATACGTAATGCGTCAAATGCTGTTCAGGATCGCATGATCCATTGAAAATAGAGAATACAGGGTTCCCAAAACTAGATGGGGGAAGGATTAAATCTACCCATTCAGGGTAAGCTCTCTTCTCTGGTTGAACCTGCGCACGCTTCCCTTCCATATTCTCTAACCGAGCTATTAATGACTCAATGGTAGTTATTAACTTTTGAGAAACATCCGGTTGAACTTGGACTTGGGCTGGTGCAATAATTGGAGTCTGGACAGGTATGGTGGCTGGTACTACAACTGATGGTAGCACCATCGATTGTTGTTGCACTTGACCTGTAGGATTAGACATGTGATGGTGTACTGATAGAGGAGGATATTCTTGATCCATCTCAGTAACTGCAACAAACTCCCTTGGCTAACTGACTCTAGCATGCTTAAGAGAAAGATTACATTGAAGTAGTTCTGCGTTCAACCTCCTCAATTCCTTCATTTATTCATCTTGTTGTGCAAATATTTACTCTAGTGAGAGTGATTTTCCTTATCCAGAGGAAGGTTATGTAACCTGGTTCTTTCCTTTCCCCTTATTTGAAACCTTTCGGAGAGGGGGAAGTGGGTTACTTGAAGGATTACCTAGGTTCTGAGTAATCCTTTGATTTCGAGTACGCACACCTTCTTCATTTGTGTCTGTGCATACAACTTCTTGAGCAGGAACTTCTTCATATGAGTCCCTTGAGTGAGCCTCATGTTCTGTAGGATCAGAAACAACGAAATTAATGACATTAATTGATGCATAATGCATCACATCCCTTCTATCAGCATTTCTGTGATATTTTCTTCTACCATGCTCCTGATGAGACATTGCCTTTTGTTGATTTGATCCCTCAAGAACTTCTTAGAGAACCATAATTTGGAGAGAATATCCTGATAATTTGGTTCTTCGTTCCTCTTGAGGATTCTTTCCCAATCGAGATAAGACTAAATTTCTCTAAGGGAGGGATTGAGGATTTGAAAAAGTCCCCATTCCAGTGGACTGGGGCTGTTTCTGCTGTCTTTGTTCAACTCCTTGAATCCTATTTGTTAATTCTGAGGGTTGGTTTAAAAGAGTCACCAGTCTGGAAAGTTGGGGTGGTTCTTGACATGCTATGTCTGAGACTTTATTAAAATCTCTCCTGATCTTGCAGACCTCGGTCTGGAAATTAGCTAGATGCATCAATCGACATCCACTTTTATCACCTGGTTCAAAAGACCGTTGGATGATTTCTGACACTTTTGTCACTTGATGATGTGCTTTCTCCATATGAGAGGCATGTTCAATATTCTCGTATGCTTGAGGCAGGAGTAATTCAACAAATTGTTCTATGTATTCTTGATTTTTAGAGGAACTAATTGAGCCTATTCTTGGGAAAGCTTTTGATTACAAAAAAACCCATTGACTTTGGCTGGCCATGGGAAATAACATTGCATGAAACCATTTTCAGTGGTATTTTTTGACTGGAGAGCATAGTGAAATGTAGTGATCCAATAACACCCCATCCTCTAACATGAATACCAGATGGGGCATTGGTAATTAACTGGTGAAATCTTCTTATTGCACCAAGGCATGAACATTCAAGGGATCTCTACTTCTTTTCAGCCTTCGGATATCGAGAGACTGATAGAGATGCTAAATCAATATGACGTTGTAACACTTATATTATCTTAACATGATTTTCATATTCATCATAAGATAATAATTTCTTTTTCAATTGACAAAGTTTTTTCCATATGTTGAGGTGAATATCATGAATTCCATCTTCCGTCAACATCTCTGGAATGTCATATTAAGAGTCAGCCAAAGGCCAAAACATGACTGGCACTTCACCTTTCGCTAGTTGTTTTCTCATGTTCAGCATTTCCTATTTATCATTTAATGAAGATTATTCTACCTTTTTAGACTAGAGATGGTTATTTCTTGTTGCTTCATCGGATTCAACAAGACTGGTAGAGAATCCACTGATCAAACTGGAAGATGATTGACCCAAGGGTGGTTTGGAGAATGACCTACACCTCGGGCTATCTTATGATTGAGAAAGTATTTCACTTGCTGATGGTAAATCATAATACATGACTAGCTTTACTTTTGCAAGTGCCTCAAGATAAGAGGGCTTTCTTGTCACAGCATTTTCTTCTAAAGAATTTTTCAGACAATGCAAATTACTACTGTAGAAAGGTTTTTCGCAGCTAAATTCATCATCATGGGGAGGACCACCATGATGGGTTACAGCAAAAGATGAAATCTCTTGCTCCTTGATCTTATGGCCACACAGAGGGTTATTTTTTCTCTCATCTGAAGATAAAACTTCAAGATCGATTGAACTGACATGAAACAAGCCTTCATGAGGAAGTGTCTGATGCAGACCTTCGGAATTAATGTTCCCACTATTGGGAACTGAGAGAGCAGAATCTTGAGTTGCAACAGATAGTTGTCTGAGTGCATCAAGAACTCCAGCATCGAGTAAGGCCTTGTTACAGATTGGCCCTTGATTTCTTGACTATGATGGGCGATTCTTCTTCTTAGATGCCTTCTTACTCAATTTGGCAGGTGTGTGTGCCTGCTCAGGAGAAATGATCAAGTTAGGCTGATTATCTCCACTCAAACCAGGTGTATGTGCCTGACTTAGTTGTCCTTATGATATGGGTGAGTACGCCCCACAACTCTCTTGGACTGGAACAGATGTGTGTGTCTGTTCCGGAGTGAACTATTTATGTGTCACTCCACTGGTAGGGATAGATTTATGTGTCTTTCCCTGAGATGCTGCTGAAGCTCTTATAATATCCTGGTAGGCATCCAGAATATGAGCAGGGATTTTCTTCTTCTCTTTCACCATTGATAGAATATGCTTGGTGACTCCAGCTACCGAAACGGGGAATACATCCATTCTGTGATTGGAGTAGGTGTGTGTTCCTACTCCTATCCTCGTTTTCCTATTATTAAATCCTGACAGTACTCAAGTGTGGGGGCAGAGAGTTGAGTCTTCCTCCTGTTTGTCACCGGAGCTTTCCGACTGACTTCTCTTAGTGCTACGAAACGAGACTGTTGGTAATCTTGATCAATAGTAGCAGTTGTATGTGCCTTCTGATTTCACTTCTCTGATCGTGGTTGATGAGTTCCATCATATGTAGTTAGACAAGCTTGATGACTAGTTGATGATTTATAAACAGGTGTATGTTCCTGCCTATATTATTCTGCTGGAATTGCCTGGTGGGATTGGTGTGATGCTACCAGATGAGTCTTCTAGATAAAAGAATTAAAATGGACGGGTGTATGTGCTCGCTCGTTACTTTCCACTAAGTTAGGTTGGTGGACTTCTCCGGAGATGGAAGAGATGAGAACATGCTCACTGTTAACTGTTTGTCTCCTCTGGTGGTTCATCTTGCCTACTCTGGTTCAAGGAACATGAGCCAAATGCCTGGAGACGACACCCTCATCATGTTGAGGGCACACTTCTTCACGAGTCTGGTGGCGATTGTTGATAGGAGCCCTTGGGAAGAACTCATGTATCCTTGAATTAAGGCCCTGAGGGACCTGCTCATTCACCTCCTCGGAATATAGGAGTGAATGGTGATTGTGTTCCCGGGATAACGACCCGAAATGATTGTAGACGGTGGTTAGCACCGCCTGCTTCTTAATCACTGGTCGTTATTGTCCAGACGACCAGTGTGAGTTGTTCACTTAGAGGGCTTTCCTGGCAGCCTCTATAGTTGGAATGGTACCGTGTTGACGGTACTCCTTAACCAGCGCATTTGATACCCAGCATTGAAGACGCTGAGTAGGTGTTGTCTTCCTCACAGTGGATGATGATCCAGCAGAAGTAGCAGCAGTGTAATTTGCAGCAGAAGTTTTCATAGCAAACGTATTCACGGGTTTAAACTTGAGAGAAGCCATTATGGAAATGCAGAAGATCTTGTAAAAAGAGTGCTTGTTTGATATAACATACATAATCAAGATAAGTCCAGCCACTACATCTTTTGGATGATCAAAATATGTTATTGATTGCTTTGTTGGCCCTCTCATTAATTTTTAAATAGGGGCCTAAAAATAAGTAAAGCATCATTTTAACTTGGCTAAGGATTCACATCGGGTTCACCATTTTTTTTCTCTAGAATTGGGGATGATCTCATTGATTTAAGATTCAAACATTCCAAGCAGTTTCTAACGGGTTTGTTCGTAGAACCGGAAACATCCAATGATTCCATTTCCATTTGAACCTACCTTCCAAAGGTATTCATTCATTAGTTGTGGACTTATGAGGCTTATGAATTTGAATTGGTCAAGAGGATGGGAGGTTGGACTCATCACACCTTTTTTAGGGGAATTATTGTCTTCTCCAATACTCTCTTTATAGAATTAAGTTTATGTTCGTGAATCCTTATTACATTACCAAGTATAAAATGAGCTTTCCTTTAAATCTGACAAACAATGATTAAGTATGTAGGAAATTTAGAGAATCTTTTTTATGTATTCGAGGTTATTCATCGATAGAGAATCATCTGTATTTTTTAGATATTCTTAGTCAATGGTTTCCTTCAATACATAAACGTTTCTTGGTCATTATGATGACCATACTGGTTTTAAAGCCACTCAGTGGGGCACTTGAAGTTTATTTTTATTCAGAAGGACATGGATTATTTCAGAGTTGGGATCATACACACTGATGAGCTACCTATGTATCCTTTTTTTTAGAAAAGGAATCAGAACCCATGTAGTTTGAGTGAGGGAGTTTGATTTTTATGCATGATTGATGGCTCAAATAAAGATGTCATGATTACTTTTACACTCTAATCTCACGTGAGTCATGCTCGGTGTGAGAAACAAGAGGTATTGGTGAAACCAGACAATTGTGCCATGAAATATGCAATGATGTGGGGCTTATGTATGTATGACTACCCAAATAGATGAGGATTAATATTTACTTTAGGGAAGAAATCCAGGAATAAGGTCCATAAAGGTATATGTACTTCATGGGGATTTGGGTACTCTAACTTGGGGCTTACTCCTGAGGAAGATTCCCAAATTAAGAGGGGACTCATGATTGGTTTTTACTCCTAAGAAGGCATCCCAGATCAAAAATAAATTAAGACTGGTTAAGAGAAATTAAGGCTGGGGCTTACTCCTGAGAAGAAGGCCCAGGTTAAAAGGATTTGAAAATTAAGGGACTTGGGGCTTACTCCTAAGGAGGATGCCCATATTTGAGACTGGGGATTACTCCTGAAAAGGAAACCCGGGTTGAGGGAATTATGGTTGGGGCTTACTCCTAAGGAGGATGCCCAAATTTGGGAAATTATAACTGGGGATTACTCCTGAAGAGGGGGCCCAGGTTAAGGGAATTATGACTGGGGCTTACTCCTAAGGAGGATGCCCATGAATAGGGTTCTCTCATCTTAAAGGATGAGGTTGAATTAATGAAATCTCTAATTTTAGTGACATAAATATGTGTAAATCACTAGGTTTTGAGAGATTTTCCAAAGAATTCCTTTCAGATAAGGAAGTCAATCAAGAAAACATGCCATAAATGGCTTTGAATAGTGTCTTGAAGACTAAATCTTGAATAGGAGAGGTGGAATGGCATAAGAGGGGTTAAATGGGTAGGAAGGGCACCTAAAAATAGATGGGCGTGCAAGTCCTGGTGGGTGCGCAGGTACTGCGTGGGCACGCAAGTCCTAGTCGCGTAGGTTTACCTGTGCGGGACATGGGTACTTGCGTGATTGTCAACCAGTAGGGTAATACTTGGGCGATCCTTTACCAAAGCCTTTATAATTATCCCGAGGTACATCCAGAAGATTGGCGTGCAAGTTTTAATGAGTAGGTAAGGAGGCGTGCAAGTGTGTCTATTTCCCTTAAGGTTAAAACACTTAGGCGTGCAAGTGTTAGTGAATTCTAACACTTAGGCCTTATTTCTCTTGTTTAGACCTTCCATTCTAGGTAAATAATTACCTTAGAAGTGTTCAGAAGACTTGAAGAAGAGACTTGGGCGTTCAGAGCACTGTATCTGATTTCTGGAAAAATATCCTCCCAAAATGGGTGGCCCACCGGGGGTATTTATAGGCTGGAGAGACCCTGGGAGAATTTTCAGAGAGGGCGCGCAAGTCACATGCACGACCATTAGGCGGCGCGCAAGTGTACTTGTGTGACCATGAGGGAACTTGTGCGGCCCAAGTGCCTTTGAATCTTAGTTCATTACTTTGTCAATTTTTGATGTTTTTGTCAAAAGATGAATCACTTTATGCTAAAACATTTCCCTTTGCATTCTTTTAGACTTTGTGACAAAAATGAACATCAACAATGATGTGAGATTGAGTGACTTCATATATGAAGATAGAATTTTGAAATTTGGGAAGAGACTTTGTGTTCCTAACATACTTGATCTAAAAAGGGAATTGTTGGATGATGCTAATATCTCTAATTTATCTATACACCCTGGGAGCACCAAAATGTATAGAGATTTGAAGGAACATTTTTGGTGGGATAACATGAAGAGGGAGATTTCAGATTTTGTGTTAAGATGTATGGTTTGTCAACAAGTGAAAGCTGGAAGGCAAAAACCTGGAGGATTCATCCAACCTCTTCCCATACCTAAGTGGAAATGGGATAATATTATGATGGACTTTGTTATGGGGATACCAAAGACTCCTAGAAGGAATGATGAAATATGGGTCATTATTGATCGCCTTACCAAGTGAGCACATTTTTTTGTTATAAGATAATATTTAACACTTTAACGTATGGAAAGAATATATATTAATGAAGTTGTAATACTTCATGGAGTACCCCCATCAATTTTTTCTGATCATGAACCCTATTTTACATCAAGATTCTGGAAAAGTCTTCAATAGGCCCTGAATACTGATCTTTTTTTGAGTACTTCCTACCACTCTCAAACTGATGGACAATCAGAACAGACTATTAAAACCTTAGAAGTCATGTTGAGATCTTTCTCACTTGATTTTAAAGTAATTTGGGATCAATATTTACCTCTGGTAGAATTTTCCTATAACAATAGCTTCCATTAAAGTATTCAGATGGCACCATATGAAGCGTTATATAGAAAGCGATGTCGCACACCAACTTGTTGGGATGATGTTGGTGAAAGAAAACTTGTAGGCCTGGAACTTGTTGAGGAAACAATGGAAAAGATGAAGGTTATCCAAACCCACATCAAAGTATCCCAGAGTAGGTAAAAGAGCTATGCCGATAACTGAAGGAAGGATTTGGAATTTCAAGTAGGAGACCATGTTTTTTTGAAGGTATCTCCATTAAAAGGTGTTATATGTTTCAGTAAGAAGGGTAAATTGAGTCCCAGTTACATCGGACCTTTTTAAATTCTAGAACGAATTGGAGTTGTAGCTTATCATTTGGAAAAACCTCCAACTCTCTCCAAAGTTCATGATGTGTTCCACGTATCATTATTGAGAAAATACATGCCTGACCCAATGCATGTACTCACCTATGAGAAAATTGAACCTGAACCTGATCTGACTTATTGTGAAGAGCCTTTCAAAATTCTTGATACAATAGAACAAGTGCTGAGAAACCGGATGACTCATTTGGTAAAAGTTCTATAGAGAAACCATAAGTTAGAAGAGAAAACATGGGAACCTGAGGAACTTATGATGAAGAACCACCCGAATATTTTTATGTAGTAATATTCTAGAAATTTTTAGGATGAAATTATTTTAAGTAGGGGAGAATTTAACACCTCGTTCTTCTATTGTACGTTTCCCTTTAAATAATGTAGTATCTTACGTTGTATGCAACTTGAAGTTTTAACACACCACGACCAATAAAACTAGTCGTTATAAATAGTAATACCCACTTTTTGAAATTTTATAAATTTTAATTTTCCAAATGGACCCCATTTTTTGATTCAGAATATCAAAATTAGCTTATGGTGAATTTTTTGTATTTTTCTGAGAACTTTCAATTTTTGATGAATAGTTAAAAACATGTTGTTATTGTTTAAAACGAATTTTAATTTAAATAATTAGTTATTTTATTTTCATTTATTTTAGGTTAAAACAGATACATAATACCTATATATTTTCAATATAATTCATTCGATTCACTTTATAATAATTTTATATATATATAATTTTATTGAACTTTTTATCGTCTTTTACCCACCTTCTACAAAAATTTACAAATTTGCATAAAACATAATTTTACCGCTTCTGTGAGTTGATTTTCAAAAATCCAAGAGGAACGGTTGAAATAATTAAGTAAAATTTGGTTCAATAAGATGAAAATAATTTTTGGTGAATAGTAACTTTTGGCATTTATTTACCACAGTTAAAATTAAATAGGGTAATTAAGGGCAAAAATGATTTTACAATTACCCTAAAAATGTCTTAATTATATTTCATAAGTTTAATTAGACCAAGAAAACCTTATTAATAAAATATGATCCTTTTGGTGTACTTGTATTAGATTAGGACATTTATTATTATTTTATTTAAAGAAGAGTTAAAAGTGTTAAATTCAAAGTTTAATAGCTAAACCATTTTTAATATAGGGTTACACACAACATAAATTTGACTATAAATATTCATTAGAAATATAAAACTATTTCCTACATAACTGTAATTTATTTATAATTTTTAGACATTAAATAATTTAATTTATTTATGACATAATGATGATGCAGTAATTAACTTATTAATGAAATATTAAAATAATTGATGTTATAAATATCCAAATAAATGTAAATTCATACTTATGATGAATTAAACTATTTTTCTAGGTTAATATTACATGTTATGTTTGATTAAATAATTTTTTTATAATTAATCATGTTTTTATGATTCTCACAAAAACCAAATAGTAAATAATGTCAAAATTGATATAATTGAGTTTTTAAAACAAATACTATATTATTAATTGATATAATATTCATAAAAATCTAAGGATCGGACAAATGAATTAGATAAGATTATATTTATTAATACTGAACCACTTGGGGAACAATTTTCTTGTTATTTTATGTTTATTAACCATATAATATAAAAAAACAAAGAGACATGGTTAATGTCAAACTATTTAGATAATAGTTAAATCTAAAAGATAAGGTTAATATGGTGACCTAAACCTGTCTAAAACCTATTGGTTGAGAGGTTTTCGACCCATACCCAACTTATCCTCTAAATAAATTATTTTGGATCTATTAGAAACCGAAAATGATTTTATTATAAAATAATATTCCAAGCTTTTCTTAAAGTGACACTCACCTATCTTATAAAAGGGTACTTCACCTTCTCTTAAATTCACACCTCAAAATCCATTTGTCTCTGCCAAACCCTTCACGAATATCATCTCAACTATCCTCCATTATACCTAGAGGCCTTACTTCAATCATAAAGCCATCCTAAGGATCCCTTTTGATCAACTCAAAAGGAAACACCCGAGGAAGAGGTAATAATTTCACCACCCTCTTTCAAGTTCTTTTCTTCTTCCACTTCCTATTTCTTTGTTGTTTCCATACCAAAATAATAAATCCAGTAAATTATACATACTATTATATTATTATAAATATGGTAAAACCATTTTAATTATTCTATTCATCCTATAAATGACAAAGTTACCATACGTGCATATATATGGCTTACTGTCTCCACGTCGTGGTGTAGTTTTTTATTCAAACACTTCATTATTTGGATGGGTATAATAATGAGTATAAATGATGTAAATAATAAATATAACATTTTAATTATTCTTTATATATGATATACCATCCAATTACATATGATCTCACAATTAATATAATGATATTGTCGCTCCTGCATACGTACGGATTACCGTCTCCACGAACGCGGTGAGATTCATTCCCCATGGTAATCATTCAAGAATTATTTTCAATTTATAATTAAAAATAATGTTTATGAACATAATATCATTTTTTATATGAATCAAATACATCCTATCCATACCAAACATGGCTTATGTAACCAATAATATAAAGAAAAACATATCAGTTAACACCTAAAACGATGATACTACAAAAATATTATTAACAATGCCATATTATAAGTTCATATATGATATCATATATATGTATATGATTCATCTATAATAATAATGTTTTAACTATAATACAGGAGGTTAACTAAGTAAATGTACAAGGTAAGGGTTAATTCAATAATATATTTACTTATCCAACATTATTAATACGTAAGTATCTACTGGGACCTCTTTATCATCAACATCTGTGTTTTATTAAAAATTTAATTCATAATATTCTTACTATTTACTAGAATATCGGTTAAAGTAATTTAAACCCTTTTTTGACCATATATGCTTTGAAAGAAATCTTTTCGTCGTTTTCCAAACAGGGTACTTTATGACCTTTTCGACAAAATTATGGTAAGAATGTCTTTTTTTAACTTATACGGCAGGTGCAGCTATTTTCCGCCGTTATAACATCATCGAAGCTTCCCATACAAGATTATAAGAATATTTTCAAAAAAATGTTTTTATTTATAATTTTATAACTTTTACATGATTTAAAAATAGAAAGAGATATTTCTCTAAAAAAATTATTTCATCTATGTCAACATCCTTTGATAGATTTTAAGCTTGTTTGAAGTTGATTTATTATGATACAAAACTTCCATCTTGTATTGAAGGTTTTGTGATATTTTTTACTATTGATGTGTTATTTTTATGCCATTCATGGTTTATGGATAAAGTATTGACATTTTTTATGAAAGTTTTAATATGAATGTTTATGTTATGTTTAAACCTTTTCATATAAGGAATGCATTTGACTTAGTAAGTGATGGGTGGAGCCTGATATAGATCCTCGATGCATTGGTAAGTATCATGAGACAAACTAGTGTCTTGTCACAAGGCCTTGACAAAATATTATTTTTATTCTTGGAACAAGTCCTTGACTCTCTAGTTATCAAGTCTGGCATTATGCATTTCATCATTATGAAATTGGCTATTGATATTGCATGTGATTATTCAACTAGTAGAATATCCATGTGAATAAGTAAATCACATTATTTGATTTATATTGGACATATTATACAGAAGTTTATTTTTAAATGGATTATGTTTTAGTCTTATACATTGCCTTAATTGTTTATGCTTATTTATGAAAGTTTTTATTGTATTGTTATTCTTACTGAGCATCTGAGCTCACCACTTTCTATGTTTTATTTTTCAAAGGAACTGAAGAAATATTTTATGGTTGAAATATAGGGATAGGATAAGGATATAAGTGTGGTCAATGGGGAAAAAATGTTGTTGATGTTTTTATTTCATGATTTAATGTAAAACATAAGAATGTATCTATTACTTTCAAGGCTATTAAACTGATCGGTCTTTCAGGATTTGATCCCTTGTGATCACGCCAATGTTATGTAATAATGCACCAATTCTATATAACTAGGGTTGAGGCATTACAAATTTTGTGGAGGGAATGGTTTAAAACATTAATATAGAATCAAAAAATAATTAACAATTATCAATGCTAAAAGTTAGTGTTAAAAAATCATGGTCTTTATTAATTCTTAGCTTAGTGCTAATAAAAATAAATCTTTATAAGTACTAAGTATAACAAAAATAAAGGGTTTAGAAATAATAAATATAAATACACATACATAAATATATAAAAAAAAATTATTTATGAATTTATATATATATTTCTATATATTCACACAGATATCTCCATTGAATATTTGGTTTCCAGGGAGTAATATTGATAGAGTTAATATTTCCATAACATTTCATGTGTATTTCAATGAATAAATTCACTCTATTTTTTCATTTGGAATGGATTTTTTTGTATTTTTATACTTTTTGGATATTGTTTACATAATTGGGAAAATTTATAAATTCAATTTTTTTAATTCTTTTCATTCATTTATTGAATTATTTCATCAATCCATTGTTCTGGTTTTTAATTATGTAAAATCATTATGAAAATATATTTTTAAACTCAATTGAAATATTTTGGAAAATATGTGATTTTATATGAGATTAACTGGTTTTGAATGAATTTATATTTGGTATATGACCTTTCTCCTAAAAACATATGACTTTGAAATTTATGAATGAATTCTAAGTTCTATTAAATAGAAAGTCTTATGAAAACTTATTATGTTTCCTGATTTATAAACTTAGTGAAATAACATAAAAATGACAAGTTGTCTCAAGTTCCTTCAGACAACCCTATTCCACAACCCATGTGATAATGATTATAGAGGATATGGAGAGTCATAGATCATGGATTATTTAAATGAAGATTAAATACATGTGATTTTTTGGGGAATAAAATGTGTTAAAATCTTGCATGCAAGTGAAGAAGAGCCATTGTTGATGCCACCTAGAGAAGAATGAGAATGATTTCTTTATGTGCACGAAGCTTTAAAGGGATTGACTAAAGGATGTCATTATATTAAATTATTTTATCCTAAATTTCAATGATACATTAAGGAAAATAGTGGGATGTATATTAGGGGTGTTTTGTAGAAGATTTGTGGTTTGTGTGAGGCTTGGAAGGTGGTGTTGGTGTTTGTTTAAGATGGATAGTTGAACATTAAAGAAGAATATGGAACTTAATTTATCAATGTTATGATAAACTCCATATTAATTAATGGGATATAGAGATCCAAGGGAATATTCTTCCAATTTTATTCAATTTTCATAGAATCGGATTTTCATTCTATATATTTTTTACATTCTAATAAAGTCTAACCAAATTAATTTTATATTCACTTTCTTATATGTTTTATTTGAATTATTATTCAAATTCATGATGTAATTTAATTGATTACACTATATAAATTTTATAGGTGTGTTCATAAAATTATGTATAGTGTTTTCAATTAGGTTCAATCACTTTGGGGCTTTAAATTAGTAGGGTAACATATATTGTGGGAACTATAATTTTACATTGTCTTGATATAATATTTATAAATAATTAGGTGTTCACTCCAAGGAATTTGGGATCACATTGATAAATTCAATTATGCTTATCCATTTAGATGAGTATGAAAGGGGTGTATAAAGGATCAACATTATTCCACAACCTTTGTCTTGAAATTATTACTATTTCTCTTCTTTTTGACTTATTTTCAATATCAACATTTTCATCATATAATTCTCATTCCATTTTTTTAGTTTTTTTTGGACCAAATAATAACCGACACAAATTTAGATAAATGTTCATTGAAAAAATTTAAAAAAATTGACATTTTCAAACATA
Organism: Viscum album; assembly: GCA_963277665.1. Classification (NCBI taxonomy): domain Eukaryota; kingdom Viridiplantae; phylum Streptophyta; class Magnoliopsida; order Santalales; family Viscaceae; genus Viscum; species Viscum album. The sequence continues at coordinate 1,100,470,467 of OY728139.1, forward strand.
TGTATGAAAATATACATGTGATCCAACCCGAGGGACTCTAAATCTTTATTCTTTAGGGAAAAGTTTTTAAAAGGGGTCAAATGAAAGTAAATATATCTTTAAAATTTCAGTGTTTCTAGGTATTTCACTAACAGAAAATGTTTTTATTTTTATATGTATTAAAATTTTAACCCTAGTTTGATACCTTTAGATTGTAAAATTCATAAAACATACCAATCTTGGGCAAAAGTAGTTATCAAACTCACTTTGTCTAGTTGTGAATAAACTATTAACACATATTGAAGAAACTTTGTTGATACTATATTAATCAAGGATGATAATAAAACAAAAATACTAATTTAATTAATCTTATGATGAAACTCAAAAAAATAAAATTGAATATCTAGATGCACTTATTATATTTAAAAAGGGATATTTTCTCCAAAAAGAAAACTCAAAGGAGATTCAAAATAGAAATTATGATGAAATGTTTTCTCCATGATATAACACACTCTTCTTATCACATATAAAGACTCTGGAATCATTAAAATTCCTTATACTATTGAGGGATGTGAGTTCAGAGATGCCATGCTTTACTTAGGAGGTTCCATTAATGTTATAATATGATCCTTTTACTAATATTTACGGGCTTATTAACTTAAAACTACTGGAATTATTATCAATCTTTCCAACTAAAGTACCAAAAAAACTTGTAAAATTTATTGAGGATGTTTTTGTGTAGGTATGAAAAATTATATTTACTATTTATATTTATGACTGAGATATGTAATATGTCTTTTTTAATACACATGAACCTCTAATTATTGGGATAATATTTTTAAAACTCTTAAGGAAATAAATAATTTCAATAAAGGAACCGTTTCATTCTACTTTGGAAGATAATTAATTTATTTTAAATAATATAATCCATGAAAAACAACAATTGCAGGTCATTTGACCTCTCATGTAAACATGAATGATTGGTTTTATACTAATACATTTTCTTATTTTTCATGGAATGAATCAAAAATTATTTTTAAAATTTAATCAATTATTACTATTGAAACTGTTTTTTTTAATCTATTAATTTTTAAAATAGTTCATTTTATTTAATTAAATTCATTGTAAATCTTTAAAATCATGAATCTATTTTTTACTAAAAGGACCTTAAATTTTTTTATTTCAAATCACTAATAAAGACTTATAAAATGTTGAACCTAATTATTTTTAACCTATTGTTTTTTAATGTTCTAAACTATTTCTTTATAGAACTATTTAAATCCTGAAGTCTATAAAAACTATTTTATTCCCATTAAAATAAATTGATAATTTCCCAAGTCAAAACATTACTGAGAATATTAATATTTTTAACCATTATTAGAACCATGGGAACCATGTTGGTGATTACATGAGTATATTTTTTGTTTTCAATTCTTTCTGAAATGATTAAGGATATTGAACTCTAATAATTATTTTTTATATAATATAGAATGCCTGAAGTAATTTGTGCAATGGAGTTGTTTTCTAATTTATACACATTTCTTTCTTATGGAAATTAGTGGTTTTAGTGATGATTCAAAAATGATTTTAGGTGAAGGAAGGACACCCACATAGTGAATAACATGGAATGTGTTGTTAAGTATGTGTAGTTTGTATTCAAGTACATGACCCATGGTAGGGTTTCATGAATGTTTGACCATGTAACGGGTCCAAGATCATGAGATCACAATTTGGTGTTAGGGAGTTGAATTTTGGTCTACCATAAAGTTATGAATATAGATATAAATGGGAGTATATGACGTCAAAACAATGGTTTTGGATCAACTAAAATTTTAAGTATCCAACCTGAAATGGGTTCACATTTTCAGAAGATATAATTTTTTTGAGTGCTGTGAATTGTATTTTTGGAGGGGTAAAATAGTAATTTTAGTGATCAGTGTGTTTCTTGGGGGAAATTACCTATAACTAACTCACTAAACCATTAATTAATCATTGATAATAAGTTAAAAAATACATTTAGAGTAATTATATGTTCAATTAAAGATATAATAATCTATAAAGTAGGAATTATGTAGTGAGTATATAGGGATCAGTCCATGATGTAAGGTGTGAGTCTGTGAAGTGAAGTACATAGTCCATGAGATATATTATGTAGTGTAAAATAGTAGTTTATGAGGTAGATCTATGAAGTTCAGTATGCTATTAATAAGTTTGTTTTCATGCATCATGTGTTTGAGTTTTTGGTGAGGTGGTTTTTATATTGTTTCATCACGTAAGGTATTTTCAAGTAGGATTATTGAAATGAATGTATTAGGTGGGTATTCTATAGACCATGGATTTCATTGTAGCATCAAATTTATATTTTAATAATGTAAATAAAATGATAAACTCTTTAAAATATGTATGTGACCTCTAAGTTGATAAAATATGGAATTCTTCATCCAGATCAATACAGAATGATGAGTCAGTAAATGTGATCCAAGGGTGGTAGTTTGTTATCCCTCTATTATTTGATCCAAGGGAGGTAGTTTGTTTTCAAGGATGTATGATTAAATACTATAGGTTTAACAAATTTATACTAATGTATGTAAAATATCATCAATAAAAAAGATTACACACTGATTCACCCTTCCCCTCTTAGGGTGTCTCAAGTATTAATAAATATTATTAGAGGAAAATTATTGTAATTTTATCATTATTTGGAAGATAATTATGAAAAATAAAAATAATGTCAAAGGAGTTCATATTTTTTGGCGAGAGAAACTATTGGATTTAAAAAAACTAGATGATATAATATCATAAATCAATTGGTATTTATGTCCATTATTCTACCATCCATGTGATTTAAGTAAGTGATGCCACAAGGTAACCTGTGACTTAAGATAATAAGAGAATAATTGATTATGATGCTAAATAAAAAAAATTAGTTTTTGGAGCTCCATTGAATCAGATATATATGAATCGACATGTTTCATGAGTACCAATCCCATGTAGGGAAAATTCTCGAACAAATAGATAGATATATATTAGATAATGTGATGAGGGAGGCTAAGGTACATATTCTCCAAAAAATATTTGATTACTTGAAAATGCATCCAGATGAAAATAATTATAGATTATTTATTTATATTACTAATTTTTTGGATCCATTTGAGGATATGGTGAGGAGATAAAGGATATTGATAGTGTAAAGAAGATACTTCAATGGTTTACACTTCTTTATAGTCCAAAATTTTCAACTCTTATGGAATGGTATTGACCAAACTATCCATGGATGACCAACTATGAAATTTGGTGGCCTAAGAAATGTGCATTAAGCCAGAACATGCATTAAATCATGAATGTAAATATATAGATTTAAAAAACATGAAAAATATATAATTTCACTAAAGGGTGAAATAATTTTGTAGATGATGATGATTAAATTTTTTCCTTAGTGGATAGAAAATTTTAAGAGACAAAAGGGTAGTTTCAAAGTCAAGTTACCCATTGATTACATTAAATGTTGTAATTTTGGACAAATGACTGCAATTTTCCCAAGAAACTTTGTGGATGAATAAATTGATGTGGATGTATAACAGATTTAATGAAAGATATTTCCTATCAAAAGAGACTTTATATTTGGAAACTCATCTGGGAAGAAATTTCAAATGAAGAGCTTGGTAAGAAAATAAGAGGTTAATAATGGAAAATATCTTGAATAAGTAGAGATTAAGTTAATGTATAATACAAGATATCCCCTGATGAATATTATTAATATAACTTCATATATCATTAAAGGGTTAAAATTATAAATGTTACTACTCATACCAATAAGTTAAAACTTTATTTTCCAGAGCCTACCAGATTAAAAAACATTAGTTAGGTGATCTTTAATTATAGTAGGGGCTATATAGGTGGTATCCTGGAATGTTTCCTAGGGTGTGTGTGAGTAAGGACAAAATAATGCTGATAGATTATGTGTTTTCCTATGGGGATATTCTTTAGTCAAATGACTCATTCAGTCATAAGAGTGGGACAAAGGTAAGAGACAACATGTGTTTTTTGGGAAACTAGTGGTGATTGGGGGGCCAAAATCCGATGGACATATTAAAAATTTGGGGTGCATGTGCCTTTAGGGGGGCATATGTTTTATTATTGCATCAGAGTGGTACCATGATAGAAGTGTCGTGTCACTGCCTGGGATGAAAGGTTTTATCCACAACGGGTCCATTATGCTCTAAATGGGGGAGAATATAACACCTTATAATTTTAAATGCTTAAAATTGCAACACCATGATATTTTATGATATAGTTTTATTAAATAATATAATTTCTTTGATAACTTTCTTTCCAAACATCACCGAGTATAAAAAACCATGATATACTATTGAATTATTATTTAATGTGACCTTTATCAGTTAGTTGTTGGATTGAGTGATATGAATAGATAAAACTAAATTTCAAAAAAATATTTTTACACACATATCAAATGGATTTTTTTCAATTTATTTTAAATGAGAATAAAATCATTTGAATTTAAATAGATATATTTTTTCTGGAAAACTATTTTATGCGTTCAATTCATTTTTATTTCAATAAATAAAATTAATCTCTATTGATGAAGGATTTTAATTAAATTGGCATAAAAAATGTTCAATAAAATATTTTATCATTCATCTAATTGGTTTTCTAAGGAAAGGGATGAAGGGAAACTCAATTTTATTCTTTAAAATTTATTTTTTAAAAAAGGTTTTTTTTACACAATTATTTAAAAAAATATACCAATTATAGAAATTTAATCTTATAAAATTTGTACCAAATTTATAATCAAAATTATTAAATTATGTAATTAGGACAGCTTAATTTTTTATCATAATGAATAGTAAATATCGCAAATATGTTTCCCCTTAGTAAGGGTAAATTACGTAATTAAGGATAAAAATAATGTGACAACGCATTAAAAACAGATCTAATACCTGCATTATTTCTTTTTATGAGTTTATATCTACCATCATCCTATAATATTAAAATATAAGGAATCTTGGGGAAATTTTATTGGATAATTGCCGGGATTTTATTTTTTTGTATAAAATAAATATGATATGTCACTTTGTTTTAAAATATAAAAAAATTTCCCACATGGATAAAAAGAGGTTATGTTTGATTAATAATATTTATTTGACATCACAATTATTTTTTTGATGTTAATTTATTTTAAAATTTTAGTAATGTCATAATTAATTAAATTCAAATGCAAAACTCACACATTTTAAATTCAGGTAATAGAAAAATACAATAAAAATTAAAAAACTAAAAGTATTAAAATTATGATGAAATATTGTGTTACATGAATTTTTAGAGAAATATAACATGTTATATGTTTATAAAAATTTTAAATTGTAATTCCATTTTGATCTTTATGTCCTTAAAGTCAAACTATATGAATAATTTTGAAAATTACTTTGATATTATCTTATGTAAAATAGAAATTTACTAAATTATTTTAAACTTGTAAAAATATTCTAATTTTCCAATTTAATAGGATTTGGTCTATACTATATTCCATTTACACTTATGGGCTATTTGTCTACTGAAGGCATCTTTCTTGACCCCTAAAGAGTAAACCACTTTGATATAATAATAATCATCAAAAGGGTTGATGACGAAAAGCACTAAGAGATAATTGTTCAAAAATCACCATTGATTGTATAAATTTTATAGTATTAGAGGACCTATAATCATAATCATAGTATAAATGATATATAACAATTTAGTTCCACCTGAGAATGAAAATTATTTTATATTAATTTAATACTTTAGGGAAATTCCAATGGTGCCCCTCCCCTCAATTATAAAAAGAAACAACCTATTATTCCATATTCACAAATTTTGAGCCTTATATATCTTCCAAGACTTGAAATAATTCAATATAAGACCCCCCCCCCCACCCCCCCGCCATGCCCTAGGTCTTTTTTCTTTCAAAAATGCCATCATTTTCAGGGATTAAGGTGTAATCCAAATGTGAATTCTCAACAAAAAGGTATAACTCTTAAACAAGTAATTTTAGTTTCATTTCATCTTATTCCTTCTATTAATATATGGTATCCATTCTAAGATAATTTATTATATAAATTAAATTTAAAAATTATTATTATCATTATGGAGAAACCATTATCCATTTCATTTCCATCCAATGGGAAAAGAAAACATCACTCCAATGAACGTGTGGACTACAACCTCCATGAACGATATATTTCGTTTTCCAAAACATCTTCACAATATAGGTAATAATGATAAATTTAATGAAAATATATATGATATATATGATATTATTATTTTTTAAGGTGAATTATTAATAATTAATTTCCTTATATCCATAAGAAAGTGTAAATATCACATTTTCATACACACAGACAACTATATCCATAAAGTGATGTAACACATTTTTCATCACCACTGTATATGAATATTTATAAATGAGTATATAATTATTACATATGATACTAATTGAATTATTAAAATCCTATAGATGATAGAACCATGATCAAAGTATAAGGATCAAGACAACATATCCTAAACATGCATAAAAATGAATACGTTATCACCTGAAATAGTAATTTTAATAAAGAATTATTGATAAATGACTGATAAGATGTTATAAATAAATCATATATGGTATTATATTTAATATTATAGTTATATAATTTATTTATTATAAATTTATATTTATTATATTTGAGGTTCAAATGCGTACGAAGCAAGATAATAGGTGAGGTGATGGGTTTATGTTATAATCACATTTCTTTTTGGGATATTCTATGCTAAATTTCCATTCAAGGAAATTATATGGATATTATCCTTTAAAACCAATATATTTTATTTTCCACTAGTTACTCATATAATATTATGTATTTGTACCATTTTACTCTCATTGGTATATAATGTGATTATGAAAACTGTTATAAATAAAAGTTGGCCTTATTTTTTTTGGTTGATGAACTTTTTCTTCCATGTCAAAAATACATAAAATTAATTTATAGTATTTTTTCCAATAATTTAAAAGAATTTAAAATGAATTTTTCTTTAATTAGTAGTTTTTTTAAACATATTTTTTTAATGAATGATCTTCAAACATGTTGTTTTTTACTTTTTACAAATGCGAGATAGGAATGATTTATTTTAACATATATGAAATGAATATATTCTTATACCACTATGAAAATTATTTTTATATTAAAATTATTTTATAATATTACATGTTTATTTTCAATGAAAATATTTTTTATCAATATTTTACGAATTTTTAGTTAACATTTTATAACAATAAAATTCTATTTTTCACATGTTTTTTTAATAAAGGATTAAATGATATTTCAAAACAATTTTTTATCTATGTCATTATCCTTTAAGGATTTACATGCTTCACCAGAGATATAATATTATAATACAATAAAATTTATTTCTCTTTATAAATTATGATGATGATGATTCAAGGAGGATTCTATGAAACCAATTTCTTTTCTACGGGTTAACTATGTTATGATGAAATATTTATGAAACCCATTTCTCTTCTATGGGATATGATATGATTAAATGATTGAATGAAAACCAATTCCATTCCATGGTTTATTATATAATTAATTGATTAATATTTTTAATATATTATGCCACATTTATAATTTAGGGTTATGTGGCATGTGGTACTATGATTATATATCCCTCCAACGCATTGGGTATAGATAGACAACTCTTGAGATAACTATGTTATGGCTGAACATTATTTCACATTTAATGAATTATCCATATTCATGGTTTCATGTAAAAATTTTAACTCATGATCCTGGTTTTATATATATTTGTACATGTGTGGTCCTAGTTTCATGTCCATAAGATTATTCATATAATTGATTTCATGTCCTCAGTAAGAAGAGTGAAGAAATTACTATTTATAAATTTTTAAAAGGTTATAATATTAAATATTTTCCAAAATACCACATTTATGATTTTATCTCATAGATCATGTCCAACTAATAAGGGTTCCCCACACTTATGACTTTTGTCTTTTATTATGACAAATCTTTATTCCATGAGTCAAGATTAGTGATATTTAATTGATTGTGTATGACTTATTATGATATGATCATGTTATTATACCTTATTTCTTACATGTGATAACTATTTAATATCTCATATGTTTACCCTTATTATTCATATGAGATCACAATTTTTTACACTTAAATTTTCTATAGCTTATGAACAATGGTTTTATATAGAGTATGTCTAAGGAATATACTATGGTATAAGGACTGTACTATGTCAAAGAAATATACTATAAAATAATATTTTTATGTATCTGGTCTCTAAATACATTAAAACATCATGATTCTAGGGGTTTTATAATTGTTTTATGTATGGAATATTCTTATGAAATGATGTAATATTTATATATGTCCTTCTTGGGTCACCTTAGTTAGTATAAGATAAATGTTTAGTTATATATTGATATTATAATTAGAAAAGTTTAGTGAAAAACCTAGGGATATTATATGTATAGGATAACATTATCAATGTTTGGTAATATAGATGTTGTTTATTTTACTATAAAATTCGTCCATTTCTATATACTAGCAAGTTGATGTGATTTTGGCACATATGCTTCTTTTCATAATTTGTATGAAAGGGGTGGTTTTTGTATTAACTAAATCATAACCAGTACATGATCAGTTGTAATAAAACTATACACCTAGATAGAACATCCCATGGGATATTCTTTGGATTATTCACATTATATTTATAAATCATTAAGAAGGATTTTAATTGATAATGGAAATGTCTAACCTAGGTTAAACCTAACGTTTCATTGGTTGATAATATAGTTTCTTAGTTTAAGAAATATTAGGAATGATTTCTATGAATATATGATTGTTTAATTTTGTTATGGTATTTTGATTCTTACACTATGTTTTTTATATATTAAATGGTTGGAAATAGAGTTAATCTTATGAAAAATAATTTTTGTGTTCAATGAAATAACTATACTTATGAGAAACCAAATTTCATAAGGGATGGGATACAATATCATGAGACTATTCTCAACCATCTTTATCATGATGTGGGTAGTAAAAAAGAAATATTATTATTTTGAATTCATTAATGAGGGAACAATATTCCATTGGAACATTTATACAACAACATCGACCATGTTTCTATAGGTATTTAGATATACTAGTTTCTAAACAATGGATTAATTTAATGGAAAATAAATGTTTCATTATACATTGTACGTACCATGAGAAAGTTTTGTTAGAATTCTATCACTTGGGGGTGAATAAAATCAATGGTGGTCTCTTATTAATATTACTAGGAAAGTGGAATAAATAAAATCCTTGGAATTAGAGGATTTTGAGATGGTATTTCTCAATAATTACATTTCCTAAAAAAATTTAAAAAAATTTTAAGGGACTTTCCTGAGTTAAATAATAAGGTTGATGAATCCATTGGTACTTAATAATCAATCATTACAATAATTTTGAGGAACATTTCTGGTTTTATCATCAATCTAAAAACAATTATCGATCAATTATTTAGTAGTTTTAAATAAAGTATTCAAATGTAATTTTCCACATAGGGCATTATATGATATGAAGATATTGTTTAATGTGAAACCAAAGAATAAAATGGAAGATGGAAATATTCATTTTAATGGTTTTGGTGATAAGAATATGAATATTGAGTTTCATGGAACTTCTAAAGGTATTTAACATGGGGGGAAGAATAATGTTCAACCTCATATATTCCAAAAACATAGTATAGATCAATCAAATAATTTCCTAAAAGAAACAAGAATATGTTTCATGTGTGGGAGGCCAGTCCATCATGAAAAATAATACAAAAGTGACCTATATATAATTTCTATTATATTAATGGAGTGAAAGATCAAATGTATACACAACCAACAATTTACTACTTTAGTTACAATATTTTTTGTAATTATATAAATAAATACACTAATCCATGGGCTAGTCAAGATAATAATCCTTGGTAAAATCTAAAGTCAAAAGAAAAATGGGAAACCATATGCAATATCAACTTCTAATGTGGACTAAGAGAACAATGTAGTGAAATCTAAACTTATAATACATTTTGGAATTCTAAATTTTTTATTGGATTCATTTTCTACCCACACTATTTTATCTAATGAATTTTATAATGGTATATCATAACCAACTTCTTGTTTGGATGTTTAGATAGTAGTAATAACTCATAATGGTATCATGATTTCAAATGAATTTTATAAATCCTCTATGATAGATGTTTGTGAGAATGTTCTTCAGAAACATATCATTATTCTTACCATATTTAAAATTGATATCATTTTTGGAATGAATTGGAACTATAAATATAAATTCAATATCAATTTCTAATGAATGGAAGTTATATTAGATATTATTGATCAACCAGAGATCAAAAATTGGAACAGGGATTAACATTAAATCCTAGTAGAAATTAAATTAATCCTATGGGTTTTACTACCTATTACTGAGGGATATTAATATCAATATGGTCAGTGAGGAACTCAACATTGAAAATTTTTCTATTTAAGGAATATGTTGATATATTTCTGGAGGAAATGACTTATCTTCCCCAGAATCATGACTTTGAGTTTTCAATATAACTCATAATTGGTGCTACGACTATTTTAAAGACTCCATATAGAATATATTTGGTTAATTTACATGAATTAAATAAGAAAGTCTTGGAAAATCTTGATAAGGGATTCATTTAGTCTAGTTATTCTCTATGAGGTGCACAAATTATTTTTTGTTAATAATAATGATGGTTCAATGTATCCTTGGATTGATTATCAGGAACTTAACAATATCACTAATAAGAACCTATATCCCAAACCCTATATCAATGATATGTTTGGTAAATTATTAGGAAATAAATATTTTTTACAATACTTATCTTCAATCTAGGAGGAATACCCAATACAGCCTTCTATACAAGGTATGGTCATTATGAATTTCTAATAACTAAATTTGGACTTACCAATTATCTTTCTATCTTTATTGATATAATGAATAAAGTCTTTAGAGATTACCTCGATCAATTTTTATTTGTATTTATTGGTGATATTTTTATATATTCAAAGGGAAAGGATTATCCTAAAGAACATTTAAGGATTGTAGTGAATACTAAGGACTAAGAATCTATATTCAAAATTCAACATGTGTGAATTTTGGAAACATAATGTCTCATTTTTTTTGTTCATATAATTTCATGTGAGTGTTTCTCAATGGATCCTTCAAAGATGGAATTTATAGAAAATTGTCATAGGCAGACTAATGTGACCAAGATATGTAGTTTTCCTAGGTTATTATGATATAAATTATACTTTATGAAAAACTTCACAATTATTTAAAATCAAAAAATCTAGTTGACGTGGAAGGTGTCCAAGTTCATGTGGATAGATTAATGTGGGAATAATTTTAAGGAAGTAATGATAAGGATGGTTAGTGCACACATTCTCAAAGTACACTGTAATAAAGTAGGGTATTATTATCTATATATATGCATTAAATATAGGATTGAAATGAATCCTTACAAATAATTACATAGTGATAGCATATACCACTTGCCTACTAAAAAATGAGAACATTTACCCACATCATGATTTTTGATCTAGAAATGGTAATTTTCTCATTGAAGATACAGATGAATTATCTTTATAGTGAAACATGTGACATATATATAGATCATAAAATCATTTAGTATATACTCACAAAGAAATATTTTAATGCAAAACAGAGATTATGACTAGAGATGGTTAAAGATTACAACTGCTCAATACAATACCACATTGGGTAGGCAAAAGGAGTTTAGTGCTCTATGTTGAAAGGGCCATTATACTTTGTAAATGATTAAGAATGAATGGTATCAAATAATTTTAAAATAATATATAACTTGAAATACTAATGAAAAGGGATGTATCCTATCTTTCTCATATTATTGTTCATCCATACATCCATATGATGATTAATGAGGTGTAGAAGGAAGATATAAAAATAAAGAAGAATGTGAGGAATGTTCCTGAGTTCAATCGTGATTTTTATGAAATAAATTGGTTCATGAATAGAGTATATGAATCATCAATATTATAATTGAAGAAGGTTATATTATATGATGTTTTTAGTTCATCATTCTCTATTCATTCTGGAAGTACAAATATGTATAGAGATCTGAATGAATATTTATGGTGGGACAACATAAAAATGGATATTGTAGATTAGGTATTTGGATTCCTAGTATGTCATCAAGTTCAAGATTAAAGATAAAATTCTTACTCAATGTTACAACCAATACCCATACCTTAATGGAAAAAGGAAAATGTACACATTTATCGGGACATTAGACTCATCAAAACATCAAAATTTCATTATTCAATATGGGTTTTAGTCACCCACCTTATGAAATCAACACATTTTATTTATATTAGATAGGATATATCTCTTGATTATATTTATGGGGTATACATTTTGGAAATTTAAGAGGTGGTAATATTTAATTGAGAACCACATTATATTATATATGATTGAGATACATGGTTTACCTTAAAGTTCATGATAAGTCTTTAGTAGGCTTTGTATACAGAGTTGAGTTTTAGTATTAGATTGCATCCTCTGATATATGGTCAACCTAAGAGGATCATTCAAACTCAAGATGGAATGTTGAGAGAATGTTCTATAGATTTCAAAGGTAGTTGGTATAAATACCTTTCTTTGGTGAAATTTTCATACAATAATATCATTCAATAGAGTATTTAACTATCTTTTTATGAATACCTCTATAAACAAAAATCGAGAACTCAAATTTTCAAGGTTGAAGATGGAGAAATAAACTACACATCAAGGTAGATCAGAGTCGATAGATAATTTTTGTTATAAATCATCACAGAAATATAGAGCTTAATATTGGAAATAAGGTATTCCTTTGAATATCACGATGTAATAATGTTATATGATTTTTAAATAGGGTAATGTTATGTGATAGTTATATTATTCCCTTTTAAATTATTTATCATACCAGGATAGTTTCTTATCACATTGAGCATCTATGGAATCTCTCTCAAATCCATGATGTGTTCCATGTATCTATCTAGAGGAAGTACATAACTGATCTTTCACATATATTGAACCTAGAGGTCATACCACTATACCAATATATATATCTTATGAAGAAATATTTGTGGATATTTTGGATCTAAGTCGGAAATTTCAATGGAGAATGACCACTACCCTAGTCAATATTGTTTTGCAAAACCATAAATTTTAGGAATCTATGTGGGGAGTTGAGGATGTGATGAGGTAGAAGTATATTAAGTCGTTTTTATTGAAGTGATTGAATTTCGAGGGAGAAATTATAATATGTGGGGTGAAATTTAACACCTTATTATTTGATGTTATATTTCTCTTTAAAGAAAAAATAATTTCATATATATCTTGTTTTATGTGCAACATCGGTTTTAAACATTCAACAATATAATATTGAATTATTATTTAATTTTATAGTTATTTACCAATTGTTGGATTTAAGGTATGAATAGGGCTAACTATATTATAAAAAATTATATTTGACAAATTTATTTGTGATCAATTTATTATATATAAAAATAAATTAACTTGATAGTAAATAGACATGTTTTTCCAAAAACCGAATTTTAAGAACACAATGTGTTTTAATCTTAATAAATAAAATTAATCTCTATCAGGGAATGGTATTAATTAAATATATAGATAATAAATTCAATAAAATATTTTAACATTCATAAAAAAAATTACAATTAAAGGGATGACGGTAAACTCAATATTTTCTCAATAATGAATTTTTCTAAAAATAATTGTTTTGTGTTTTACATATATATTTTAAAAACAAATTTCTACCACTTATAAAAACTGAAATTGTAAAATATATTACAATTTTGGAATCATCATAATTTTTATTATTATTTTAAATGGTAAACTTAATTTTGGGTCACACTGAATAGTAACTGTGGTAAAAATTTGACACCTTGGGAATGTTAAATGAGGTAATTAATGTTTAAAATAATGTGATAAGTCAATAAGAATATATCTAACGCCAGACTTATTTATATTTTATGAATTTATTTTAACCATTCTCATCAATATTCAATGGTAAGGAAACTTTGTTCTACTTTTCTTTGTTATTGAGCTTATTTTTATTTTATGTAAATAATAAATAGAAAATTTCAATCTCTTCATTTTAATATTTCTAATAATTTTTCATTATTACAAAAAGTGTTTATTTTCAATTATAAATGTTTATTTGAAATAATAATTAATTATATATCATATTAATTAATTTTTAATTTTCATTAGTGAAATATTTACCTTAAATAATGATGCAATGTCGACACAGGTTTTATTCAAGTAATAGAAAAATAAAATAAAAAATTTTAAAAATAATAAAGTACAACAATTTTGATGAATTGTTATGTTCCATGAAATTTTTAGATGAATATAACATATAAATGATTTATAAATGTTTATATCTAAATTCCATTTCTATCATGATGTCTTTAAAATCAAACTATGTGAATAGTACCAAAAATGACTTTAATGATATCTTATGTTAAATAATAATTAATTAAATGATTTAAATTACATAAAACTCTTATAATTGTCCACATGATTGTTATATGGTCTATTATATCAGAAATTTTCAACTTACATTTCACTTTTCCTTTTATAGTAAACTTTTTAACCCCTAAAGTATAAAAACATTGAGAATATAATAATCATCAAAAGGGTTAATGATGGGTAGAAAAAAAGAGATAAGGTTTCAAAATAACCTAAACCTATATAAATTTTATTGGATTAAAATATTTATAATTCCAATATTTCTATCATTGAAATAAATCAACTTGGTTACACTTAAACGTGAAAATAAATTTATATTAATTTAATAAATTAGGTAATTCCATGTGTACCCCTCCCCCCACTTATAAAAGGGAAAATCATATTCTTCCATATTCATAAATATTGGCCCTTATTATTAATATCTTGGACTTCCTTTGAGGTATGTTCATGTTTATGTTTTTTTAGTCTCTTTAATTTGGTTAAATAAATGTTTCTTAAGTTTTTGAGGAGGCTTGAGGGTGTTTTGAAGGTTCAAGACAGGAAAGAAGGGAGAACATGGCCATCTAGTGCATTTTCCATGGTTGGTATATAATTATTACTAAATATGAAAACAAATCCTGATTTCCTAGTGGAGTGGCACACAGATGATTAAACTATACAAGGGGGAGGTGAAACCATGAAGACTTGGACAAATCCAATCCACATGATTACCACATGGTTTGTTAAAACATGTGGGATTCCTAAGAAGACATGCGACCTAACCCCCACTTGGATATAGGGCGGTGCATGATTAGGGCACAGTTAGGAAAATTGTGCTGCCAAACCTTGCGCCTCAGTAAAATGGGGGGAAATTAACCATTTTCTCACTTAGGAATTAAGTTTCTTCACATGATTTTCTTCCCTATTCTTACTTCAGCAGAAAGAGTGACAAACCAAACTATCCCAACCTTATCGAGGATTTATATTCATTGTTTCTAAGTTGTTTGGAGAAGTGTTATCTATGGATCAATACTTCATGTGAGTGTAATAGTTCTATTTCAACTTTTTTCACGATTAGGGTTTCTAGAATAGTTTTTCCTATTCTAAAGCCCCAAAACCCTTTTTAAAGTGTATGTTAGTTTAATGCTTCAAATGGTGTTTTATTTGGAATAAATGGTTAATGTTAAGGTAGATTTCATATATGGATTCGATGAATGTGGTCTATAGGTTATATCACATAGTCTTATGGATAAATTCTTGTGTATGTGGTTGTGACGTTGTTTTTTTGTGTTTTTTTGTTTTAAATAGTTTAAATGATGAATTAAATGGTTAATTGTTGAATTTAACCCCTCATAATCCATGTGTAATTCAGTTAGGTTGATTAGACAGGGTTAATAACCACAAATGGGGTGATTCTCTTCATTAATGATGAAATTGTATTGTTAAGTGTAGAATTGAATTGTTATGAGATAGATCCTTTGGGGAATGTGTTGATTAGTTAACTTTAATTATGAAATTAAACTAATGGTAAGTGTTACTAGTTATTGACATGGTATAATTTGGTGTTTGGTAAATGGTAAATGTGTTAAATGGATTGAGGCATATAATTAGATAATATGTTTGATAATGGGTTGAGGTATATAAATGGTATAAGTGTTAATGAGTCCTTAAATGTAAATAATGTATGTATTAATGTTTTATGGAATTTTAATGATAGATATGTTAATGATTTATGTATTGTCAATGATTTATGTTTTTAATGAACTATGAATTGTAAATGGAATGTGTGTTCAATGAGTATGGTTGTAAACTTGTATATATGGTAAATAGTTAAACAAGAATGTGCACATGGATTATTGTTATGTGTTTTAGTAACTTGAGGTTTACACCCATAGGTCAGGTTATACTGAGGATCTAAATCGCACCACAATAATGAATGGGATATAGAGTCTGACTGAGGATCTATGACTCTAATAGATGCATGAGATATGCGTACGTGGACTGCGGCTCTAAGGATAGTTTTAGGATTACCTTGACTAATCATCCAACGCAATTTTAATTTTTTTTGTGAAATTAATTTCTTTAGTGATATAGGAATCTTCACATTCCATTATGCATAGTTGTTTGACAAGCAAAGATCATAGATTAATTTATGGAAAGTTATAACCTAGGGAACAAATGATGAAAGTGGAGAAAGTGAGTCATGTTAACAAATAGAACATTGTTTATCTATTATTAATTTTTTATTCATTATATACCTACATAAACTATCTATTTAGACTGGATATTTTTTAGACACCACTGGTGGTGGCCTGCTAAGTTTTCCTCACACCTAGCTCGGGCCACCGTTAGAAACCCAAGAAGATTTCATGGTTGTAGGTCAAGAAAAGTAAAAGGACCCAATGGTTGATGGTTGACTAGGGCAGGGAACCTTCATGTTTGAGGGATCTAGACATAGATTCATAATTCATTATTTGTATTCTATAGTTTTTATTTATATTTGGGGTTTCCTTAAAGATGGCACTGTATGACCTGAAATAACATATTTACTTCTTGGTTGTGAGAATGTACCCTGTTTTGGTAAATTGATCTATGATGCATGGTGGTTATTTATTTGTTTCCTTTGTTTTCCATTGTTATTTATTGTGGATTAACATGATAAAGAGGGTATAGTATCCACACATATAATATTGTACCCAGTAGCCTCTAGAATACGGAGAGGCATGCTTGAGGTCAAGTAGTGATCTGGAATGGGGCCTCAGATATAGTGGAAACTGGTCCAAGTATGTGACAACCTGGTATTAGATGTTTATTTTTGTGGTATTCCTATTTTGGAATGGTTAATGGGAGACTAGGATGTATCAATACATGGAAATGATATCATTCACAGGAGTAGCTAACCCATGTGTGAGGGAAAATCTATGTACCTAGAGTGAGATTGTTGTTCTTGATGATTGTTGTTTTGGATAGATGATACTTCACTATTGGTTGATGCACTTTTTGTGTGATGTGTCTATTTTATGGTATTTTTCTCATGGATGAAATGCTTCTACATTTTACAAACATGAATCATTCTAGGAGATTATTAATATATGTGGAATTCATCATGATAGGAAAACATTGGGAATTCCTATGGGATGTGAGGGATAGAATTAAATCCTTTTCCATTAATTTTTAAAATAATTGGAATAAAATCATGATTATTAAAATGGTTTAAAAGTTTGGTTGTAAAAAAAATTAAATATTATACAGTACCTAAAAGATAAGGATTTATGTTGTGGAAGTGAATTGGTTAAAATTGATGTCTATAGAATGGTTTGTGACAATGTATGTTGTTTACCCCATGTTGACCATGCCCCATAGTAGGGGTATTGAGGGTGGTGATCTATATGTTATTGTATCTGTTGGTAAAATGTATGTAAGAAGAGTTTTTATGTCTAGTAAAGAGCCTTCTTTTATGTAAACTGTGGATGTTTTATATTATATGTTTTCAGTTTTATGTTTGGTATTGTAGAGAAATTCCACCAACATGATGTGTACAAGTTGGGAGATAAAAGGATATCACTGAGAATGCTACTCTAATAGTGGAGTAGAAAACCCCATTGATCTAGGGTAATATAGGGGTAGAGAAGATCGACGATAAATTTTCTATTTTTATTAAGATGATGGAATGGGACCCATGTCAGGTTGCACTGAGTATGTTTGACTTGATTAGAGAGTTTCAGTTGCATCACACCCTAATGTTTTCTAAAATGAGTGGAATTGAGGTATATGAGTTTTTCATATAGTCTATCTAGATGATACTAGACCACTTAGAAAATACTCTTGAGAATAGAGTTAACTTTGTGGGATACATATAATGGGGACTAGTGTAGAACTGATGGGATATTCGGGTTTAGACCCAGAAGGCTAATGGTATGAAATGGAAGTATTCCCTGGAAATGTTTTTGGAAAACTTCTATCTACGTACCTTGAGGTAGGAAAAGGCTGCAAAGTTTATGAGGTTCACTCAGGGGACTGTGACAGTGATGGATTATACTAGCTACTTCATCGACCTTAAACACATTGTTCAGTATTGGAAGGGGATCAGGTAGAAATGGTGAGACATTTTCAGGATGAATTTAGACATTATATCAATCCCTAGGTTAGTATTTTATATTTAAATAGGTTTGATGAGGTGGTGGATCAGATTATTATTTCAGAAGGGAACCTAAGGAAGGCTCCTTATGGTGTAAATGCAATTCCATTCAGCAGAGCCTATGGTAAAACTTCAGATATTATGAAGTTCTGTTTTCATAATTCTCTCTCGGATAGTGGTGGAAAGTGTATTTAGAGGGGAGAAACATCAAATCAAGGTAGTGATCGAGTTATTTATTATTAGTGTGGTAGGTTGGGACACAAGTGAGGTCAATTTCTATGACCACCAGTTGAGTGTCAATATTATGGAAGGATATGTAATTTGAAGAGGTTATATAGGAACCTTCAACATATGGGTGATGGTGGAGGATAAAGGATTATGTAGAGTGCAGGAAAGGGGATGGTTACCCCATATCTGGAAGACAGTTGGAGCTATGCCAATCATACCAGTCGGGGTAGCGGGCGTGGTGCTCTATTGAAATAGAGTCCTTATCAACAGGGTATTACATCACTAGAAACTCAAAATATATCCTTGGTTGGGTGTAAAATTCAAGTTAATGTAGTTTATCATGCACCTATGGGTGGTGTGGCTGGACCATTGACATTTTGAGGTATTATTCTTATAGATTTCACCATTTCTAGTTATTTATTTGATATTGGTTCCTCACATTCTATTATTTCATATCAATTTGTGAGTGTGTTTGGTATATCAGTGAGACATATGTGTAGGGTGATTTTGATTGATACAGAATTGGGGGTAAAAGTAGAAAATATTCAACAATGTAAGGAGTGTACCCTTGAGGTTAATTGGTACTGTTTACTGTGGATCCTGTTTTTATAGGAGATGTCATATTTTGACCTGATTTTTAGGATGTATTAGATGGTGTTGTATCTGGATCATATAGTTTGTTACCAACATAGGGTAATGTTTACGTATACTATGGGAGACACTTATATGCATCATGGAGAGTGGGATATCTAGACAGGCCGTGTAGGGCCAATTTTTCAGTTTTTGGGTGATATCACAACCAAAGACACTTTTCTTATTCTTAATGATGGGGGAGTAGAGAATATTTTTTTCCTCCTTTGGAGGATCATTTTCAAGATGTGTGTCTGGATGACTTCTTGGGACTATTGCTCGAGATGGATATTGTGTTCATGATTGAGTTGTTTCCTAGAGAATGACCTATTTATATTCATCCATACATAATGGCTCCATTAGAACTTCAATATGTAAAACAGAGTTATAGATGTTTAAAAATAATGTTTTTATTCATCTGATTAATTCACCATGGGGATCTCCACTATTTTTTCTAGGAAGGATAACCAGACATTGTGGTTGTGTGCTGATTACCATAGGATGAATTGGATGATAGTTAAGAATCAATACCCTCTTCCTTGAATTGATTATCTTTTTAACCAACTAAGAGGTGATCTAGTGTCCTCCAAGATTTATTTGAGGTTAGGGTATCATCAATTGAGGTCGATACCCTATGATATAATGTGAAATTATTTCATAAGAAGGTATGTCTTGTATCAGTTTTTTGTGATTCATTTCGGGTTGAACAACACACCAATAATGATTATGGCTCTAATGAAAGGAATATTTCCCCCATATCTAGATCATTTTGTAGTTGTATTTGTGGATGACATCTTGGGGTGCTCTAAGACTCAATAAGATCATGTCAACCCCCTGAAATCTATTTGAGTACACTATGAGATAATTGGATATATGTTAATCTATCTAAGATTCATTTGTTGATTGACTGAGTAGACTTCCTTGGACACATAATCTATGAGGAAGGTGTGCTAGCAGAATTGGAAAAGGTGTCGGTGGTTGGGTATTAGGAGAATCCTAAGAATAGTTTTGATATCTGAATCCTTTTGTGTTTAACAGGTTATTACTACAGGTTAATCATATACTTTTCCCATTTGGAAGAAAACAATTCGGGCCTAAAAAATAATTGAATCATGTTTTAATGGTCTTGTTCATGTTATAATTATTTATAAGTGTTAAAGAATCGGTTAACTACAACACCAATTGTGATCTTACCCAATCTAGGTAAGGAGTATAGCTTGTTTTTTGATGCGTCTGGTTGTGGGATTAGGGTATTGTTAATGATATATGATTAGGTTATGTCATTTGGGTTATGTAAGTTTACGAATCATGAAAAATATTACCCTACACATGATCTCGAGATGTGTTTGGTATAATGTACTTTAAAATATTGGTTCCATTGCTTGTCAGGAGAAAGTTTTACTATGTATAATTTCCAAAAGAACCTTAAATACATCTTCACTCAAGGTGGTTTGAATATTTATAATTATATATAAGTGGATTATATGCAGTCCTTTGATTTTGAGCAAGTCTACATGCTAGGGAAGGGAAACAACATTGTGGATCCATTAAGTTATAAGGATAAAAATTAGGTTGTCCAAGAATCCAGTTCATATTAGAGGATAATGGCATTTTTCGCTGAGATACATCTAGAGTGCGGGATGGGTAAGGGTATATGAACCTTTTATCCTTGGAAGATGAGTCTAGGATTCTAATCCAGATCAACGAGAGGCAATATGAGGATCTAGAATGTTTGACCTGGAGGGAATTTATTTATGTTGGGGAGTTACATTCCAGTTATACTACTAGTGATAGTGATATTATTTATGTTCGTAGTCATGTTTCTATGCCTACATGTATGTAGGAAGAGTTGATGTGTGACTTCAATGTGTTAAAATGGGCAGTGTATCCTAGTTTGACCAAAATGTATCATGAACATAATAGGTAGTATTGGTGTTCTTGTATTAAAAAAGAGATTTTGGGTTTTGTGACATTATTCTACACTTGTTAGTAGGTGAGGGACAAGCATCAATGACTAAGAGGTTTGTTGCAACCATTTCCAATTTCGAAATGTAAGTGGGATGATGTCACGATGGATTTTTTAGGTAGTTTTTCCGATTATTAACTGGAAGAATGATGAAATATTTGTTGTTTTGGATCATTTGACCAAAGTGGAACATTTCTTAAAGATTCAAAAGACCTTCACTATTGACCACTTCGGTGAGATTTATGTTCAAGATATAATTATTTTTAATGAGGTTCCATAGACTATAGTTTAAGATCTTGTCCTATATTTTACATAACCATTCTAGAATGGGATATTGAAAGTTCTTGGATGCCAGGTGTTTTTGAGTATTTATTTCTACCCACTTGTAAATGGTAAGTGAGAGTGTAATATTTAGGTGCTAGAAAACAATTTTAGGGGATGTTTCCAAGACTTTAGTTGGTCTTTATAAAATCACTTGTTACTTTTTGAGTTTTCCTAAAACAATATTTACTAGGAGAGTATTCATACGTCACCATATGAGGTGCTCTATGATAGGACTTATAGATATGCATTATATTGGATGAAGGCTGGGGAATCATAGTTTTTGGGATTGAGTCTCCTACATGAAACATCGGAAAACATTTAGTTGATTTGAAAATGTATGGCTATGTGTGATATTAGGCATAATTCATAAATAGATAAGCTTTGTTGACCACATGAGTTCATGGTGGGTGGTCATTTATTTATTTTGGTGTGGCCAAGGTTGGTTCGCTGTCAGATTCATAAATAGAGTAAGTTGGTGCCTAAGTACATGGACCTATTTGAGATTGTAGAGAGGATTAGGCCAGTGGCATAGCGATTGTCACTTCCACTATGGTATAGTTTAATGTAAGTTTCTTTTAATGTGTCACATCTTCGATAGAATCACCCTAAACCATATCATGTAATTTATGTTTATGATTTTGATCTTAAGGCTAATGGGTCCTTCTAGGAGCATCTAGTTCATATTTTAGATCATAGTGATAAAGTATTATGAGGAATGGATTGGCCTTTGGTTTGAGTATTATGGATGAATGGTAATGTTCAAGAAGAGACGTGTGATATGGATACATATATACGGGCTTAGTGCCTAATCATTTTAACATGGAATCTTAGTGATTTAGTGGATTTTTTATCAAGGATGAGCTATTATAAGTTGGGGAGGTTTTAAGATCCTCAACTTCTATTGAGGTATGTTTCTTTTGAAGTTTTGGTTAAATCTCATGAATTTGGTTTAATAAATGAGTCCTATGTATATGAGGAGGATTGGGGGTGTTGTGATGGTTCAAGATAGAAAATTAGTTAAAACAGAACCATCCAGTGCATGTTTCATGGTTGGTGCACAGTTAGTAAAAATTGTGTGCACTAACCATGATTTCTTAGATGAGTGGTTCATGGTTGATGAAACTATGAAATGCGGGAGGTGAGGCCATGTAAAATTGGAGAGAGCCAGTCCTCAAGGAAACCACATGGTTTTTTAAACTGTGTGGAATTTCTAAGAATCCAAGTGACCTAGCCCCCTCTTAGACCAAGGGTGGTGCATGGTTGGTGCATATTTTGGCCAACCATGGGGATGAGCCTTATGACTCTTTAAAGTAATGGAATTTGAGAATGTTATCCCCATGTGGATTAAGTTTCTTCACATGATATTCTTCATTATTCCTTCTATAGTAGAAAGTGTGACAAACCAAAATCTCCCAATCTTCCCAACAATCAATATCCTCCATTTCTAAGTTGTTTGGAGCACTTTTTGATGAGGATCAAATCTCTAGGTGAGTCTAAAACTACTATTTCTTATTTTATTGGTTTAGGGTTTGTGAAAAAAAATTATCTTTTGAATCCATAAAACCCCCTTTTTACAGTGGATCTTACGTTGAAATGTTTAAGGGGGTTTTTGTTGGAATAAAAGTCCAAGGATACATTAGTGTTCATCTACAAATTTGAGGTAGGTCGTCTACAAGTTATATCCTAAAGTATTGTGGTTGAATTATTGTGTATATGGTTGTAACCTTGTGTTTTTTTGCTATCCATTTAGTTTTTGATGGTTTCAATGATGAATTAATTGATTAATTGATTTATTTAAGACTTCATGAACCCAATGGGATGCATTCACTACAAAAAAATGGCTTATACCAACAGATATATATTGACAGATAATATATCTCTTGGTAAAAATGATCAATTCCAATAGATATTAAGTTCTATTAGTATTGATTTTATGTACCAACACTTGTTGTTACCAACAGTTATATCTATTGATATTGATCATTTAACACCAACAAATATTTTACCAACAGTTAAATCTATTACTTTATCGTATCAATACTAACATTTTGATATATGTATATTATTTTCAGTAAATGTTATAAATTATAAGTATTTTAATAAAATAATATAATAATATGTTTTCATTGAAAATTTATATGTTTGTTATACATGATATATATATCTGATATAAAACTGATGATAAATGATTATAATTTTTGAAAACCCAAATAAGATCAATTGTACACTAGAAAAAAGTAAAAAAATAAAGTTGAATATATATAATTTCATTATATGTATATAATATACTTTTTTATTTAGAATATATATAAATTTAAAACATTATTATTTATATATAAATTATATATATATTTCTTATATATCATGAATTGTTTTTAAAATTATACTAATAATACGACTCTTCCTTAAATTATATGTCTCAAACAACAATGTTCACATCACCGTTATCATTTTTATTGTTACACTCTAACATGATTAATATACTTTTGTTTTTCTAAATTGTGTGTAAGGCCTATAAAAAATGTTATTATTATTATTATTATTATTATTATTATTATTTTATTTTATTTTTTTCCTCCCAAATTTCACCCACCCCATCCCCTTCCTGTTCGTGTTGCGTTCCCTACCCAGGGGGATCCCGACTGCACACCTCCCTCCTCCTCCGACCATGTAATATGGCCAGCTCTCCTTCCGATTTTGGTCATGGTCTCCCTATGTTAGCATTTCTTCTCCTCCACTCTCTTTTTATTTTCTTCTTTTTGATTTTCCTTCTCTTCTTTGTGGTGTGTGTGACCCATCCAAACCCTAACCCAATTTTGGGTATTGTATTTGTTTATTCTTGATGGTTGGGGTTTATGAGCCTCGATTGAGGTTCATTTTATCCATTTTTGTTGAAGGCATTTCATGGTAGTGTATAATATTTTCATTTTTTCCGCATTTATTGAAGGCGTTTTAGGCATTAGTAGTGCATAATCTATTTTAGGTTAGTGCAAAATCTATTTGTTTTAGCTGTTTTTTAGCTACGTTTATTGATTCTTGCTCGGTACTAAACTTCTCCAGCTATGAAGCATTAGCATCCAGGTCATGTACCATCATGTAACTGACACTCCCATCATCCATGATCACATTAACCTACCTCCCACTGAACCATCACTCTCTATGAACTTCTGAATCATTCTTATCCTTTAACTTTACCTAGAAAACACCATGTGGATGATTCTCACAACCCTTGATGTAGTAAACTAGACCAAGTTTCACTCATTACTCTTCAATTTTTGCTTAAAATTCTGAACAAATATTCACATAAGATCTCATTTTATCAGTAGTAAGCATGTGGAAAAGGTTAACAGTGGCAGGAAT
The DNA here is from genome assembly GCA_963277665.1 of Viscum album. NCBI lineage: Eukaryota > Viridiplantae > Streptophyta > Magnoliopsida > Santalales > Viscaceae > Viscum > Viscum album. Next base: position 1,100,495,713 of record OY728139.1, read on the forward strand.
CGACGGAAGAGAATCATCATATCCACCTCATGTTCATAGATTTAATTAGTTGAAATATGTATAGCAGTTTATATCTATATTGAATTTCATTTATAGATTAAACACTACCATAATATATGTTTGTGATTAAGTAGTAGTTGCGTTTAATGTTAATACCAAAGTTTATTTCAGTATTTAAAATTAATTATCATACATGTTATTTGAAAGTTAGTTTCATTGTAACTTTTATATGTTTTTTTAGTTATTAAAGAATGTTATGAAACATAATTTTTGTTCCCATATTAATTGATAAATTTTTGGATATTGTTCTTTGAAATTAGAGTAAATTTTGGACTTCTCATTGTGTCATTCTTAAACCACATACATATTGTTAACTCATTGACATGTTTTCTTCTCTTCAAAGGGGTTATGCCTATGTTAAAATTTTAATATTAGAACTTAACATAAATAGGTGGCATCATAGAGAAGTAATTATTATTTTTTAAAAATAGTATTCATGATGTGTTATAAAATGGAGCCGGACATTCATACACATTTAATGGCAGTGGATTTATATTTTTAGGTGTGCTCCAAATCTTGTTGATGTAATGGACTTGTTGTGATTGCACAGATTCACTAGAGGTTGATTCTTTATTTTTTCTATTTTTGTGAGAAATTTATCTATGATTAATATTAATTGAGATTATTATAGGCCATTCATGGGCTTTTACAGGTGTTCATGTTGTGTAGAATTGAATTGTATGACATTTGTAAAATTATAGAAGACAATCGAGGTGAGTGAAGAGTTCCATGTTTCTAGATATTATTCCTTCAATGGTAAGGCTTTATTCTTCCTTTTTTATTTTTCCATATTTGGATGCTGGTAAAAAATATTTTATCTGGTGGTGTCTTTTATTAGAACCTTTGTTTAAATTATGTTGTTATATTCTAGTTTAATTTTGGAATTTACTATAGCATCATTTCTGTGTTTTTGTAATCTTGTTATTATTTTTAGACTGATAATGTAATTGAACCTGTATATGTTTCTTCATGTCAGGTGAAGTAATTATTATGCAGCAGCATTGATTGGTCTTCTAAGAAAGCTTCCATACATGTGAAAAGGGAAGGATTTTACATCACCTTTGTAATTAGCACTCAGATAGTTCTAAAGTGTAGTTTGGGAAGCTGGATTAAAGGTTACACAATATACCCTGGGTCCATTTGTATGTTACCACTTTTCAAGAAGATTGAATGTAAATACTTTTCCAGAGGTACACCATTCCATTTTTTACATTTACATCATATGGTGAATCACTTCGGCTGTTGGAACATTATGATGATGATATAGTTTTATTAAATTAAAAAACTCTATTATGATGATTATATACTTCTCTTCAATTAGTAAACATAAGGTCATGTTTGAATCTTCTAAATTGTATCATTTTGTTTATTTTCAAGTCATGCAATGATGTTGGACCAATTGGGTAATGCATAGGGTTCATGCTCATGTCCATGACTCACATTGATTCTAGGTAGATTTATACTTTAGAATAGAAATTGAATCAATTACATGTAACATGATATTTTCAAGTAGGTGAGTTGATTTTTAATTTCAACAAAAAAAAATAAATTTAAAATTGATAATAAATAATCTATGGAAGGAATGTGAAATTCTTAAACAGTATCATGGAATTGTAGGGGGGATTCCAGCAGAGATGTGGTATATTTCATTTAGGCTACTTCAAATCCTTTTTTCATCTTAGTGGTTGTGATATTGACACTTAATTGACCCTTAATTTCATTTCATTATCTGTAGAATTCTCCACAACACATGAAGGGTAAGTGAATCTTATTAATGTTAATATATTATTTTTCTTTGTAATGCATTAGCTATTTGGTTTTCTTTTTTTCCATCATATGCAGAGGAAGGAATCCGATTATAGTGATGGATATAGCTCCCATGGGGTGGGTGTGGGAACAAATAAGAGTTCACTTACCCTTTTCCATTCCTTGCTAAAGTATACTTCTCAAAAGGTGATGTAGGGAGACTTAAAATATGTTATTATCCACCTCTTTAATGGTTGGGCATGCCCAAATCCAGATCATAAAGGAGAAGCAGTTCTATCACTGGATTATGTCATAGGTAAGATTTTTTTTGAAGTCTTTACACTAGCTGGGAATACTTTTAGGATTATTAAAGTAAAAAATAACTCATAAAAATATTAGTGTTATTATTTCATTATCCATCTAAATAGATAGCTTCATTGGTAATCAAAATTAGAAATTGGATTTCCTTAAAACATAGGAAAGTAGTGTTATGTTTTGGATTGTTCTGAAATAAAACCCCATTTTTATATAACATCTAGTTCTATTATATTTAATTGACCTTATTGTATTCTTTATTTCCCAAACTATCATGGGATTGTACTCTTATGTTACTTATAAACTGTTTAATGACATTAATGCTACACATAATGTTATGAATGGTAAGTATTTATATAAAATTTTTGTGCTTTTACCTCATGGTGTAGGAAATTTTGCATTTATAGTTGTCCAAACCGCTTAAAAACCTGCTTTAGCTGGCCTGTGAAGAACTGCTACAGGTGGTTTGGCATGGGAGAAACAAACTTATACATGACAGCACCCCTTTTCTGCTTCAATCTGCTTTCTTAGAAATCACAATGGCCATTCAAAATACCAACCAGCTTTAAAAAGGGCACTATAACAACTCTGTTGGTGACTTCACTATACTCAGGCGCCTTAATATCCAAGGTAACCACACCCACTCGTGGAATGCCTGAAGTTTTTTTGATCCTCCCATTTGTTTGATGGAAAAATTGCAACACAGATGACACTTCCAAATCCAGCCCTGGTCTAGCGTTCTTTGGGGTCATCACCATGGATCATAATGGAGCAGTTATTAATTTTATTTATGGGCCTTGTGGATATTAGATTTCCATTAAAGATGAAATGATGTTGTTAAGATTCCAGTGACTCGTAATTGACCCTGTAGTGATCTTATAAAACCTATTTTAAATTTCTATATTAATTATCTTTGAAATGAATTCGAGTTTGACTATTTGATGATTTATAATCTTCATTTTGTTTCTAGTGTGAGATAATGGAAGAGATGTTTTCATTGACAAGTGTATGAAATAGGAATTGCTTACATGAGAGGTGAACCATCCATGACAGTGTAAACGGTATATAGAAGTCTACTTTTATCAGTAATCACAAGTATAAGAAAAGGGACCTGCAACAAACATAATGGGGCCTGCTTGGTGAACCATGTCATTGAAAATCATCTCCCATATGTCCACTCCCACCCACAAGTAGAAGTGTAAGAAAAGAGACTTGGAATAAAGGTAACCTGCTTACATGTGTGGATGTCATCGCAAGCATGGGGTTGGATCCTATCGGGGGGATCCAGCTTGGGGGGTTAGGATCCTATTGGGGGGATAACATTTTTGTATTGATTTGTTTTGTAATGAATTTAATTATTAATATAATTAATTTTTTTCTAGGTTTGAACATGTGTTAAAATATTCTTTGGTTTATTAATTAAAAAAATGTATTAAATATGATAAATTAATAAATATAATATGATATTTTACTAGAATTTTTTTATAATTTTTATTCAAAAATAATTTATAAACAAATATTATATGTTAGTAATATTATTACCAATAGAAAAATTTGTCACTAGATCTGTTAATAAACACTTTAACCAACATATATATTATCTTTTGGTATTATTATAATTGTAACAGAACTGTTTTTATCTGTCGCAAAAACATTTAGCCACAGAGTTTTTACCAACAATTTAGTGACAGGGACATATATGTTGGTAAAATGTTTTACCAATAGAAAATGCACTTTTACCAATAGATATTCCCCTGTTGGAAAAAGTGAAATATTTTGTAGTGATTGCTGAATATTAGATCGGGTTAAGGTCCACCCATGGGGTGATCTGCTTCCTTGATCATGAAATTGAGTTGTTATGTGTTGAACTAAATTTTTAGGAGATTTATCCCTTGGTGTGTGTGTTGATTAGTTATCTTGAGTAATGGAATAGAAAAAATGGTAAGTGTGACTAGTTATTAATATGGTATAAGTGGGTGTTTGGTAAATGATAAATTTATTAAATGAATTTAGGCATGAAAAAGTAGAATATGTGTGATAATGGGTTAAGTAAAATAAATGGTATAAGTGTTAATGAGTCATTAAATATGAATAATGTTTGTGTTAATGGGTTATGGAATGAGAATGATATATTTGTTAATGGGTTATAGATTTTAATTAATTTATGTTTTCAATGAACTGCGAATTGAAAATGGAATGTGTGTTCAATGAGTATGGTTGTAAATTGGTATATTTGGTAAATGGTTTAATAATAACATGCACATGTCTTAGTGGAATGTGGGATATTTAATTGAGGTTCTATTAATATAATTTTGGTTAGAGTGAGTCTCTAGACCCCACCTCAATAATGCATGGGTTAAAGAGTCGGATTGAGGCTCCAAGCCCCTAACAGATGCATGATATATGAGTATATTGACTAAGGATCCAAGGTATGTCTTATGATCTCTTGGAACAAAGCTCCAAGGTAATATTGATGTTTTTTGTGAAATATTTTTCCCTCATGATATAGGGAACTTGAATTTCCCATATGAATAGTTGTGTGACTCACAGAGACTATAGTGTAGTCGATGAAAATGCCTAACCCATGAAACAAATAACAAAAGTGGAAAAGTAAATCTTGTTAACTAATGGAACAAATTTTAACTTATGTTTATATTGTTATTCATTATGTATGTTAATGTGCTATCTTTTTAGACTATATATTTTGTAGACACCATTGGTGGTGGCCTACTGAGTTGAACTCACACCCTACTCGGGCTGACGTTGGGTACCAAAGAATACTTCATGGTTTCAGGTTAGGAAAAGTGAAGAGACATATAATAGATGGTTGACTTGGAAAAGGGAAGTTAATGATTGAATAACCTAGACTTGGAGTCATGACTCATTTTTGGGATTCTACAGGTTTTCCTTATTTATTGGTTTTACTTACACTTGGCACTGTATGACATGACGTAGCATATTAGTTTTTGGTGGTAGGTGTGTACTAATTTTTGGTAAATGGATTTGTAATGCATGGTTCGTGTTTATTTGTTTCATATGTTTTCCATTTTTATATATTATGTCTTGATATAATAAAGAGGCTACAGTATCCCCACATATTATATTGGACCTTCACTACAAGTCAGAAACATCTAGTGTATGGCGAGGGACGACTGAGGTCATGTGGAGACCCGACATGGGGCACAAGATATGGATGAAACTAGAGAATCAAAGGATATCAAGGGAGACACAGCCATGGAAGAAATCAATCTTATGGCCACACCCCTGGTCAAACTATTAGTGTTGGAGAAACCCACCAAAGGGCCCTCTAGTAGTTTTAATAGGGACTGGAAAATTATCCCACCCCATGGGGATCCCTCCCAGTCCAATCCTTTTGAAATACCTATCAATAGAAAAACAAATGACTAATTGTACTTGGCGGGCAAGTAGACCTTCCTAAACCAATCCACAATGGATAGATAATCCTTCATCTCCAACCCCAAGGGCTGACTATTCTTCATTAAATGATCAAACCCCTAAAGTGCCTATGATAGATCATCCACAAGCTGTGAATCCTTATCCTTTAAATCACAAAAATGATATCTTAAAGTAGCTAGATTTAGTACCAATTAAGATTTCAATCATGGATGCACTGAATCTTTTAGCAGTTCTTAGGTAGTTACTCATCGAAGCTTTGCTATGTCCCAAGAAGTTTGAAGAATTAGTTGGCGCTAAAGCCTACCAAACAGAGACCAATATGGTGAAATTATAGGAATTTATCTCCTTCACGAATCAAGATGAAGATTCTACCATGAAAGGACACATCAAACACTTATATGTGTCTGGTATAATAAATGTCATTGATATCTGAAAATTATTTATCAAAAATTGAACTGGGGTTAGTCTCCTCCCCTTGCAGACACTTCGTTGGCAGGGCTACAAATGAGGATGATCTGATGCCTTGCACCATAACTCTCTTGGGATATGACAAAAGTGAGCATAAGCCATTGGGACAAATGAATCTTCAAACTTGGTTTGGTGACCTCATAGATAACCCATAATTTATGGTGGTTCTAAATAATATGGCCTTTAATTCCATGATTGGGAGGCCATGGCTGTATAAACACACAATAATCCCCTCCTCATGACATCATGGCATGAAATATGGAATTAATGGATAGAGTGGGATGATACATGCTGATAAGGATCCATTCGATTCATGTGAGTCACTCCATATTGATGTAGGGTTCTACGATCATAATGGGAAATAACCCTCAACTGACAAAATTTATTAGATCTCCACCCTAAACAGTATGGAAATGTTTCCCATCAGTCCCCTCAAGTATCTTAGGGAAGAATACACATTTCACATCTATGATATTGAAAGAAAAGATCCAGATTTAGTCTCTTATTAATATGTACTCATGATTTTAGTTACAGTTGTTGATCCTGATAATGTCAAAATGATCATTAACTCACAAGATAACAGGGAAGGTTTATATAAAAATGCCAATGAACTATCTTCAAAATTCTTTAAAATTCCCACCTCGCCCACTAAGGTGGGAGGAAGTGTCTCATCACTCAAAAAATATGAGGAAAATATTTTACCCCTCAAGAAAGTTTCTCTGAAGAAGCCCCCACCAATGGTCGAGGTATAAGAGACAGCTTCCCCTCTAAGACACCAAAATTTAAATTTATCCCTCAAATATGGAGAAATTGTTTCAAGTACTATTTCCCCATCATAAGATAAAGAGGAAAATGGTGAGGATGCAGAGGCATAAGTAGAGGACCTAAGGGATTCCCCTCCATCATTTGAAGAAGGATACTCTACCACCATCAATGAACTCATGGAAATCAACTTGGGTACGGAAGAAGACTCACAACCCACTCTGTTCAGTGAGGCCATGCCTTCTGAAGAGAAATATGTATACAATAATTTTTTTTAAAGAATAGATATTTTTTTCCTGGAATTATATAGCAATTCCAGGTCTCATTCCTAAGGTGGTCGCTCACCACCTAGGCTTACTGAAAGACCATCGCAGCTACAAACAATCATCCAGAAGGACACACTTGACCCACACTTCAGAAATAAGTATGAAGTCGAAAAAATCATTAGAACTAACTTCATTAGAGAGGTACAATATCCCATTTAGCTATATAATGTTCTCCCCATTAAGAATAGGAACAGACAGATCAAGGTCTGCATCGATTTCATGAAACTCAACCAGCACTACCTGAAAGATGATTTCACATTTTCGATCATAGAATTGTTGATCAATACAACTACTGGATATGAGGATATTTCATTCATGGAAGGTTATTCATGGTAAAAATAGATCTGAATGGACCAACAATATGAATAATCCATCATCTTCAGGGATCCCTAGGGATATTTTTGCAATAAAGTGATGCCCTTAAATTTGAAAATTTTGACTCCACATATCAGTGTGTTGTGCATGCATTTTAAAACCCTTCCTAAGAAAGTTAATTGAATTCTATGTTGATGATCTAGTGGTTAAATCATGAAAATTATCAGACCATATACAAGATATTGAGATCGTCTTCAATAAACTAATAAAACACAGTCTAAAAATGAACCCCCTACAATGTGATTTTGGTGTTACCTCAAGGAAATTTCTTGGATTCATCATACGCCATAGTGGAAATGAATTCGACCTTGAGAAGAAAAAATTCATACATAGAATTCCACTAACTCACAACCTCACAGATTTGAGAGCACTCTAAGGAAACCATACCTATATTCGATTCTTTATAGCCAAACATGCAAGAATTTTTTTCCCTTTATCAAGTTGATGAATAAAGGGGTAGAATATCAATGGAATTATGACAATGAGGAAGCATTAAAAAATATCAAGAAATATCTCTTGATTCCATTTATGATAATGCCTCCTATCGAATTAAGAACACCCATTATGTGTGTAACCACCATGGAGAGATCCCTAGGAGCCTTCCTCAAACAAAATAATGATGATAGTAGCTAAAATAGTATTTATTGCCTCAGATGAACCTTGATTTATGATGAGACTCAGTATTAAAATAATGAGAAGAGTTTACTGGCCTTAATATTTTCATTTCAGAAGGTGAGAAATTATCTATAGCACCACAAGGTTCACTTGGTCTCTCGTCGCAACTCACTCAAGTACATTCTTAGTCATCCAATTTTGACTAGATGCCTGTCGTGATGGGTAGTTAGTTTGATACATATTTTATAACACAGAAAGATATCAAAGGCATGTAATTAGCAGATCTCATGGTATATCATCCATCAATAGAGGTGACTCTGTTAGACACTGAGTTACCTGAAGAAGAAGTCTTATCTATTCAAAAGAACTCCTTGATCTTGGAAATGAACTTCGACGGTGCCACCAGAATCCCCAAATGAAAAATAATGTAAGACCCCATATTCTGAAAAATAGGTCTAGGAGTCATACTTGTATCCCCAGATAAGGCAGTCCCACCTTATTCCTTCCTACTATTAGAGGGGTTCACAAACAATGAAGCATAATACTAGGCCCCTATCGTAGGCCTAGAACTAGCACTCCAAGTGCAAGCCAAATACTTGATGATAAAATGATATTCATAAATGGTCATCAAGATATTCAATGGAAAATTTTCTATCTAGAAAGAGGATATGATCCCTTTTATGAACCATGTTCGATGATAGATGTAACAATTCCATGATAGATGTAACACTGGATTATGCCCCTCGTTCATAGAATGTGATATTTGATGCATTAGAAAATGCATCCATAGTTATGGCAGATCAAGATTGGAATGAAATGTTCATGGTAATTTCCCACCATCATATGGTTTTACCATATGTTCATGCCAATATGGAACAAATCAATGAGATCATTCCCATATTTGAGTTGTACGGTCATACCACCAGCAGGATGGCCCCCATTGTGGACTATCTTCAAAAGGGAGAACTCTCACCAGATAGGGCTAGAAGGGAATAGATCCAAATATAGGCTGTAAATTTCATGCTAGGTGATGGTACATGTCAATGAAAGGTTCTCTACAAGAGAGGCCCTAATGGACTCCTTCTCAGGTGCATTTATGGATAAGAGACCAATGCCTTCATGAAATATTGTCCAACGTAACTTGTTGGGAATACCAATCAGCATTAAAACTCTCTCATAAAATTTGAATTCTTGGTACTATTGTCCCACCAAGAAGCAAGATTGTACCAATTTCACAAAAAAGTGTCATCCCTGCCAAGTCCATGCCAACTTCATCCATCAACCCTTAGAGTTTATTCACACAGCTAAGTACTCCTGTCCATTTTCCATACGGGGAATAGACATCATGGGACCCTATCCTCCTGCCATAGCCAGAAAATTCAAGTCCATTCTCATAGAAATAAAATTATTTTTTAAATGGGTAGAAGAAGCACCCCTTAATGAAGTTAGTGAAATAATACATTTTTATCTTTGAGAGTTCCAATATAATCACCAGTTTTGGTGTCCCTCACATGATACTGACAGACAATGGCACCAATTTATGATGTATTGAATTGGAAAAACTCTACCAAGATTATGGTATCAAATCCAACCATTCATCCTGCTACCATGAAGTGTCCAACAGATAGATATAGGCTTTTAATAAGACCTTATCCAACATACTCCAAAAGATGGTAGAAAAAGATGAGAAATTTTGGTTAGAAAAGCACCTCCATGCCCTTTGGGCTTACCAGACCACAACCCGCACCACCACTCAAGCGACCTCGTACTCATTAGTAGATGGGATGGAGGTGTTTATTCCCATTTAAATTAAACTACCATTACTCCACATCGATGTTTGTGATCAACTATTTACATATGAGTAATCCAAAAAATGGTATGATGAGTTAGAGTTGTTGGATGAGAAAATATTGCACACATTTCATCCATTTTGCATGATGTTACACTAGAATCTTCATCCATGTTGTAGGAAGTTAAACTGCTCAACGTATTTTTCCTAAATGTAATATGTTAAATTGAATGGTGATCTCTAGGTCCTGAATAATGACTTGTTACACATGAATCAGATATGTGCATGAAAAAGATAAAAAATGGTACCCTCCTCATGTATGGTCTGAGCCTATAAAGGGAGGGCCTTTTAAAGAACTATGTATAAATTGATTCTTATTCATCAATGGGATACGTAGATACATCTTAACCATAATTATTTGTCTAGCCATCACATGATAGGGAATGCCTATGTTATATCCTCTATCACCCCTAAATTACAAGGGAACTCCTCATCCATCCTTGTTTCTCACACTAATTATAAATCACATGATCTTATGAATCGTGGTTATGATTTTCTCCACATAGAAAAATTATACAGGAGTATAATAATCCCATCATCTTGAAACCATGGTATGAAATGGCCCCCTATCTAAGCACAGGACATACTGACACGAGTATTCCTTAGAACTATGTATTGATTTATTCATTCCCTCGCAATATACGTAGTGATGCATAGATTCTACATACTAGTCCATCCACCCATCCATATCAATAAAAGCCCTCTCCCTACATATAGGTCATACTTGTGTAGGGTCATTCTGAATCCTAAACGAATGACATTAAACTACATGGTCCCAACAATATTCGCACCTGAGCGTATATTTCCTATGGCATTAGAAACCAACAATTTCACATTAAAGAACTGTGTATGACTTGATTACTTCCCATATGAAATATGTAATGACACTAGGATCCTACATCCTAGTCCATCCCTCATAAAAAATGACACCCCATTACTATGCACGGATCAAAACAATACAACAAACATATTGTCTTAGAACTATGTAAGGCTTGATTCCCATCTGCTGATGGGATATGTAGTGATAGAAAGTTCTTTTATCCTAGTCTAACCTACACCTAGTAACAAAATACCTCTATTATACCCTCAACTACCTCTGAATTATAAGTGGAGACCCTGGCTATTTATTGTTTCTCACATAGAGCATAGCTCACGTGAGCTTAGGAATAGTGGTTAAGGTTTACCCCTAGATGAATAGAGGATACATGTATGCTGTATACCAATTAAAAATATGGTGAAAAAATCCCCCACTTTCTGTGTGTGAGCCAAACTTTTATAGGGAGGAATCTCTATAAAAACGTGTGGTTTGATTCCTACCCCTGCGGGATACATAGTGACACCTAGATCTTCCATCTCGGTCCAGCTACAACAAAAAAAACGTAAAATGAGGACTCTTTGGGCATGGGTCAGACTGGCCCACATATTTATCTATAACTATGTGCATCTTTATTCTTTCTCTTACATGATACTTACTAATGCTCGAATCCTTCCCCCTAGTCCAGTCGCAACCCAAAAAATGACTCCTTTCCCTATGCAATGGTCTGACCTATGTTGGATGTTTCATCATAAGATCCACATATGGGTTCATTACTGACCTTGAAAAACACATAAGTAGCTCCTGGATTATCAAACATAGGACTGGCTGCAGCAAAGTACTGAAGTAAAATACCCCTCTCATCTTCATGATCCCCCTATGTGATAGAGTAATCCCTTTATGGCTCATTTTTTTCACACTGAGTACTCCTCACGTGGTCTTAAGAGTCTCAGTAGAGGATTCCTCATAGGCATACCAACTCACTATTGGCCAAAATCTTTATCGTAATATGTAAAACATAAGGGTACCCCCAGAACTATGTGTGGCTTGATTCCTAGTCTCACAGGATACATAGTGACTCCTCTATCCTTCATCCTGGTCCTGCCACTAGCTAAAAAATACCATCTTCCTTGTGTATGGATCAGACATATGTAGAGAATTTACTTCAAGAACTACACACAGGTTGATTCCTACCCTTTTAGGATACATAGCGATGTTTAGATCCTTCATCCTAGTCTAACCACCACAGAAATATAGAATCCCCCACCCCTACATATAAAATGAAAATAGATGCAGGGGATTTCAAATCTAGATTCTTACATCCTAAAAGAGTAAAAATGCTATGCTTCTTCTTACATATGAATCAAATCTATATAGAGGTTATCTTACCTCAGAACTAATCATGGTATGGATATTTTTCACGTACCCAAACTACCCCCTTTTATCCATCAAACTCCATGCCCTGGGAAATATCGGATAACCATAATCACCCACGGCTATCAGAAATAGACAACTAGTGTATTGGGGGAACTTTTGTTTTACTATGCACATAATTCCCCTGATGACTCTACATTTGTTTCCCACAAAAATGGTCTCCCAAACAAAGAAAAAAATTTCTTGAAGAGAGGTTGTTACAAATTACATCTTATATTTGTCTCCTAAGCCTCACATCATACCTCATGACTTGAGGGATCCCAGAATCATGGTTTACAACTTCTTCCACCACTCATGTCTAGGGTGTATCAGGAATATCCTTATCCAGATTATCTTATATTTATGTATGATCCTATTTATATTTTGTCACTACAACATAACAATTAAATTATTCTGTTAACACCCTTTCCACATGAATTTTAACTGTACAGAATATGTCCTTATCACATGACCATAAACTACACGATGAATTTGTTTATGATACATGGATTTTAAACTACTTATCCTATATGTCCTCAACACATGACGTTAAACTACATGGTCCAACAATGATATTTCCTTTGATCCTACCATCCCTAGGTGGTTGAGTGAAACCCTTTCCACCTATTGTTTGTCTCAATGAGCATAGCTTATGTGGGATTAGGAATTTCAGTCGGGGACTCCCCACAGGGCCAGGGAGAATCAATCTAAAATGACTGACCCTATTGGAATGACTTTAAAAGTAATATTAGTGTTTTCCCTTTATATTGGGAATCCTAAAGTCCAAACCATTTGACATTAAACTATAAGTTACCCAAATTATAGAAAAAATGCCCCTCCCCTGCCTATGAATCAGACCCAGGTAGGTTGTCTAATATCTAGGTGATATGATCTCAAAAACCTTGGCCCAGCCCCACTGAGTGAATCAAAATACCTCACCCCACATACAAGTTAGATCTATATGGGGGAGTTCCCAACTTTATAGGTAAATCACATCCCAAATGATTCCAATGTATCTAGACAGACTCGTGCCTTGTGTCAAACTCTGTTCTTCGAGTGATCTGGGATATTCATAATCATCCATGGAAATCAGAAATGGGTGTCCATTTTTATGTGGACACCTTTACTCGACTATGCATACAACTCCATGAAGGCTCTACATATATTGCCAAAAAATGTCATGTCAACCAATATCAAATTAGTTCCTAAGAGAGGATTTTCCTCTTTTCATATGTGTAATGGATTATAATCCTCATGTCATTCCTCCTAATCTAAAAACTCTCAAAACCATGGTTTAAACTTTCTATGATACTCACATCCTGGACATGTCAGAATATCCTGGCTTGATTACCCTCCAATTACTTGGGGATTCTACATCAACATCCTAATCTCATGAAGTTTAAACTACACGATACTCGATACCCAATATTAAACCTTAGTCTAGGTCATTACAATGGGTATTTCCCCTCATCACCATGTATAAGAAATGAATCTGTGTGGGAAAGCTTGATACATGCGCTGCCTCATTGGTCAGTCTGTATGAAAAACAAAAATGCAACATCTATATGCACGATTCAGATCTACATAAGAATGGGGCTTAAAAGAACTTTGTACATTATGATTCATATCAACACAGTATACATAGTGATATCTGAATATCATATGTTGGGTTAAGCTGTGAAACAAATGTTTCAGATCCCTACCTGTGCAACTGTCAGACCTGTATAAGGAAACAATTCATATGGATAGGATAAAAATTCCTCCACTTATTCCCAATATTCTCGGCAAAGTCCAACATAAAATTCCCTCTTTCCATTATCAGGAACCACTATCCACACACCATACTCGGTGCCTAGAAAGTTCTGAATCCCCATAACCATTCATGTCCATCGCAAATGGATGTGTAGTGTCTTTTGGACACCATTATTTGATTATGCACACAATTACCTAGAGACTGTATTTGTTTCCCACAAAAATGGCCCATCAACCATAGAAAAATTCATCCTCAAGAGAGTCTTTTCCTATCTTTTTATGCCTCTATGACATCTACGTCTCACCTCATTCCATGGTTTTGGAAACCCTCTAGATTATGGTTTACGTTTTTCCCCTTTTTAACTTCTGAAGATAAAGTACATATCTGGTCAAAGTAATATGGGAAAAGATGAATCATTTACCCTAATCTAGTTAATGTAAAATGATTTCACACCATTATTCTCAAAATCCCTAGTTTTAGGTTGTTAAACTACACCATGCGCTATTACTCCATTGTACAAGTCAAATTCATGCAAAAATGGTTTGTAAACCAGAACCAATAAAAATGCCCCCATGCTTTTAGATATTTTTTCCCTAATAGTACATCCCTTGTGGTCCTCAATAGAAAAATAAATTCAATGTTCTATAAAAATTTTGGCCATTGGAAGTGAAAGTACATTATCCCATGGACACCTTTTTTTTACTATGCACATTATGTCATGGCGGCTCTACATAGGTTGCCCAAAAAATTGGCCTATCAAGAAAAATAAAATTCATTCTCAAGAGAAGATTTTCCTATCTTCATACGCCCCATGGATTACATTCCCCATATCATGTTTCATATCTATAAATCACAAGCCAGGGTTATGAAAAATCTTTCATCCATGGTTGAATGTTATTGGTACATTCTCGGTTAATGAGTCCTAAATTGGGGTCCTTTCCCCACAAGTCATTATCAAAACTGTTCAAACTAAAACATCTGTAATGACAGTCATATTTTTAAGACTCTAAACTACCAATGAAAAAGACAAAAAATTCACTAGGGTTAAAACCTACTAAGAGAGACCTGAACAAAAGTCTAGTACCAGCTCACTAAACCTATACTGCATTTGGTTTTTCCAAAACATAGAGGAATCAAAAAATAATCAAGAGTCACAAATCTTGTTAGTTCAAAAAACTGAAAAGGGTGGCCTAATAAAAATTGAAGTTATATAGGCTAATCCCATATCATAGCTGTCTTAGGAAAAACTTAGGTAGTTAATAAACAAGGAACAATATTTTTATGGTTTTTAATGTGACCCTAGAATGAGTCAAACTGCACTCGTTGAGCACTTTGTTTCAGGAAAAAAATAGATAATAACATTATTATTCCTTTAACATGGATTTTAAATAAAATTGATATATGGTTGACATTATAATTTAAAATGAAGTTGATAATAAATGATTGAGATTGCAGGAAAGAGTAAAAGAGGAACACTAGAAAGAAAAATGATTCTATTTTATCAAAAGAAGTAAGATTGGTAGGAAAATCCACAATCTAGAGTCTCTCCCTAATGTCAAAACAAAGGTGTTGTAGGTTATCCCAACAGATTAAAACAATTCTTGACTCTCTCTTTCCTGAAGGTAGATAACTACTTGATGAGGGTAGTTAGGGGCCTATTCTAAAGAAGCCCTCCATTTAGCTTCAACTTCAACCACTGGGAGTACTCGCATAATAACAACCAATAGGTCTCTCCCTTTCTATTGAAAAAACTCATAATTATCACTTGATGATGCCAATTGAGCTTTTAGTCTTTCCATACAAGACACTCACTCATACAGTTCCTCTGTCTGGGAAATCCCCTGCTCTTGATCACTAGCTTCCTTAGCTTCCATATAATGCAACACATCATTAATATCCCTGAAAGTATGAGCTTGGTGGTGAGAAGTGTTGAACCGAGTGAGGTCGTCATATCAAGAAGTTAGATCCTCTCAAGCTATAAAAATGTTGTGTGCAAGGATATTAAGGCATTGGTAATAAAAGGCACTGTAACTTAGGTTAACAAATAGTCATCAAAATTTATCCTCCTTGCTATAAAAATATTTCAGGGGAGTTTCCGTAGTAAGAGTATGGATTTGACGCCATGCTCACTTTTTCACATCTCAATGCCTCCTAATAGTATCGTAATATCGGTCCTCCTCCATCGTGATAGGTATGAAATGAAGAAGCCAAGTTGTAGATGATGGAAGCACCCTGAGCTGAGTCACCCATGTAGGGGGAATTCCCTTCCAATTGATGGTTCTGCCTCTGGGAGTAAATGAGGGGGCTGGAAGTAACTTTAGGAACACCGGATGATGTCCCACTCTAACCAGCTTCGAAAGGACCACAGAAAAAATCATCCAAATATGTGGTATTTGAGTCACTTCTCATTAAGATAGGTTGTGCGGGTGAAGCCCCACCCAAACACATGTGACGGCGGGTAGAACGTCTTCTCACCATATGAAGAGGAATAGATGGTGAAACTAAAACAGTTGGGACAAGGTTTGAGGGAGTAAACGGTGTCTAAACCCCATCGAACTGGCCTTCCCAATGCCCTATTAGGGTAGAAAACTACCCACAATTGGGTGTATTATAATGACATGTAAGTTTAGGCTACTATGGAAGGAATGATGACTTCCACATTTTCATCCTCCTAGATCATGGAGAACCAAGATTGGAGACGAATCATAGGATGTGACTCCCTCTTAACTCAATTAGTAGGGAGAGGTGTGACCTATTGAATTCATCCAAACTTATTGGAAAACCTATAAAGAGTGTAAAGGTTACAAATAGCTACCTTGTATATACGAGAAGATAAAACTCCATCCCATAGTACAATGATATAAGAACTCTCTTCTAAAGATCCCCTTTCATTTTCCATCATGGATCTATGGGGTGCCACATTAGTTCAAAAAGAAAACTAAGAAACCTCACTAAACAATTTGATTGCATCATCAATACTCATTGATTGGGGATGAATGATGGAAAGTTTGAGACAATTTGGGTGAAAGTCAAAATAAGGAACTCTCATAGTATGCCTATACTCGTAGTAGGGTAAATGCTCTATTATCACACCATACAAAAATTGAAATGGCCCACTTATATGATGTAGAGGTTTTACTTCCTATATCTCCCCTAACAGTTCATAGATTTGGGTGAGGGAAAGAACGACCAAGTTAATGAGATATCCATTTTCCAATGTCACTGCGATCATCAGTGTGCAAGACCTAACACTGGTATAAACATCACAAGAGGTGGAAGATCCATCCAATTAGAAACATGAAAAATAAACCTGCCAATATAAACATGTGGGGTATGTATGACTGAATTCCATACCCCCATGTGGTGTATCAACCTACCTCATTGGTGGAATAGTATGAGCCCAGGATTTTTTGTGATTGTTGAATCTGGTGAGTCCCACTGTGACAAACCCTCATCTTGGGACCATTAGCCTATAGAAATATCCTTATCCATTATTTCAATGAAATAAGAGAACAAGAATGGAGATGATGATTTAGTAATACCACTTCCATGACAAAAAATTCTTTTCCAGCGGAGATACTTGTTCGACATTCCCCTAAGAATTTCCTGCTAGAAGAAAATAATCATATATGTTTCCTAGAATGGGAATCCCTATGAGTTGATGGATATCCCATTAACTAATCATCACCTCTCTATTCAATATTTGTATGGTATTGGTTCTTGAACACCAATGAATAAGGAGTTCCAGAAATATCTCACCGGGTGAATAGATTGAAAATTGGGAAACCCATGCCGCCTAATACATGTTTACTAATTCCCAATGGTCAAGGGATTACAAACAAATCTGATACACCCAGAAGTCCTAGGCCCACTCATTAGAGAATAATCCGATTAATCTATAGTCCCATTTGGATCTCCACCATCCATTGGGATTCTCTTCAGAAAGATTAAAAATGGGCGGGTAGTCATTGTAAAGACCCAGAAATTCCATATATATATTTTTTAAATTATTTGAGATTATTAAAAGTCTGCGGAAATAGAAAATGCTTGATTCTAAGGCCCGATGTGGCTAGAATGGATTTTTGAACATTTTTTAAGGTATGTTGTTTAAACGTACGGGTAGTGTTTTCTATCTTTTGAACCAGTGTTTAGAATTGAAATCTGAGGACACCGTTGAATCCGTAGTGTCGAGATTCTCTTAAAAGAGGATACACTTCAACCGTAGTAGGTTGGGAGAAAAAGATAGTTTTCGAAAAATTTAAAGAATAATAAAATAACTTCAAATTGTTATTTTATTTTTCTTCAACAGTTGAGTGGAGGTGGCGGGGCCGCTGGGTTGTCAAACCATTTAATGGATTGACTCATATTTTGTGTAACCACACCACATTCAATTAATGTGACTCATTAATTTCACCAATTAATGGGACCTTAATTGAATGATGAAATATTTCCTTAACCATTCCTTTATTTTACTAAAATGTGGGAAAAGGGGGATTTGGGATAAATTTGGTGGTGATATCCAACGAAGCATCAATGAACATTCTTCCAATGAAGAATGAAGGATTTGACGACGCCCATTGAAGAATCGGTCCAGAGGTCAATGATCGATGAACGGAAATTCACATGAACCTTCTCCTTCATCTGCAATACCCTCGAATGTGGAAGCACCACTGTCCGCAGTGGTAACCAATGATTCTTGGGGTAGGGGTATTTTATTAATTTTTATCTTCGATGAATTAAATTGTTATTGCTTGTTAAGATGCTAACGTCGAGGGCGCGGGCCAAACATATAAGGCCTGAACCCTTCATTGCTTCATTCCTATCGCATTCAGTAGGGCACAAATTTTCCAAATCGATAGAACCTTTAATCCGGGAGCCACGCAGTGACAGAAGCATCTCAAGAGGAAAGTAGGTGCGAGCGAAAGGGAAAATGGACCACCGGAGCTCACCCAGTGGCCTGTGAAAGATTGGTCAGTGTGGAACCAGTGACCAGTGCTGAAGGAGAAGGCAGAGGTTGGCACTTGCCGACTATGGAAGTGGCATGGTGCCACTAGGCACCTCGGTGGACAAACAGGGGGCTGGCTCTTGGTCGGCCGCAGAGGCAGGAGGTGGCGTGTCGTCACGCGCTGCAGTGAGGCAGGCTGCAGCTTCGAAGCCGTGGTGAAGGGAGGGGATCCACTCCCTACAAATCCCATGGACAGCTAGGAGTTGCCACCTGGCATCGCCAATTAAGAGTTGAAAGGCTCTTTGAGCCATTTGGGAGGCGGACTAGATGACCCTCATGTGGGTCACGCCTGCCGGCAGGCCGAGCCGCCGCGGCCCGACCCGGCTGGGGTGGGCCGGGCTGGTCCGTAGCCCCACCCAACTGATTTGGGTCGGGTTGGGTCGACCTGAACCAGGTTGGGTTGACCCAAACCAGGTTGGGTTGACCCAAACCAGTTTGGGCCTGCCCAGGCCGGGTTGGGCCGGACCCGGACCCATATCAGCCCAGATAAGCTTAAAAGGTCGTATCTTACAAACCAAGCATCCTTTTGATGAACCATCCACGAGGTTGGAATCCTTGGGATGATACAGTCCTTTTGAGACACTCCAGTTGGATTTTTGATAATGTTGGAGTATGGCTGGGTTGGATCGTACTCGAATCCAATTGGGCACTCAGCACTAAAATACCTATAACTCACAGATTGAGCATCCCATTGACACGCCATCTATTTCATAGGAACCCTTAGGACATAGTAGTCATTTGGGTTACTCTTTTGTGTAATTTAGTAGTAGTTTATGCATAACCAATATCCAGAGAAGCAGATACTATGGAACTCAAGTGCACAGGGTGCGGGGAATTCTGTGGTTGGTTATCATATGAGTAGCGACCCTTTATTGATTAGAATCATAGCGACCTTGTGTGGATCAGCATCTAGAGACCATGTGTGGATCAACATCATATAGACCCAAAGTAGATCAGCATATAGCAACCCTATGTGGATAAGCATTATAGCAACCCTGTGTGGATCAACATCTTGTGACCTTTTGTGGATCAGCAGCAAAGCAACCCTGTGTGGATCAGTATTCTAGCGAACCTATGTGGATCTATAGTTCCCAACCCGATGAGGACCAACTTTAGTGTATCCCATTATAGATCAGCAATATAAGACCCTAGTTTGCTCGAAAATGGAATAACTACCATGTGGTACAGTTGTGGAAACTTTCTAACAGAATAAAATTATGTAGCTTTAGACTAATCATCTTTATTCCTGAAATCTGAGTTATATACCTAGTTTGAGCTGAGTCATTTTCTTTGTGATTTGTGATTAAGATCATGCTTTGTGGTTTTAATTTGTGGAATTTTGAGAGACCTTAAGGGGTCTCAGGGTCCCTACTGGGTATTGTTATACTCACCCCTACACGGGCTTCACCAGCACCATGTTGTGTCTTGTGCAGAAGACGGGAAACCTTGACTAAGACTCAAAAATATAGGACCTAATAGTAGATGATGGTGATGGTTGATGTGGAAATATTTGGAGATGAGTTTTACCTACCCTTCAGGTAGCATCCATGGTGGACAATCTCAAGAGTTGTTTTTTGTTTTCAGTTGCAATTGTGTCTTTTCAGTTGGACTTGTATTCTGACCCCCTTTACTTCCAGTGCACACTTTTACTACTGCAGTTTCACATCGTGGTTTCATCATGTTGTGTTCTTATACTATGTGTTTTTACAGGTTTAAAGGTAATGACTTCCCATTTTAGGGATACACCTTTTTGGTGCTAGTCGCCAACCCCTGGCCTATGGAAGGTGGGCTTGGGGTAGTCATGGCATGGGTCCTGAGGGATGGGTCGTGAAAAAGTGGTATCAGAGGAGTCAGTTCTCCTGAAGAAATAGTACTCTGATATTTCCAATGGGGAAATAGTTTTATGTTTATTGAGTGTGGTTTTCAGTTTAGGGAGTCCAGTGTTGGTGTGGCGACCGACGTATCCATACACCAGCACCCTGAATTCTGATTTCTGACTCGGTTCATGAAAATACTAATTGTGTATGTTTTTGAAATGATTTACTTTATTTTTGAGACATCTCATTAGGAATAACTTATTGAATATGGTGCACTTTTATCTTTTCAGTATACCACCACATAGATAGATGACTAGGATTTCTAAGAGAGTTCATGATGATGGACCACTGAACGATGAGGCTTTGGTGCAGGGCCATATTACTATGTTGGCACATTTGGGTGGTGTACCAGTAGCAACACCACTCAGAGGGAAGTTGTTTCCACCAACCCCACTAGAAGACAGTGCATGATGTCTGATCACGTTGTACGAGTTTCAGTGGAAGAGGCCTCTGAGTTTTCGAGGTGAGATAGATCCTCGGGTAGGTAAGGACTGGCTGGAGGTAGTGGATAGAGTTTTATGCCTAGTTGGGACACCACTAGAGCAGATGGTGATCCTAGATGCTAGACTTTTCTAGGGAATAATAGGTAAATGGTGGAGTATGACACTCTAGACACATGAGAAGGGGACACTCTCTTGGTTGGACTTTGAGACCCTCTTCAGGGTAGAGTTCATACCAGCGAATTTATGCTCACTGCATATCTAGGAGCTACTGTACTTACAACAGGGTAGCCTATCAGTGGCCCAGTACTCGGCAAGATTTACTGACCTCTCATGATACTCCATCAACATTGTATAGGACCCATTATTCAGGGCTCAGTCCTTTGATCAGGGTCTACAGCAGGTAATCATAGAGTCGATGATATCGCTGAGTATCTTGAAGCAGGCTGGAGTGATCGAGCGAGCATTATTGGTGGAGAGATTCTTAGCTGAGCAGACACCGATGGTGAGATCCTCCATTGGACGATATGTGTCTAACTCATCTATAGAAGGTATTAGTCAGATGACGTAGAGGTCTAAGTGGTCCAGACCTTCCGGTGGATGACCTCAGGACACAAGGTCAGAGGTGCAGAGCTCGCGAGGAAGAGGGGGTCAGCTGGGAAGCAGACTGTGCTTCACATGCGGCGATCAGGGTCACATGGTTTGCAAATGCCTGACCTATCGTACCGATGATCATCAGAAATTCGAGGGTCTACCAAGTTATATGAATAGATTCAAGTAAGGAGGTCTATAGGGCTGCAAACATGGTAGTGGAGTAGGCTGTACAGCAGGCGGTGAGCAGCAATTTGAGGTTCTACCACCCCCCCAGGTGATCCACCTCGACCACCGGGAGAAGGCGGAAAGGGACGAGATTAGATACAGATGGTAGAGGCCTATTACCATAGAACTCTAGAGATGATTAGAGGTATGATCTGTGTCTATTCCACCCTAGCTGCATTACTTATAGACACAGTTTTCGGTCACTCTTTCATTTACATAGTACTCATTCAGAGCTCATAGATTATGGTAGAGCCATTAGCTCGATCCTTATGTTTAGAGAATCTTACGAGAGAGTATTCGATGATTACACACTGGTTCTGGTAGTGTGATCTTACTCTAGGGGTGAGAGATTTGGCTGGGAACTTCTAGTAGCAACGTTGAGGCCTTATGATGTCATCTTGGATATGGACTTGTTATCCATGGTCCATGATCATATTGAATGTTTTAGGCCCAAAGTGTAGTGTTTCCATGAGTATGGGACTAGGTTTTCCTTCACAAGTGAGAAGGGAACCTTTTTAGAATAGGATGGACTTTCTTGAAGGAGGGTGAAGCCAATCACTCATCAGTTGGCTAGCTTTACCCTTAGATTAGTTGATGTGAGGAGTCTGAGTTATCCTGTAGTGGTGAACTAGTATGATGATGTCTTTCCTGATGATGTACCGGGACTACCTCCTCATAGATAGGTAGACTTCAACATTGAACTGTACCTAGGGACAACACCGATATCTACTTCAGCATATTGGATAGCTCCCACGGAGCTTCGTGAGTTGTTGGTATAGTTGGAGGACTTGTAGAATAAGGGGTTCATAAGTCCTAGTGCTTCTCCATGGGAATCCTTGATTTTTGTTCACTAAGAAGGTATATGGGAGTATGGGGCTTTGTGTGGACTATCGGATCCTAAACTAGGTGACTGTGAAGAACAAGTATCCACTCCCAAGGATTGATTATCTCTTCGACCAACTGAAGGGATCTCGATGGTTTTCAAAGATAGACCTCCGATTAGGCTATCATCAACTTAGGGTATGGGATGAGGATGTATCGAAGACAAAATTCAGATGTCGGTATGGCCATTATGAGTTCTTAGTGATGCCCTTCAGCATGGAAAAAGCTCTGGCAGTGTTCATGGGGCTCATGAATAGGATCTTCTAGCCTTACCTTGATCTCTTCTTGGTAGTCTTCATAGATGACATCTTGATATACTTGGTGTCTGAGGATGATCACTCCATGCACCTATAGATTATTCTGGATACACTCCGAGATCACCATCTTTAATGAAATCTCTTGAAGTGCTAGTTTTTGATACGAGAAGTCCACTTCTTGGGGTATGTTGTCTCAGAGGCTGGAGTTGCAATGGATTCGGTAAAGATAGAGGCAGTTCTTGCTTGGGATCCACCCATGATTGTGACCAAGGTTCATAGTTTCTTGGGATTGGTTGGGTAATACCGGAGATTCATACCCAACTTTTTCAGGGTTGTGACACAATTTTCAAATTTGAAAAATAAGGGATAGCCCTTCGTGTGGATGGAGAGGTTCCAGTACAGTTTTCAGTAACTGAGACAGAGACTTATGAGTGCCCCCATCTTGAGGCTACCAGAAGAGGGTGTTGGGAATGTAGTCTACTGCGACACATCAGGGACCGAACTAGGTTGTGTCCTGATGTAGGAGCGAGTACTGATCACCTACAGGTTATGGCAGTTGATACAACATGAGTAGAACTATGCTACCCATGACCTAGAGTTAGTGGAAATGCTCTTTTCACTGAAGATGTGGCGGCACTACTTTATTGGTAAATGTTTTACTATTTACTATGATCACAAGAGTCTCAAGTATATATTCTCAGAGAAGGACCTGAACCTGAGAAAGCGGTGATGGCTAGATTTCCTCTAGGATTATGACTTTGAGATAGTATACACTCTTGGGAAGGGGAACGTAGTAGCAGACACACTCTATAAGAGGTATTATCTATAGTTTCTGAGTGAGCCAACAGAGCAGCTAGTCGTGTTGCAAACATCCTTTGTGGATAGAGAAGGAGTAGCTTATCTCCATTCTATGAAAGTCACCCCCCACTTCTTCAGTGAGTTCGGGAGGCTCAGCTTGGGGACATAGACTACAATGTTCGACGTGCTCAGATATCCTTAGGACAGGCTCCTGATGGATTTTATGAAGTTGGGGAGCACGTCATTATCTTCATAGGGATCACCATGGTACTAGTGATGCTATGAGAGGAGGTGTTGAGGGAGTTCCACAAATCCCCTTTATCTGTATATCCTAGAGTAGTGAAGATGTACCAGGATCTCTGACATCAGTACTGGTGGAAAGGGATGAAGAAATCAGTGGTAGTGTTCGTATCATGATGCCTCACTTGTCAGCAAGTGAAGGTCGAGCAACAGGCACCAGCAGGCTTAGCTCATCCCCTTGAGGTACTGGAGTGGAAGTGGGATGGCATATCCATGGACTTCATGATGAGGCTACCACGTACTCCAGGGGCCACGATTCCATATGGGTGATCATTGACCGGCTCACCAAGTTGTCCCACTTCCTTCCCATCTGAGAGCAGGTATCAATAGAGATTTTGGGAAGCCTCTACGTACAGGAGATTTTATGACTTCATGGGGTGCCATCGATGATCATCTCATATCACAACGCTCATTTTACATCTCATTTGTGGAAGGGGTTATAGGAGGGATTTGGGACTCAGCTACGCTTGAGCACCTCCTTTCACCATCAAATAGATGGTTAGACGAAGTAGACCATACAGACACTTGAGTACATGATTTGGGCTTGTGTCCTCAATTTTGGCCATAGTTGGGAGGACCACTTGCCCCTGGTGGAGTTCACATACAACAATAGTTACCACTCCACCATCAGCATGGCTCTGTTTGAGGCCTTTTATGGGCAACCATGCAGATCACCCCTTTACTGGACAGACCTAGGGGAGTCAGCACTAATTGGTCTAGAGTTGGTATAGGCTACCACGAAGAAGGTACAGATCATCCAGTAGTGGATAAAGAATGCATAGATCAGGCAGAAGTATTATGCCGATAGGGGATGGAGAACCTTGGATTCGAGGAAGGATGTCTTCTTATGGGTCTCACCCTGTCGAAGATTATAGAGGTTTTAATGGAGCAGCAAGCTGTCTTCGAGGTTTATCGAACCTTTACAGATCCTCAGCAGAGTAGGCGTGGTGTCATACCATCTATCTCTTCCCCCAAAAATGCACTGGGTGCATAATTTTTTTCATGTGTCGTAGTTGAGGAGGTACGTGCATGATCCATCACACGTTATCGACTGGGGTGAGCTATAAATCGACGATGGGGTGACTTTTGTGGAGTTCCTGGTAGAGATAGAGGATTGATAGGAATGGTTCCTTCATGGGTGGTTGATTCCTCTAGTGAGACTTCATTGGCAGCATAGGAACCGCGAGGAGATCACATGGGAGAGGGAGGATCATATGCATTCTCAATACCACCATTTGTTTCCCTAGTTTTGTTATAGTTTTCGGGGACGAAAATCCCTAAGGTGGGGAGAATGTAAAGACCTATAAATTCTATATAATTTTTTTAATTATTTGGAATTATTATGAGTCTGCGAACATTGATGTCACTTGATTTTGAGGCCTGGTGTTCCCAGAATGGATTTTTGAACTTTATTTAAGGTACCTTCAGTAAACGTATAGGAAAAATTTTCAAAAATTTTAACCGGTGCTTGGAATTGAAATATGAGGACACTGTTGAATTTGCAGTGTCAAGATTCACTTAAGGGAGGCTTCACTTTGACCTTTGCAGGTCAAGAGAAAAAGTTAATTTTTTAAATTTTTAATGAATTGTAAAATAACATGAAATGGTTATTTTATTTTTCTACAACAGTTGAGTGGTGGTGGAGGGATTGTTGGGTTGTTAATCCATTTAATGTCTTGACTCATCTGTTGTGTAACCACACCATGTTCAATTAATGTGAATCATTAATTTCACTAATTAATGGGCCCTTAATTGAATGATGAATTATTTCCTTAACTCTGCCTTTATTTTATTAAAATGTGGTAAAAGGGATATTTGGGAGGAATTTTGTGGTGAACATCGACGAAGCGTCGATGAACCTTCTTCCAATGAAGAACGGAGGCTTTGATGATGCTTGTTACAAAATCTATTTGGAGGTTGACGGTTTATGAATAACAATGCACGTGAACCTTATTCTTTATCTGCAATACCCATGAACATGGAAGCACCACCATCTGTAGTGGTCACCAATGATTCTCGCGGTAGGGGTACTTAACTAATGTTTATCTTTGATGACTTAAATTGCTACTGCTTGTTAATATGCTGATGCGGAGGGCGTAGGCCAAACGTACAAGGTCTGAACCCTCAGTCTCTTCGTTCTTGTCATGTTCATCGGGGGGAAATTTTACAGCTCAACAGAACCTTGAATCTAGGAGTCACGCAGCAACAGCGACATCCGGGGAGGCCCGTAGGTGTGAGAAGAAGGGAAAACGGACCACTAGAGCTCGCCTGCTGGCCCATGGAAGATCCACCGGTGTGGAGGTGCCGATGAAAAATCGCGGTCGGTGCTCACTAGCCCTAGAAGGGGCATGGCACTGCTCAGCGCCACACTGGACAGACAGGCGGCTGACTTTTGGCTGGCCACAGAGGAGGGAGGCGGCACACCATCACACACTGCGATGAGGCAGGTCATGGCTTCGAAGCCACAACAAAGGGAGGGGACACTACTGGAAAAGGAGGATATACCAATGGTTCTAAACCGTTGGTCTAGGCTAAAAAACCGTTGGTATATTCTATACCAATGGCTATCCAAACCGTAGGGAAGTAAGGCATGGGGAAAGATCTATACCAACGGTTTGAACTAAACCGTTGGAATAGCCCACTCTATGTATTGATTTTCCAACGGTTCTTGTTGAACCATTGGTATAGGTTTACCCAACGGTTTAGAACTGTTGGGAATTCTATGATTTTGATATTATACCAACGGTTTACAACCATTGGTATAGTTTTTCTTCCAACAGTTTCAATGAAACCGTTGGCATATGTTCAATAAAAAAACTATACCAACGGTTTGTAACCGTTGGGATAGTTTTTTTTTACCAACGGTTTATTGAACCGTTGGTATAATTCTTTCTCAAAGTATACCAACGGTTTTAAACTATTGGTATTGTGTATTTCCAGAATTGTTGCACAGCAGCCCCTCCAGTGCATACACCTTCATAAAAAACAGCACTTAAAACAGTGAAAAACTTAAAACAACAAAAACGAACACCACCTCTTTGATTATAGTCATGGTGAATAATTCCCCATTTGAATCTTCATATGAAAAAAATCATCCAGTATTGTTGAATAAGAGTTTCAATAACTCAAATATTATTTACACCCATTTCAATCTTCATATGACAACCACTTTTCTAATATATATGGTGAAAAGGTATTTTCTTAGGAGTCTCATCACTTGTGACTCCATAAGCGCCACACCGGGCCTCGGATTGAGGAGGGGTTGACTAGTACACGTCACATATGATCCATGAATCATTTTCCTAAAGGTTCAACACAATCAAAATCCGTTTGATCGGTTTGGCGTATGTACGTAAAATATTGTCCATTTTGAACAAAAGAGAGGCAGTTTGGGTGGTCCCGGCCCCACAGTGACTTAAATTGAGGCAGGGTTGACCCTTACACATAACATATGACCCATGTATATTTTTCCTAAAGTTTCAACAGAATCCTAAGGCGTTTGGTCTATTTCCCGTATGTCAGTTGTTGATATCAGTTACAATTTAGTCCATTTTGAACAAAAGAGAGACAGTTTGAGTGGTCTCGGCCACACTGCAGCTCGTATTGAGGTGGAGTTGACTTTTACACGTCAAATATGACCCATGGATCATTTTCCTAAAGTTTCAATAGAATTCGAAGGTGTTTGGTTGGTTTGGCGTATGTCAGTTGTCGTTTTCACTTAAAATTAAGTCCATTTTAAACAAAAGAGAGACACTTTGAGTGGTGTTGGCCACACCGGGCCTTGTATTGAGGCAGGGTTGACTCTAACACGTCACATATGATCCATGGATCATTTTCCTAATGTTTCAACACAATCAGAATCCGTTTGATCAGTTTGGCGTATGTACATAAAATATTGTCCATTTTTAAAATAAGAGAGACAGTTTGGGTGGTGTCGGCCACACCGCGCCTCGGATTGAGGTGGGATTGACTCTTACACGTCACATATGACCCATGGATCGTTTTCCTAAAGTGTGAATAGAATCGGAAGGTGTTTGGTCATTTTCCTGTATGACAGTTGTTGATTTCACTTACAATTTAGTCCATTTTAAACAAAAGAGAGACAGTTGTAGTGGTTCCAGCCACACCGCCACTCGGATTGAGGTGGGGTTGACTCTTACACGTCACATATGACCCATGGATTTTTTTCCTAAATTTTCAATAGAATCCGTAGGCATTTGGTTAGTTTTTCGTATGAAAGTTGTTGTTTTCACTTAAAATTAAGTACATTTTTTTTAATAAAAGAGGCACTTTGAGTGGTTTCAGCCACACCGGGCCTCAGATTGAGGCGGGGTTGACTGTTACATGTCACATATGATCCATGAATCATTTTCCTAAAGTTTCAACACAATCATAATCCGTTTGATCGGTTTGGCGTATGTACGTAAAATATTGTCCATTTTGAACAAAAGAGAGGCAGTTTGGGTGGTTTCGGCACCACGGTGACTCGAATTGAGGCGGGGTTGACTCGTACACGTCACATATGACCCATGGATCGTTTTACTAAAGTTTCAACAGAATCCTAAGGCGTTTGGTCTATTTCCCGTATGTCAGTTGTTGATATCACTTACAATTTAGTCCATTTTGAACAAAAGAGAGACAGTTTGAGTGGTCCTGGCCACACCGCGGCTCGGATTGAGGCGTAGTTGACTCATACACGTCAAATATGACCCATGGATCATTTTCCTAAAGTTTAAATAGAATTAAAAGTTTTTTGGTTAGTTTGGCGTATGTCAATTGTTGTTTTCACTTAAAATTAAGTCCATTTTAAGCAAAAGAGAGACACTTTGAGTGGTGTCGGCCACACCAGGCCTTGTATTGAGGTAGGGTTGACTCATACACGTCACATATGAGCCATGGATCATTTTCCTAATGTTTCAACACAATCAGAATCCGTTTGATCGGTTTGGCGTATGTACATAAAATATTATCCATTTTTAACATAAGAGAGACAGTTTGGGTGGTGTCGGCCACATCGCACCTCTTATTGAGGTGGGATTGACTCTTACACATCAAATATGACCCATGGATCATTTTCCTAATGTGTGAAAAGAATCGGAAGGCGTTTGGTCAGTTTCCCGTATGACAGTTGTTGATTTCACTTACAATTTAGTCCATTTTCAACAAAAGAGAGACAGTTGTAGTGGTTCTAGCCACACCGCCACTCGGATTGAGGAGGGGTTGACTCTTACACGTCACATATGACCCATGGATCGTTTTTCTAAAGTTTCAACAGAATCCGTAGGTGTTTGGTTAGTTTTTCGTATGACAGTTGTTGTTTTCACTTAAAATTAAGTATATTTTTTAAAAAAAAGAGGCACTTTGAGTGGTGTCAGCCACACCGGGCCTTGGATTGAGGAGAGGTTGACTCGTACACATCACATATGATCCATGGATCATTCTCATAATGTTTCAACACAATTAGAATCTGTTTGATCAATTTGGCGTATGTACATAAAATATTGTGCATTTGGAACAAAAGAGAGGCATTTTGGGTGGTCCCGGCCCCATGGTGCCTCGGATTGAGGTGACGTTGACTCATACGTGTCACATATGACCCATGGATCGTTTTTCTAAAGTGTCAATAGAATCTGAAGGCGTTTGGTCGGTTTCCCGTATGTCAGTTGTTGATTTCACTTACAATTTAGTCCATTTTAAACAAAAGAGAGACAGTTTGAGTGGTCCCAGTCACACCGTGGCTCAGATTGAGGCAGGGTTGAATCTTACAAGTCACATATGACCCATTTATCCTTTTCTTAAAGTTTCAATAGAATTTGTAGGCGTTTGGTTGGTTTGGCGTAGGTCAGTTTTTGTTTTCACTTAAAATTAAGCCCATTTTAAACAAAACAGAGGCACTTTGAGTGGTGTCGGCCACACCGGGCCTCGGATTGAGGTTGGGTTGACTCATACACATCACATATGATCCATGGATTATTTTCATAAAGATTAAACACAATCAGAATCCATTTGATCAGTTTGGCGTATGTACGTAAAATATTGTCCATTTTGAACAAAAGAGAGGCAGTTT
This sequence comes from Viscum album, assembly GCA_963277665.1. Classification (NCBI taxonomy): domain Eukaryota; kingdom Viridiplantae; phylum Streptophyta; class Magnoliopsida; order Santalales; family Viscaceae; genus Viscum; species Viscum album. The sequence goes on from OY728139.1 coordinate 1,100,526,071, forward strand.
ATGTGGTCCTGGCCACACGGCGTCTCGTATTGAGGAGGGGTTGAATCTTAAACATCAAATATGACCCATGGATCATTTTACTAAAGTTTCAACTGAATCCGAAGGCATTTGGTCGGTTTCCCGTATGTCAGTTGTTGATTTCACTTACAATTTAGTCCATTTTGAACAAAAGAGAGACAATTTGAGTGGTCCCGGTCACATCGTGGCTCGGATTGAGGTGGGGTTGACTCTTACACGTCACATATGATCCATGGATCGTTTTCCTAAAGTTTCAACAAAATCAGAAGTCGTTTGGTTGGTTTGGCGTATGTCAGTTGTTGTTTTCACATAAAATTATGTCCATTTTCAACAAAAGAGAGACAGTTTGAGTGGTCCCAGCCACACCGCGGCTCAGATTAGGCAAGGTTGACTCTTACATGTCACATATGTCCCATGGATTGTTTTCCTAAATTTTCAATAGAATCTGAAGGCGTTTGGTCAGTTTGGATTATGTTAGTTGTTGTTTTCACTTAAAATTAAGTCCTTTTTAAATAAAAGAGAGGCACTTTGAGTGGTGTCAGCCACACCAAGCCTAATATTGAGGTGGGGTTTACTCGTACACGTCACATATGATCCATGTATCATTTTCCTAAAGTTTCAATACAATCAGAATCCATTTGATTGGTTTAGCATATGTACGTAAAATATTGTCCATTTTTAACATAAGCGAGATAGTTTGGGTGGTGTTGGCCACACCGCGCCTAGGATTGAGGCAGGATTGACACGTACACATCATATATGACCCATGGATCATTTTCCTAAAGTTTCAATAGAATATAAAGGCATTTGGTTGATTTCCCGTATGACAGTTGTTGATTTCACTTACAATTTAGTCCATTTTCAACAAAAGAGAGACAGTTTGAGTGGTCCCAGCCACACCGCGGCTCAGATTGAGGCATGGTTGACTCATACATGTCATATATGACCCATGGATCGTTTTCCTAAAGTTTAAACAGAATACTAAGGTGTTTGGTCGGTTTGGCTTATGTCAGTTGTTGTTTTCACTAAAAATTAAGTTCATTTTAAACAAAAGAAAGGCACTTTGAGTGGTGTCGGCCACACCGGGCCTTGGATTGAGGCAGGGTTGACTTGTAAACGTCACATATGAGCCATGGATCATTTTCCTAAAGTTTCAAAATAATCAGAATCCGTTTGATTGGTTTGGCGTATGTGTGTAAAATATTGTCCATTTTGAACAAAAGAGAGGCAGTTTGGGTGGTCCCAGCCACACGGCGCCTTGTATTGAAGCGGGGTTGACTCGTACACATCAAATATGACCCATGGATCGTTTTACTAAAGTTTCAACAGAATCTGAAGGCGTTTGGTAGGTTTCTTGTATGTCATTTGTTTATATCACTTACAATTTAGTCTATTTTGAACAAAAGAGAGACAGTTTGAGTGGTCCCGGCCACACCGCTGCTCAAATTGAGTCGGGGTTGACTCGTACACATAAAATATGACCAATGGATCATTTTAATAATGTTTCAACAGAATACGAAGGCGTTTGGTTGGTTTGGCGTATGTCAGTTGTTGTTTTCACTTAAAATTAAGTCCATTTTAAACAAAACAGAGGCACATTGAGTGGTGCCGGCCACAACAGGCCTCTGATTGAGGCAGGGTTAACTCGTACACGTCACATATGACCCATGGATCGTTTTCCTAAAGTTTAAACAGAATTCGTTGGCGTTTGGTCGGTTTTCCGTATGTAAGTTGTTGTTTTCACTTAAAATTAAGTAGAATTTAAAAAAAAAAAAAAAGAGGCACTTTGAGTGGTGTCAGCCACACCAGGCCTCGTATTGAGACGGGGTTAACTCTTACACATCACATATGAGCCATGGATCATTTTTCTAGAGTTTAAACATAATCAGAATCCGTTTTATCGGTTTGGTCTATGTACGTAAAATATTTTCCATTTGGAACAAAAGAGAGGAAGTTTGGGTGGTCCCGACCCCATGGTGCCTTGGATTGAGGCTCAATTGACTTGTACACATCACATATGACCCATGGATCATTCTCCTAAAGTTTTAACAGAATCCGAAGGTGTTTGGTCGGTTTCCCGTATGTCAGTTGTTGACTTTACTTACAATTTAGTCCATTTTGAACAAAAGAGAGACAGTTTGAGTGGTCCCGGACACACCGCAACTCAGATTGAGGCGGGGTTGACTCGTACACATCACATATAACCCATGGATAGTTTTCCTAAAGTTTCAATAGAATCATAAGTCATTTGGTTGGTTTGGCGTATGTCAGTTGTTGTTTTCACTTAAAATTATATCCATTTTAAACAAAAGAGAGACAGTTTCAATGGTCCCGACCACACCGTGGCTTTGATTGAGGCGAGGTTGACCTGTACACGTCACATCTGACCCATGGATCGTTTTCCTAAAGTTTCATCAGAATCCGAAGGCGTTTGGTTGGTTTGACGTATGTCAGTTGTTGTTTTCACTTAAAATTAAGTCCATTTTAAACAAAAGAGAGCCACTTTGAGTGGTGTCGGCTACAACAGGCCTCAGATTGAGGCGGGGCTAACTCATACACATCACATATGAGAAATGGATCATTTTCCTAAAGTCTCAACACAATCAGAATCCGTTTTATCGGTTTGGCGTATGTACGTAAAATATTGTCCATTTTGAACAAAAGAGAGGCATTATGGGTGGTCCCATCCACACGGTGCCTCGGATTGAGGCAGGGTTGACTCGTACACATCAGATATGACCAATGAATCATTGTCCTAAAGTTTCAACAGAATCCGAAGGTGTTTGGTAGGTTTCTCTTATGTCAGTTGTTGATTTCACTTACAATTTAGTCCATTTTGAACAAAAGAGAGACAATTTGAGGGGTCCTGGCCACATCGTGGCTCAGATTGGGGCAAGATTGACTCATACATGTCACAAATGACCCATGGATCATTTTCCTAAAGTTTAAACAGAATCCGTAGGCATTTAGTTGGTTTGGCATATGTCAGTTGTTGTTTTTACTTAAAATTAAGTCCATTTTAAACAAAAGAGAGACACTTTGAGTGGTGTCGGCCACACCGGGCCTCATATTGAGGTGGGGTTGACTCGTACATGTCACATATGATCCATGGATCATTTTCCTAATGTTTTAACACAATCAGAATCCGTTTGATTGGTTTGGCGTATGTACATAAAATATTGTCCATTTTTAACATAAGAGAGACAGTTTGGGTGGTGTATACCAAATCGTGCCTCGGATTAAGGTGGGATTGAATCTTACACATCACATATGACTCATGGATCGTTTTCCTAAAGTTTCAATAGAATCGGAAGGCGTTTCTTCAGTTTCCCGTATGACAGTTGTTGATTTCACTTACAATTTGGTCCATTTTCAACAAAAGAGAGGCAGTTTGGGTGGTCTCGGACCCACAATGCCTCAGATTGAGGTGGGGTTGACTTGTACACGTCACATATGACCCATGGATCGTTTTCCTAATGTTTCAATATAATCCATAGGAATTTGGTCAGTTTTCCGCATGACAGTTGTTGTTTTCACTTAAAATTAAGTACATTTAAAAAAAAGAGGCACTTTGAGTGGTGTTGGCCACACCAGGCCACGGATTGAGGCGGGGTTTACTCATACACATCACATATGTTCCATGTATCATTTTCCTAATGTTTAAACACAATCAAAATCTGTTTGATTGGTTTGGCGTATGTACATAAAATATTGTCCATTTGGAACAAAAGAGAGGCAGTTTGGGTGGTCCCGGCCCCACAGTGCCTCGGATTGAGGCGAGGTTGACTCGTACACATCACATATGACCCATGGATCATTTTCCTAGAGTTTCAACAGAATCCGAAGGTGTTTGGTCAGCTTCCCGTATGGCAGTTCTTGATTTCACTTAGAATTTAGTCGATTTTGAACAAAAGAGAGACAATTTGAGTGGTCCCGGCCACACCGCAGCTCGGTTAGTGGCAGGGTTGACCCGTAAACTTCACATATGACCCATGGATCATTTTTCTAAAGTTTAAACAGAATCTGTAGGTGTTTGGTCGGTTTGGCGTATGTACGTAAAATATTGTCCATCTTAAACAAAAGAGAGACATTTTGGGTGGTGTCGGCCACACAGCACCTCGTATTGAGGAGAGGTTGACTCCAACACGTCCCATATAACCCATGGATCATTTTACTAAAATATCAACAGAATCTGAAGGCATTTGTTCAGTTTCCCATATGTCAGTCATTGATTTCACTTAAAATTTAGTCCATTTTGAACAAAAGAGAGACAGTTTGAGTGGTCCTGAGGGGTGTCCGGGGGGCTGGTCGGGGCTGTCTGGGGGCATGTCTGGGGGGTTGTCCAGGTACCAAGGAGGAGGATGGGGGGGATGTCCGGGGGGATGTCTGGGGGGTGTCTGGGGGTCTGTCCGGGGTCCAGGGAGGAGGGTGGGGGGTTGTCTGGGGGCTGTCCGGGGGCTGTCCAGGGGGCTGTTCGGGGGTTGTTCAGGGGATGTATGGGGGCTGTCCGGGGGGGTCTCTGGGGTCCAAGGAGGAGGGTGGGGGGGGCTGTCCAGGGGGCTATCCGGGGGGCTGTCCGGGGGTTGTTTGGGGGCTGTCTGAGGGCTATCTGGGGGCTGTCCGAGGGCTATTCGGGGGGTGTCTGGGGGTGTCTAGGGGGGCTGTCTGGGGTCCAAGGAGGAGGGTGGGGGCTGTCCAGGGGGCTGTCCAGGGGGCTGTCTGAGGGGCTGTCCGGGGGGTGTCTGGGTGGCCATATTGTCATTATTACAACCATTAATAACAACTTATTAAACAACATCACTTGTTAAAGATAATCAAATTGAACATAAATCAATAATAATATTGGATATATCAAGTAAAATGATGTCTCACTATCTTACATCCTAAATGACCACCCATAACCATAATTAATGACCCCAAAGATCCCCTTTCGGCCAAATCAAAAGTGAAAACAAAAACACATAGTTGTAGAAAATAACTTTATTTGTGTGAAAAATAATAATCTCATGGTCCTCATGATATTTGAACCATGCAGTCATGATTTTCGAGATGAACTTGTATCCATGAAACCATATGAGAAACATGATTCAATACATGCATTTTTTTTATTTTACCAAGCATTTTGAGGAACCCCAAATCAGTGAAAATGGTCATTGTGTTTTAAAAAGGTGATTGAATAACACATGTATGATGTCAAAGGCAGAATGATTAATGGTTATATTAGAAAAACTAATATTCACTAATATTGTGAATTTAAAATTCTATGAATTAGTTTCATGAAGAAGGAAGAAGTACTAATTAGGGACGACATACTATTTTGAAAAGTTCAAGAAGATACTCCATATGTTCTATTGTGCAAAGGATAAGTTAACAGTGTGTCATTTTATATATATATAGATTTTGATAGAAACATGATACATATGTGTTGTGTAATACACATAGTGTAAAAAAATTAAGATGAACAAGATCTTCATTTTTGACATGATCTTAATGAAAGGAGTGATTTTCATGAAATGATATCAATAAATATTACAAACAATTTCTTATGAGCTTATATACAGAAAGATGTAATATTTGAAGCATTGAGATTAAAAAAAACTATGAATCTTTAAAATTAGTACACAATAGACACCATGCCCTTATAAATATAAATCTGTAATGAAAACATTAATTGCACATACACCGATGTAGTAATTTGAGTACACAATTCGTGGATTAGTGAATCATAAAATTTTACCAAAACCCTAAAAATTGGGACTAACCAAATCCTTGAGAATAGAAGGATATGATTGATAAGGGGAGGAACTATATCCTTAATAAAAGATGGAAGGAGTGTAACCTGGCAGCAGCTGATCCGATGGAAAAGGTGGGGCTTCTCAAGGGTTTCTGCGAAGGAATCTCTTCTGGAGAGCTTCTGGAGATCAGTAGAATGGTTCTAGAATCGTGGGGAGGCTTCTGTCTAATTTGGGGCATTTTTTTCCCAACATTTTTTAAAAACTGTTGGGGAAAGTCAATATTTCCCAACGGTTTAATGGAACCGTTGGGAAAAGGTTTGTTTTTACCCATCTTTCCCAATGGTTTAATCAAACCATTGGGAAAAGAAACTCTTTCCCAATGGTTTCATCAAACCATTGGGAAAAGAGACTTTTAAAACATCTTTCCCAACGGTTTGATGAAACTGTTGAGAAAGACTACCTATACCAACGGTTTCTTTGAACCTTTGGTATGCAAGTGTTGGGAAAAGTCTTATTTCCAGTAGTGGGACCAGTTCTATGTACGTCCCGTGGATATCCAAGTGGGGCCACCTAGTGCCTCCAATTAATATTCAAATGCCTCTTTGAGCCATTTGGGAGGTGGACCGCGTGACCCTTGCTCGGGTCATGCTAGCCGACGGGCCAAGTCATCGCGGCCCCACCCAGCCGAGGCGGGCTGGGCTGGTCCATGGTCTATACTAACTGGGTCGTCCTAGGCCGGTTCGAACAGGACTAGGCTGGGTGTACCCGGACCAGGTCGGGAAGACCCATACCGGGTTGGGCGGACCCGGACCCAAATCAACCCAGATACGCTTAAAAGGTTGTATCTTACAAACCAGACATTCGTTTGAAAAATTGTCTTCTGCGTTGGAATATTTGGGATGATATGGTACTTTTGAGACACTCCACTTGGGTTTTAGAGAAATTTGGAGTATGGACGGGATGGATCATACCCAAATCCAATCGGTCCCTCGGCAATAAAATGCATATAACTCACAGATCGGGCATCCGATTAACACGTCATCTTTTGCGTAGGAACCCTTATGACGTGGTGGTCCTTTAGGTTACTCATTTTTAGAACTTCATAGTAGTTGAGGCACAACTGATATCCAGAGGAGTAGATACTATGGAACTCAAGTGCACTGGGTGCGGGGAATCCTCTAGCTTGTTTCCATCTAAGTAGCGAGCCTGTGTGGATCAACATCATATCGACAGTGTGTGGATCCGCATCTAGTGAACCTGTGTGGATTAACATCATAGATACCTATGTGGATCAGGATCTAGAAACCCTATGTGGATCAACAGCATAGAAACCCTATTTGTATCATCATCTAGAGACCATGTGTGGATCAGCACCATAACGACCCTGTGTGGATCAGCATCTAGCGACCCTGTGTGGATCAGCAGTGTGTGACCCAACGAGGACCAGTCTTAGAGCGGTCCATATGGATCCGTGATATACGACCCAATGTGGATCAACAATGGAACAACTCCCATATGTTTCGGTTGTGGAAACATTCTAATGGAATAAAATGATGTATCTTTAGACTAATCAATCTTTATTCTTGAACTCTGAGTTGTATACCTGGTTTGAGCTGAGTCTTTTGATTAGTGATTTGTAACTGAGATCATGATTTTTTATTTTCCTTTGTGGAATTCTGAGAGACCTTTGGTGGTCTTGGGGTTCCTACTAGGTATTGTTATACACACCCATGCATAGGCTTCGCCCACACCATGTTGTGTCTTGTGCAGACAATGAGCATCCTTGACTGAGACTCGAAAATCTAGGACCTAATGGTGGATAATGGTGACGATTGACATGGAAATATTTGTTGATGAGCTCTACCTACCCTTCCGGTAGGATCCATGGTGGAAAATATCAGGAGATTTTTTCTGTATTCAGTTGTAGTTGTCTCTTTTTAGTTGGGATTGTATTCTGGACCCATTTATTTTCAGTACACACTTTTACTAATGCAGTTGATCTTTATGGTTGCATATTGTTATGTTATTCTAATGTGTGTTTATATTATTTTAAAGGAAATTTATTCCTGTTTTAGGGATATTCCTTTCTGGTACTTGTTTCCAACCCCTAGCCTGTGGAATGGGGTTTGGGGTAGTCACGACACGAGCCATGAGGGACGGGTCATGACAATCAAGGATGACCAACCTCAAAGAGGTATTACGATGGCAATGATTACTCTGAGTCCCTGAAGATCTTTCAAGTATCAACATGTTCTCTTGAGTAATAGAAGTGACAAATTATCCAGTTTGTAAAATATTGGTTCGATCACACCCTTGGGGTGCCTTGAGTCAAATAATAGGAGTACTAGGATGGGCCAATGGAAAGGTAAAATCACCTAGGTCGCTGAAATTGTAAATAGACAACTAGACAGATCGTATATAGTCCATGATATATGGAAAAAGAAGGTATCTAATAATACCATATTGAGAAATGATGTTTTAATGAAGGCTGTATTCAGAATTCTCAACCTTAGAGTCCCTTCTCTTGATCGCTTCTATTGAGATAAGTGGAAGAGCCATTTCATCCTACAAAACAAAAAGACAACATAATGGGTAAGTACAATTAAAATGATAGGTAAAGAAGCCAAAAATGGATAAGGACCAATGAATTCTTCCAAAATCAAGGCTTCTCATACTAAAACCTAAGAATGGTTCATAGAATGCATTCCCCATGAACCAATAGTACGTAGAATGCCCCGTAAGACGCTAGCCCATGAAGCATTGGCCAGTGAGTCGATCAGTTCATAGAATGGTAAATCTGCATACCGAGCCTTGCTATGAGAATATTAAAAGTTCATAGTTTGAATATTTAAATTTATATTTAGAAATTTAATGTTGAGTTCACTGGCTTGATGTAATGTTCATGGGATAGGTAACCTGCATAGCATCTTACTATGAAAAAATTCAAACTTACATTTTAATGTTCTGAAGTTTTGTTCACAGATTCAAAAGTCAGTTCATGGGTGAGGAAACTATGAATAATACATTGTTCATGGAACGAAATGTATGTTTTTTAGATAATGAATTTAGTGTAGTAGAAGGTACACAGATGCAAAGAAATATGAGAGTTCTTTGCGGAGCACTTTTCGTAAGGAAACAAGGTAAAAGACAAATGACATGGGCCCCCCCAATGGTTCCACCTTTCTAACTGCAACCTGATTCAGTTTAGGAACAGTGTTTACATTATAATAGCCTCTTCTTCATTCTGACCAGACCCCATTCTGATGGGGGTTTTATAGGGTCCCAAAAAATCCCAAAAGGAAATGAAAATACTCCCAAAATTTTAATAAACGAAAGAGATGTATGTGGGGATAAAAATTTGAGGATAATATTGAAAAAATAAAATTTGTAAATGGACCAAAACTGGTCCACATAATAGTTTTTGGGAATGTTTTGTGAAATCTGTAGACCACGAAAAAAGCAGTAAGCTGAGAAGATTCCAAATGTTGGCCCTCAAATCATTGGCCAATGAACCAAGATGTTCATGGATGAGATGAAAATAGAGAACCAAGGAACCAAAAACTGTGTTGTTGGAGAAAACAGTACAGAGAAGTAATTCCCTTTATACCATCCCTACATTCTAATAAGTTTTTGGATGAGGTGGGGCTAGAAATTTCCTACGAACTGCATCTATCGTGGGATTATGGTGGTGATTTTTGTCATTGAAAACCACAACACTATGGACCTTGCTTGACTGAGTCGTCTATGGGTTGGATGATTCCTCTATGGACTTCCTCAAAAGGGGTCATGTTCCTATAGATAAAGCTTCCTAAGTACACTATAAAAGGGACCATAAGGGGCATTGAAAAATGCGGAGGAAGATTTTCAGAGATCTTGGAGTTTACAAACGAAAGACTTCAAAGGAAAACGATCAACGAAGCATGGAAATGTGAATGGTTTCCAGAAGTTATAAACCCAATGAGAACCATAAAAAGAATAAAATATAATAATAATAAAATTTATGTGATATTAATTGGAAAACTGAGAACCATAGGCCCTTCACGGATGATATTCCCATGAACGGCGTGCACAGTGCCCCTCATTCTATCCAGCGAACCACGTGGAGCATCTCTATGAAAACAAGACCCTGCGCCACATAGCACCACACTGTGTGGATGGAACCTGAGACCATGTATCTCCATGGTATGTGGCATCTCACATTCAGTTCTGTGTACCACTTCATTAGGTGGGTGATTCCTTCACTTGTAAAATTGTACACTATAAAGGGAAGCCCCTATACCACATGAGAAAATGGTATGCGTAATGGGGTGTCTTTGGGTTTTACTCCTTCCAAGTCAAATATTGTGCTTCCATTCCCTTCACACCCTTTATGAAACCTCTAATACCCATTCCACTAAAATTAGGAAAGATACTCTTCCAAATCCACCAGACCCATATGACCAGACCGTCAGAAGCATCATCAAACCCTTCGGAGTCTATACATACGAGGTATGCATAGGCCCAAAGTTGGTTCCTATAATGGTTTTGACCCAAAGGATGTCCTTAAGTGTATATTCTTGTGGTAACCTAGAGTTCAACATTGAGACACTGATGTCAACCTCCCCATTCTAAGGATCAAGGGTAATCACTATTTTTTCCATTAAATGAGGGACAGTGGAAGGAAAAAGGGATCATACCAACTTTTCCTTTGATGAGGATCAAAGCTTCTTCACTTTCCTAGAACTCATTTCAAGGCACTGTTCCAGAGGTAATCTTGTAGCCTTTCCACAGGAGGTGGTGCTTTCTCCCTTTTCCATCCAGACTTGGGAAGTGTCCAGATAGCTCACTAGATATGAATATCCTAGATTTCAACATGAGTGAGGTGATGACACATTCAAATCCCCTTTCCCTCTCCCATTGGGCTCATAGATGCACCCTCACCCACTTTCTTCCTCTAATTTTTCCCTCGTCAGTGGAGGAAATGTGATCCTTTGTAGAATATTTCACATCATCTTGTTTCTCACATGGAGCATGACTCACATGGGCTTAGAGGTCTGTGATGATACAATATTCTCACAAACCAATCATGAACTATGAGGACTTTGATTCCAAACAAAACTAGGATATGTTGGAAGTCTATATGTAGGTCTTAGCTCTATATCATCTCATCCATGAAATGAGAGATCATACCCCCTTCAAATGGGTGACTCCCGCTATAATCCCCAATCAAGTCACAAACCAACAATGAAATATTATATCTCTTATTCCCGCTCTAAAACATGATACATAGGATGCATGTTTGAAGTCCCAAGCTCAAGGGATGTCCTTTTCAAAGGAGAAGCCCTAATAATGTCCCCATAAATAGATCCTCCATTACAGTATAATATCTAAATTAAATTGAACTAAGAGGGATTTGATTCCTAGATGACCGTGATATGTAGGAAGTCTCCTTGAAGTCCAAACCCAACACCCAAATCACCATATTGTTCACCAAGCCATATCCCTAGTAAATCCATATTCACCCAGGAGACCATGCCTCTCATGAGCATCCTAGGCCACTTTGGAGTAATTCCCATACAAAATCTTGACTTGGAATCCTCCACCTAGACATCTTAGTCACATGGTGGTAAAACTAAAAGGATAGATCCTCATAACACAACCTTAAAAGTTGATGTGTCCAGATATGTGGCACTGAACTACATGGGTTCTAATTCCTCTGGCAAGGATACATAGAAATCCCATATTATGGGTTCTATCCTGATATCGAAGAAATTAACATTCTCCCTAGATGATGATAGAATCCATAGTTCCTTATCATAGGGAATAAACTAGAATCATCTCATTAGTTCATGACCCATGAATATAAATGGTTAACCTCACAACCTAGGGGTAATCCGCATACACATGCTTGGAAAAAGAATCAAGGATTCATGTACATAAGAACATTGATTAAGTCTATAAGAGTGTATCAGAGTAGGAAAAAATTCCCCCCTAAAGGGTGTGATGAGATTGAACTCTCATACTCTCAACCAATGGAGTACTTAAGTGTCATTTTCCAAATTTTCATCCTACAAGCACATGCCTTTGTAAATAAGGTTCATGAATCATAGATACAAGGTACATTGGATGTTTTTTAGATCCAAGAATAAACTCACTTAATACCATGTGAGGACATCATACCATACATGAAACCCTTCATAATAATAGACAATGGGTCACTATATGTCGGGCCATTCCATTGGCCCCTAGTACGACATGAATCGGGTCAAAACAGGCATACTACCGCATCGCAAACCGGTGTTACTTGTTATTTCTATTACCACCTCCCACAGTTAGGTAAGATGATGGATATAATATATATATATATATATATATATGATATTTACAACATAATTATACCTATATATTAATTTTATCAAATTTTTATTTTTATATTCTGTTCTTTAGGGGAAATGATACCATCGCTCGTGTGTATGGAAGACTACCGCCTTGTGAAACGATGTGATTCATGTTTCACTAACACTTTACATGGAAAGTAATAAAAATAATTCTAATGAATATATGGTATATATATGAAATAATAATTATATTAAAAACATATTTATCATTATAAAATTTTAATATATCATTTTCTCTTTATATAATGAAAAATGATAACATTATCAGTATACGCGTGGACTAGAGCCTTCACGAAGAAATACGACTCTCTTTTCATCACCACACCACATAGATGATATACATAAGTATATTTAAAGAAATAATAATACATATAATATATTTTTATCACTGTTCAAGGATATGATATTACCTACCACCTTTCTATAATGATAATTGAAAAATGGAAACTTTACTTATGCGTACTCACAGCATACTATCTCTATGATCGTAACACGCTTCATTTTCATAACTATATTTCATGATTTGGTTTTAAAATAAAAATTAATTTAAAAATATAATAATTATTTCATTATTATTATTATGTAAATCACAAAACAATATAATATGCAAAGAACTAGATCTTTCATGACAAAGAACTCATAAGAAAACTAGACAATTAACACCCGAAACAATTCAAATAATGATATATTATTAATGAATGGTTGATGACATGTTACAAAAAGGATAATATATGATATTATAAATAATATTATGGTTTTTTATATGGTAATAAAATAAGTAAAACCACTATACTAGAGGTTTAAGAATGTTCATCCTAAAGGAAGTGTGGGGTAAGGTATTTCATCCCAATTTATATTCCATTCAAACTTATTTGATATTATTCCTCATTTCACATTTATGTGGTGTATATAATACCCATTTTAAATTTAATATCATGATTAATCCATTTTTCATGGTATTCTATGTTTAACATTGAATCATTTCATCTATAGGGGTTGACTTGAAAATTACCAAGTGGTGAAAGTTATTATATAAATCACTTTCATAAGTGATTTTCAATATTATCTTGAAATAATGACTTTCACATAATCCTTTTTCATTAGAAATTAAATTTAAATTAATTATACATATTCTTTCCTGAGTAATGTAATTATTTCCTATACTATATACCATTTTTATATACAGTGTTTAATATGGAATTTATATGACTAACTAGGGAAATATTCATAAATTTGTATCCATTACTCGATATAGATATTTAATGATAAGGCATATTATTTCATGAATTAAATTTATTATTTGATATATGAGAAATGATTTGGGACTGTAGTGACATGTGGCCCCATTATAATATACGACATTGAAGCATTAGTAGGTCTCATGAGACAAATTAAGTTGTATGACTTAAATGGTTTTCAACTAGTAGTATTTAAACTATCATGTAAAAGGACATGACTGTAGAAGTGTTATGATGCCTTAGATAATGGTGTCCAATAATTAAGAATTTATATCATCAAGAATATATTTATTATTATCCATGATATTCTCACAAAGATATTATCTCTGAATTTATTTGATTCTAAATTTATTTATTAAAAGGCCAGATTTTTTAGTTAATTACATTTACATATTGATTTTTCAATATATATTCATGCAGTCATGTTATTTAAATGGAATGTGTGTTAAATTATTTACCTTTATATATTTAATATTATTTAATTAATCATGTATTATTCCTTTTTTACTTAACCATTAATGATAATTTTATCTCTCCCTTATTTTGTTTACTTTCATGGGGATATAAATAATAGTTCTTTGAATGAGTTTTAAAGGATGAAATTTTTTTATATATTATGTTTTATTTTTTTCCAATAAAAATTTGGTAAAAATTATATATCTAGTTACCCAAAACTACTAAAATAATTGGTCCTTTAGGATTTTATTCCTTGTATCTTTTCCAATGTATTAATTCATGAACCTATTTTAGGCGATTGTGGTTGGGGTCGTTAAAGTTGGTATTAGAGAAATTTTAGTAGAATACTTTGGAACTAGATTTAGTAAAACATAAAATATGGAATGTATCCCCATGATAGTATTTGAGGATAAGTATAGAATAATATCCTAATGTTTTGTAAGGAAGATCTTATGAATTTTTTCCTTGTAATACATCCCTATCTATATATTACAAGAGGATGTCAAACCTGCATAGAGGTCCCTAAGGGTAATAACTCTAAAAAGGGAGCATTGGGATAGATCGAATCATCACCTGGTTTGAGAATATGGGATTTGTTACTCGCCTGTTTTGATACTCTCAAGGGATATGATTAGGATAATTAAGATTTAATATAAAAAACCATTATGAAGGATTTAAAAACAAAGATATCCAGAATAAAACCAAGTTTAGGATTCTTAGATTAACAAAATAAAAAAATAATTTATTATAATTGTTACAACATATTTAGAATTATTTTTTTTGATCTAAAATTCATAATTTTATGAGTTAATCTAGTATATATCATTGTTTATAAATATTACATGGAAGGAAGAATGTTATCAATAATGGTGGCGACTGTAGAGATTGCGTTGTGGAGGAAGCAAATAAAGTTCACATTGGAACTGATAAAATTATGGCTATATTTTTTATGTTTAATTAGGTAATGTTAAATAACCATTCTCAGAAGGAGAATACTATTCCAAAATGATATTATCCTATATTGGATCACTTTATACAATAGAATCCCCCATCATTTTGTAGGAATGATAATCAAGTGGTATAATATAAATGTATTATGTATCTGGAAAAGATATTTATTGAATTAGGATGTGGTTAAAATGAAAATGATATAATTTTAGGTTATTTTTAAAAAAATAGATGTTTATCAGTAGTGTTAATTTATCTAGAATAATAGAATGTAAGAGGAAATAGAACCCATGGATTGAAATGTATTATGGAGACATCCATTGAAAAAATATTTCCTTAATGTGAAAAAATGACATGAAGATAAATTTACATATATTAAAGTGAAAAGATGTAGTAATTAATGTGGATTATAAATATACATTTAAAATGTTAGATAGGAATGCTATAGATTACATACATATAATAGAGATTAGTATTTATCATTTCTTTGAAGGGATTATGTCAGGACTACCTAGGGCACTAGTCTCTCAAAACAATTATTTATATAATTAAATATTTTTATGTGGTATAAATATAGATAATAGATTCTCAAATTCATATTTATTCAAAAGGAATAAAGAGAATAAGATGATTATAAAGAAAAAATGGATAAAGGGATAAAGGGGGGAGGATTTTCCCACATGTCAGAATTGTGGAAAGAATCACCATGGTACTTACTTGAATGGAATGTGATTTTTCTATAAGTATGGAGAGAAATTCCACCATGATCATTAATGTAAGGGAATGAAATATGTTTAAATTTTTCAATGCTTAAACTACAAGGATATAGGGGAAATGAAAATGAATTCTCAAGTGTCAAATTAATATACATCAGATGATGATAAGGGATCGTGGTTATAATTATGATATAGATACATACAAAGATGAATGATTAATTTTCATGTGTATTTGTATCCTTGGAATTTGATTTTCACGTATTTTATTAATGATAATCTGGTTATAATAATTATTAAATTCATATGGATTGTATTGTAGTACAAATTCATAAAGGGTTTGAAATCATGCATTGAATGATACTAAGAAAAGTTATTTAGTAGGTAGATTAAATTCTTGTAAAACATGTGATTTTATAAAATATATACCTTAATATTTTCTTAGTGTAAAGATAATGATATTGGGGTAAAAAATTATTGATATGGATAAAGTATATCGGATAGTGCTAACTATCATGGAACTGATTAATGATTTTTTACAAAGTGGTTTATACTATAATTAATGGAGTTAAAAAAAATTGATATTAATAATATGTGATTTATTTAATAAATATAGAATAAATCATGTTTTAAACAAGGTTTATGGTAATTCAGATTATTAATAATCTTCAATACAATACATGATGAAGGTATTCACATGTTTATTATATTTTGATTAAGATATACTTCATATTATTTAGGCGATTAATGATAGGTTCATTTTCAAAATTTAGTGACCATATTACTAATGGTTTGGATTGTAATATTTTGGAAGGTTATTATGTTTAACCATTTATGAAATGGAATAAGTTGAACATTGGATGATGTTTTATAGATTAATGTATTAATTCAACATATAAATATTTATGTATATCAAACAACTTGTAATAAAAAATTTATGATAATAATAACTAGAGATATAAGGAATGAATTATAATTTTATTATGGATCTTATGATACATTAAAATTAAAATTTAGTGATTCATGCATAAAATAAAAATTTATCTTCTATATTCATTTCTTGGAGTAAGTGATGGAATGGAAATTGATCGAAGCACCTGCAAAAGATAAAATTGGAATTTGGAATAAAAATATATCAAGTAAGTATATTTTTTTATATTATTAGAGTGTGAAATAATTCCTCTAATAAAAGGATATTTAAAGAAACATGGTTTCTTATTATCATCATTTTTGTGATATCATGGCCTTTTAAAACCTTCAATTTATGGATTGGTTGTTGTTAATTTCCTCCTAACCACGTTCTCTATTACTCTACATCAGTATTTTAGTATTATATTTCTCTTCTATATCTATGTTCTCTATAATGTACCAAGACTTTTAAAAAAATATTACATGGTTTTAATCATAATTATCCTTTAATTACAAACCATGGATCATAATGTCTACTGTCTTTTGAAAATTGGATACATAATTAGAAATCATGAAACCAAAATAAAAACATCTTTTATTAAATTTTCATAATGAGATTATAATACCCATCGAGACCTTAAATTTCATATTATTCCCTATGGAATACATAAACAAATGGATGATCTAAAAATATGAGTAAGTGGATAAACATAAGAATAAAACATAGCACATGGGTTAGAAGATGTAACATAATTGCATAAAAAGGAATGGAACATGAATAAACATATAAAATAATATCATATAGAACCTGGTATCATTTTATAATGGAAATATATTAATGTTTCAATAACATAAAAAATTAAATAACCATCGTTCAAGGCTCATTGCACAAGGAGAGGCATGAGTCAAGGCTATCCACCAAGACCATTGCACATGGAGCACGAGTCAAGGCTAACCACCAAGATTGTTGCACATGACGTCTCATGAGACTAAACATTACCCAATTCATTGGAGCACTATCTATCTGCACCTATAATAATATTATCATGAATATTTTTTCCACATAAATAATCATACATAATGAATCAAACATAAACATAAGGGTTGTCCATGGAAATAATTCAGTATACTAATAATGTCAAATGGCATAAAAATTTGAATATCATAATGGTGTCAACGAAAGAATGGATTTAATTCATACATGGAAATTAATAATGAAAAATAGGCATATATCATGATAAGTGATTTTAAACTGAATTGAAAACATGTAAAAAGAGTGTTTAAGAAACTTTAGGAATAAACATTTTTAGTGTATATTAAGGAAATATTTTCAAGATTTTTTAAAATGGAAATGGAATAATTTAATGTATAAAACCATAAATGAAGAAAGATAAATTATCATGTTAAAATAAGTTAATTTAGAAATTTTTTGGCTCAATACATATTATGGAGGGAACTTGGAAACGGGCATGAAATCAGGAATTTCTCATTAATCAGGCATGCTTATCAGAAATATTTGAGAAGGGAACCTTATAAAACATGTATTTCCCCATAAATGAAAGATAAATAGGGATAAGAACTTATGTTTGGAACATAAAATATAATTTAAGATGATTAAATAAGAAAAATTAAGAATTTCATTAGGATAAGGAGAGAGAAATCATGACCCTAATGAAAAAATTGATGTTCAAAAAGAATCCCATAACCTATGTCTAAAAGTGTTCTGAATGTGATCTTAATGTCCTGGAAAATCAGATTAAATACATTCATTAATTAATTAATAACATTTTTATATGTATTTTATTTATTATAATTTAATATATTTCATTTATAGCCTTTTTGACGAGATATAAGATACAATTTCATCATTTGAGAGTGTCAATTTCCTTGGTTTTCATGATCTGTTCATTGGTATACATTTATGAAAGATCATGAAGAATTGGAATAGTAATCCAAAATTGAAATTATACATTATTAATTAAATTTGATAATATAAATTGTTATATAATTCATTTTTTATGTGTTTTGAGGATGAATCATTAGATAAAATGTTAATGATAATCGTTTAGATTAATTTGGTAGTTTCTTAATCATCCATAACTTGTTTTATTCTATTATTTAATATTATGTATGTATACTGCTTCCATAATATTAAAAATTCTATATTACATATATTATAACCTGTTTTTAACCATGTAAATGGTTTTATGACCATCCATTATGGCGGTAAAGGAAATTTAAAACACATTGTCCTTGAATGTGATAAATTAACACATCACGGATGATGTTTTTATATTTAGAACAAAAAGGATAGGAGAAATAAATGATGATTAATTATTAAATCATCAAAATAAACTTTTATTATATGTGATATATTAGATTTACCATGCCACTTAGATAAGGGGGTGTATAGAGAGAATATGAATAGAAAATAAATCAGAATGAACTTAAACAAAAAGAAAAGTGGTTTTCACCTCTTGAATTATTCTCCTTGAGAACCTCCTTAAGGCACTTGACTCTGCTATTTTATTGATAAAAAGGCTCTTGGATGTGATGGAGAGACTTGGGAAGAGTATTGGTCAGAAATTGGACAATCTATAATGCTTAATATAACTAACGAGAAGAGGTGGTGAGGGGTGGAATTTATAGTGGAGGAGATAGGTGTTTTTTTGATTAAATTAATTAATAGTTTATTATTTTGGATCAAGAAAAGTAATAGTGATGATTCAATGAATAAATATAGTAACTACAGAATTTTATTTCATGATAATGGTGATTAAATAATCCTTACATCAACAATGACTCAAAAATCAAATTATTTAGCTCATACCATAAATTATATTGTTTCACTATTCAATCAAAATTCAATTGTTTTAGAAAAAACCCAAAAAATACACTCCTACCATTTTTTGAAATGAATAATTCAAATATGGACTCTATTTAATAAAAATAATTTTCTAAATATGTGAAATTTTATATTTTATAACACTTGGAAAATTTAATTAATGTCTCATAAAATTATGTTACAATCATAAGAAAAAAAATTATGAATCTATTTTTGAAAATACATTTTATTTTAAATAATTATATTTATTATAAAATTTTAAATTAACATATATTTTTTATAACAATAGCATCACTTAATGTATCATTTTCAAAACATTTATTTACTTATACTATGATATAATTATATCATAATTTCATTTATAAGATAGAAACAATATATTTATAATTTAGTAATTGAGTTTACTATTACATTATCTAGTTCACTATTTATAATGGTTATATTACTATTCCAAAATTCAAGCTATTATTCCATTCCTATAGGTTTTATAATTTCTGAGAATCCTCTTATCTCATTAATTCTTAATTTATAATGTTATTTTGTGTTCCTTATGTAATTTTATGTGATTTACAGGATATGGAATTATTATAAGAATGGAATTTACATTGATAAAATTTAGGGTCATTATATTCTTCCCCCCTTATGAAATTTCCCCCTCAAAATTTCATTTTAAAAACTATAGGGAACGTGGTTGAGGGTACTTATCTTTAATCAATTCCTCTAGTTCCCATGTTTCCCATTCATACTTATGGTTCTACCATACTATTTTGACTAGGATAGTGGACTTGTTGTGTATAATTTTATCTCTACAATCCAAGATCTTTACTGATTAATCCTCGTAAGAGAGGTCATTATCCAACTTTACCACCTCTGAATTTATTACATGTATGTGATCTGGTATATACTTCCTCAAGAGGGACACAAGGAATACATTGTGTACTTGATACATGGTTGGTGGAAGTTATAGTGGATAGGACATAGATCCAATACAAACAAGAACCTTAAAGGGGATGATGTACCTATTAATTTTCTTTCCCTTCCTCCTAAATATCATGGTTTTATTCCATGGAGATATGCGAAGGAATACCATGTATCTACCTTTAAACTCTAGGTATTGTCAATGATTATCTGCATACCTCTTCTATCAACTTTGGGATGACTGAATATGATACTGAATGGTTTTCATTTTTTCTACCATTTCATGGTCCATTTATTGTCCTATAATCTTACATTCACCAAATTCATCACAGTATACCAGTGTTCTGTATATTTTCAAATAAAGGGATTTATATGGAGCCATTTTAATGCTCGTGTGGAAACTATTGTTGTAGGAGAACTCAACCAAAGGTATATATTGATCCCATCATACCTTGAAATCCATAGAAAATTCTCTCAACATGTCTTCTAGTATTTGAATAGTCTACTCATATTGGCCGTTAGTTGGGGGATGATAAGTCATACTAAAGTTCATCTTAGTACTGAAATCATGTTTGAGACTTTTTCTGAACATTGGAGAAAATATTGTAAATCGATCAGATATAATCAATTTCAGTACTCCAGGAAGTCTCACCAATTATTTGATTTATACCCATGAAATTTGATCCAGTGATAATTCCTCTTGAATTGTGATAAAGTGAGCTATATTTAGAAGAATATCCAAAAAACCCGTAGATAATTATTCCCTCTCTATGTATTTGTAAGTAGAGTGAAATAGTTTATAGTAATTTTATCCCACATCCCTATTTGTATGGATAATGGTTTCATCAAATATTTATAATTTTTCCATTAATCAGTAACTTGCTGACAAACCAGTCACATTGATGTATATTCAATGATATTCTTTTTATAGTGTCCCACCAAGAGTTCTCTCAAAGATCTTGATATATATTTGTGCTCCCTGGATGAGTATAGATGGTCGAGCTATGTGCATCATTGACCCAAATGGCCTGAAGGCCTTCATTTTTATTGTTTTTTTATAACCCCCCTTTCAAGGGATGAGTGGGAACCCTTACAAGGACCTTAGGCATAGGGATTACATGGCTCGTATGCTTAAGATATTACATAACCCAAAGGTCTTAGGGAATTCAACCAAACTACAGCTATAAGGAATACCCCTCCCCAGCATATGCATCGTGATGGTAGCTCTCCACCTTTTCATAGCCATCTGGCTAGGATTCATGTGCAAGCACAGGCTCATCCCGATGGTCTATCCATACCCTCTCATTATTCCAATTCCATTTGGTTCTCCTATAGTGAGTACACTTGCTCTGAATCCTCCTCTAGGGATACTCCTTTTTTGTAGAGTCTGTCTGGGGAAACTGCACTGATCATGTGGCCCGAAGGCCTTAAGGTGTCCCGAAGGCCTTAAAGGTGGCCCAAAAGCCTTACTGACCTGAAGTTCAGGGTGTCCTGAAGGACTTAAGGACTCCAAGCCCAAACCGATAGCCCACGGTGAATAGTTTTGGCTTCTACAGTGCCGAACAGTAGCTGCTATATTAACTGATACAGTACCTACTACAGTCCCTCCTACAGTACCCACATAGTACTGCTATAGTGCCTACTACAGTACTCGCATAGTACTTCTATAGTATCTACTACAGTACCTACTACAGTGCCTACTACATTGTATCTATAGTGCTACTACAGTAACATGAAAATATGCCTCTACTTGGTTTTGAACCTGGGTCTCGTGGATGCACTTAAGAAGTCCTCACCAACTGGGAAGAGGCTCATGTTCCTATGTGCATCATTCATAAGATCATTTTATATCTCTAGATTGGATGGTACACATAATTGTGACCTAAATCTCATGACTCCAACCTCATCCATTTGGAAATATAAGGGCTTCCCATTTCTAATAGAATCCTCCTTTTTCTGAGTTTCCTTATCATTTCATTAAGAATATATTATTTTCTCCAGGAAAAATGCTTGTGAAATCATTTGAGAAAGTATTGACTATGCCCCTTCCCAAATGATTCTCATGTACATCCTTTCCAGGTCTAAGAATATTGGATCCTTCTCAATTCTCATCATTGATAAAAATGCAGAATCCATTCAACTTAGAGCATCAGGGACCTTATTTTCATTCATATGATGGTAGTATAGGAATCAGTTGTAATATTTTATGATATATAACCATATTTTCTAGAATATATTAAAATCCTTATATGTGAATTTATATTTTTGGCTCTTATGATGAGTATATATCTCACAATTCTCCCCATAGAGATAATTTCACCATATTTTAAACACTAAGATCACAGTCGACAACTCCAGATCATGTGTGGGATAGTTTTTCTCATGAATTTTTAACTTCCTCAAGGTTTACGATATCACATTATCATTTTTCATTAGTACACATCCTAATCAATTCTTTGAAGCATCATTGTACACCACAAAGAGTTCCCCACTATTCAAGAGTTTTATTACTAGTGCAGTGATAAGCCTCTTCTTTATCTCTAAAATGAAATCATCACATTAACTAATCTAGAAAAACATCACTCCCATCAGATTCATCTTGGTTAATGAGTTTTAAAATCATGAGTTCAATGAAAATTTTCAATAATACACAAATAGACTATTAAAACTACAGATCTCTATTACAGATGTTGGCTTGGGACACTCTTCAATTTCTATTGTCTTGGAAGGGTCCACAAATATTCCTTTTCTAATGATTACATGCCAGAGGAATGATTCTTCCTCCTTCTATAACTCATATTAACTATACTTTTCATATAGTTTCTCCCTTCGCAAAGTCTTCACAATAATATTCAAATTCTCCTCATGTTCTTCCTTGCTCAAGGATTATATCAAAATATTATCAATAAATACTACCATAAATTTTCAAGGTAATTTATAATGACACTATTCATTAAATACACAAATATTGATAGATCATTAGTGAGTCTGAAAAGCATCATTATGAACTCATAGTGCTCATACATCATTTGAAAGGCCATCTTGGAAATATCTACCTTCCCCACCTTTAATTGGTGATATCTTGGCCTAAGGCCCACCTTATATAAATACCTGACCCCACGTAGTTGATTAAAGAAGTCATATATTTGAGGCAGGGGATACATTTTCTTTACCATGATTTTTAAGCTCATGATAATCAATGCATAGGTGAATTGATCCAGCCTTATTCGTGAAAAATAGTATTGGAACACCCAACAGTGAATCACTTGGGCATATAAAACCATTTTCCAAATTCTTCTATTACTACATATTTATGTCTTACAACTGAATTATTTCCATTCTATAAGGTGTCTTTCATATTGGAAATGATCCTGGTATAAGTACAATTGAGAACTCAACTTCTCAATCAGGAGGAAGACCAAGGAACTATTTTGGGAACACATAAGTGTACTCCCTCACAATGGGAATGGATTCAATCATGATCCTATCCTTTTTTATCATTCATTTGATCTAGACATTATTTCTCAAAAGGAAATAATATCCACAATTGAGACAATGATTCTGATAGAGAATCATCATCATCCTTACGCTTGTATAGAATTGGAGGATACCTTGGGATGTGAAGATTGATATTTCTTTATTGATAGATGAGTTGTATTTATATAAAGATAACCAATCCATTCCCAATATATCATAAAAATTCACCAAAATAAATAAGACATGATTTTATTGGAGGGTTACTCCACAAACATTAACTAGGGAGGTGTTATAAAATTTTCATGTAATAATTTCCCCATTTTCTATTCTCACATATAACTCAACCACCATATCTTGAGGTGGTGCTTGAATAGTTCTACAAAAATTTGAAGATATGAAAGAATGAATAAAACCAAAATCAAAGAGTAATTTTGATATTTTTTAATGAATAACTAGCATACAAATTGCCACATCATTTTTGGGGTCCACCTCAGAAGTAGGGATATCAAATCATCTTCCTTGTTGCCTTGGGGGTTTTTATTGTTGAAAGCCTCCTACAGCCCTTGGATTAGGAAGATGGTTCACATAATTCCCATGTTCCATGTAGTTGAAACACATCACTATAGGATGAGTGTTGATCTGTAACTTCCTTTATTCTTCTATATTAGTGTGATTTTCCAAATCCCTTCATCACATATTATCCTGATTCCACATTCTTCCACATTTGAGTCATTTTCTAGTTCCCTTTAGATATTTCCCATGATGCTTTTTTCCATAATTTTGACTTGTGGTATTTTTTGTTTTCATTCCATCATGGGTTTTATAAGTTGATCCACCCATATTAAACTCTATTTTTCTCTTTTTATCTCTACCATGTGAGACCACTAATAGTCTCTGATCTCTATTACAACCATAAGGACACAATGAACAATCTCCTCCTAGTTACTGAATTCTTGAATCACCAATTTTTTTCATAGAATTAACATTAGTACATTAATGAAGTCAACTACCATGTTTTAGGTGTTCATGAAATATTCAAATTCATATCATTCAGGCCTTGTGATTCTTTCCTTGTACACCTAAATAGACTCATCTTACTTTCTTCAGTCTAAGGAACTTCCATTCTATCATGAGATGGAGGTTTTTGGGAAAATATTTATTTAAAAATATTTTCTATAATTATTCCCAATCCATTGATTTCAGTTTCATATTTGGACATAATGTTCTTGATCAGTTTCCACCACTGATTAGCTTCCCCATAAAAATGATATATTTATAGAACAACTTTCACTTCTTATGAGAACTGGACGACATAAAATATCTTCTTTATGGAGTTAATCCATTGATTTTCAATGAGGGGTTTAGAAGATCCACTAATCATGTGAGGCTTCTATCGCATAAAAGATTCAACATAAACTTCCACATTATTAGGAGAACAAGTGTGTTCCACATGATTCTTGTTATTATTCATAACATGATCCAATTGAGCAAGTACTAACATGATGTTCTGATCACCCATTCCCAACATATTTTCATATCATTAGGGAAATCATCACATTTCCAATCACATTGATTGTTGGCATGATATATTCTATTTATATCCATTAATAATGAAAAAGAAAGTGCAATTAGAGGGTCTTGAATACTTATATAATATTCTTATAAAAATAAAACATTGAACATATAAGGATAAACTTGTCAATGAAATTTATATCCAAACATGTGAAACCCTGTGTTTTAATCTTGGTTATTCATGTTGATAGAATTATCCCTTGGGTTCTTTCAAAAGTGCTCTAGTACTAATCTCCAAAAAATAACTACACCATGATCTGATACCAACCATAATGGATTTATAATTTTACACATATTATTACATTATTTTAAGCATAATTATCTTTCTAATATAAACCTAGGATCGTAAAGTCTAGTGTCTTTGGATAATTAGATACATAATTTGAAATAATGAAAAAAAAATATATTTTACTTAATCTTAATAATGAGATCCTAAAACACTTTGAGACCTTACATTTGAATCAGATAACCGATTAAATACATGAATAAAAGGAAGAGCTAAAAATTCCTATAATGTAACAAACATAATAACAAAGCATAGCTCATGGGTTAGAAGGAAGAACATGATTATATAAAAACGCATGGAACATGAATAAGAAGATATAATAATAACATATAGAGCATGAGATAATGTAATAATACAATCATAGTAATGTGTATGAAAAATAAAACATGACATAATAATGAGTCGAGGATCATTTCACATGGAGGATCATGAGTCAAATCTAACCACTAAGACCACTTTATATGGAGAATGAGTCAAGGCTACCCATTAAGACCGTTGTACATGAAATCTCATGAGACTATAAATTTCCCAATGAATTGGAGGTATATCTGGGTTCACCCATCATAATATGATCAAGAACATGTGGTCCAAAAAAATAATAATACATAATGAATCAAACATAAACATAAGGGTTTCCTATGGAAATAATTGGGTATCATAATCATGTCAAAATGCATAAAAAATATCATAATGGTTTCCAAGAAATACTGGATTTAAATCATACATAGATATAAATAATGGTAAATAGTAATATATAATGATATGTTATGTCAAACGGAAGTGAAAAAAATGTAAAAAGTGTGTTTAAGAACCTTTAAAAATAAACTATTTTAGTGTTGTTTAAGGGAAAATTTTCAAGATTATGTAAAATGGAAAATGAATCATTTATTTTATAAAACCAAGATTTTTTTTCATGTTTAAATAATTTATTTAATAAAAAAATGGTGTCTTAAAATTTATTATGGGGTGCTATTGAAAATTGGTAATAAATCAGGAAGTTCCCTTTAATCGAGCTTTCTTATTGGGAGGATTTGATAAGGGAACCTAATAAAAAATGAATTTCTCCATCAAATAAAGATGAAAAAGGATTTAAACATATGTTTTTAAAATAAAAACAATATTTAGGAGGATTAAATAGGAATAATTTATAATTAAATTGGGATAAATAGAGAGAAAGAGTAACATGAAGGAAAAATGGAGGATGAGAAAGAATCCTTTACCATCTGTTCGAATGTGTTCTGCACTTGATCTTAATGTCCTAGAGCATCATATTAAATTAATTAAATATTTAATTCCTAACCTTTTCTATATTTATTTTATTTATTTTAATTTCATTATGTTCATTTATGGCCTTTTTTATTAGTTATAATATAAAAATTTCATCATTCGACGGTGTTTATTTCCTTTTTTTCATGATTAGTTCATTTGAATACGTGTATAAAAGATCATATAGAATGGGAATAGTTGTCAAGAATTTAAATTATATGTTATTATTAAAATTATAAAATAAAAAATTATTATATAATTTATTTGGTTATATGGGGTGAGGATGAATCGTTAGATAAACGTTAATGATAATCATTTAGATTAATTTGGCGGTTTCTCAGTCATCAAGAACTAGTTTTGTTCTATTATTTATTATTATGTATATATACTGTTTCTAGAACATTAAAAATTATCTAATACATATATTATAATATGGTTTAACTGTAGAAATTTTTTTATGACTATATTTGAATGCAGTAAGGGAAATTGAAAACATGTCGCCCTTAAATGCGATAAATTAACAGATCACATATGATCTTTTCATTTTTAGAAAAAAAGGGTGCGTAAATAAATGATGATGGATTATTACAATAACATAATAACATTACAGTATAT
Source organism: Viscum album (assembly GCA_963277665.1). Taxonomy (NCBI): domain Eukaryota; kingdom Viridiplantae; phylum Streptophyta; class Magnoliopsida; order Santalales; family Viscaceae; genus Viscum; species Viscum album. The sequence continues at coordinate 1,100,553,444 of OY728139.1, forward strand.
GTGAAATAATGGAGATACCATGCCACTTGTAAAAGTGGTGGTAAGTGTAGAATAATAAAAGAAAAGAAATCAGAAAGAAATTAAAAGAAAACGAAGGAGTTTTTTACCTCTTGAACTCTTCTCCTTGAGAACCACCTTGAGGAACTTACATATGGTATTTTTTTGAGACCAAAGGATCATGGACGTGGGGGAGAAACATTATAATAGTATTTTTTATAAATTTTTCAAGATTCATGTCTTTAGAGGTGTGCGGAGAAGAGGTGGTGAGGGGTGGTATCTATAGTGGAAGAGAGGGGTTTTTTGATTAATTTAGTCATTAGTTTATTATTTTAAACCAACATAAGAAATAGTGATGATTCCAAAACTAAATAAAGTAAATAGAGCTTGTGAGTTTGATATAATTGTTCTTATATCATCCTTACATCAAAAATGACTCAAAAATTCCTCGATTTATCTTATACTGTAAACTATCATATTTCAGTATTCAACAAAAATTCAACTTTTTTAGAAAAATCCCAAAGATTCACTCTTACCATTTTTTGACATATAGAATTCAAAAATGAAATATTTTTTATTAAAATAATTTTATAAATATGAGAAATTTAATTTTTAAATAAAATCATCATAGATTATAAAAATTCAAATTTTAAAATTATAACAGATTTGATAACACTTTAAAAAATTAATTAAGTTATCATAAAATTATGTTATAATCATAAGACGGAAAAATATTAATTTATGAATATATTTTATGAAAATAAATTTTCTTTTAAATCATTATATTTATTATAATATTCTAAATAAACATTAATGTTTTATAAAAATACCCATACCTAATTTATCATTTTAAATATATTTATATACTTATACTATGATATAATTATATCATATTTTCATTTATAAGATGGATAAATTTATTAATACATTCATATGTGAGGATGATATTATATTACTTGGCTTACAATTCTTAAGGGTCATTTAACTATTCCAAAGGTCAATTTACTATTCCATTGTTATAGGTTCTTTAATTTCAAAAAAAACCTCTTATTTCATTCATTCTCCATTTTAAAAATCTAGTATATGTTATTCCATATAACCCTTACACTACTATAAATACAGGTTTTCCCAACGGTTCTGAACCATTGGGAAAGGCTGCAGAACAGTTGGTATATGTTATACCAACGGTTCTCTAAACAGTAGGGAAGTAATCCGTTGGGAAGCTTTTCCCAATAGTTTACAGTGAACCGTTAGGATAGGTTGGAAAAAAAATTAACATATCCCAAAGGTTGTGCCAAACTATTGGGATAGTGTTTCCCAACAGTTTGGCTTGAACCGTTGCGAAAACCAAGGAGAGGGATTTTTTCCCAAGGGTTTCTAAACCATTGGGAAAGAAGTTTTACCAACAGATCATAGAACCGTTGGTAAAAAAATACTCAAAGAGGCTATTCCAGTGGTTTGAAACCATTGCCATAGCCTATGCTGTGAAAATTGCACAACAGCCTGCAATTTGCACAACAGCTCTCATTTTGTGCAATTTTCACAGCAGAATTCCCTCCCATTTTCAATCATTTTCAATTATTGTACCTGAAATAAACTAACAAATACATATACAATTATTTTACCTGCAATAACCAACTAACACATACATATAGAGAACAAATTCATACACATTTAACATATAATACATCCTGGAACTATACACATCCATAATTAAATCAGAATTCATAACGTAATTATAAACATACATAATTCATTTAGAATTCAATTTAAAATTAAGATGACAATTATATGTGGAATCCGTAATTCAATTCATAATTTCATCGGTTTTTCGTATACCATATATTTTTACTAGAAATGATGTCCATTTTAAACAAAATACATACACTTAGAGTGATACCGGCCACACTGTGGCTCAGATTGAGGTGAGGTTAACTCGTTCACGTCAAAAATGACCCATGGATCATTTTCCTAAAGTATCAACATATTCCTAAAGCATTTGGTCAGTTTTCCGTATGTCAGTTGTTATTTTCACTTAAAATGAAGTGATTTTTAAATAAAAGAGAGAAAATTTGAATGGTGCTGGGCACACCGCGCCTTGGATTGAGGTGGGGTTGACTCGTACACATCAAAAATGACCCATTGATCATTGTTCTAAAATATCAACACAATCAGAATATATTTGGTCAGTTTTCCATATGTACTTAAAATGTTGTCCATTTTAAACATAGGAGTGACATTTTGGGTGGTCATGGCCACACCGCGACTTGGATTTAGGCGTGGTTGACTCATACATGTAATATATCACCCATGGATCATTGTCCTAAAATTTTAACAGATTACGAATGCGTTTGGTCATTTTTCCATATGCTAGTTGTTCTTTTCACTTATAATCTTGTCCATTTTAAAAAAAAAAATAGGCACAATTAGAGTGGTACCGGCCACACCACATCTCAGATTTAGACGGAGTTGACTTTTACATGTCTCAAATGACCCATGGATCATTTTCCTAAAGTATTAACACAATCTGAATGCGTTTGGTCAGTTTTCCGTATGCTAGTTGATGTTTTTCACTTAAAATGATGTCCTTTTGAAACAAAAGACAGACACTTTGAGTGGTTCTGGCCACACCGCGTCTCAGATTGAGGTAGGGTTTATTCGTACACGTCACATATGACCCATGGATCATTGTGGTAAAGTATCACCACAATCAGAATCTGTTTGGTCAGTTTTCCATATATACTAAAAATGTTGTCCATTTTAAACAAAGGAGAGCCACTTAGAGTGATCCCGGCCACATTGTGCCTCCAATTAAAGAAGGGTTGACTCTTACACATCACATATGACCCATGGATCAGTTTCCTAAAGCATCAACACATTTCAAATGTGTTTGGTCAGTTTTTTGTATGTTAGTTGTTGTTTTCACTTAAAATGATGTCCATTTTAAACAAAAGAGACACAATTTGAATGGTGTCAGCCACACCATGCTTCGGATTGAGGCGATATTGACTCATACACGTCACATATGACCCATGGATCGTTTTTCTAATGTATTTACATAATCAGAATCCGTTTGGTCGGTTTTCTGTATGCTAGTTGGTGTTTTCACTTAAAATGAAGTCCATTTTAAACAAAAGAGAGACACTTTGAGTGGTGTCGTCCACACCACACATTGGATTGAGGTGAAGTTGACTCATACACGTCACATATGACCCATGGATCGTTCTCCTAAATTTTCAATGGAAAATGAATGCGTTTGGTCGGTTTTCCGTATGTACTAAAAATGTTGTCCATTTAAAACAAAATAGATACACTTAGAGTGGTCCTGGCCACACTGTGACTTGGATTGAGGAGAGGTTGACTCGTACACATAACATAAGACCCATGGATCATTGTCCTAAAATTTCAATAGATTCTGAATGCGTTTGGTCGGTTTTTCATATGCCAGTTGTTCTTTTCACTTATAATCTTGTCCATTTTAAACAAAAGAGACACAGTTAGAGTGGTACCGGACACACCGCATCTCGGGTTTAGATAGGGTTGAGTCGTACACGTCTCAAATGACCCATGGATCATTGTCCTAAAGTATCAACACAATCTTAATGTGTTTGGTCAGTTTTTCATATGCCAGTTGATGTTTTCACTTAAAATGTTGTCCATTTTAAACAAAAGAGAGACACTTAGAGTGGTTCCGGCCACACCACACCTCGGATTGAGGCAGGGTTGACTCATACACATCACATATGACCTGTGGATCATTTTCCTAAAGCATCAAAACATTTCGAATGTTTTTGGTCAGTTTTTCGTAAGTCACTTGTTGTTTTCACTTAAAATGAAGTCCATTTTAAACAAAAGAGATACACTTTGAGTGGTGTCGGCCACACTACACCTCAGATTGAGGCGGGGTTTACTCATACACATCACATATGACCCATGGATCGTTTTTCTAAAGTATCGACACAATCAGAATCTGTTTGGTCAGTTTTTTGTATGCTAGTTGTTGTTTTCACTTAAAATGAAGTCCATTTTAATCAAAAGAGAGACACTTTGAGTGGTGTCGGCCACACCATGCCTCATATTGAGGTGAGGTTGACTCATACATGTCAAATATTACCCATGGATCGTTCTCCTAAAGTTTCAATGGAAACTGAATGTGTTTGGTCAGTTTTCCATATGTACTTAAAATGTTGTCCATTTTAAACAAAAGAGAGACACTTAGAGTGGTCCCGGCCACACCGTGACTTGGATTGAGGCACGGTTGGCTCTTACACATAACATATGACCCATGGATAGTTGTCCTAAAATTTTAACAAATTTCGAATGCGTTTGGTCAGTTTTTTGTATGCCAGTTGTTCTTTTCACTTATAATCTTGTCCATTTTAAACAAAAGAGACATAGTTAGAGTGGTACCGGCCACAACATGTCTTGAATTTAGATTAGGTTAACTCATACACGTCTCAAATGACCCATGGATCATTGTCCTAAAGTATCAACACAATCCGAATGTGTTTGGTCAGTTTTATGTATGCCAGTTGATGTTTTTCACTTAAACTGATGTACTTTTGAAACAAAAGACAGAAACTTTGAGTGTTACTGGCCACACCATATCTCAGATTGAGGAGGGGTTGATTTGTACATGTCACATATGACCCATGGATCGTTGTGCTAAAGTATCAACACAATAAGAATCCATTTGTTCAGTTTTCCATATGTACTTAAAATGTTGTCCATTTTAAACAAAAGAGAGACACTTAGAGTGGTGTCAGCCACACCATACCTCGGATTGAGGCGAGGTTGACTTTTACACATCACATATGACCAATGGATTGTTTTTCTAAAGCATCAGCACATTTTGAATGCGTTTGGTCAGTCTTTTGTATGTCACTTGTTGTTTTCACTTAAAATGAAGTCCATTTTAAACAAAAGAGAGACACTTTAAGTGGTGTCGGCCACACCGTGCCTTGTATTGAGGCGGGGTTAACTCGTACACGTCACATATGACCCATGGATCGTTGTGCTAAAGTATCGACACAATCAGAATCCGTTTGGTCAGTTTTCTATATGCTAGTTGTTGTTTTCACTTAAAATGAAGTCCATTTTAAACAAAATAGAGACACTTTGAGTGGTGTCAATGACACCGCACCTCTGATTAAGGTTAGGTTAACTCGTACACGTCACATATGACCCATGTATTGTTATCCTAAAGTTTCAATAGAAACCGAATGCGTTTGGTTGGCTTTCTATATGTACTTAAAATGTTGTCCATTTTAAACAAAAGAGAGACACTTTGAGTGGTCCCAGCCACAGCGCAACTTGGATTGAGGCACGGTTGACTCTTAAACATAACATATGACCCATGGATCGTTGTCCTAAAATTTCAACAGATTCCAAATGCATTTGGTCAGTTTTTCGTATGCCAGTTGTTCTTTTCACTTATAATCTTGTCCATTTTAAACAAAAGAGACACAGTTAGAGTGGTACCGGCCACACCGTGTCTCAGATTTAGATGGGGTTGACTCATAAACATCTCAAATGACCCATGGATCATTTTATTAAAGTATCAACAAAATCCAAATATGTTTGGTCGGTTTTTCGTATGCCAGTTGATTTTTTTCACTTAAAATGATGTCCTTTTGAAACAAAAGACATACACTTTGAGTGCTGTCGACCACACCACATCTCAAATTGATGCGGGGTTGATTTGTATACATCACATATGACTCATGTATTGTTGTGCTAAAGTATCAACATAATCAGAATCCGTTTTGTCATTTTTCCATATATACATAAAATGTAGTCCATTTTAAACAAAAGAGAGCCACTTTGAGTGGTTCCGGCCACACCGTGCCTCATATTGAGGTAGGGTTGACTCGTACACATCACATATTACCCATGGATCGTTTTCCTAAATCATCAACACATTTCAAATGTGTTTGGTTAATTTTTTGTATGTCAGTTATTATTTTCACTTAAAATGAAGTCCATTTTAAACAAAAGAGAGACACTATGATTGGTGTTGGCCACACCGCGCCTTGGATTGAGCCAGGGTTGACTCTTACATGTCACATATGACCCATGGATTATTGTGCTAAAGTATCGACACAATCAAAATCTGTTTGGTCAGTTTTCTGTATGCTAGTTGTTGTTTTCACTTAAAATGAAGTCCATTTTAAACAAAAGAGAGACACTTTGAGTGGTGTCAGCCACACCGTGCGTCGGATTGAGGCTAGGTTGACTCATACACGTCACATATGACCCATGGATCGTTCTCCTAAAGTTTCAATGGAAACCGAATGTGTTTGGTCAGTTTTCCATATGTACATAAAATGTTGTCCATTTTAAACAAAAGAGAGACACTTAGAGTGGTCCCGGACACACCGCAACTTGGATTGAGGCACGGTTGACTCTTACACATAACATATGACCCATGGATTGTTGTCCTAAAATTTCAACATATTCAGAATGTTTTGGTCGGTTTTTCATATGCCATTTGTTCTTTTCACTTATAATCTTGTCCATTTTAAACAAAAGAGACACAGTTAGAGTGGTACCGGCCACACTGCATCTCGGGTTTAGATGGGGTTGACTCGTACATGTCACAAATAACCCATGGATCATTTTACTAAAGTATCAACACAATCTGAATGCGTTTGGTCGGTTTTCCGTATGCCAGTTGATGTTTTCACTTAAAATGATGTCCTTTTGAAACAAAAGCCAGAAATTTTGAGTGATGTTGGCCACGCCGTGCCTCGTATTGAGGAGTGGTTGACTCTTACACGTCAAATATGACCCATGGATCGTTGTCCTAGTGTTTCAATGGAAACCAAATGCGTTTGGTCGGTTTTCCGTATGTACTTAAAATGTTGTCCATTTTAAACAAAAGAGAGACACTTAGACTAATCCCGGCCACACCGCTACTCGTATTGAGACCGAGTTGGATCATACACATCACATATGACCCATGGATCATTGTGATAAATTATAAACAGATTCCGAATGTGTTTGGTTGGTTTTCCGTATGCCAGTTGTTCTTTTCACTTATAATCCTGTCCATTTTAAACAAAAGAGACATAGTGAGAGTGGTTTGTTAGTTATTTATTCACATTATTCAAATGCACTATTGGACTACAGGTCTTTAAATTAATTTATTTATGAAAATTTTACATTTAAAATGAGAATATCAGAAAATTAATAGAAGATAAAACTTTTAATAAAAATCCTTGTGGAAATATTATGGTAAACATGATTTATGAGAATCCTCATGTTTCTATTAGTGGAATGGTATTTACTTAAAATATTGTGGAAATTCATATAGAATATTTTTATATCATTCTTAATATGGATTAGATTTTAGTTTATCATGCTATGAACCAATTCAGAGCTAACAATGCCATGCCTAATGAATAGATCCCTTTTATAACATACCAAGAATCTATTATATTGATTAGATGTGTAAATGTGATTTACATTGATTATCATGATGAAAATAAATAAAATATATATTATAGATTTTCTAGTAGTAAATGAAATCAAGGAGGGTGGGGGGCTGTCTAGGGGGGTTGTCCGGTGGGTGTCTGGGGGGCTGTCCGAGGACCAAGGAGGAGGGTGGGGGGCTATGTGGGGGGTTGTCCGGGGGTGTTCGGGGGGTTGTCCGAGGTCCAAGGAGGTGGGTGGGGGGCTTTCTGGGGGGCTTTCCGGGGGCTGTCCGGGGGGCTTTCTGGGGGCTGTCTGGGGTCCAAAGAAGATGGTGGGGGGTTGTCCAGGGTCCAGGAAGGAGGGGGGCTATCCAGGGAGTTCCCGAACACACAAACACTAAAAGACAACAACATCCATAAAAACAGACAATATATAAAAATAACTCAACTCCAATAATATACTACAGGTCTAGATAAAACCAAAAACTAGAATAGATTAAACATCAAATCTCAGTAATATTAGTCAAAAATGTAATGGATCAATTTTTCCCACATCACCATCACCATCATCATCATCATCATCACCCTCGTCCTCATCCCCATCATCGTCCTCTCCCTCCTCAGCGCCCTCCTCCTCGCCCTCACCCTCCTCCTCGTCCTCACCCTCCTCCTCGCCCTCACCCTCCTCCTCACCCTCGCCATCCGCCTCGCCCTCCTCCTCTCCCTCCTCTTCCGCATCAGACTCCTTTCCATCATCATCGTCAAGCTGGACATCATCCTGAACACCACTAGAACTACCACCTGGTGCACCATATATAGAACGTATCGACAACATTTATTCATCAAAATCTGGTTTGGCCTCTGCTAGAAGTGTCGGACGTAGAACTTCAATAAATTTCATAAATTCATTGTTTTCCCTAGCAGACTATTCTTCCATCTCTTTGGCCCTTTTCTCAGCCCGTTTTGCCTATTCCCTAACTTTCTACAGCTCGGTGGCACTACAACTTGTACCTGAGGAAGGACAATACCTCATCGGGGCTATCCTAGGTTAGCAGTGTACTCTGCCAGGATGCTCCTCTCGCAACACCTGATGTAAGTGATCAGTTGGCCCAAAATTGTCTGGTTCTTGGGCATCGATTGTCTCTAAAAAAGCCTGTTACAAATATAAATATATTATTGAGTTACAAAAAAGATATTAAAATATAAAATCAACATGTTAAAACTTACAATTTGCTGCTGAGTCACTTCATTGACGGCACTTCCATCCTTTTTTCGTCTACTCAAGCAAAACAGTTTTGCTCGAGGCACACGTCCTTCAATATTCTATATTTGCCTATACAATGACATTGAAAACTAAATTTATATGAAAACTTTAGAAAATGATTAAATAATTGAGGAAACAAAAGAAAATGTAAGTCTTAAGAAAACTTATAAACAATTGTCATACCTGCTTCCTCTCATGATCCGGTATCGTAGTACGTCCTGGGGTGTGGAGCCATTTTTTTGCATCAATATTTTTTTATTTTTTCCAGATGATTCCTAAATAAAATTCAATAATTCAAAGGATAATATTAATGAAAAACATGAAAGTTATTATTTAAATACCTCAAATGTAATTCATACCTTAAATGGGGTACTCGTCCAATGAGTAATCATCTGACGATACTACTCTATAGTACAATCATCCATGAATGGTACCACCTCTAACTCCGTGCCAACTCTAGCACACCATCCAATGTACAACTCATGCTTGTAGGCTCTCCAAAGCTCACCTAAATCATTTAGACATTCTGATCGTGCACCCTCACCATTGGGAAAATTAAATCGAAGCTGACATCAAAATATTAATTCATATAAATAAAAAAAATTATTCATGGAATTAAATACAACATATTTTTTACCCATATCTCTGCCCAAGATCTATCCTTGACCTGATGTGGAAAATTTCTCCATGATAGCGGGCTGATGGGAATGATGTCGGAGTATTTGGAAAGCGCCGCCAAAAAACTCTAACATTGCTGCCCTGTTTTCTCAACCATTTGGTTGTCTTCATTGTAATCCACCATAACCTGTGTGTGGCAGTTCCACACCGAACGCATGCGTGTACGCCCCCTCCCCCGCCTCCTATCATTAGATGTATCTATCATGAAAGAAAAACAAATATTTTATCAAAACATGTTATAATGAAAATAAATATTACTATAAAAATATGTTAGTGTTCTATAAATATACATGTGCCAGTATGATCACTGAGCGTTGCTGGATCCACAGAAACTGATGGAACACTCTGTGGTGGAACAGGAGTCGAAGATGATGGAATATAGAAGCTCGGAGAGAAAAAAGTAGAAGGAAAAGAAGATGGTACAGCTGTATGACCGGATTCTAAATGGGGAGTGGGAATCATCATGGGATGTGAAAATGATGGGCCAGAAGATGCAAAAGGTAGTGAAAACATGGGAGGCCTAAATATCCTGTGTGTCCCTAACGACACACTAGGATTAGAATGTGGGAAGGATGAAATTTCAGTGGGAGGGGTAGGGTCTAGTCAGGTATGCACAGCTGCTTGTCTACCTCTGGTACGAACCCTCCACATACCACCGACCTGAGTACTAGGACCAGTACTAGGCTTCTTGTCAAATAACTATCGACGTATAGGTGGATCCTACAAAAATGTTTACAAAAAAATTAATCACATGACATTATATATTCTTTAAATATATATATTTGAAATAAAGTATTCACTATAGCCACTAATGGTGGAACGCCCATCTCCACCATTCGACGATTGTTCTCCATCATTTTTCCTTCATCTCTCTTCAATTGGCTGCATTTCCTGCTTTTGAAAACAAATATGTAATTAATTAGAAAAAGGAAACTAATGTGTAAACCAAAAAAACTAAATATATGAGGGAATAGGGGGATTAATTGGTAATTTAGCTATCAATTGTTTTATAAGAGCTTGAATGGATTTAATAAATCATACAAGTTGTAATGTTCACCAAGTTAGAAATATTGTTTAACTAGGTTTGAATACAGTTCAATTCCAAATTAGAAAATGCAATTCAAATAAAACTGCAACCAATAAAAATTGAAAATTCACATAACGGCCAAGTCAGCTAAAATATATTTGTGATCAATACTGAATCAATTTGAATATTACCAACATTAACAACCCAACTCAAGGTAAACCAAAAGAATTGAGAACATGGATGAATGATTCTATATATTTTCAACCACAAATTCAGGTTCACAATCAACTCTGACAATTGAGCTATTGGAGTCATCAAAAGAAATAAATGGATTGGTTCCAATGGCACTAGGGACAGTGTCAATTACATCATCACCATCATCAAAAATATTTCTTGGAATTACTTCAACTATGACACCAAATCAGGTCAATGTTGGTCTTTAACATCAAAAACTTGTTTAGCCATTGATTCCAACACATATGGTTCTTCGTTAGTAAGAGTGTGAGTCATATTAATTACTCGAAATCCACAATCATCAATAAATGTTCCCTATCTCATCATCAAATCAAACCAATGTCATTTCATCATTGTGACTCATCCATGAGAGTAATAATCCAATATTATTATTTTCTCAACAACTCCATAATAACACACATTTTCAAATCGCGATCTACTATCTGATGCACTGGCATAACAATCTATTGTGGTAGTAACCATAACACCATCATGTTGTGTTATCATGTTCTTTGCTCGTTTAGTGAAAATAAATTTGTACCCATTGATAACAATTGATTTACAGTCACGAACCACGGTATTAGGACCAAAAGCCAATGCTCTTATTTCCTCAGAGACAGAGTCAGTAGTACAACTCAATACCTGCAATATAAATGACTATTAAACTTAATTTAATATTGATATAATTATTTTAAACAGTAATATTTTTACCTTTAATTTTAACCAAGAAGAAAACGCTTTGCTATGCAAAGTCTCTCTCCTTCTCAAAGATAAAGAATGATGTTTCCTATTTATCACTGTTTTATGTTCCCTATAGATAAAAATATGAATATTTTAACAGATATATATGTAAGATATACATATTCAATTTAGTTACTTGATATATTCATCGAACAAATCAAAGTTGAACAAAACTGTGTGATGTGCCATCTCCTGCTCTTTATGGCTTAATGTCTTCAATGTATATGATCAAGGAATTCCTCCTGTTTGAGGAAGTGATGGAAAACTGGGTTCAATTTTCTCATACTTCTATTCTTCATTTCTCATTGGTTTGTTAATTCTTGTAGTAAGATCAGACAAATATATTGAGAAGAAATCCATACATTCTTAAGCCAAGTAACCGTTCACGATAGAACCTTCGGGATGATTTCTATTTCCGACATAAGACTTTGATGTGAACATATTTCTTTCAGTTGGATAAATCCAACGAAAAGAAACATGTCCTCCAAGAATTATTTAAGTGGTAATATGGATAGTCAGATGATGCATACATGTGAAAAATGATGGAGGAAATAATTTATCTAACTCACACAAAATTAATTGGGTATCTATCAACATTTTTTTCAAGAAATACTTGGACAACTTCTTAGAACAAAGATCTCTAAGAAAATGGCACAACCAAATAATATTCACCCTTAAATTACTAGACAAAAGATAACGGATTGCTATTGGAAGCTACTCATGCAGTAGAACGTGATAATCATGAGTCTTCAAAGATTTTAGCTTCAACTCTCTTCTGTTGACCCGTTTAGATATGTTGCTTGAATAGCCGTCAGGAACTCTAATAGTCTCTAATACTTCTAGAAATTGTTTTTTTCATAGGTTTCATCACATAAGAAGCACATGGAAGTTGCCATTTATTTTCACTGATATGCACAAGATGTAATTCTGGTCTGATGCCCCAATCCACCAAGTCACGCCGAGATTGTAAATCATCTTTTGTATTGCCCTTGACATTTAGAAGAACCGAAAGCAACATTTCTTATATATTCTTTTCAATATAAATTACGTCTAAGAAATGACATAACAAATTGGTTGACCAATAAGGAAAATCAAAAAAGATACTCCTCTTCCTCCAATTGTAACAGGTTTTAGTGGAAACATTCTTTCTCTTTCCAAATTTCATTTGACCCTTCCCGAATGAAAAACTGAAATCTTTCAATTCATTAAGCACATAATTTCCAAACATATGCTGAGGTGGATCATCGGTCTCTACGGTATTATCAAATCTTCGACGATTTATTCTATATGGATGATCATTTGGCAAGAATCGTCGATGTCCCATAAAACTAAAACAACAGCGATGTTTCAGTCTTCTGGATCATGTATTCTTCATACAAACTGGGTATGATAGTTTTCCCTTCATGCTCCATCCAAACAAAATTTCATAAGCTGGAAAATCATTGATCATCCACATAAGCACAGCACTCATCTGAAATATGTCTTTCGAACATGCATCGTATGTGCGCATTCCCACATACCAAAGAAGTTTCAACTCTTTTATTAAAGGTTGCATGTATACATCAATATCAATGTCAAGATTGGAAGGACCATATATGAGTATACTCATGAAAGTGAAAGGTTTTTTCATACACAACTATGGGGGAAGATTATAAATGTGTATAAAAACTGGCCATGTGCTGTATGAAGTAAGCATCTGCCCAAACGGATTAAAACCATCACATGAAAGACCCAACCTCACATTACACACGTCAACTACAAAATCAGGATGTCGAGCATCAAATCTCTGCCATGAAAATCCATCTGCAGGATAAACCAACTCATCATTAGTCTTCTTTATCTTGATATCATGCCATCTCATTTTTATTGATATTTCATCAAACATAAAAAGATTATGGAGTTTGGGGATCAATGGAAAATGCCACATTACTTTCTGTGGAATGCGGGATGGTGTTCCATCATATTTTGACTTCCACCAGGATGTGCCACATTTTATACAATCATTTCGTTCAGCGGTTTCCACCCAGAATAAACTGCAATCTTTCGAACAAGCATGAATTTTGTTTCTTGAAAATCCAAGTTCCTCAACTAACTTCCATGCCATATAGTGGTTTGAGGGAATATCTGCGTCATCTGGAAGTAAATCCTTCAAAAGGGTAAAAATTTAATCAATTTTTGTATTAAAAATCCCATACATAGTTTTCCCATGAAACAATCAGATTAAAAATTCCAGTTTTTTCATTTTATCGCATTATAGATATACTGGAGTCGTGGCAGCATCATTAAATTTTTTCACCCTATCAATATCATTATTTTCACTAGATTCATCAGATGTACTCATATCGAAGTCTTCTTGAGTCGAAATCCTTTCTTTTTCATGATGACGAATAAATGAAAACCGGTCATCTAATAAATTCTCCATTCCAGTCCTTTCATTTCAATCATCACCAATTTGAGATTTCATTTTCTCGCCATTGTGATACCACACAAAGTAGTTTGTTTGAAAACCATTTTTGGTTATGTGGTAGCTGACATCTTCACGGCTCAACCAAGGGCTACCAACACAATTGGAATATGGGTAGTGTATGAAACCACTATCTGAAGCATTTTGAAATGAAAAATCTATAAATCTACCCAAATTGTTTTGAAAATCGCTTGAGATCCGATCGGTTTCATACATCCATCTTCTGTACATTCTTTAAAAAGAATTTATATAATCCATTTTGTCATAAAAAAATTCAATAGGATTGAACTTTAATAGAAAATAAATTTAAGTAAACGATAAAGTAAGAAGTTTCTAGTCGATGTAGTGAACTATTAAAATAATGTAAAGAACAAGTACTCATAAATTAAAATAAAATTTATTTATATTAATTTTTATTAAGTCTATAATAGGCACATGCCTCAGGTCCCATTATGTGTTATAGGCATCCCAAATCATTCACTCATATTCAATAACTCATTATTGGAACCTCTATGGACATACCTTTCATTACCCAATTACTTCCCCAAGTCAAGCACACCCCATGGGTGAATAAATTTTAGGCTTCTACACTAATAGGTTGTTCATGGCTTATAAAAAGATTTAATTTAATTAAGTATAGAAAAAAAACATTTATTTTTAAATTTGAGATTAATAATAAAGCATGTCAATGATAAAAACATTACTGAATTAAACTTGTGACTTATCTAACATTTTTATGGATGTCTACACATGCCAGCATGGGTAGTGAAAAGTAACCCACCCTCATAAAAGTGAGTATTGGCCAAGAAGGATACATAATATACAACGTACAATGAGAACCATATTTAATTGACCCTAAAGTTATATTAGTATAGTCATCTTGGGGGAAATGGAATATATGATCCTGGTTAACTGGTGAATTCAAAAGCACGTATTTCATATTTAGGACACTATATAAGGTAAGAAATCATGTGAGGATGGGTTTACATCATTCAATTTATTACATGCTAGTGAGAATGAAGGCATGAATTAATGACTTGATTTCACTGATTAAATGAGGGTAGAGGTTGCATAGGCTGTGTAAATAGAATGATTAAATAAGGGTAGAGGTTTCATACACTGTTCATGGTGGGGGAGTCTCAGCGGATTTAGAAAATAGAATAAATTCCCATCATAGTTATCAATAAGAATCATCACCATCAAAAGAAACTCCAAATAAAAAGGACTAAAAACATCAAACATTTCAATAATTCACTACTATACATGGTTTATCCACATGTTTAGTAGTAATGATATGTCTTAATCATAAACCACCTCTACAGGTCCCAGTTTTCACCAATAAACATAAAGTAAATATCTCAAAATATCTTTAAAACAACTCATTAATAGGCTCAAAACATAAATATAATCTTGAACCAACCATGGAATCTCTTTCACAATACATTCTCACACACCAGTTATCTCATGTGTTACTAAATACCAAACATAGTCACATAGTGTACTATAAAAAATTACATTACACAAGCCTTATTAAAAAAATTCATTTTAACAAAACACTTTCCTCAGGGAATTTTAAAGAAAAAAATTCATAAAAACTTTGCTAAAAATTAATAAACATATATAAATAAATTTCCAAGTAACAATTAATTATAATATGAAAAAAAACATAAAAACACTTACTTAGAAAATCTAGAATCCAAACGCAATGAATTTGAGATGTTTCTTCTTCTATGGAGGGTTAAGTATTTAATTAATTAAATGGATTGGAATGGATAAAGTCTAGATTAAATCAAAACACAAAAAAAATGATATACACATCAAAATCAAAACTTAAAACTAAAATATGAGATGAATAATAATAAAAACAAGGTAGCACTTAAATATTTAATGTGTATGAAGAATAGAATACCTGATTTGAGACAATTCAGATGGAGTTTGACACGTTCAGATGGGGGAAGTTATGAGAGGAGGCGAGCCCTGGACAGATTAGGGTTCTGTCGCGAATGGGGGAGAGCAGCAGCCGATTCTGTGTTTGGGGTAAACATTTCTCAAAGGTTTTTAAAAGATGTTGGGAAAGGGGTGTCCGAGGTACCCTTTCCCAATGGTTGGTAAAGGGTCACCCTTTCCCAACGGTTATCAAAAATTGTCGGTAAAGGGTTCCTTTGACACCCCTTTCCTAATGGTTTCCTAAAACCGTTGGGAAAGGACTTCTTTACCAACGGTTTGCTTAAACTGTTGGCAAAGAAGCGTTGGGAAAACCTGGATTTCTAGTAGTATTATACTTCCATTTCCTCTTATTAAGAGGATATTTTATTAATACTTATTTATGATGTGGTTTTTTCAACTATGGTATTCCCAAATTTCAAATCCTTGATTAATGAGATCAAGTTTAAATTAATAGGACACAATTTGTTTATGTGGGGATAATTTAACACTCAAAGGCTTTAATAAATATTTCTTTTAGAAATAATAGTTTGTGATTCAAAAAACACCAAATTTAAACTATACATAGTTTATTAAGGCTTTTACCACTCAATTTAAAATTAAATTTAAAAACATTTAGAAAATTTAGTTTGAAGAAGGAACTTTGTTTTTGAAAAATTAATATCATAATTATCTTAGGATGATTTTTTTTATTTTTCTAAAATTATTCATTTTTAATAAATAGTGAAAATGATGAATTTTAATTGAAAACTACCTTTTTGTTTAAATTATTTATAAAAATTATTTTATTTTATTTTATTAGAATTAAAATTTTTATAATTATATATCAATTATTCCAATTTTGGTCATTGGAGTGATTTTTATATAGAAATTTGATGTAAAAACTTTTTAACTTTTTAACAGTTTCACATTAAAAACCATTGTTTTCATCACATCCATGTGATTAATTTTAAATGAAATTATAAAAATTATGTGCATGTAATTTGGTAAAATGGATTCCATATTTTGAATTAGCATAATATTTATTATCTAATATGGTCATCTTGATTTCTAGAGCTAATGATTAGTTAAAAAAGTTAAAATTAATTATCATTATTTAGGTAAAGATGAGTTTACAAGAGGTTAAAGATAAAAGATAAGTTGTAAAATGACCAAACAACTTATCCAATATTCATTAGATAATTGAATAAAAAAGAAAAAAAGAACCTTTATTTCCTTTAATGTCTATAATGACTTAGGATACATAGAAAATCATATATTCATTTATAAATTTTCTTTTGAAAAATAATTTATTTTTTATCTTGATAATGGATATTAATTTATTAGAGATAAAATAATTAATTTAAATTATAAATAGACACTAAGAAAATAATTATTTAGTATAAAATAAATGATAAAAAAATATTAAAAGTGAAGTAAATTGAATGAATTATTATGTTACATTTTTTTAGATAATTATATCATGTTACATAGGTGTGTACATAATAAATTGGATTCCATCCTTTTTTTATATTTTTAAATTGAAATTAAATAAAAATGTACGTTAATGTTATTTTATAATAAATTATAATTTCTTAAATGATTTAAAATCATAAAAAAACATATCTTGTGTGAATTTATTTTTAAATGTTAATAAATTTTAACTATGTTCCATTAATAGAAAAAAAAATTATTTTATAATGACTATATTAAAAGCTAAATAGTAAAAACTTGGTTATCATAGTGATGATTAAATGTTGTTTTTTCACATTAAATGAACTTGTGTTAAGATTAATTTTCAACACACATAGGATTTTTATTTGATAAACTAGATTTAATATTTGAATAATATGTGTCAAAATTATATAATAATTTTCATTTTATTTTACGCTTAAATTATAATTAATTATGTTAAAATAACTAGTTACTCTGGTGAAAAACTGAAGGGGTAAAATAGAGTAAAGATAAAAACTAAGGAATAACATGAAAAATAATGTGTTTTTTTTAGGTGGAGGTGTTTCTAAAACACATAATCCCTTCACTAGATTATTTATCTATTTTGGTGGCACATGAGGTAAATTTTACCTCCCAATAGTGAGTAATTTTTAGTTTTATAGAAAATGCCACCCTCCTCAATTATTAATGGGAACTCACTCCTCTCACATAATCACACATATTGAGCCCTTAGGCTCGATCAAACCCTTCCCAAATTAATTACCTAGTTACCTCCCCTCATTCTATATTACTTATTATAGGATTAAATCTATCATATGAATTATTTTGTCCAAACCAAAGGAGGTTACTCTAAAAAGATGTAATGTTCTTCAATAAGCATTTTTATTTTATTTCACCCTCCACCTCATTAATTTATTATTATAAAAATTATTATAAAATAACATAATTATAAATATTTTTCAATATTTTTAATTTTATGTTAATGTCATAAAACTATCTAAACATTCATCAAATGTATTACAAAATCATCATTTGTTTGTACGATGGAATATTTCCTCACAAACTGATGTCATTCATTTTTTCATTACCACCTCTAATGGTTAGGTATGATGATGTATCTAATGTATGTATATATTATTTATAAAATAATTATATATTTGGAGTAATTATATCATATATATCATTTTAGCATTCCATTTCGTAGGGGATACGATAATGTCACTCATGTGTTCAGTGGACTACTGCCTGACAAAGCGATGCAATTCGTTTTCCCTTAACATTGTACATGGAAGGTAATAAGAATAATACTAAGGAATATATTTGATAAAATGAAATAATTTTTTAAAATATAAAATATCTATCATTCTAAATAGAGAATATATCATTTTATTTTTGACACTGAAAATTGATAACATCGTTCGTGTATGAGTATACTAACTTCTTTATGAAGCAATGGGACTCTATTTTCAACACTAGACAAAATGTATAATATATAAAATTATATTTAAATAAATAATATGGTATATATTATATTATAAAAATTTTCTAAATAAAAATTATTACTTAACTCCCTTCCATAATGATAATTGAAAATTGGAAACGTTACTAATGTGTATGCACAACCTACTGCCTCCATGATCGTAACATACATCATTGTCATGACCATTTTACGTGATTAGTTTTAACATTAATTTTTATTTAGAAACATGATAATTATATAATTATTATTATTATGGAGATTATTAAACTATACAATATGTGAAAGAACATGATCTTTCATGAAAAAATATGCATAATAAAATAAGGAAATTAACACCCAAAACAATGAAAATAATGAATGACTATTAATAAACAGGTGATTAGGTGTTATAAAAGGATCATATATGATATCATAAAAAATAACATGACTTTGGTATTAGTTAATAACATGTTTAAACCAATATAAACGTGGTTAATGAATGTTCATTCCAAATGAAGCATGAGTTTATAGATTTTATCTCAATTTACATTCCATTAATACTTATTTAATATTATGCTGAAATTCACTATTATGTAGGGTATATTCTTCCCACTGGACATGTAATATAACAATTACTTCATACTTCATTGTATTTTATGTTTCACTTTGAATCATCTCATCCAAAGGGATATGACTTGAAATTTACCAAGTGGTAAATGTTATTGTAAAATCTCACATTCTTTTTTGATTGTTAACTTCCTATTGAAAAAATAGATTTATCATAATTATTTTCCTTTGGAAATTTAATTTATATTAAATATACATATTATTTACTTATGGATATTATTATTTCAGAAACTGTATTCAATTGTTACATATGTTGTTTACATTTAATGTTATTTGATTAATAGGGAAAATATTAACAAATCAGTATCCTTTAATCAATACATATATTTAATGATAAAACATATTGATTCCTTAATTAAATAGATTATTCTATATACAAGGAATGATTATGACCTATATAGATGGGCGGGGCCTGGTACAATAAATCCCCACCCTACATTAGTAGGTTTCATGAGATAAATTATGTTGGAGAAATTAAACAGGTTTCAACTTGTAGTATTTAAACTACCTTACAAAAGGTATGGACCATATAGGTCTCATGATGCATGATATAATAGATTATAATAATTAATAATTTCCTTAAGAAATAATATGGTTATTATTATCCATGATATTTTCACAATTATATTATATATGGATGCATTTCATTCTCTTTTTGTTAGTTAAATAGCACGAGTCTTCGGTTATTTACCATGCCATAATTAATCTAAATTACCTATTCATTCCATAAAGTTATTTAAATGTAATGTTTTTTAGTAATTTACCTTTAAATATTCATGATTATATAATGATTCATGAAATATTCCACTGTACATAAACCTTATTGAGAATTTTATCTCACCATTATTATTTTTCTTTTCCCCAAGATATGAAGACAAGATCGTTGAATGAGTTTTCATGGATGCGTTTTATTTATTTATTATGATTATTTTTATTTTACCAATCTAAAATTGGTATAATGTATGTATCTAGTTCACCAAAACTTAAAAAAAATGATAATTCCTTAAAAATTTGATTCTTTTTAGCAGTGAAATTGTATTAAAACAAGCACTAACTCTATGCTACTAGGGTCAGGGTCGTTACAATGACACTTTGAAATCAAATTATTTTCAATGAGTTAACTATGTTATAATGAAATGTTGTTGAAAATAATTTATTTTACATGGGTTATACTATGAAGGAATTATGGAATGAAAACCATTTCCTTTACATGGTCTATGATATGATGAGTTGATGAATGTATTTATGATGTTGTGGCACATTTATTATTTATGTTCAGGTGATGGGTAAGCCCAAAATTATATTTTCCTCTAATTAATTGATTAAATACTGATAACTCATGAGATAAATATGTTATTCATGAATGTATTTTCATTTTCATAATATTATGTGTGGAACTTGTTTCATGTGCATCAGTTAATGTGTTAATGTGGTTTCAAGTTCATAAGTTAATTCATGGACCTGGTATCATGTGTATAAGCTCATAAAATGACCTTATTTCTTGTAATTGAGATAAATAGGGAACCTATTACTATTTTTAAATGTCCAATATATAATAATATTGTGTTTTTTGAAAAAATTTGATGTCTAATATATTATTTCAAGGGTCATGTTTGATCAATTATGTTTCTTAAATCTAATGTTTTTTTCTATTTGTTATGAAAAAATACTTAAACTATGACTCATGTTTAAGGATATTTAATTTATTGGGTATTTATCTCACATGTTATAATCATTTTATTATAACCTTATTATTACTTTTAATCATTGATTTACATCACATATGTTTACCCTAACTATACATATGGGTGCACGCCTTCTTATGTTTCCCTTTTCCATAGGTAATTAATAATGGTTTTAATTGGTGTTTATATAGGGAATTTTCTATAGTCGAAGCAATTTATATGATATGTTGATGACCCTTTATGAAATAATATTTTTATATATATATCAAACAAAAACACTAAACCCTTTGGTTTATAGGGTGTGTATAATTATTTTATGTGTTAAATATTCATCTAAAATGATTTAATATTTATATATGTTATGCTTGGGTATCCTCAAAAAGGAATAATTCTATAAAAAATTTCAAAAAGTGAAAACATTATTATCTATAGTTTAAAAGACTAAAATTCCATAGTTTATTGAGCTTTTTCTATAGTAATGTTATAATGGGGGACCTCCTGGGGTGCTTCCTAGGGTATTTTTGTGAGTGAGGAAAAAAAATACACACTAAAAGAATATGTGTTGGCCTGTTGGGAAACTCATTAGTCTAATGAACCATTCATGTATATAGGTATTCCCAAGGGAGGGTAAACCAAGTTTTAGGAAAACTGACGGTTCATGGTGGATCGAGACCTGATGAACATGTAAAAAATGTTGCCTGCATGTGTTGTCAAATGGCCCCAATTTCTACAACTAAAAATATATAATCTAAAAAATAAAATTTTGAAGGTGAGGTTGATCTAAAGAGGGACTTGGAAGGGGATCTTGAAGATCTTGATATTCAATGTAAGAAAAATAAAAATATTAATGGTTTATTGAATGAATTTACAAAATATATGGATAAAAATGATGTTTATATTGAAAGGATACAATAATAGTTAGATAATTTTTTTTCAAGTCATTAAAGCATAGGATAAGGTTTGGAATACAAATTAATGATATATAAATAGAAAAATATTATTGATGACTATAATTCTAGGATAAAGTATAAAGTATACAAGGTTGAGTTACTATAAGGGGAGGTTTTTAATTTAAAAAACATGAATTAGAAGTAAAATTTATATATTCATAAAAAATATACACTTTAGGAGGTTCAAAAATTATAATTTATAGAAAGGTTCAAGAGAGGCTCTTATGGTGTCAATAATATTTTGAATAAAAAATAAAATGATTTGGAGGTAAAAGTGGGATCTATTATGAGGTCATGATATCAAAAGAAGTTATAGATAAATTCCTAAAAAGTGGAATCTAGGGTGTTGGTGATTGTGGTATCGATCCTAAATCACCATAAGTTTTAAAAATTATCATTCAAAACAAATAAAAATAGAGGTAGAAAGTAATTCACAATCCTCAAGGAAATTTAATCAGCCAAGTAAAAATATAATGGCTGGGGGAATATGGTGGAATGAAGGAGAGATGATTTTTCTTCTCTTTATTTTTCAATTTTGTGGTTTTTATAGAAATATGGTGCCTTAATTTGAAGAGTAAATATGTATTCAGAATGGGGAAGCTCTTGGTTTTCATCAAAGAATAATGAGTCCTTATACATCATCATATAGAATTAATTTTTTATATTTATATTTTTTTATTATTCCATTATAAATAAAAAATAAAATATAGGAATATAATTAATGGTGGATTTCCCTATGCAAGTTAAAGGAATGTAAATGGTAAGAAACCTAAAAAGGATGTGTTGAAAAAAGATTCTATCAATTGGAAGGATAATATGTGTATGATTTTACTACCCATATTGGGGAGAATGTGGAGATGTAATCTTATGCCTCTACCTGACTAAGAATCTAATGGATTGAAAAGAATGTGATTAATAATTCCAAAAAATAATAAATTAATCTTAAGGTAATGGAGAATAGTAATACATCTATCCTCAATAGTAGGCGGTCATCCCAAGTGATCAAAAAAATTAATATACCAAGGATTTTAAAGTAAAAGGTTAATAAAACAATTGATTTTGGAAATGAATATTCTATTAAAATGAATGCGTGTGGTAAAAAAATTCTCTAGAGTTGAATTGATGAAAATAGTTCTCTATATTGATATATTACAACCCAACTAGTTGAGTTTGGATCAAATCTGTGACTCTAGACATGTGGTTTCATTTAATCAGAAAGAATGTGTTATTTGATATAATTCTAGGAATTATCTAATGAATTTCTAGAAGAAAAATGTAAATTTGAATTGGGTGTAATGATAATATAACACTTTTATCCAAATAGTTGAAGAGGAGAAAAAAATCAGGGAATTAGAGGCTTGGACACAATCAATAAAATTGTATAGATATTTGTTCAAAGATAAATGATACTTTGGATATAATAAATATAATACATGGTCATGATAATACTTGTGATGCTTATATGTGGAAAAAACTGTCTAAAATATGTACCAGTTGATGTTGGATACGACATCATATTTCATCAACTTGGTGCATACTAATTTTTGTGACCCATTAAATACATCATGAACCCATAGCAAAATTAATTTAATTTGGTTTTTTGATAATTATATTATAATATCATATGTTTTATTTATTCAAAGAAATAGAGATATGATGGACATGTTTAACAGGTATAGCCAAAGATTCGAAAATGAAACTGGTCTCACCATCAAGATATTATAATCAAATATTGAAATATAATACATGTCTATTGGATTTGAAAAAGATATTTAGAAACATGTAATTAAAGAAGGGGTATCATCAGTATAGACTCTATAATATAATGAAGTTTTTGAATTAATGATTCGAAAAGTGAACAATATAAACCTGAAAATTCTTATTAAATGTAGAATCCCCCATTACTATTGAAATTATGAAGAACAAGTTTTTTCTATAAACAAAACTATGAAGTTCTGAGACTTAAAGAATAAATATATTCTGATAAAATTTAGTATATAAGGAATCCCTAACCACTTTTGAGTCTTCAAAATAAAATTCTAAATTCACAAAAAAGAATAAAATCATGGAATGTATGGAGATACAAATGATAAAGGATAATTTTTAGGTTATTCAATAATGAGTAAGTCCTAAAAATTCTTTATTAAAATAAAAACCAAAAACATGGAGAGTAATGATGAAAATTCATTAAAGAAAAATATGTAAAGATTACTCAATGTGTAAACTCAAATGAAATTCTAAAGAAGAGAATGAAGTTGAACCCACTCTTTTTATTATAATAATTTCAAATAATGCTGAATATTATAAGGATAAATTATAATAAGAGACGATTTCTAAATAGATTCAACCTACACCTCATATAAGAAATAGGAGAACAGATATTGATCCATATAATATTACTGAGGACATAACTTCTCCCACTCAGACATAATTAATGAGAAATATTGAGTATATTGTTCTACATTCAATTGTATAACCAACATCATTTGAGTAATCTATAAGAAATAAATCATGGGTACGAGCCATTAATGAATAATTGGATAAAATAAATAAAAACTAGACATTGGAACTTTTTAATAGGATAGAACACCAAGACCACAATATGTCTGGACCATAGTGGATCTTAAAAAATAAATTTGATAAACAAGTAAATTTGATCCTAAATAAGGCATGAGTTGTGTGTAAAGGATGCACTCAAATGAAATGTGTCGATGTTGAGGATATGTTTTCTCTAGTGACTCAATGTTATTCAATCATACTTTTCTTACCCTTTATTATTCGTAGAGGTTTCATGATTTTTTAAATGGATGTTAAAACAACATTTTTGAATAGTTTTACCCTACTGTATGTATATATTGGACATAAATGTTATTTATTATTATAAATTCTGAAACTAAATTCTACTGGTTGAGGAAGGTATTACACGATATAAATCTGGAATTGTGATCATGGTATGCATTCCAAGACTCATATCTGAAAAATATTAAATTCAATAAAAGTGGTTTTGATAAAAATATATTGGTAAAAATGTTTAAATAAGATCAATTCATTATTTTTATATACATTGTTGATATAATATTTTCATATAAGAAAAGAAATTACTTGGTAATTTTTATAAGCAAATGAGATCAGAGTTTTAAATGTCTCAAATTAGTGAATTAAATTATTTTATAGGGATTTATGTAGTTAAGAGAAGAGGAAACACATTTCTCTCAAAGGATGTGAATGCTATATAATTTCAAAATAAATTTTATATGAAAAAATATAAACTGATTTCAACTAAAATTTTAGTTGGAAATTATATTTGGAAGCATAAAAATGGGAAGACTGGGGATCCCACTTTATATAGAAGGATAATTGGAAGTTTATTATACATGATAATAATTCATCTAGATATTTTGTTTAATACATACATAGAATCTCATTTCCTGAGTAACCCAAAGGTAGATAATTTCATAACTATAAAACCAACCATGAGGTACATATAAGGTATAATCTACATTTTCTTCTTGTTTAATATGAAAAATGATTATGAAATATATGTATTCTCTAATAAGTATTGGTTTGGAGATTTGGTGGAGAATAATTCAATAATTTTTGGTGCACTCTTTATAAAAATTAAATGGGTATTATGTATGAGAAAGACTTAAAAAATACTTCAACAACTATATAATAATAAGAATATATCTCAATGCCTAAGAAAGGAACTCATCTTTTGTGGATAAATAAATAATTAGAAGATGTTGGGGTAGAAGGGGAGAATCCAACAGTGATCTAAAGTGATAAAAAAGGTTCAATATAACTCAAGAAGAACCATATTTAGAACTCACATACCAAACATATTAAGAGCATATATTACTTTATTAATGATAAATTCAAAAAAAAGATTGATTAAACTAGATTATTTTGGAACTAATGATAAATTGGCCGCTATTTTGACTAAGTCATTGGCTACACTAAAGTCTGAGAAGCATTAGTTGAACCTCATTATCTAACCACCTCCCTTAACATGATGAGTTTATGAAATTACCCCTATTCTAATGCGTTTAACAATTTTAATGTGATATAGGATTAATATGTAGATATGATTCATGGTGTGTATTATTCTAGAATCATTTCTTATGATCCTTCCACTTTAGGTTGTTTTTAAAGGGGGTTAAAGGATCGTAATATTTTTTTGGAATAATTTAGTATTGAAAGAATATCAATGGGGGATATGTAAGTTATTTTATAATAAGTTTTGAATCTATTGAGACTCTTTAATTGGTGGTAGTTCATGGTATGAATGGTATTTGTATTGGAGTTAAAATATAATTCAAGTAATTAGATATTTTCAGGGGGTGTTTCTTATAAATTCCTCACTAAACCTTACACTATGAATCGATTATATGTCAATGAAGATATAGAGGGTAAGTATATTATTGTAGAAGTAATTAACAGTCGACAATGTTGTAAATGCATAGTGAGTACATGAGGATAAATTTCAAAGTATATTGCACCATTTGTGAAGTATATTATGTGTTCTATAAGATTGAGTACACATTGGAAAAAGTAATCTTGATAGGAAGATCTATAAATTGAATTACATAGTCTACAAGGTTGAGCATGTGATACAAATTGTTGTGTTAATGTCGAGATATGTTCCATATACATACTTCATGTATGGTAGTTTTATACATCAATATCTATGAAAAAATATTTGGTGGGTATTTTTTAGACCCTGGAGTTTATTAGAGCATCAAATTCATATTTTCATGATGTAAATAATAGAAAATACTATTGAAAATGTGTAATAAACCTTTAATTGGTTAATGTAATTAAGTAATTATCTAGATAAGTGAATAAAGTGTTAATATAAGTGATATGTGGGAGGAATTTCACTATACTTGAATTCATTGTAAATGTATTTCACCTATAATGGAATGACCATAGTCAAAAAAAATTAATCCAAAAAACTATTGAAACATTGTGGATTATGTAATGGTAGACATAATGTCAATATATTCTCCCTTTACTATCCCTTTGTAGTTAACTGAGTAAAAATTAGTGTTCTTTTTACATTAATTTCTACATATGGGATTTTCATGGATGTGTGATTGAATGATACATGTTTAAAAAATTCCTTCCAACATGGGGATAATATCAACAATATTGAAATGAAAAAATTATCACCCTGATTCATCCACCCACTTCTCTGGGTGTCTCATGTTTTAATTAATTTATTGATGGAAAATCAGATCTTATAGATTCCTTCATGTATGGAATTTTTATTGATAATATCATCTATACACTGACTTTGGGAAAAAATGTTGTCTATAACATTAATAAAAATATACTCATTTTGGTGATTAATTGTAATTTTTAATTAATGTATTTGGGTCATATAATCTATCTTTGACAAATGAAAATTTACTATATATATTAGCGTTGAAATTATTACTCAGTAACCACACGTATTCCTTTATAGGTGACAATTATAATTTCCCTATTATCATTTTTTTAGACCTATAAAAAATATGATTAGATAATTTTATATTATTACTAAAGTAGACATGAAACCCTTAGGATAGATCCTCTTTGATGTCATTTTAATCATACATTAAATTTGTATGTATTGAATTTTATTATAGGAGAATGAAAAAAGTATGAAGAAATTTCAAATATGATTTAATGTAATACTATTATAATTTATTGAAAAGTATGTCACGTCCTTTTTGGATACTGGAATTATATTTCCCATATTTGATAAACAATTGGTGTTCCCCATTAATGTTGCCCAAAATAAGATAGACTTTAAAATCTCAAAGAATTAATTTGAGGAGATAGTGTCAGTTATTGTTCAAAATATGTAGAAGATGTGCATAAAATATAGGTAACATAATTAATTAAATAGTAATGTTCATTTTCTAATTGTATTTATTAGTCTTGTTCTTCATGGACTAATTGGAAAAACCATTTACTATTTTCAGGATGGATTTTCTAGTCATATTCAAATTCATATAGAATGTGAAGATTAGGATAAAAACATTTTTACATTCCCTTTAAGTACCTTTTTATTTAAATGAACTCCATTTTTGTTGTGAAATTAACAAAAAAATCTAAATAACACATGATGAGATTTGTCTTGGATTTTCTAGAATGGTATATAGAAGTCTTCATAAATATCTTCACTATTATTGTTTTATCTGTTAAAAAATGTTTAAAATTTTTAGTATTTATTCTCGAAACAATCATTTAAAAAAGTATTATTCTCAATTGTGAATAATAAAATTTCATGTTGGATAATGGAAATATATATGGTCATATTGTGTCCTAATTAATAATTTAAATTGACAAGTTCAAATTGAGGTAATTTTCTCACTTCCTAACCTAAAAATCAAGAAGTATGTATGATCCTTCCTTGGTCTGTGGTCTGTTATATAATATTTTTAAATTATTTTAGTAAAAAAACTTTCCTATTGTCCAAGTTTCACCAAAAATAGTAACATATTTTCTTTGATGAGAGATGAAAACAAGATTTCATTAATATCAAATAAAAATAGATTACCCCACCCATTTTCCATCCACCAAACTATATATTACCCTATGAAATAATGACTGGTTCATATGATCTTTCCCTTTTGTAGTTTAAATCCAAAATTGGAAAATAAAACACAGGTAATTTCCTATAGATATATAACTTTAGGCCAAAACCAAGACAATTATACGAAAACTGATAAGTAGGTGTTGGATATTGTATTTTCATTCGATAAATTGAAATTTTATATTTTGGGTTCAAAAGTAATTGTCTCCACTTATCATTCTATAATCAAATATTTTATTAAGATAAATGAAGGAAAACATAGGGTTTTGAGATGGGTATTGTTTTTAAAATATTATGATGTTGAAATAAAGGATATAAAATAAAATAAAAATATTTTTTTTGACCATTTAATAAGAATACCCAGTAGTTTGGATGAAAAAATTCAGATATGTACAACCATTTCAAAGACCTTTCCAAATGAAAAATTACATGTTGTTAGGAGTGAAATTTCATAGTTTTCAAAACTTTTGAACTCTGTGGGTTATGGTGGATTACTCCATTATTTTTCTAAATAGAAAATTTATAAGCATATGAGTGATTCAAAGAACTACATTTTGGATGACCCTTACTAATGGAATGTCGTTGATGACCAAATGATGAAGCGATGTCTATTATATTATAAAATATAATTAGTGTATATTGTTTTCACACTATATTTTCAAAGGAAACGTTATACCCCTAAAAACTATAATTTTCTTTAATTATAGTTTTTATTTTCCCAATATTTATAGAGATGGTTTTGAATTTTGAAAAACATGTAATAACGATTCATTTCTAGGAATCTTTTCCAAAATAAATGAAATACCATAGAAACCCCTTTTGTTTTGCGATGTTCTTGATGTATAGATTATAGATCTCATTGATAATTTTTGAATTACATTAAATGTCATAATATTTTTCTTCTAAAGGATTATATATCAAATTGGGTATAATTTATTCCCACTAGAGTTGATGATGTCAATATTATTTATAAATTTTTGAAAGGAAATCTGTTATAAAAATTTGGTTTACCCAGTATTTTAAAGACTAATCAAGGAACCCACTTATAGAATAGAACATTAGAAATTGTTTTGAATAATTATATATTTCATTTTTGATTTTGTTCTCCATAACACCCACAAAAATGGAATGGTTAAATTTTCAAATAGAGAAATAAAAAAATTATAGAAAAAAAACATGAACCTGAATATAAAAGATTTGAGTTTGAGTCTAGATGATTCAATTTCAGCTTAGTGGATTTCATTTATAACAATAATTGGTATGATAAATGATTTACTTGTGTATGTAAAATCTTTCCACTTATAGGTTGATATATAACACAGTAATTTTTTGTTGTTAAAACATGTAACATGGATATATTTTTTATGGAATAGAATGAAAATTCCCTTTGTATGGCTAGGATGAAATAAGAAACATTTATTATGAGTGTTATAGGATCTAAAAGGATAAAACAAAGGTTTTCCATGATATATGATTCTGAAAAAATACTTCAAATATATAGATTTTGTTATATTGTATGAGTCTAGAATAAAGCCCTTCTTATGTATATTTCATTCCTCATGTCCAAAACCTTTCATTAGTAACCAAATTATTCCTTTTTGTTCTATAAAAAATAAATAAATGATAAAATAAACACAATTAATTATCAATTGAAATTGATTAATTCTTTTTATATTGTGTCTTCAAGACCATCTAGAAGATGAGGTACACCTTTAAGAAGATGAATACAACTAAACCATCATGTTGTTGTTGGGTCGTAGAGGATGGCAAGAGGGGGGGTGAATTGCCTTTTCAAAAATAATTAACAATTTAAAACAATTATCAATGCAGCGGAAATAAAAAAGGCAAGACACAACTTGATAACGAAGTTCGGCTTAATTCCCAAGCCTACGTCTCCGCTCCCAACAAGAACTGTTGAGAGATTTATACATCAGCTTGATTTTTAATGGTTGTAGCAAGAAACCCACTAGCTGTTTTAAGGTAGGCTAGAACACCTTCGTACAGCTTGCTTTTTTATTATGGTTGTAGCAAGAAACCCACTAGCTGTTTTAAGGTAGGCTAGAACACCTTCGTACAGCTTGCTTTTTTATTATGGTTGTAGCAAGAAACTCAATTGAAAGAAATAATTGAAATGAGAGGTTTGTTTTAATCCAAACCCAATGAAGAACTAAAAAAATAAAATAATACAAACACACGGAAGCTTTGAGCGCCAAAAGTGTGAGAGCAGCTGATGGAGAGGGAGCTCAAGCTTCAAGGATGGCAATGGATCACAAGAGGCCTTGGAGATTTGTCGTTAGAGCATCAAGACATCAAAATATTATTCAGTAGTGTTCCCGATATAACGACCCATACTTTACATACATTGTTAATACTTCAAAATTGAAGCACACTTATTACAACATATGACAAAACCACAAAGGACCGTATAGGTATAGTGTCTTTAGAAACTGGGAAACATAAACAACTGGTTCATAAATCTTCTACAGTGCCTCCCATTTATTTCATCATATCTAGGGTCCCTTTTAGCATATTCTACTTAATATCCATCTTCCTGACCTGGGGAAAAGAAAACATAAAAGGGTGAGCTCAAATGCTCAGCAAGGGCAATAAAGGAAATAAAAATCATATCATATCTTTTTGAAAATCATAACATGCAAAAGAGATCATAAAATCTTAATAAATCATAGAAGTGAAAATGAGATCCCCATAATCATAACATGAAACTTGAAACTTTGTGGCATGCACACATAATCATGGAAAATCATTTCTTGTTAGTCATGACTTATTGCCAAGACTATCTTAGTGGACAAAGTCCCTTTCTGAACCGAGTTCACTCCTCGTTTCAGTCCTGTATCACTGAACCGAAATAACCTTCCATTCCAGCCATGTCTATCTCATGAGATATAAAATCTTTACCCAATGCATTGGAGGGAGATATAGGTCCCACCCATCTTATAATGAATCCTTTCTTATGTGTGCCACATAATCATAAAACATACATCATCTCATAACACATGTAACAAAAATGGGATTCTTGAAACATCATGACATCATAAATCAATTCATATAAGATAAAGGAATTCATAAACATAATTCCATCACAACATAGTCAAAACAATGTAAAAATATGGATAGAAACATAACCCTTTATTATCTTAGATGGAAAATAATTTTGATAAAACACTTGAACTTCATTCTTGAGGAAAATATCCTTTCTGCTTCAAAAATACTTTTCCTTTCTTAACATGTCGTACAATTATAAACTAAAAGAAGTTGATTAAAAATAAACTTAAAAACATGAAAAGGAAACTTCTTGGAAATAATGTTTTATAAATCCATTCATGCCGTATAAGTTAAAAAAAACATTCTTCGTACTTTTGTCGGAAAAGTCAAAAAAGTACATCGTACGGAAAAACAACAAAAGATTCCTTTCATATTCTTTACTAAAAACTCACCTAAGGGTAAAATTGGATTTAAACTATTGCAAGTGGATGGAAACAATATTACATATTGAGGGAACATGGATGTGGATGATAAAATACACCCCAGTAAATACAATCTCGGATAAAAATGAGATTGTGATATTTCCCTTACCTTAGGTCCGATTTGCTTTGTACGTGTCCGAAACTCCTGTATAATGGTTTAAATAATGTTATTGACTTATTCCAGAATCATACATGTTGATATGATATCATATATGGTCATATTATTAGCTTCTTGTTAGTAATATTTCCTTGTTACTTGTTACTCGGGTCTTTATAACTTTTTGTTCTTATGCGTGTTTTGTCGAATAAATTCTTATTCTTATCTTTAGGTTATAGATAATTCATTTACAGAATGGTATTAGTGTAGTATATACCATATTCATTCATTCAATTCATTTATATAATCATTATGAAATGAAGATCATGTAGAACGAGTCGCATCACATCGTGGAGACGGTATTCCGTACGTACGCACGAGTGATGATATCGTTCCTATGATTGTGGAATTGTATTGGAGTATATATATATATTATTTCAGTATCAATATTAATTCATAATAATCATATATAGTTACTTATTACACCATTATAACCATCCTTGTAAGTTGATGGTGGAAAAATAGATTACACCACGGCGTGGAGACGGTATTCCGTACGTACGCACGCGCGGTGATTTCATTTTTCCGTAGGATGGATAGAAGGTGAATTAGGGTTGTTTCATATTTATAATAACATATCAGTATGTAAGTAATACTGATGTTATTACTTTATCATGAAACAACTAAAGAAGAAGAAGTTTGAAGAAGAAAGAAATTGAAAAGATCGGTAATGGATATTACCTCTTCTTTGGAACGCCTCTTTGAATCCTCCACTTAAGGAACTAAGAGTGGTCTTTGGAGAAGAACAGGACCTCTAGGACTATTCTAGGGAAGTGGAGAGGAGAAAATGGCAGGGGTTGGCCGAGCTTGAGTGCTCAATTTGGTGTGAGGAGGAGGGGGAGGAGGTGCCCTTTTATAAGGGAGGAGAGGGGCACCTTAGGAATATCTCAAAATATTATTTTATATTAAAGTCAAAATCGGTTTATAATGGTTCCAAAGGGTCTTATTTCGAAGATAAAGTGGGGAAGGGTCGAAATCCTATCAACCAATAGGATTTAGACAAGTTTAGGGTATTATTTTAACCTTATTAATTAGATTTAACTCTAAGTTAAATAATTTAACTTTTACCATGTCTTTTTGTTTTCTTTCACTATATGGTTAATACACTTACTATAACATGCCAAACGAACCCCAAATTGTTTATTATTAAAATATATATCCTTATCTAAGTCATTTGGCCGAACCTTAGATTTTTAGGAATACAATAACAATTAATAATATAATATTTGATTTAAAAACTATTTTGTGTCAATTTTGACACTATTTGATATATGATTTTTGTGAAAGTCATAACAGAATTATATGTTCGAACCAAGTTGATTAAATCAACATTAATATATCATAGTAACCTATAAAATTAGTGGAATTCATAAAAAGTCTTAAATTACATTTATTTTGGTATTTATATTATCAATTTTGTCAATATTTCATTAATAAGATAATTACTGCATCATCTTTGTGTTATAAATAAATTAAATTATTTGATGTCTAAAAATTACAAATAAAATATCATCATGTAGGAAATATTTTTATCTTTCTAATGAATATTTACAATTGAATTTATCTTATGTATAACCCCATATTAAAAATGATTTACTTATTAAACTTTGATTTTAACTATTTTAACCCTTCTTTAAATAAATTAATAATAAATGTCCTAATCTAATCCAAGTGGGCCTAAATGGTCATATTTTATTCCTAAGTTTGTTTTTGGTCGAATTACACTTGTCCAATAGAATTAGGACATGTGTTAGGGTAATATTAATATCATATTTACCCTTAGTTACCCTATTTACTATTAACCGCGGTAAAAAAAAGTAAAAAGTTACTATTCACCAAAAATTATTTTCATCTCATTGAACCACATTTTAGTCCTTGATATTAACCGTGTCTCTCGGATTTTCGAAATTCCATTCACAGAAGCGGTAAAATTAAGTTTTATGCAAAATTCGGTTTTTAACCTACCACTTAGTGGTTTCACTATTCATCAAAAATTGAAAGTTTTCAGAAAAATACCAAAATTTCACCATAGGCTAATTTCGATATTCTGAGTCCAAAAATGAAGTCCATTTTGAAAAATAAAATTTATAAAATTTCAAAAAGTGGTTATTACTATTCATAACAGCTAGTTTTAATAGCATATTGTTATTTAGTGAAACTCGGTATTGCGTACGACGAAAGCTATCGAGGAAGGTCGCGATTGCGTGTAAAGCAAGCCAAGCAAGTGTTGTGTAGAAAAAGATTCCTTTGATGATTTATATAACATAAAAGTCTCGGGTGTTACATTCTACCCCCCTTAAAAAGAATTTTGCCCTCGAAATTCGTCACTTTGTAACAAACAGATGAGGATACTTCTCCCTCATCATATCCTCAAGCTCCCAAGTAGCTTCTTCAAGTTGGTGGTTCCTCCATAAAACTTTCACCAATCGAGTGGTCTTGTTTCGTAGAACTTTTTCGCTACGATCCAGAATCTCTATCGGCTGTTCTTCATAAGAAAGATCTTGCTCCAGCGGTACAACTTCTGAGCTGAGTACATGTGAAGGATCAGGTATGTACTTTCTCAGGAGAGATACATGGAACACATCGTGAACTTGAGAGAGATTCGGTGGAAGCGCCAATCGGTAAGCTACCTTCCCAACATGATCCAGTATTTCGAAAGGACCGATATATCTAGGGCTCAACTTCCCCTTCTTTCCAAATCTCATAACCCTCTTCCAGGGAGATATTCGTAAGAACACTTTATCACCCACTTCAAACTCTAGGTCTTTTCTTCGGTTGTCGGCATAACTTTTCTGTCGACTCTGAGCTGCTCTTATGTGTTGTTGAATAGATCTGACCTTTTTTGCCATTTCATCAACGAGATCAGGTCCTAATAGCTTTCTTTCCCCAACTTCATCCCAGCAAGTTGGAGTCCTGCATTTCTTTCCATAGAGAGCTTCATAAGGAGCCATCTGAATACTGGAGTGAAAGCTATTATTATAAGAAAATTCCACCAAAGGTAGGTGTTGATCCCAACCTCCTTTGAAATCCATAGAGCAAGCTCTCAACATATCTTCTAGGGTTTGAATTGTTCTCTCAGACTGACCGTCTGTCTGGGGATGATAAGCAGTGCTGAAACTCAACTCTGTATCCAGAGTATGCTGAAGACTTCGCCAGAACTTCGAGGTAAATCTCGGATCCCGATCAGATATAATAGAAAGTGGTACTCCATGCAATCTTACCACTTCCTTTACATATATCCTGGCAAGCTGATCTAGAGAGAAATCCTCTCTAATAGGAATGAAGTGTGCAGACTTTGTAAGACGATCAACTATGACCCAGATAGCATTATTGCCTTTGGATGTTTTAGGAATTCCTGTTACAAAGTCCATAGTGATGTTTTCCCATTTCCATTCGGGTATGGGTAATGGTTGTAACATCCCCTTAGACTTCTGTCTCTCAGCTTTAACTTGTTGACAAACCAAGCATCGAGATACATATTCAGCAACATCTCTTTTCATGCCATCCCACCAGAAGTACTCTTTCAGGTCCCTATACATCTTCGTACTTCCAGGATGAATAGAGAATGATGAACTATGAGCCTCATCCAGCAGCTCCTTCTTTAATTCGGGGATGGGAGGAACACAAACCCGATTCCTGAACTTTATTATCACAATCAAGGTTGAATTCAGGAACATTTCTCACCTTCTTTTGTAACTCGACATCTTCTTTCTGTGCCTCTTTAATCTTCACATGTATAGATGGTTGAACATTCATTTGAGAAAGATAAGATTTTTCCCCTTCCATTATAATTCCAAGATCCATCCTTTGTAAATCCATAAATATTGGATCTTTTGTGATCCTCATCATGGATAAACTAGCATGGTCTTGTCGACTTAATGCATCTGCCACCTTGTTTGCTTTCCCAGGGTGGTAATGGATTGAGCAGTCATAATCCTTAATCAGCTCCAACCATCTTCTTTGACGCATATTCAACTCCTTTTGTGTGAAAATATACTTTAAACTTTTATGATCAGTATAAATATCACACCTTTCACCATAAAGGTAATGCCTCCAAATCTTTAATGCAAAGATTACCGCAGCCAACTCCAAATCATGTGTTGGGTAATTTTGCTCATGGATTTTCAACTGTCGTGAGGCATAAGCTATCACCATATCATTTTGCATAAGAACACACCCCAATCCCTTCTTGGATACATCACTGTAGATCACAAACCTTTCTCCACTACAAGGCAGTGTGAGCACAGGTGCACTGGATAACCTTCTTTTCAACTCCTTGAAATTCTCTTCACATTCCTCTGTCCAGACAAACTTAACTCCTTTCCGAGTCAACTTGGTGATTGGATTAGATAATCGTGAAAAATCTTTTACAAAACGTCGATAATATCCAGCCAAACCAAGAAAACTTCGGATCTCAGTTACTGTTGTTGGTCTTGACCATCTTTCGATAACCTCTGTTTCTGCTGGATCCACAGATATCCCCTCTTTTGAGATTATGTGACCCAAAAATGCAACTTTTTGAAGCCAAAATTCACACTTGGTAAATTTGGCATAAAGCTTCTCCTTTCTCAGGGTCTTCAATATAATTCTCAAGTGATCTTCATGCTCTTCCTTGCTCTTTGAATAGACAAGAATATCGTCTATAAAGACTACCACAAATTGATCAAGATAGTCTCTAAAGACTCTATTCATTAGATCCATGAAGATAGCAGGGGCATTAGTAAGACCAAATGGCATCACTATAAATTCATAGTGTCCATACCTTGTACGGAAAGCCGTCTTTGGTATATCCTCCCTTTTGACCCTTAATTGATGATACCCTGAACGAAGATCAATCTTGGAAAAGTATTGAGCTCCACGTAGTTGGTCAAATAAGTCATCAATGCGTGGGAGAGGATATTTGTTCTTAATAGTGATCTTGTTAAGTTCTCGATAATCAATGCAGAGTCTCATTGATCCATCTTTCTTCTTAACAAATAGAACAGGTGCTCCCCAAGGTGACGCACTAGGGCGTATGAATCCCTTATCAAGATTCTCTTGGAGTTGCTTCTTCAATTCCTGCAACTCAATTGGGGCCATTCTATAAGGTGTCTTTGAAATAGGCAAAGCACCCGGTACGAGTTCTATTGAAAACTCAACTTCACGATTTGGTGGAAGACCCGGCAATTCCTCCGGAAAGACATCATCAAACTCCCGTACAATGGGCATATTCTTAATCGTGAGTTTCTCACCAACCATTTGAGATAAATAACCTTCATTTAGTGGAATCAATACCCATAAGATGGAAGAAATTTCCACTGGAAGGTTATGTTCATCCTTGCATTGATAGACGATTGTAGATTGATCTGGAATATGAAATGTGACTTCCCTTCTTTGGCAATCGATATGAGCTCCATGTAGAGAAAGCCAATCCATGCCAAGAATCACATCAAATTCCACTAAAGGAAGGATCACAAGATTTGCAGGAAGCACTTTCCCACAAACTTCGATCGGAGAAGAATTATAAACTTTTGATGCGATTGATGTGCCATTAGGTGTTGTCACAGCTAACTCAACGTCTAATTGTTGAGGTAATATGGTGATACCCTTAGAAAAGTCTTCAGAAATAAAAGAGTGGGTGGATCCAGAATCAAATAAAACATTTGCTACTTTAGAGTGGATGGTAAGTGTACCTTTCACCACATCGTTATCGTACTCCACATCGCTGGTAGAAATTGCATGTGACTTTCCTTTGTCTTTAGCCTTAAGAGTTTGTTGACGTCGACCATCATCATCAACCCTTGGATTTGGGAATTGATTGGCATAATGCCCCATCTCCTTGCACTTGAAACATTGAAGTGTAGTAGGATCATTCTGTGTATCCCTTCCTTTGTTTGCATCATTAGACATCTTCTTCCCATTATCACGGCATTCAAATGCCCGATGACCTTATTTTCCACATTTAAAACATTTACTTGTCCCTTTAAGACAACTCCCTCCATGTTTCTTTCCACACTTTGAGCATAAGGGAAAGTTCATCTTCTTTTCAGTGTGCTCTTTAGAGTTTCCTTTGAATTCCATCTTCCTCTTCTTATCAAACCCATGTGACTGATGGGTTACTCCAATCTCCATCTCGACTTTGAGAGCACATCGAACGATTTCCTCGTAGCTATTGAAGTCCCTTATGGCTAACGCCCTTCGAAGACTTGGTTTTAAGCCACTAAAGAATCGATCGATCTTACTCTCAGGTTGGATAATAATACCAGAAGCGTACCTTGCAAGTCTTGTAAAATTTGCTTCATAGGTACTAACAGATTCATCATCCCTTTGCTTCAGTTCAAGGAACTCTTTCTCCATCTTTGTTCGGAGAATACGAGGGAAGTACTTATTGAAAAATAAGTTCTTGAACTCGTCCCATTCCATAGACTCAATTTCATCCCTTTGCCTCGTATTCTTAACAAGATTCCACCATTGATCAGCATCTCCTTCTAAACGATACACTGCTAGGATGACTTTATCATGTTCAGAACATTGAAGAACTGAAAATATCTTTTCAGTAGTACTAATCCATTGTTCAGCAACTAATGGATCAGTAGACCCACTGAAAGAAGGTGGACGCTGCCTCATGAAGGATTCAATAGAATGTTGCTCCCTCCTTTGCTCGTTTGGAAATCCTGCATGATTCATAGCTTGAGAAAGTTGTGTGAGCATGGCTACAAGATTTTGCATTCCATCTCCCATATTGTTTGGTTGCTCAGGGGGACAATCATTGCATTGCCCATCGCATTCCGCATTAACACGGTTCCTTCGGGTTCCAGCCATTGACTAAAACCAAGAAGAATAGTGTGAGCAAAACTAATTATAATAGGAAACCACATAATTCAAGAATAAAATTTTCATGCTTAAGGTCTTATCCTAGGTTATTCAAGGCCATTTCTAAAACACTAAGATTGTGTTCTATGCTTAGACTTATCCTTAGGGTTCTTACTAAGGCTTTCACATCCTAGTTTCCAAAGGTTGACTATACCTTTCCTCTGATACCAACTATAACGACCCATACTTTACATACATTGTTAATACTTCAAAATTGAATCACACTTATTACAACATATGACAAAACCACAAAGGACCGTATAGGTATAGTGTCTTTAGAAACTGGGAAACATAAACAACTGGTTCATAAATCTTCTACAGTGCCTCCCATTTATTTCATCATATCTAGGGTCCCTTTTAGCATATTATACTTAATATCCATCTTCCTGACCTGGGGAAAAGAAAACATAAAAGGGTGAGCTCAAATGCTCAGCAAGGGCAATAAAGGAAATAAAAATCATATCATATCTTTTTGAAAATCATAACCTGCAAAAGAGATCATAAAATCTTAATAAATCATAGAAGTGAAAATGAGATCCCCATAATCATAACATGAAACTTGAAACTTTGTGGCATGCACACATAATCATGGAAAATCATTTCTTGTTAGTCATGACTTATTGCCAAGACTATCTTAGTGGACAAAGTCCCTTTCTGAACCGAGTTCACTCCTCGTTTCAGTCCTGTATCACTGAACCGAAATAACCTTCCGTTCCAGCCATGTCTATCTCATGAGATATAAAATCTTTACCCAATGCATTGGAGGGAGATATAGGTCCCACCCATCTTATAATGAATCCTTTCTTATGTGTGCCACATAATCATAAAACATACATCATCTCATAACACATGTAACAAAAATGGGATTCTTGAAACATCATGACATCATAAATCAATTCATATAAGATAAAGGAATTCATAAACATAATTCCATCACAACATAGTCAAAACAATGTAAAAATATGGATAGAAACAGAACCCTTTATTATCTTAGATGGAAAATAATTTTGATAAAACACTTGAACTTCATTCTTGAGGAAAATATCCTTTCTGCTTCAAAAATACTTTTCCTTTCTTAACATGTCGTACAATTATAAACTAAAAGAAGTTGATTAAAAATAAACTTAAAAACATGAAAAGGAAACTTCTTGGAAATAATGTTTTATAAATCCATTCATGCCGTATAAGTTAAAAAAAACATTCTTCGTACTTTTGTCGGAAAAGTCAAAAAAGTACCTCGTACGGAAAAACGACAAAAGATTCCTTTCATATTCTTTACTAAAAACTCACCTAAGGGTAAAATTGGATTTAAACTATTGCAAGTGGATGGAAACAATATTACATATTGAGGGAACATGGATGTGGATGATAAAATACACCCCAGTAAATACAATCTCGGATAAAAATGAGATTGTGATATTTCCCTTACCTTAGGTCCGATTTGCTTTGTACGTGTCCGAAGCTCCTGTATAATGGTTTAAATAATGTTATTGACTTATTCCAGAATCATACATGTTGATATGATATCATATATGGTCATATTATTAGCTTCTTGTTAGTAATATTTCCTTGTTACTTGTTACTCGGGTCTTTATAACTTTTTGTTCTTATGCGTGTTTTGTCGAATAAATTCTTATTCTTATCTTTAGGTTATAGATAATTCATTTACAGAATGGTATTAGTGTAGTATATACCATATTCATTCATTCAATTCATTTATATAATCATTATGAAATGAAGATCATGTAGAACGAGTCGCATCACATCGTGGAGACGGTATTCCGTACGTACGCACGAGTGATGATATCGTTCCTATGATCGTGGAATTGTATTGGAGTATATATATATATTATTTCAGTATCAATATTACTTCATAATAATCATATATAGTTACTTATTACACCATTATAACCATCCTTGTAAGTTGATGGTGGAAAAATAGATTACACCACGGCGTGGAGACGGTATTCCGTACGTACGCACGCGCGGTGATTTCATTTTTCCGTAGGATGGATAGAAGGTGAATTAGGGTTGTTTCATATTTATAATAACATATCAGTATGTAATTAATACTGATGTTATTACTTTATCATGAAACAACTAAAGAAGAAGAAGTTTTAAGAAGAAAGAAATTGAAAAGATCGGTAATGGATATTACCTCTTCTTTGGAACGCCTCTTTGAATCCTCCACTTAAGGAACTAAGAGTGGTCTTTGGAGAAGAACAGGACCTCTAGGACTATTCTAGGGAAGTGGAGAGGAGAAAATGGCAGGGGTTGGCCGAGCTTGAGTGCTCAATTTGGTGTGAGGAGGAGGGGGAGGAGGTGCCCTTTTATAAGGGAGGAGAGGGGCACCTTAGGAATATCTCAAAATATTATTTTATATTAAAGTCAAAATCGGTTTATAATGGTTCCAAAGGGTCTTATTTCGAAGATAAAGTGGGGAAGGGTCGAAATCCTATCAACCAATAGGATTTAGACAAGTTTAGGGTATTATTTTAACCTTATTAATTAGATTTAACTCTAAGTTAAATAATTTAACTTTTACCATGTCTTTTTGTTTTCTTTCACTATATGGTTAATACACTTACTATAACATGCCAAACGAACCCCAAATTGTTTATTATTAAAATATATATCCTTATCTAAGTCATTTGGCCGAACCTTAGATTTTTAGGAATACAATAACAATTA
The DNA here is from genome assembly GCA_963277665.1 of Viscum album. Classification (NCBI taxonomy): domain Eukaryota; kingdom Viridiplantae; phylum Streptophyta; class Magnoliopsida; order Santalales; family Viscaceae; genus Viscum; species Viscum album. Next base: position 1,100,595,131 of record OY728139.1, read on the forward strand.
ATAATATAATATTTGATTTAAAAACTATTTTGTGTCAATTTTGACACTATTTGATATATGATTTTTGTGAAAGTCATAACAGAATTATATGTTCAAACCAAGTTGATTAAATCAACATTAATATATCATAGTAATCTATAAAATTAGTGTAATTCATAAAAAGTCTTAAATTACATTTATTTTGGTATTTATATTATCAATTTTGTCAATATTTCATTAATAAGATAATTACTGCATCATCTTTGTGTTATAAATAAATTAAATTATTTGATGTCTAAAAATTACAAATAAAATATCATCATGTAGGAAATCTTTTTATCTTTCTAATGAATATTTACAATTGAATTTATCTTATGTATAACCCCATATTAAAAATGATTTACTTATTAAACTTTGATTTTAACTATTTTAACCCTTCTTTAAATAAATTAATAATAAATGTCCTAATCTAATCCAAGTGGGCCTAAATGGTCATATTTTATTCCTAAGTTTGTTTTTGGTCGAATTACACTTGTCCAATAGAATTAGGACATGTGTTAGGGTAATATTAATATCATATTTACCCTTAGTTACCCTATTTACTATTAACCGCGGTAAAAAAAAGTAAAAAGTTACTATTCACCAAAAATTATTTTCATCTCATTGAACCACATTTTAGTCCTTGATATTAACCGTGTCTCTCGGATTTTCGAAATTCCATTCACAGAAGTGGTAAAATTAAGTTTTATGCAAAATTCGGTTTTTAACCTACCACTTAGTGGTTTCACTATTCATCAAAAATTGAAAGTTTTCAGAAAAATACCAAAATTTCACCCTAGGCTAATTTCGATATTCTGAGTCCAAAAATGAAGTCCATTTTGAAAAATAAAATTTATAAAATTTCAAAAAGTGGTTATTACTATTCATAACGGCTAGTTTTAATAGCATATTGTTATTTAGTGAAACTCGGTATTGCGTACGACGAAAGCTATCGAGGAAGGTCGCGATTGCGTGTAAAGAAAGCCAAGCAAGTGTTGTGTAGAAAAAGATTCCTTTGATGATTTATATAACATAAAAGTCTCGGGTGTTACACCCGACATCCATGGTTTCTTATTTATAGGATAAATACCCATAAACACTTCAATATGGCCGTTGGAGGGCTTTCGGAGCCGTTGGGGGTCAAAAGTACAAGTCTGGTCAAAGCCCAATGGCTAGTTTGACTGGGCACACCGGCTGGCCGGTGGTGTCTCACCAGCTGGCCGGTGGTCCACCGGCTGGCCGGTGCTGAGCTCCCGGCTGGCCGGTGGTCCAGACAGAGCAGGATTTCTGTCTGGGTTCCATCGGCTGGCCGGTGATCCTCCACCGGTTGGCCGGTGTCACCAGGCAGTGGGCAAGCCTACTGCCTGGGTCCTCCGTCTGGCCGGTTGGCCGGTGCCCATACCGGCTGGCCGGTGCGCAAACACCGGCTGACCGGTGTCTCTGGCAGAAAGCAATGCTTCTGCCAGAGACCACCGGCTGGCCGGTGGGAATCCACCGGTTGGCCGGTGGACTTAGAGAGTCCACTTTCAGCCTTCTTGGGCCAACTCCTGGGCAACCTTTTTCCCTAGCATCAAAACACTTGAAAACAAGTTAGAACACGATGAGAGTGATTGTGATCATTAAAATCTAAGAGAGAGGGGTACAACAATCTCCCCCTATTTTGATGATCACAATCACAAAAGAGAAAGCTTTAAAAAGGATATGCTAATTGAAAACTTAAATAAACAATTTTGGACATGAAAATATATTAGAGATCATTTCAAAAAAAAATTTGAAGAGATGTACCATGTATTGAAAATGATCTTAATCTAAAGAGAATGAGTCATTTTGAAATTGTAACCATAGGTCATTTTTTTTTAAAAAGAACGAAATCAATAACTTACTGGTTTTAAAAAAAATTTGAACTTTAATCAATTGAAATATGAAACTAAAAAACAGAGAAATTTCTCCCCCTTTGGGATTATCAAAATAGGAGGGAAAAAGAAAAAGAATGAGAAGAAATTAGATAAACAACAAAAAAAAGGTTAAATATTTAATAGTTCTCATTGACGAATCATTCCTAACTCCCCCTTAATAAAATCAAAACGTTCAACTGGGAGCGGTTTGGTAAAAATATCAGCTAATTGGAAATCAGTATAAATGAAGTCCAAAGTGATATCCCCTTTTTGAAAATGGTCACGAAGGAAATGATGCCTTAAGTCTATATGCTTTGTTCTAGAGTATTGTATTGGATTCTTAGAAATAATAATGGAACTAGTGTTGTCACACCGAATAGGGACATGATCGTAGGAAAGTCCATAATTCAAGAGAGTGTGCTGCATCCAAATAATTTGGGCACAACAATTCCCAGCGGCTACGTACTCGGCCTCGGCAGTAGAAAGAGCAACACAGTTTTGCTTCTTGCTACTCCACGATACAAGGGACTTTCCTAGCAGATGACAGGTTCCACTAGTACTCTTTCGATCTAATTGACATCCTCCAAAATCAACATCCGAATATGAAGAAAGTTCGAAAGAAGTATTAGAAGGATAAAATAAACCAATGTTTTTGGATCCTCTTAAATACCTAAAAATCCTTTTGACCGATTTAAAATGAGATTCTTTGGGATTGGCTTGAAAACGAGCACAAAGGAAAACACTGAACATGATGTCAGGATGGGTCGCAGTTAGGTAAAGTAGACTCCTGATAATACTCCTATAAAGCTTGTTATCAACCGGTTTCCCGACTTCATCTAACGTAAGCTTACAGGAAGTACTCATGGGGGTACTAATTTCCTTTACTTGATCCATACCAAAACGACTTAAGAGCTCGTTTCTATATTTGCCTTGGCTTAGAAAAATACCTTTTGAATTTTGAAAGATTTGAAAACCGAGAAAAAATTTCAATTCCCCCATAAAGCTCATTTCAAATTCTTTTCTCATTAAATCTGAAATATCAGTACAAAGTGATTCTCTGGTAGAACCAAAGATAACGTCATCGATGTAGATTTGGACGATTAAAAGATCTTTTGAAGTGTGTTTTAAAAAGAGGGTACAATCAGCTTGACCCATTTTAAAATCATTTTCTAAAAGGAATTTTGTTAACCGCTCATACCAAGCCCGAGGGGCTTGCTTTAAGCCATATAGAGCCTTGGTTAATTTAAAAACATGACTTGGAAATTTTGGATCTTCAAAACTGGGAGGTTGTTCAACAAATATTTTTTCTGAAATAAAACCATTTAAAAAGGCTCTTTTAACATCCATTTGAAAAAGTTTGAAATTTAAGTGGGCGGCGAAATCCAACAAGATCCTAATGGATTCCAATCTAGCAACGGGCGCAAAGGTTTCACCATAATCAATTCTTTCTTCTTGATTATAGCCCTTAGCTACTAGGTGAGCCTTGTTCCGGGTTATATTTCCTTGATCATCAAGTTTGTTCCTAAAAATCCATTTAGTGCCAATAATTGGATGATCATTGGGTCTTTCAACAAGAGTCCAAACATCATTTCTAAAGAATTGATTTAGTTCATCTTGCATTCCAAGAACCCAATTCTCATCATTAATGGCATCATTAATGGTTTGAGTCTCTAGGTGAGAAATGAAGGCTTGATGTTCAACCTCGTTGAGGATTGATCTTCTAGTTTGAGTACCGGCTTGAAGATCCCCTATAACATTTTCTAAAGGATGGTCTCTAGAAGGTTTCCAAACCTTAGGCAAGGTGGAAGGAAAAGAAGGTGAAGAAGGTTCATGATCATCATCCTCCTTGAGAGGAGAAGAGGAATCATTTAATTCAAGTTTATCAAGCTTATCTTCAACATCTTCAATGACCGGATGGGGTTTTGGAAGATTTTCATCAAACTTGACATGAGATGATTCTTCGATGGTTTTTGAACGTTTGTTGAAGACACGATAGGCTTTTCTTGAGTTGGAGTACCCAAGAAAAATACCTTCATCGGATTTGACATCAAATTTCCCTAGGTTATCTTTTGTGTTAAGGATAAATCATTTACAACCAAACACTTTAAAATAACCAACTTTGGGAAATTTACCTTTCCAAAGTTCATAGGGGGTTTTCTTAAGAAGGGGTCTTACAAGGACTCTATTGATAGTATAACAAGCAGTGTTAACTGCCTCGGCCCAGAAAAATTGAGGGAGGTTGAATTCACTAAGGAGGGTTCGAGCAATTTCTTGGAGAGTTCGATTTCTCCTTTCAACCACTCCATTTTGTTGTGGAGTCCTAGGGGCAGAGAAGGTGTGATTGTATCCTTGAGAGGAACACAATTCATCGAATTATTTGTTCTCGAATTCACCTCCATGGTCACTGCGGAGCGATATAATTTTATATCCTTTTTCGTTTTCTACTTTCCTAGAGAATTTCAAAAAGGTTCTACAAGCATCATTTTTATGAGCTAAAAAGAAAACCCAAGTGAAATGAGAAAAGTCATCTACTAGGACAAAGGTATAGGATTTTCCACCTAGACTTGCTACAGGGGTAGGACCAAAAAGATCAAGATGTAGGAGCTCAAGAGATTTTGAAGTGGACACTTCCTTCTTAGATTTGAAAGAAGACTTGTGTTGCTTGCCAAGTTGGCATGGCTCACAAATCAAATCTTTCTTAAACTTAAGTTTAGGAAGGTCACGGATGAGCTTGTTCTTATTAAGCTTTAGAAGTGAATGAGAGCTACAATGCCCCAACCTTCTATGCCAAATCCAAGACTCATTGTCAAGAGCACTTAAACATTTAACATTTTGGCTAGCTAAAGACTTTAAATCAATAATGTAAACATTTTGAAAACGGGAAGCAGAAAATATCAATTTGTTTTGAAAATCAAACACATTGCATAAATAATTTTGAAAATTCACTGAAAAACCACTATCACAAAGTTGACTAATGCTAATTAGATTATGTTTTAAACCTTTAACAAATAAAACATCTTTAATTAAAGAGGTGCTTCCAAATCCAATGGTACCTATTCCGACGATCTTGCTTTTTGAATTGTCACCGAAGGTGACGTATCCTCCATCGAATTCTTCAAGGGAGTTGAACTCGGAGGGATCGCCACACATGTGCCTCGAGCATCCGCTGTCGAGATACCATGAGCCTTTCGAAGTCCTACTTCTTTGGCGTTTATCCTACAAAATCAAGAGAGAATAGATTTTGGTACCCATATAAGTTTGGGTCCGGAAAGATTAGCTAAAAGAGACTTTTGAACCCATATTTTTCTAGAGGGTTGCCATCTAAAATACTCATCCGAGTAGGTAATGGTTTTGGGGCTTCCATACCTTGCATTTTTACAATCACACTCATAAATCATGTGCCCGGTCTTTTTACAATAATTAAAAAATTTATATTGAGAGATCCCCCTTACAAAAGTAGTGGGTGCTCTAGAAGAAGTGGCTTGTTTGTTAAAGCCAAGTCCATGTGTTGTTCTAGCCAAACGCTGATAACCTAGTAATTTGGTCAAATTTTGTTCACCTTGGGTGAACTTGGCAAGAGACTCCCTTAGATCTTTAATGGTTGAATTAAAAGAATCAACATTTGGAATATCTTGGATCTTAAGGGTAAGTTCCTCATTCTTTTTGAGAAGTTGTTCTTTTTCAGAAATGAGAATTTTCTTTTTCTTTTTCAAATCCATAAATTTAAAGGTAAGTTCGTGAAAACCTTCCTCTAATTGATCTCTCGCATTTTGGAGATCTTCATAGGACATGTCATTATTGAAAGAGGAAGATGAGGAAGAGGAGTCGGAAGAAGATACTTCATCAAATGCCATTAGGCATTGTTCACCTTCATCGCTTGAGTCGCTTGAAGACATGGAGTCATCACTTGCACTCCATGTGGATGCTTTGAAAGCCTTCTTGTTTTACTTTTCTTTTACTCTTTTCTTGAAAATGGAGCACTCCGGTTTGATGTGGCCTTTCTTTCCACATTCAAAGCATGTAACTTCATTCTCCGCTTTGGGCTCTTCCTTTCGTGCCCTTCGAAAGTTCTTCTTTTTCTTCATGAATTTTCTCATTTTTCTTGCTAGTTGAGCAATCTAGGATTCGCTATCAACGGAGGAGCTTTCTTCCTTTTCTTTTAAAGCAATGTTATTTTTCTCCTTGAAGGTTTTACCTTCTTTATTGGCTTGCCTCTTCATGGTGATCTCGTAGGTCATGAGTGATCCAATGAGCTCTTCAACCGGCATTTTCTTGACATCTTTTGCTTCTTGAATTGCGGTCACCTTTGGTGCCCATGAGCTTGGTAGGACCCAAAGAATCTTCTTGACCATCATTTCTGCAGAAACATTATCACCAAGAGATTTTCTTCCATTGCAAACGTCAGTAAAACGAGTAAAAATTTCAGTAATTGATTCATGTGGGTGCATGGTGAAACTTTCAAAATCTTGGCGATACATGTCTAATCTAGTGTCTTTGACTTTGTTAGTGACCTCATGGGTTACTTCTAAAAGTTTCCAAATTTCATAAGAAGAGGAGCAAGTAGAAACACGGTTGAATTCATTACGGTCTAGCCCAAAATGAAGAGCATTCATGGATTTGCCATCAAGCTCAAAATTGGCAATGTCTTCGGGGGTCCATTTGGACTCATCCTTGTTAGATAAAGTATAGCCTTGCATTACAATCCTATAGATAGGATAACCAATGCTTCTAAGAAAAGTAATCATGTGAGTTTTCCAATAAGTGTAATCGGTTCCATCAAAGAATGGAGCCCGAGTCATAGAATACCCTTTGGGAGCATGCGAGGAATTAGCCATCACTAAGGATCTTAAGTTTGTAACCAGTTAAGGTATTACACAAACGCTTCCTCTGATACCAAATGTTGGGTCATAGAGGATGGCAAGAGGGGGGTGAATTTCCTTTTAAAAAATAATTAACAATTTAAAACAATTATCAATGCAGCGGAAATAAAAAAGGCAAGACACAATTTGATAACGAAGTTCGGCTTAATTCCCAAGCCTACGTCTTCGCTCCCAACAAGAACCGTTGAGAGATTTATACGTCAGCTTGCTTTTTAATGGTTGTAGCAAGAAACCCACTAGCTGTTTTAAGGTAGGCTAGAACACCTTCGTACAACTTTCTTTTTTATTATGGTTGTAGAAAGAAACCCACTAGCCGTTTTAAGGTAGGCTAGAACACCTTCGTACAGCTTGCTTTTTTATTATGGTTGTAGCAAGAAACCCAATTGAAAGAAAGAATGGAAATGAGAGGTTTGTTTTAATCCAAACCCAATGAAGAACTAAACAAATAAAATAATACAAACACACAGAAGCTTTGAGCGCCAAAAGTGTGAGAGCAGCTGATGGAGAGGGAGCTCAAGCTTCAAGTATGGCAATGGATCAAAAGAGGCCTTGTAGATTTGTCGTTAGAGCATCAAGACATCAAAATATTATTCGGTAGTGTTCCCGGCATCCATGGTTTCTTATTTATAGGAGAAATACCCATAAACACTTCAATATGGCCGTTGGAGGGATTTCGGAGCCGTTGGGGGTCAAAAGTACAAGTCTGGTCAAAGCCCAACGGCTAGTTTAACTGGGCACACCAGCTGGCCGGTGGTGTCTCACCAGCTGGCCGGTGGTCCACCGGCTGGCCGGTGCTGAGCTCCCGGCTGGCCGGTGGTCCAGACAAAGCAGGCTTTCTGTCTGGGTTCCATCGGCTGGCCGGTGATCCTCCACCAGTTGGCCGGTGTCACCAGGCAGTGGGCAAGCCTACTGCCTGGGTCCTCCGTCTGGCCGGTGGACAAGAACCGATTGGCCGGTGCCCATACCGGCTGGCCGGTGCGCAAACACCGGCTGACCGATGTCTCTGGCAGAAAGCAATGCTTCTGCCAGAGACCACCGGCTGGCCGGTGGACTCAGAGAGTCCACTTTCATCCTTCTTGGGCCAACTCCTGGGCAACCTTTTTCCCTAGCATCAAAACACTTGAAAACAAGTTAGAACACGATGAGAGTGATTGTGATCATTAAAATCCAAGATAGAGGGGTACAACAGTTGTGTCCTCCTTTATAAATTGTTTTTGATCAGTCTAGATTTTTTAATTATAATATATTATATATAATGTTATATAACATGAAAATTATATAAAATAATTATTTTGGGATGAACATATTTTGTAGATTAATATTTTTTGTATTTTTCTTTTCATTTTCTCATGTTTTCCCTTTCTATTTTCCCACTATTTTTGTTTCGTTTTTGTGTGTTTTTTATTTTCATTTCTTTAAATAATTGTATACTCAAATTGAACACCATTTAATTTTTTAAAACCCATTAAAATGAGTGAATTAAATATTCCACCAAACTATAATTAAATTAATTTTAAAATAAATATGTTCCATAATCGGAATATTTTGAATCTCATGAAAATACCATTGAATGTTTGACTCCATTATATAATAAAATTATGTAATTTTAAATTCAAATTCCTATGAGTTATATAAACTATTTTTACATATTTTTCTCATTGATGATAATTTTTTATAGAACCAAAAAATCCTCTTAAAGATAAAAATCTCATTGCTTTTGTCAAAACATTGGATTTGGAGGCATTTGAATTTCAAATGATTGATGTAATAATTTTATGATTTCAAAGAATTGTTTCATGGAAACATTTGTTATATTGTTATACATGTACCTTAATACTCCTATGGTCCCCTGATAATCCTTTAAAATTATACTATTTAGCCACATGACATACCATTTTCCATATCCACCTTACTTTAAGAAGTAAAATTTTGTAATATTGTTTAATTCAAGTGTGGGGGAACAATATTATGGTGAGATAAATTATTTTGGGATTATTTGGGAGAAAGATAAAAGGACCAAGAGTTCTTTCTAAATAATCTATGTATGACCACTTTTTTAATGATAATTAAATAAATAAATCTATTTGAATTTGGTGAGATAGAGATACTAAAAAGAATAAATTTTTTGAAACTGAAAAGAAGTATCTTTTAATAAAGTTAAAGTATGGAATATTTACACCAAATTTTGTAGCTCAAAGTTTCCCTTATTCACTTTATATTTTCAAAAAAATACTAAAAATTCAGGTTTCAATAAAAAAAAGGAAAATTATTATAAACTACAGAAAGAGGGATGAAAACCAATTTTCAGAGTATATAATGAAGGTGTTGACTATCCCATGATATTTTTAAGATATCAGAAAAGATTTTTTTGGAGAATGAGTAGAGACCATACATTAATTAAAGTTGATCATGTTTAATTTTCTCCAAATAGAGCCAAAACCTCCTTATTCTACCATATATTTTTTAAATATGAAACCTACCAACTTAAAGCCTCTTAACCACCCTAAAAATTACCTCATTATTAACAAAATAAAATGATTATATTAGCATGTACAATTAGTAGTATTTTAATCTTATAGAGACTTTTGAATTTGTGTGGATGACAAAATCATTTTTGTAAATCCAAATTCGTTTCAAGAATTAAAATTGAAGTGAATAAAATTCAGAGTTTAAGTGTTTGGTTTTTAGGAATGGACATATTTAATATTTTAATAAAATTTCATGTGAATTTCAATGGATAAATACCAACTATGTTTTCTTTTGGAAAGGAATTTTATGATATTGATACTTTTGGGATATTTTGGTATTAATTATTAAAATATAAAAGTACAATGTTTTCAAGTGTTTTCAATTATTTCATTGATTATTTGCTCACTCCATAATTTTAGTTTTAAATTCCCCGAAATCCTTGAGAAATTATTATTTTTATACTCAATTGAGTGATTTTTCCCATCATGAATTTTTATGCAACATTCACTAGTTTCATATAACTTTTTTCAAGATATATAAATTTCTTTCAAAAAAATATATGAAATTTCAATTTTATTGTGACTTCTAAATACTAAAAAAGGTAAATTCCTTTGAAGTATACTTAAGTAACATGATTTATAAATTTCATGAAAATGATTGGTTGTATCAAGTTATTTTATCCAAACACTTACCATAACTAATGTGATTATGTTTAAAGAGTAGTTAAAGATTCATATTTAATGGATGTATTAAAAGGTGATTAAATGCATTTCATGACTACGAGAATTAACTACTAAAAAATCAAGAATTCAAGGGATAAAGAGTCATTGTAACTTCTAAATGGAATTTAATTAGAAAGATTGTTTCATATTGGTGAACCTTCCTAAGGATATATTAAAGGCTTCCACCATTTTCAAAAAAAAATCACCAAATTTTTATGAGAGAATAAATAGTACATGTTGATATAAATCAAGGTTGTGTTGTAGAAAATGTGTAGTTCATGCGAGGTTGGGAATATGGTGTTATTGGTGGTTCGATCTGAATAGTAAAACATGAAAGAGGAAGATGTTTGCTGATTTATCCAAGCTAGAATAAATTTATAATATCCCTCCCTTTTCATACATTTATATTACATCTTAATAAATTAATTTTCATTACATGACATAAAACTCCTCACAAGAATCATATAGGTCTAGTGTACTTAGAAAATTGGGTACATAAAAACTAGTTTATAGGTGAAATATATCTTCTCCCACTATGTTTTTCATAAATATAAACCATATTAGACATATCATACAATATAATATCCTTAATTACATTAGTAACATAAATATAAGATAGGGTGTTATCATATGCATAGTAAGGGTAAAAAAGAAAGATATCAACATTACGTGAGAATAATGGTATGAGAACAAGTTAATAACATTTGAAAACCACACCATGCATATCATAGATCATAAAAATGTTTCATGAAATAAATCATTGAAGTTCATAAAACAAGAATAAAAATAGAATAAAATAAAATTATTTATAAGATCATAACATTAGAATAAAACATATATTTGTGGCATACACATAAGAATAAAATATAATTTCCATGGAATTCAGGGGTCATTTTCAAAAATATGATAATGGAATGGTTTCACTCCCCAAACCATAGTATTATTCATTTTTCACTCCCCAAAACTATCATAATAACGGAATTCCCTTACTAAACTGGGACAAATCTCGATTCCAGTCCTATTTATCTCATTAGGTATCAACCATTACCCAATGCATTGGAAGAAGATTTTGGCCCCACACATCACATAATCCATATATTTTTTGGAAAACAAATTATAAAACATTTTTTATATCATAACCCATATAAAGTAAATGGGCCTTATAATCATTTCATAATAGCATAACCCAAAGAAAGGTGATGGGATTTATAATCATCTCATCTATTGATCATATAAAAACTTTTCGAAAAGGAATGGGTTTCATAAAAATATTTTCAACATAATCATTAAAAATAAATAGAATTAATAAGGATATTATCCTTGGATCATATCCCCAATAAATATTATGTAACATCAAAGGATTTCATCTAAGAAGAAAAATTATTTTTGATGAACACTTAGAATATTTCTTTCGGAAAATAACATTCTTAGAATAAAAATATAATTTTTAAAAGTTAAAGTTAAAAAAACATATTTAAAATACCTTTCCTTAAAAATAAAATTGAAAATTATGTTGCACACTTTAAACCATTGAGTGGTCATGGTGGTGGAAAATACCATTAATTATAGACACATTCAAACAATGATTCCTTTCACATTTTCCGTAAGAAGTTAAAAGTACATTATTTGGAAAATAAAAAGAAAATTATTATTTTTAATGTTAAACATAGATAAAAATATCTTTAATCAATAATTGTATACTATTAACAAATTTATTTTAAAAAAATTTTAGAAAAAATGGACATGATAGAAAAATGATTTTCAACTAAAGTGAGAAATAAAGTTTTTTTTCATTAAAAACATTCTTTGGGACTCTTGAGTACATAAAGAGATGAAAATGAAATAAAAAATATTCTTTTCATAAAATAAACATAGGAGAATAAAATTAATCTTTTTCTCGATAGGTAGATCATAAGATCGCATCATTTTAAGCATAATCATAAATAATCCTCATAAACAAGAAGATTTTAATATAAAGTTTTTACTAATTTGGTAGGTTTTAAATATTAATCCCCATAAAAAATTAAAACTATATTAATATTTATATTCTTTAATTTTCATGATAAGAATCAAAAAAATATAGTCATGGGTTTTATATAGACCACATAAAAGAAACAAGTGGTGTATTAGGAATGTGTCCCAAAGAATTAAAAGTTGGGTGAAAATATCATAAGTTAAGTATTCAATTACTGCATACACGTTTCTAGCTCTTGTATGATAATTATAGGTTTATTATAAAAATATTTTAGTACTATACTTATAAATATCATACAATATATGATTTACTTATGACCTCTCATTAATCATTTGTTAATAATTCCTTGTTAAATTCACATTTCAGGTAATAAGTTATTTATTTTTCCTGTTTGTTTTGATTTGGTATTTTCATTCAATTTATATTGATCATGGTTCCATTATATTCCTAATTTAAAATATTTTATAAATATACTATAATTTCATTAAATATATATATTAAACCTTAAAATTTTGTGGAAGATAACGAATTACACCATTAATGGAGACAGTAGTTCGTACGTATGCGTGAATGCTATTTCCATTTTCAAAACTAAAGTGATTAAAGGAATGTAAAAATATATCATATTTATTAATAATAAACATTTTAATATATATCACATATTTTCATTAAATTTTTCATTATTACCATCCATCACAATTAAAAACTAAATCACATCATGTCAGAAGGTGGTGGTCCCCAATACATACGAGCGGCGGTATCATATTCTAAAGGAATGGAAAGAAAGTAGTTATATGTGATATGATAATCCCAAAAGTATGATTATTTCATAATTATCATATAAATATTTTAAATACTTCCTTATATCTATCCTTGAGAGGTGGTGATGGAAAACAAAATACACCGGTTCGTGGGCCGGTAGTCCACTGTACACACTATCGATGACTCTATTTCCATTTGATAGAAGAAGAGATGAATCTAAGTTATTAAATAAAAAAACTAAAATATATGTATATTGTAGATATTTTTTTACTATATCATCATAGTTTATTAACATTTTAAGGATGTGGAATAAAAAATAGAACAACAACAAAGGTTCAATAATTTTACCACTTCTTGAGAGAACCTCTTTAGGTTTATACTTAAAGCCTTAATTAGAGGGTTTAATAATAAAAATAAGGATTTTAGATGTAGTGATGGAATTAATGAAGTGATTTTGGTGGGTATTGGACAAACCAAAAGTTCTTTTTACTGTAAAGTGGAGAGGACATGGGGTTCCGTTGTATAAGTAGGGGAGATGACAAACTTGAAATATTTCAGAAAAAAGGTCTACTCACATTTTAAACATCCCTAAAGGATCAAAAATATATAATTGTAGAAAATTATTTTATTTAAGGTCTAAATATGTCCATAAATTTATATTTAGACAATTTAATAGGTAATTTTAATCTTTTTCCTTTTAGTTTGACTCTCGGTAAACCCGGTTTAACCATAACATCAAAAATTAATTTTTAATGTTTTTACTATTTAGACCAACCAAAAATTATGTTTACTATATTATATAATATTAATTATAATTATTTAAAATACATGATATATTTTTTCAAATTACACTCATTCAAGTGGAAAATTTTAATTTAAAATTAAACCCATAGATGCGATGAAAAAGCGATTTTCTAAATAAAAAATTTTCAAATGAATAGAATGTTTTAATAAAAAAAGTAAAAATGAACTAGATTACAATGATAGAAATTGGTTAAATAATATCATTATTAAACTAAATTTACTTTTAAAAAATTTATAAACTACACATAAATTTTTTAATTATTTAAAACAAAATGAAAATTTTAATAAAAATCAATATTTTCACTATTCATTAAAAATTTATTCTTTTAAGAAATTTATAAAAAATTTATAATATGATAATTTTGACTTGTTTATTCCAAAATTTTGGTTATCTTTTTAAAATAAATTTTCTAAATTTGTTAAAAATTATTTTATTATTTTTCCAAAAAATAAATACATGTCATTTTTTAGAAAAAAAAATATTTTCAAAGAATATGAAGACTTTGTTAAAAATTAATTACTTATTCAAAAATATATTTTATTTAACTAAAACATTTATACTGAATTTTAAAAAAAATATTCCTATTTATACTATAAAATTTAATGGATATGTTATAATGGTTAAGATAAATAATAATACTAATAGCATGTCGTTGTTTGTTAAAACTCAGTGTTGTGTGTAATTCAAGCTATCAAAGAAAATAAATTTATTTGAAAACAATATCTTATAAAATATAGAGGTTTTCAATTATACCCCTATAAGAAGAATTCCTATCTCAAAATTTCAACTCTTTGTTACAAACAACTGAGGATACTTCTACCTTATTACATCCTCATTTTTCCACATAAATTCCTCATGATAGTAGTTTTTCCATAAAACATTGACCAAGTGACTGGTCTTATTTTGTAGAACATTCATTGTATGATCCATAATATCCACTGGTTTTTCCTCATATAAAATAACATTCTCCAATGGTATGACCAATGAGTTTATTACAGGTTTTTGATCAGTTTTGTACTTCCTCAAGAAGATATAAATGGAACACATCATGAACCAAAAATAGGTTTGGTGGATGTATCAAGTAATAAGCTACAATCTAGAAGAAATCAAAAATTTCAATGGGACTGATATACCTATGCATTAATTTTCCATTTTTTCTAAATCTCATAACCTTATTCCATTGATAACTTCTATGAAACACCTTCTCACCAACATCAAATCTAGATCATGTCAATGATTATCAGCATAACCTTTTTTGTCAATTTTTTTTTCCACACTTTTTTATATTGAATGGCTCTAAACTTCTCTACCATTTCTTATAAATGATATTTTTACAATATATTTGTTTTTCCAAATTCAACCCAATAAGTTATAGATAAATAATTATTTCCATATAGAGCTTTATGAAGAGCCATCTGAATGGTCACATGAAATCTATTTTTGTAAGAAAACCCAACTAGTGGAATGTGTTGATCCAAAACACCTTTGAAATATATATAACAAGATATCATCATATCTTCTAGGGTTATAATGGTTCCCTTAGATTGGCCATATATTTGAGGATGATACACATGGTAGAAAATCAACTCTATATCGAGATCTTGTTGAATACTCCTCAATAACATCAAAGAAAACTTGAGATACAGATCAGATACAATTGAATGTTGTATTCCATGAAACCTTAAAACTTCATTAATTTATATTTTTGAAATATGGTCGAAATATAAATATTATCTAATAACTATGAAGTGTGATGGATTTTTAAGGAAATTGACTTCAACCCATATAACATTATTCCCTTTAGATGTTTTGGGGAGTCAAATGATAAAATCCATAGAGATGTTTTCCCATTTAAATTATGGAATGGGTAAAGTTCCTAACATCCTCTTATACTTTTATCTCTCATACTTATCTTATTAACATACTGATCACTGAAATACGAACTTTGCAATATCTCTCTTATTTCCACCCCCCCCCCCCCTCATAAATATTATTTTAGATCTCTATATATCATTGTACATACAAGACGAAAAGAGAATAAAGAACTATATGGTTCCTCTATAAGTTATTTATTTTAATCTGATACGGATAGAACACCTACATATTTCCTAAAACATATAATTCCTTTATGATCATAGTTAATCATTTGAAATTTTTTCACATTCTTTTGAATCTCCATATCATCCTTATATGCCTATTTTTTCTCAAATGGATAGATGGGTGAACACTAATATAATAAGGATAATATTTCTACCCTTAAATAAATATTTAAATATACCTACCTTTTAAAGACATAAATATTCAATCTTTTTTATCCTTATAATATATAATAGAGTATGATCCTTTCTAATCAAATCACAAACCACCATGTTTTCTCTCCTTGGATGATAATTTATTGATGAGTCGTAATATTTAATTTGCTCTAACCATCTTCTCTATATAATATTCAACTCCTTTTATATGAGTATATAATTTTTAATTTTTTTATAGGTATATATATCAAACTTTTATACATAAATATAATGCCTCATATCTTTAATACAAAAAATACCACAACTAACACTAAATCATGGTTTGGTCAATTTTTCTCATGAACAATCAATTTTCTTTAGGTATAAGAAATAACCATTTAATTTTGTATGATAACACATATCGGTCCTTTAATTGATGCATCACTATATATTATAAACACTTAACCACTTTAGTGTATTTTAAGAACATGTTCATTGACTAACCTTATCTTAGGATCATCAAAATTTTACTCACATTAATCTATCCAAAGGAACTTGGATCGCTTTTGAGATAACATGGGTAGTGGATTAGACATTCGTGATAAATTACCCACAATCCATGAAAAATATCAAGAAAAAACATGAAAAATAAATATTTGTATCATGGTTGTTGGTCTGGGCCAATGATGAATAGACTCCAACTTTTTAAGGATCTATTGATATACCCTCTCTATAGATTATATGACCCAAAAATGAAGCCTTTTTTAGGAAATATTCTCCCATTGTAAAGTGTTTATAATATTTCTCCTTCTTTAAGATATTTACTAATATTCTAAAGTGTTCTTCAAGATATTCTATATTCATTGAATAAATTTGAATATCTTCTATAAAGACTACCAAAAACCAATCACCTTAATCTCTAAAAATTCTTTTAATTAATTCCATAGTGATAATGAGGGCATTATTTGGAATAAAAGAAATCCCTATATACCCATAATGTCTGTAGCTTTACAAAAATGTTTTCTTGTGTATATAATTCTTATTAATAATAATTTTATGATATATAGAATGAATTTCAATCATGTAAGAGTAATGAGATCCACATGTTTCATCAAAAAATCCATCAATACAAGGTTGAGGATACTTGTTATTTCATGTAATCATGTTCAACATCTAATAACCAATGTAGAGTTCCATCGATCCATTTTTTATTTTATAAAAAATAATAGGTTTATGCCAAGGTGGAACACTTTTACAAATAAATCCCTTGTAATGGTACTCATGTGAATGAATTTTAATTCTTGCAACACAATCTGTGCTTTTTTATAAGGTGTATTTGAAATAGGATTTTCATTATGTTTAATATTTTTTGAGAACATCACTTCACATTTTGGTGGAAGACTATAAAAATATTTGGTAAGTTCATAATAAAACCCTCATATAATATTAATTTCATTTATATTGAGTTTCTCTAAAACCATTTGAGAAATAACCACTTTTTAATAGGAATCGAGTTTAATTAAATGGGTGAAATTTACACTATAAGTTCACTTTAAACATCTAATTGCTATAAAATCATAGGTTGGTTCATAATATAAAATTTGACTTCCCTAACATTTGATCCTGGATTTATACCGATAAGTCTAATCCATGCCTAATATAAAAAAAAATTCAACGAGATGGAGTTTAAAAATAGTTGCTTGAGGCACATTCCAAAAAAAATAAACTGCAGAAGAATCATAGACTGGATTTGTGATCATTATTCCATTAGGGTTCTTCTTTGCTAATTCGACATATAATTATTGATGTGGTATTTTTATATCCCTATAAAATTCCTTAGTTATAAAATAGCGGGATTATATAAAATAAAATAATTCATTTTCAGTTCAAGAGTGGGTGGTATTTTTAACTTTCACCATATCATTAACAAATCCTTAATCAGAAATAGTGACTACATAGTATTTACCTTTGTATCTCATCTTAATAGGTTTTTTACATCAACCACCATCATTAAAAATCAAATTTTGTAATTAGCTATAATAATTCCTATAATCCTTAAATATTAAAAATTGGAGTGTGAGTTGTGAATTATGTAAAGAATTCTCTCTATTCACAATGTTAGATCCCATAACATTAGTAATAGATTTTCCAATTACCTTTATTTACATACATAAATCATTTACTATTTCCTTTAATGAAATTTCTTCAATGATTTATACCACTCATTAATGATGATGGATATATCTTCTTATTTTTTCATGGTTATTTGAATTTATTCCGAATCCCATCTTTATTTTCTTTTCAAAACTATTTTATTAATGGGTAAATCTAATATCCATTTATACATTGATAGAAAAAAATGATTTAATCATACCTACTAAAGTCCCAAATGGAAAACCCCATTTGGATACTTGGTTTCAATCCACTTGATAATCTATCAACCTTACATTCTATATGGATGATAATACTAGAAGTATACCTCAACATTGTTCAAAAATTAACCTCATATCTATCAACAGATTCATCATCTTTCTACTTTAACTGATGGAATTCGTTCTCCATTTTCATGGGAAGAATATTAGGAAATAACTTATTATAAAATAAGTTCTTATACTTATCCCATTCCACATATTCAATTTCTCCTTATTGTCCTATATTATTGATAAAATTTAACCAATGATTAATATCGTCATCTAGATGATAGACAACCAAACTGATTTTTTCATGCTCCAAGAAATGAAAAATTTAAAATAAATTTTCAGTTGTAGTGCTCCATTGATCATAAAAAAGGGGATCATTAGAACCACTAAAATAAGGTTGATGTTTCCTCATGAGGGGATTAGAAGAAGGTTTCATCCTCTTTTACTCATTTAAAATTTCAACATGAATTATATCTTGAGAATGTTTTGGCAGTATAAAAAAGAGATTTTTCATTAAAACCCCAATAAAATTAGTTTATCTAGAGGAAAATCATTTAATTTTACACCACGCACATCATTAATATGGTTCCTTTAAACTCTATACATTTATTAAAACCTAAAATCACATTTTAAGAAATAATTATCATACTAGGGAACCACACAACCATAAAAAACACTTATAAGATGTCCAAATCATGACAACTTATTTTCAATCATTTCCACCTTAGGCTTATCCTAGATCATTCATAGTCATCATTAAAATCCTCTATGATGGTTTATAATGAGTATGAAATTTTCCAAAACATAACCTTCATGAATGTTAATATAGATTTGTAGCAAGGACCATTGTCATGCATCAGGTGATGATTTATTCTATCTCAATACCCCATTTTTAGAGTTATTACCCCTTGATAAAACTTTTAAAGATCCACATCTAGTTTTATTATGAATACATGGATGAAATTTCATAGAAACTAGTTTATATATCATTTTTCAAAATTCTTGGATTGTTTCTTATACATTGACTTATCCGTATATTGTTCCTAATAAAGATTTATCATCCTCATTTTAAATGGTTTAACTAAAACATGTTATGATACTAATTATAATGACCCACACTTTTCATACATACATATTACATCTAAATATATGAATATTCATTAAAAAACATAATGATCCAAAAAATAATCATTTAGATCTAGTTATTTTAGAACATTTGTTACATAAAAAAATGGTTCATAGGTGGACCGCATCATGTCCCACTAAGTTCTTCATAACTATAACCCTTCTTGTACATATCATGCATAATAAATTTATTTATAACCTATGGTAATTTTATATAAGATAGGGTGATATTATATTCTTACTAAGAGTAAATAAGGTATATGTCAATATAACATGAGAATTAGTGTATGAGAATAATATAACATGATTCATGAGAGCATAACATTGGGTAACAGATATATTTGTGTCATTCACATAATCATAGAAAATCATTTCCTTAGTATTCAAGGATTATTTTAAAATTTTCATAGTGTAATGGTTCACTCCCCAAAACATTTTAGTTGTCAATGTTAACTCCTAATACTATCATAGTGGAAAAAGTATCTTACTAAACTAGTTTTATTACCCACTACAGTCTTATTTATCTCATGATATATCAATCATTACCTAATTCAATAGAGGGATACATAGGTCACACCCATCACATAATAAATAAATTTGTGGTCCACAATAGCTTAAAGAATTCATTATATCATAACTCGTTGAAAAACATGGGTCTCATAAATATTTCATCATACAATATCCCATAAAAAGGAAATGAGTTTCATAATAATCTCATCAATTCATCATATAATAACCCATGGAAATGTAATGAGTTAATAAAAATATATTCATCATAATCATAAAACATTTAGATAAATAATAAGGATGTAATCCCTAGATCATATCCTTAGTAAATCCTAAGTAATATTAAAGGAGGGCATCTTAGATGGGAAATGGTTTTGAACGATCACATGAAACATTTCTTGAGGAAAATAACCTTTTTAATTTGAAAATTAAAATTATTAAAACTAAAAGTTTATAAATAATTGAAAAAAACCATTTATATGAAAATAATATTTTATTATTATAATGGAATCATTAAAACATTGAGTGGTCATGATGGTGGAAAATATTATTGTACATGTAAAAATAAATATTTCTTTCACATTTTTTTAGTAAAAATTCAAGAAGTACCTCATTAAGAAAAAATGTATTATTTTAAAACCATTTATTAAAAATTAAAAAATGTTTAAAAATGTTTTAAATTAATAATTGGATATTATAAAAAAACATTCATAAAAAAATGGGCATGGGAGAAAAATAATTTTTGACCAAAGATAAAAAAAATATCTATTTTCCTTAAAAGAATTGTTTTGGAGTCTTGAGAACATAATTACAGGAAAATTAAATTATTACATTTATTTTTATGAAATAACTATAGGATAAGAAAATTCATGTGTTTCATAAAAGGTAGATCATAAGATCTCATCATCGGAAGAATAATCGTAAACAATCTTGACAAACAATCAGATTATAATATAAATTCGTTACCACTTTGGTATCTTTTGAATCATAAGACCCATGAAAGAATAAAAATTATATGGATATTTATATTATATAATTTTCTATATAATAATAATAAAATAAATTAATGGGTTGTAAATACACCACACAAAAGAAATAATTGGTGTATAATGCATGTGTCCCAAAGAAATATAAGTCAGACAAAAATATCTAACCTTAACTCTAAACATACTTCATAAATGTTTAAAACTCTTATATAATAAAAATATTTTTATTATAAATATATTACAAACACATATTGATATATATCATACAATATATTATTTACTTTTGACCTCTTATTACTTGTTTATCAATGATTCCATATTAAATACACATTTCAAGTAATAACTATTTTTTTCATGTATGTTTTAACTTTTTTCATTCCATTTACATAGATCATGGTTCCATTTTAGATACTGTAACCTTTTACATATAGAATTACATGATTTTAAGCATAATTATACATCATTGTACAATCCAAGGATCGTTTTTTCTAGTGTCTTGGAAGACTAGGTACATAGAATATAAAACATGGGGCTAAAAAACACTTATTTATTTAATATCCATAAAGAGATACTAACTTACTTTTAGTCCTTACATATTCATAGGGTACCCTGGGGTACAAATGAATAAAGGGATTAGCTAAAAATCCCAGTATGGGAATGAACATAAGGATACATCATAAGCACATGAGTTAGGAGGCATGACATAATGATATATAAAGCCAAGAACATATGAAATAATATAATATAATCATGAGATCATATAAATATGGAATCATATAAATGTGTAATAATAATAAAAAATTTATTTAGTATGGTTCTAGGCTAACCACCAATCTCATTTCCTATTTTAGTACAGGTCAAGGCTAACTACCAATCTCGATTCCCATTTTAGTACGGGTCAATGCTAATCGCCAATCCCGTTTCACATCGCATCTCATGAGAATTAACTTTACCCAATGAATTGAAGCACTATCTAGGTTCATCCATCTCAAAATTTTCATGAATATTCTGTCCACATAAATAATAATATATAATTAACCTTACATAAACATAACGGTACCCATGGAAAGATTTGGGTATCATAATCATGAAATAAAGCATAACCAATGGGCATATCATGAAAGTGTCCATGAAAGAAATGGATTAGAAAATACATGGGAGTTATTAAGATAAAATAAATATAACATGTTAAGTTGTGTCAAATAGAATTGAAAACATATAAGAAATGTATCTGATAAACATTAGTATTAAAACATTTTTGTGCCGTTTTTAGGAAAATACTATAGAGCTTTTAAAATAAAAGAGGAAAATATTTTATATAAAACCAGAATTGAACCAATAATATATTTCATATTAAAAGAATTATTTTATAAAGACAATTGTGGCTTAAAACATAGGATATAGTGCACTTGAAATTGGGTAAAAATTTGGGAAGTTCCATTAAAACAGGTTTTCTTATCAGAAATTTATAAGGAGGAAATCTTTTAAAAATAAGTATATCCTCAAAATAGAGTGATGAAAGGGTATTTGTAAATGAATCTTTTAAAACAAAACATAATTTATAATATGTACCTAAATATATAAGATAACTCTATTTTGATATAAAGAAAGATAAGGCCACCTAAAAGAACAAAGAAGGTTCGGGTAGAATTTGTTACGGTTTATTGGCATGGTGTAGGGTGTACCTAAGAGGGATTTATGAGAGAGAAAGGGGTTTATAATCACTTATACATCATCAGGTCAGTATGGGGGAGGTTTAAAATCATACCCCGTCATTTGGAATTACACATAAAAAGCCATAGCATAGAGGACAATCTTGATTAAGAGAGAAATGGAGAGGATCCCTTACCTTAAATATGGTGGTGTTATCCACTTGTTATTAATGACCTGAATAAAAAAATTAGGTTTATTAATTAATAAATCCATAACCTATTATATATGTAATTTATTTTTTATAACCCTTTGTGGTTCATTCAAGACCTTTTTGATTGGTTATAAGGTTCAATTTCATTGTTCGGGCTCATTTGCTTACTTGATTTTAATGAGTGGTTTGCTTATATTCATGTTTGGATAAACATGTAAGATGAAAGTGGTGGTCCAAAATTAAATTTTTATGTTATTATTGAACATCCAGGAGATTAAATGGTTATAAAAATTCATTCTGTTATTGGGAGTGAAGATGAGTTATTATATAAATCCTTAGTGATAACTGTTTTGGTTAATCAGTGGGTTTGATTACAATGAACATGTTTTGATTTATAACATAATAACATTAGAAAAAAAGTATTACATAACCATAACAAGAATATATTACATATATAATAATCTGGTTCAACCATAACACAAATGGTTTCATGACCATAATTAAAGATGATAAAATAAATTGATAAATTGTTTCCCTTGAATGTGTTACCTTTACACATCTCAAACAGTGTTTTTGTTTCATTCAAATAAAAGATGGGGAATGGAGAGATAATAATTAAATATCACATTATCATAAAAAATTAAATTGCACTTATGTTACTGGATTTATCATACTATTTGGTTAAAGGGAGGTGAGGAATGAAATAAGAAAAGAAAAGAACTTAAAAGAAATAAATGAATTTGAAAGAGGAATTTACCTCTTGGGTTTATATCCTTTGAGAACCTCTTAAAGGGAGTGGTTTGGGTATTTTAAAGAGGCTAGGGGCTTTTGGATATGGGGGATGATCTTGGGGAGAGATTTGGGAAGAATATTGGCAAGACACAAGGCTTGAGAGTAGTGAGGAGAAGAGGGGGTAAGGGGGTTATAGTGGAAGAGATGAGGGTTTTCATAATTTTTTAATCATTAGTTTATTAATTTACCTCAAGATCAGTAATAGTGATGATTACACAACCAATAATAGTAATAAATTAATTTTATTTCGAATCATTTGGGCTTACATTAGCAGATCATCATCAATGACTCAATAAATCCATTATTTAGCATTTATTATAAATTGTTGTATTTTACTATTCATCAAAATTCAAGAATTTTAGAAAAATCCCAAAAAATTAACCCTAACCATTTTTCAATGGGTAGAATATAAAAATGAAATCCATTTTTCAAAAATAATTTTCAAAATATGATTATTTTAATAATTAATTATAATTATAATTTATTATTAAAAAACTAATTTTAAAACGTTTATTTACTTATTCTAAAATATAGGTACATCATACTTTCACTTGAATATTTTTTTATGATATCATAGGTAAGGTTACTATTCATTAGGGTATATCACTTTTCATAAGGGTATGTTACTATTTATAAGGGTAGGTTACTGTTCACCAAAAATTAAGTTTTCCTTATCGGACTCCAAATAACTTACTGATTGCAACAATGTATGTTATATTTTTGAAATTTAAATCAAAAAAGTGACAAAAGTGTGTTTAAAGGTCACGTAGAACTTAGTAGTCCATTTTTTTGTGCTTTCATGTGATTATATGAAATATTTATAAGAGATTAATTTCCATTTTTAAAACATTGGGTCATTACATTATTCCCCCCTTATGAAATTTCACCCTCGGAATTTTGTTTTACATTCTAAGCCATAAACAGGTGCAGGTACTTTTCCTTCATTTCTTCCTCTGGTTCCCATGTTCCCTCTTTGTACTTATGGTTCTTCCATAGTACCTTGACCAGGTGAGTATTCTTGTTACGTAGAACTTTATCTCTACGATCCAAGATCTTCACTGGATGTTCTTCATAAGTAAGATCATCATCCAACTGTACAACCTCTAAAGAGAGTACATGTGAAGGGTCTGGTATGTATTTCCTTAAGAAGGATACATAAAAGACATCATATACTTTCGACATGGTAGGTGTAAGTGCCAGTTAATAGGCCATAGCTCGGACTCGATCAAGGATCTCGAAGGGACCGATATACCTAGGACTTAGCTTTCCTTTCTTACCAAACCTCATGACCATATTCCATATATATATGCGTAGAAATACCATGTCTCTAACTTTGAACTCAATGTCTCATCAGCAGTTATCTGCATAAATATTATGTCGACTTTAGCATACCTTGATATGTTGCTGATTGGTTTTCACCTTCTACACCATTTCTTCGACCATTTTAGGTCTTAGCAGCTTATGCTCACGAACTTTATCCCAACACGCTGGTGTTTTTCACCTTTTCCCCTAAAGGGCTTCATATGGTGCCATTCGGATGCCTGAGTAGAAACTGTTGTTGTAGAAGAATTCAACCAGTGGAATATATTGGCCCCATCCTCCTTTTAATTCCATAGAATATGCTCTCAACATGCCTTCCAGTTTCTGAATTGTTCGCTCATATTGGCCATCAGTTTGAGGATGATAGATCGTACTGAAGTTTAGTTTAATGCTTAGAGTATCTTGAAGACTTTTCCAGAACTTCAGGGTAAATCTTAAATCACAATCAGATATAATAGATAGTGGTAATTCATGAATCCTTGCTACTTATTTGATGTAAATTCATGCAATTTGATCCAATGAGAAGTCCTCTCGAATTACGATAAAGTGAGTTGTCTTTGCAAGATGATGCATAATAACCAATATAGAATTGTTTCCTCTAGATGTCCTTGGAAGTCCACTAGAAAAGTCCATGGTAATGTTCTCCCACTTCCATTTTGGTATGGGTAGTGGTTGCATCATCCCCTTAGACTTTTTCCTCTCATCCTTCACTTGATGACATACCAGACACTTTGATGTATATTCAGCAATCTCCCTTTTCATCTTGTCCCACCAGATGTTTTCTCCAAGGTCTCAAAACATATTTTTATTCCTTGGGTGGATAGAAAAGTTTGAGCTATGTGCATCATTTAGAAGCTCCATTTATATCTTTGTATCATATGGTACACATAATCGTGACCCAAATCTTACAACTCCTTCCTCATCAATCTTGAACTCTGAGTATTTATCATTTCTGATAGATTCCACCCTTTTCATAATTTCTAAATCATTTATTTGGGCATCCTTTATTTTCTCCAAGAGGGATGGTTGAGAAATCATTTAATAAATGATTGATGATGTTCCTCCCTTAATTATTCTCATGTCTATCCTTTTCAAATCTAAGAAGATCAAATCCTTTTCAATTCTCATCATTGATAAAGATGGAGGATCTTTTCTACTTAGAGAATCTGCCACCTTATTTTCCTTACTAGGATGGTAGTGGATTAAGTAGTCATTATCCTTGATGATCTCTATTCATCTTCACTGGTGCATATTAAGTTCTTTCTATGTGAATATATATTTGAGACTCTTGTGATCGGTATATATCTCACACTTCCCCCCATATATATAATTCTACCAGATTTTTAACACAAAGATCACCACCGCTAACTCCAGATCATGTGTAGGATAGGTTTTCTCATGGATGTTTAGCTTCCTTGAGGAATAGGCTATCCTTTATCATTTTCCATTAGTACATAGCCTAATCCCTTCTTTGAAGCATCACTGTACACCACAAATATTTCTCCACTTGTTGGGATTGTGAGTACCAGCGCAGTGATAAACCTCCTTTTTAACTCTATGAAATAGTATTCACATTGCTGAGTCCAGAAAAACTTTACCCCCTTCCATGTCATCTTGGTCATTGGGTTTGAAAATCGTGAAAAATTATTCACAAATCATCGATAATATCCGACTAGACCCAAAAATCTATAGATCTCTATTACAAAAGTTGGCATGGGCTCTCTCAATTGCCTTCATCTTGGAAGGGTCTACAGATATCCCTTTGTTGGTGATAACATGCCCCAAGAATGGTAATTCCTCTATACAGAACTAACATTTACTATACTTTTCATACAAGTTCTCCCTTCAAAAAGTCTTTAACACGGTATTCAAATGATTCTCATGTTCTTCCTTACTCTTGGAGTATATCAGAATATCATCAATAAAGACTACCCCAAATTTTTTGAGGTAATATCTAAAGACTCTATTCATTAAATCTATGAAAATTTATAGAGTATTGGTGAGTCCTAAGTGAATCACTATGAACTCTTAGTGTCCATACCTCTTTCTAAAGACATTCTTTGGAATATCTTCCTTCCTCACCTTTAATTGGTGATATCCCGACTAAAGGCCCACTATAGAGAAATAACTAGCCCCATGAAGCTGATTGAAAAAGTAATCTGTTTGTGGTATGGGATACTTGTTCTTTGTCATGGTTTTATTGAGCTCGTGATAATCAATGAAGAGGTGCATTGATCCATCCTTATTCTTAATGAAGTGGACTGGCGCACCCCAAGGTGAAGCACTCGGGTATAAAAACCCTTCTCCATATTCTCTTATAACTACTTCTTTAGCTCTTCTGGCTCAATGGTGGCCATTCTATAAGGTATCTTTGATATAGGCAAATATACAAGAATAATTTCAATTCAAAAATCATCCTCATGATCAGGAGGAAGACTATGAAACTCATTAGGAAATACATCAGTGTAATCCCTCACGATGGGCATGTCTTTAATCATGATTCTCTCCTTTTTCTCAGTTATTTGAGATAGATATGATTGATCAAAAGGAAACAATATCCATAATTGAGACAATGATTCTAAAGGATATTCACCTTCCTCCTTACACTTTTAAAGAATCGGAGGATGCTTCAGGATGTGAAGAGTGATCTCCCTTTCCCGATAGTTGATGTTGGCTTTGTATAAATATTTCCAATCCATGCCCAAGATAGAATTGAACTCAACTAAAGTAAGTATGATGATATTTACTGGGTGGTTCAATCCAAAAATGTTAACTGGGGAGGAGTTATAAACCATGGACGCAATGATTCCCCCATTTTTTTCTCACAGATAACTTTTCCTCCAAATTTTTATGTGGTGTTTGAATAGTTATACTAAACTTGCAAGATATGAAAGAATGCATAGAACAAGAATCAAATAGTAAAATCACTATTCTTGAATGAATAACTAGCATACCTTTTTCCACATCGTTGTCCTGATCCACCTTAGAAATAGTGATAGCATAAGTCCTTCCTTTTTTCCTTGGAGGTTATTGTTGATTGCCTCCGACAACCCTCGGCTTAGGGAAATTTATTGCATAATGCCCATGCTCCTTGCTATTGTAACACTACACTAGAGGATGAGTGTTGATATGAACATTCCTTTCTTCTTCCGCATTAGTGGGATCTTTATATCTCATCAGAAGTTTTTAGCCATATGACCAAACATTCCAAATTTGAAGCAATTCTTGGTTCCCTTCAGACAGTTCCTAGGGTTCTTCTTCCCATAACTTTTACAAGGGTAAAAGTCAGTCTTCTTTCCATCATGGGATTTGTTTGTCGAACCACCCAAATTTTTCTTCATTTTATGCTTCTTTTCACTGGGCCCATGTGACCATTGAGAGTCTCCAATATCCATTTCAACCTTGAGGTTATAACAAACAATCTTTTCAAAAATGTCTAAGTCTCAAATCACTATTTCCTTTCGTAGACTCATCTTTATTCTGCTAAAGAAGTGATCCACCTTGCTTTCGGTGTTCATGAAAAATCCATAGGCATAAATTTAATGCCTTGTAAGGTTTGATTTATATGCCCCAATGGACTCATCTTTCTTATGCTTGAGTATGAGGAACTCTAATTCCATCTTGAGATGGAGGGTTTGAGGAATATATTTATTAAAAATCATCCTCTTGAGTTCCTCCAAATCCATAGAATCAATTTATTCTTGGGAATTTGTATTTGTTATCAATTTCCACCACTGATCAGCTTCCCCATCAAAATGATAAACTTCCAGTACAACTTTCTCTCCTTCTAAGAACTAGATGATAGAGAATATCTTTTCAATGGAGTTAATCCACTGTTCTGCGAGGAGGGGATCAGAAGATCCGCTAAACATGGGAGGAATTTTCCGCATGAAGGATTCTACAGCAACTTTCTCTTTCCTTGGAGGAGGGAGGGAGTTCTTCATGATTCAAGTTATTATTCATATCTCGAGTAAGCTAAGCAAGTACTGTCATGAAGTTTGGATCACACGCTCCCGTCATATCAGGAATATCATTAAGGAAATATTCAAATTGCCTATCCCATTGATTTTTGGAATAGGTTCTACTATTTCCCACCATTAACTAAGAAATATAATGTAGAATTAGAGGTCTTGAATACTTAGTTATTGAGCATAAAAATGAAACTTTGAACATAAAAGGACAAACTTGTAAAGAAGAAGTATATCCTATATTGTGATTCCTCTAGTTTAAATCTATTTTATCCTTGATCTATTTCTTAACATATATTCTTATGGGAATTTTTGTCTCTTAATAATGTTTTTTACTAAGTTCTTGAATCTTCTAAAGTATATCCCTCGGGAGTGTCATAATCAAGAGTGCAGCAAGGCTTGTTGTTGTGCACCAGTTCCTGTTTGAGTCTAGCTCAAAGTAGTGTTTTCAGGTTTTACCTCTAGATACATTTGTGCTATATCCACCTCTACCTATTCTTATCTATACAGCGATGTATTTCCTTGATAAACTACTTACTCAATACTCATCAAAATTTACTAATGTTTTCTTATACTTAGTCTCATCCTTAAGGTTCTCACTAAGGTGCTCTATTCATAATCTCTAAAAATAACTAGACCATCCTATGATTCCAATTGTAGAAAACCTAGCCTTTTACATATAACATTACATGATTTTAAGCATAATTATACGTCATAGTACAAGCCAAGGATCGCTAAGTCTAGTGTCTTGGAAGACTAGGTACATAGAATATAAAACATAGGGCTAAGAAAACATCTTTATTTAATCTCCATAAAGAGTTTCTAACTTACTTTGAGCCCTTAAATCTGCATAGGGTACCCTGGGGAGCACATGAATAAATGGATTATCTAAAAATCCTAGTATGGGAATGAACATAAGGATACATCTTAAGCACATGAGTCGGGAGGCAAGACATAATGATATCCAAAGTATGGAACATATGATATCATATCATATATGTATGGGATCATATAAACATGGAATCATATAAATGTGGAAGAATCATAAAACATGTCTTTATTAGGGTTCAAGGATAACTACCAATCTCGTTTCCCATTTTAGTACTGGTCAAGTCTAACCGCCAATCCCGATTCCTATTTTAGTACAGGTCAAGGCTACCCGTCAATCCCATTTCACATTACATATCATGAGACATAACTTTTCCCAATGCATTGGAGTGCTATATGGGCACACCCATCTCAAAATTTTGATGAAAATTCTTATCACATAAATAATCATACATAATTAACCATACATAAACATAAGGCCACCCATGGAAAGAATTGGTTACCACAATCATGACATAAAGCATAACCAATGGGCGTATCATGAAAGTGCCTGTGAAAGAAAGATATTAGAACATACATGAACATTCATAAGGTAAAATAGAAATATATCATGTTAATTGGCGTTAAAAATAAGTGATAACATATAAGAAATGTATTTTATAAACATTATCATTAAAACATTTTTGTGCGGTTTTAAAGAAAATACTATATAGATTTTAAAATAGAAAAGAGGATAATATTTTATATAAAACCAGATTTGAACCAAGAAGGTTTTCATAATAAAAATAATGATTTTATAAAGGCAATGGTGGCTTAAAACATAGGATATAGTGCACTTGAAATTGGGAAAAATTTGGGATGTTCCCTTAAAACAGGTTTGCTTATCAGAAAGTTCTAAGGAGAGAATATTTTAAAAACATGTATATCCCAAAAAGAGTGTAATGTAAGGGTATTCATAAATGATTTTTGTAAAGCGAAAAAACATTTAGAATATGTAAATAAACAGATAATATAACTCCATTTTGATATAAAGAAAGATAAGGCAACCCGAAAGAACAAAGAAGGTTTGGGTAGAATTCGTTATGGTTTATTGGCATGGTGTCGGGTGTACCTAAGATGGATTGATGAGAGAGAAAAGGGGTTTCTTTTCACTTATAAATCATGAGGTAATTATGAGGTAGGTAAAAAATCATACCCCATCATTTGGTATTATGCATAAAAAGGCATAGCATAGAGGATAATCTTGATTAAGAGAGAAATTGAGAGGATCCTTTACCTTAAATATGGTGGTTTTCTCCACTTATTATTAATGACCTGAATAAAAAAACTATGCTTATTAATTAATAAATCCATAACCTATTATATATTTAATTGATTTATTATAACCCTTTTTGGTTAATCAAGACCTTTTTGATTGGTTATAAAGTTCAATTTCACTGTTCAGGCTCGTTTGCTTGGTTTTAATGAATGGTTTGCTTATAATGATGTTTGGATAAACATGTAAGATGAAAGTGGTTGTCCAGAATTGAAGTTGTATGTTATTAGTGAATATATATGATATTACATGGTAATAAAAATTCATTCTGTTATTGGGAGTGAAGATGAGTTATTATATAAAACCTTAGTGATAACTGTTTTGGTTAATCAGTGGGTTTGATTACAATGCACATGTTTTTCTTTATAACATAATACCATTAGTAAGAAAGGATTACATAAACATAACAAGGATATATTACATATATAATAATCTATTTCAACCATTACCCAAATGGTTTCATGACTATAATTAATGATGACAAAAGAAATTGATAAATTGTTGTCCTAGAATGTGTTAAATTTACACATCTCAAATGGTGTTTTCATTTCTTTCAAATAAAATATGGGGAAAGTATATATGATAATGAAATATACCATTAGAATAAAAACATTATAGTACATGTATGTCACTGGATTTATCATACTATTTTGATGAAGGTAGGTTAGGAAAGAAATAAGAAAAGAAAATAACTTAAAAGAAATAAAAGAATTTGAAAGAGGAATTTAACTCTTGAGTTTATCTCCATTGAGAACATCTTAAAGGGATAGGTTTTTGTATTTTGAAGAGGCTAGGGGCTTTTGGATGTGGGGGAAGAGAATGGGGAGATATTTGGGCAGAATATTGGCAAGGCACAAGGCTTGATAGTAGTGAAGAGAAGAGGGGGTTAGGGGGTTTATAGTGGAGGAGAGGAGGGTTTTTGTAATATTTTAATCATTAGTTTATTAATTTACATCAAGACCAGAAATAGTGATGATTCCCTGACCAAGAATAGTAATAAATGCATATGATTTTGAACCAATTGGGCTTACATCAGCTGATCATCATCAATGACTCAATAAATTTATTATTTAGCATTTATCGTAAATTGTCGTATTTTACTATTCATCAAAAATTCAAGTATTTTAGAAAAATCCCAAAAATTCACCCTAACCATTTTTCAATGTGTAGAATCAAAAAATGAAATCCATTTTTTAAAAATTATTTTCTAAATATAATTATTTTAATATTTAATTAAACTTATAATTTATTATTAAAAACCAGTTTTAAAACATTCATTTACTTATTCTAAAATATAGGTACATCATACTTTTCACTTGAATATCATTTTTATAATATCATAGGTAAGGTTAATATTCATTAGGGTATATCAATATTCATAAGGTTATGTTACTATTCATAAGGGTGGGTTACTATTCATCAAAAAATTAATTTTTTCTTATCAAACTCCAAATAACTTACTGATCGCAACCGTGTATGTTAGATTTTCAAAATTCAAATAACAAAAGTGAAAAAATTATGTTTAAAGGTCACATAGAACTTATTAGTTCATTATTTTGTTCTTTGATGTGATTATATGAAATATTTATAAGAGATGAATTTCCATTTATAAAACATTGTGTCGTTACATATATCATCTCCCAAATTTTTAGCATGATATAAATGTCTTATATATTTATTACATGTTTCTTATAGTAATCCATATAATATAGAGATATAAAATGAATTAGTCAATTCATGGAGATGGTAGGCCATACGTACACATGAATCTTGCTTCCATTTTCATGAGGGAAGACACAAAATGAAGTTAAATATTATGTCACCCTTACAAACAAAGTGACTATTATTTCATATATATATATATATCACATATTTTCATTAAATTTATCATTATTAACATCCATATAATGAGTAACTGGATTAGTATAGAAGATTAAGGGTGAATGTGAGGGGGTAAAAGCCACTCTAGATATCTGAACTACCGTCACTAAAAACGACTGTTGACATCAAGGATGAATACCAAAAAACCACAAAACCTGCATCATCAGTGAGTACATCCCAACACACACATGCCAAACTAGATGAAATGGGATATCCACTAACTATGTGGCAGACATATCCCTCAATTATTTTTTGTGTAGAAACTAACACCATCCAGGGAATTGAAACCATCATCACCACCCCCAAATAACCAAATCACTAAATCAAGATGTTTAGACCTACTCATTAGAGCACAAATCGCACAACAAAAACACCATCTCAAAGGGAATCTGAACAGAAGATGTCAACATCCAATATCGTTGAACTAAATACCAGCAATGAAACAAAAACATGAGATTAAGACCTTATAGATAGAGGAATTGAAAATCAAAAGAGGAATAAATCGCCCTGAATCTTATGTCACCACACCGCTACTAGCCAAAGAGTGGAACTCTCTGGAATATTGGATTTGGAGTGATCCACACACTAAGTCAAAGAAGATAACTAATATGATCAATAAAGAGAAAAAAAGTGGGACTCTAAAACTCTAGGTTTGGGACGCACACCTAAGAAGTGTCCATGTATTGAGGTCAAATGGTTGATAGAATCTGGGAATGTGCAAGGAAACACCATCGCAAAACGAGATAGAGGCATGAACACCCAAAAAATGGATCCCAAAGAGTGGAAATACCCAAGCATAAATATAAACACAAAAATAAAGAAGTAATGAGAGGAATTCCTAGAGAATAATTCCTGATTAAATCTAATGTTTCTAGACTGAACCAGAACCTTATAGGGAGAGTTCACTGGGAGAAAAAGGAGTCATCAATAACATATTTTTCCATTTATTATAATAAAATCTTGTGATCAAACTCTCATAAAACTCGTTAGTTTTATTCTCATATATTATTTTTTGAGAATACATGTTTTACATTCATTCTAATCTCTTTATGTACTCAAGCATTCAAAATAATATTTTTAATAATAATCGTATTTATTTCTGTCTTATTTTGAAAACCCCTTTATCATCCAATGAGTCTTTTCTAATGTTGTCTTCAAAAATTATTTTACCATTATTAAACTAATTTATTAAATACATTTTTACCAATTTTTTACTTTTTCTAGAAATATTTTATGATAATATTTATTAAATTTTCCAAACAATTTCTTTTTGGATTTTAACAAAAATGTGAAAGGAATCTTCATTTTAAAGTGTACGACATGAAAATTATTTTTTGTAATCATGAATAATAAATGTCTTAAATGCCCCTTTATAAGTTTCTATGGTTATTTTTAAGGAAAATTATTTTCAAAATGTTTTATTTTTTAAAAAGTTTTTTTCAAAGGGGAAAGTTATTTTCCTAAAAAAATGTTCAAATTGATATTTCAAAATCATTTTCAATCTAAGATGATATAGTTTGATTATAATTATACATTTTTTGGGATATTATCCAATAATACCATCCATATTATTTATCTGGATAGTTTATGTGTATTATGACAATGTTTTTATAGAATTTATTTCATTTCCATGGGTTATATAATGATAAGGTGATTAGGAAACCCACTTCTTTTCACGGGTTATGCTATAATGAAATGATTATGAAACAAATCAGTTTTCAAAAGATTATGATATGAATAAATGTTTAAGAAACCCATTTCATTTCATTGGCTATAATATGTTGAATTTTTTATGATATCATGTAACCATACATATGATTTTAATTATGTGATGGGTGGGACCAACATCTCCCTCCAAAGTATTGGGTATGATTTATATCTCATGAGATAGTAGGACTATAATGGGGAGTGGACCTAGTTCATTAAGGGACATTGTATGTTGTGACAGACTTCGGAGTGAACCTTGACTACTATGATGGTTTGGGGAGTAAACATATTCCACTTTGATAGCCTTGGTAGGGATCCTTAACTACTTTTGAAATGGTTTTCAATACTTATGTGTATTCCAAAATTCCATGTCTTATTTTAATTTTATTATCTCATGGATAATCTTGTTTGATTTCCTTATGACTTATGTCTTATAAACTTTCGTTCTTTATGAAATGTATTAATATTTCAATCCTTATTTTGAAGGGTGTGTTTTTGAAATCTTATTCACATGTTCTCTGACCTATATACTCATTTGATCCATATGTGATCCTTGATATCTCACTTTCCTACCTTTACAGTGCATCTGAGCTCTCCCTTTCTTATCTTTCATTTTCAAAGGTTATGAAGAAAGGTTTTAAGTGGGTTATGATTGTGAAGAGTACTAAAGGTGAATATCTTTATGGGACATATTGATGTTTATTCACTAAATTAGATGATTTTATAACTACTCTTCAAAGACACTAATCTATTACTGTCCTCAAGAATGTGTTTAGGTAATGTATTGATTATTCATCAAAAAAATATGTAATGTATATGTATGAAAATATGGGGTCATTATAGTTGGTATTAGAGGAAAGGTTTAAATAAACATTAGAAACAAAGAAGATGAAACTTTAGTGAAATCCCTAGAGTTATTTCTAAGGATATTTATAGGTATGTCTCTATGTATAATTCTAAGGATGAGTTAAAGTGTAGGAAAATATCCCAGTATTTTTGTAAAGGATAATGTAAATGGTTTACAACAAATTATATCTATATATGGATACTAAAAGTGGATGAGGATCTAGCACAGTGGTACCTGGGGTTAATAACTCTGAAAAGGGAACATTAAACTGGACTTGATCATCACCCGATGAATGAAAATGTGCCTTTCAGCAAACCTGGTTTGAAAATCTCGGTTTATATGATTTGAAAATTCACAAACTCTTTATGAACCATGATGAAGTATTTAAATAGACGATGACCATGAATGGCCTAGAATAATAATAAGGATTAATATATTGAAAAGTTTGCGTCATAATTTATTCATCAATTATATGATTTTCCCTAATTATGTGGTTCCCCAATATGATTATTTCTACTCACTTTATTCTTTTTGGTTTTGGTGAATGGTGGGAATAAGAAGAACTAGATTAATTTTTAATGTGATAAATAATGTTTTTGTGAAAAACCAATTGGTATTATAATTGTATTAATGCATATTATAATTATTTATAATAATTTATCATGATATATAATTACAAACTTAAATCTTAACCGACTCTCAGGCTCACCAAATAAGATAAGGATAGATTTATCTAGGATTTTAGGTGGTGGAAACTATATAGGAAATAAGATTCTGTTTTCTATATATTTATAATGTAGGAATAAAACCGGAGTGAATTTCATATAGGAAGTGGAATATGTTTTTTGTTTTTAAAAATAAGGATATAAATTAATTAACTGAAAAATATATTTTTTAATAGTTTATTTAATGAAAAGGATGAGAATAATGTTCTCCCTAAGGTATCATCAACTATTTAATGTTTTAAATAGTGAATGTATGGTCATTAGGAAAATATATGTTCAAAGGGGAATATTTTGAAGAGAATCATAAAGGTTTTATGAGTAATGGTTTTTTTATGATGAATAGATTATGAATGAAATATTAAAGGAAGGATGTATTAAGTAATAAGATGGTAAATCTTAGTTAATGGATTTATAATGAGGTGGAATAGTTTAAGTGTTTATGTATAAGAATTAAATAATTAATAAATATATAATTATTTTTCAATATAAGTTTTTTATTTTAATATTTTAAAGAATATGTTGAAATGGGTTGATGAACTAGAAAAGTGATTTAATTTCAAGGTTATTTTTATGGAAATCACATGATTATGGGAAGTTAACCCTTAATATGTTCCTAATATTGAGAAAATGGTGTTCATATTATCTAAATAGATGATTGATATTTATAAATTAAATTAGATAGTATTGATGACCTTATAACAGATAAATGATTTTTTGAGAAAGTGGTTTATACTATCATGGATGGAATTTACAACATTATTGAATCTATGGATTAAATTCAATATTATTTGGTTTTATCTAAGTAATAATGAATTATGATTGTTTACATTTAGGTTTTATGGTAATTTTGGTTATTAAAAAGCTTCCAGAGAATATAAGACCAATGTATTCCCAAATTTGGAATGTTACCATTAATAGATACATAATTATATTTAGAGGACTTATGATAAGTTTATTTTTTGAGATTAGTGACCCTCATTCTAAATTTTTGGATTTCAATTTTGGTGTGACAAAGAGGAGCCTTAAGGTTAACCATTTATGGAATGGTTTATGATTAACTTTGTATGAGGTTTTAGATATTAATTTATTACATCACTATATAAGGATTTAGGAATGTCAAATAATATTTTCTAACCATTCTGTTATGATGATAACAAGAGATTTAAGGAATGAATTATCATTTTATTATGGATCATGTGATCCATCAGTGATTTAAGAGTTAAATATTAATATAAATTTCATAGAGTATGATATGAAGTTGAAATTGATAGAATCACAACCAATTGATGATATTTTTCTTATGAAATTTAATTAAATCATTTAAGTAAATATTATAATAAAAATTACTCATGTCTAGGAAAAGGACATTGAAATAAAACATTGACTCATTACAATCATTTATGATGCTATCAAATACCATTTTGACAACTATTTGGTATGTGGTTTTTTGTTTTTCTTTTATTTTCACATTATCATTCACTTTCTTGTGATCAATGACCTATATCACACCCCCTCATTATTTAGACATTATTCTTTTCTTCTATTTTAAAATCATCACTTCCCAACTGTGTTATTATATTTCGAAACCTAGTACGTGTTGTTCTAAATAACCTTTAAACATTATTTTCTCTCATTTAAAGAGGTTGTTTTATTAACCTATTTTATGATGTGAATTTCCCACATTGGGATTTTCATATGTTAAACCCTCTATTAAAGAGAAAATGTTCATCTGAGGAGGAGGAAATTTATTTAAGGGGGTAGAATATAAGACCCTAAGATTTTGTGAAATATTTTTTTTCAAAAAAAATTAAAAAATTATATATTTTATGTTATATGAAACATTATTATTTGATAGAATTACATGAGACACTGATTTTAGATTTTATTACAAACAACATTGATTTTTTCTTGTGTTTCACATAACACCAAGATTATATGTAACATAAACAACTATTATAATATTATTATATAATTTTATAGTTATCACCTAGCCGTTGGAGTGGCGATTATGAGTAGTATTGAAAAAATTATAAAAATATTGTTTACATAGGTTTATATAATGAATTATTTACTAACCATTTAATTAGTAATGAATGTAAAAACCATTTGAATATAAAAGTAGTCTTGTTCTAAAAATATATATTTTTATTTGCACAAATTCATTTTACATCCATAAATTAACCGAATAAAATTAATTGAATAAACATAATAAAATATATATTCTATATTCAAATAAATTTTTGACATTCTTCATATTTGTTTCTATACAAAAGATAATAATAAATCTTATTTTACGCTTAAAATTACTATTTTTCTAAAAACTTAGTTTTTTAACTTTTTTAATGTTATTTTATAACTGAATATTGAAATATTTAGAATTTTTTTGACAACAGTATTCTTTTTTGAAATAATCATGTCAAAAATATCTTAGGTGTAATATTTTGTATTTTTCTCATAAGATAATGTTTTTGATGAATAGTGAAAAATACTAGTTTTTATTAATAATTTTTATTTCATTTAATGAATTAAAAAACATAAAATTTATATATATATATATATTCTTTAAAAGTTAAATTTATTAAATTATATATCTTTATATCCAATTTACGCCATTTTAATCAATTTAATATTGAATATTTATATATAATGTTTACAAACATTGGATTATTTTCTCTTTGAAAACCTTCTTCCTCATCGCGTATGTGGGATTAATTTTCAATTAATTTTTTTCCAATTATGTGATATTAATTTTGAAAATTTGATTAAATATTTAAAATAATAATAATTTATATTATATAATATGTTCAACTTAATTTTTTATAACAACTAATTCTGAAAAACACTAAAATGTAATTACTGCAATTATGGTAAAAATGAGTTTTCTCGGGGTTAACTTAAAAGATAAGGGTTAAAAATGACCCCAAATATGTATAAATTTAATTTTGTAGCCACATTTCAATCATATAATTCCAAAGTATGAATATAGTTTCAACTAAAATCATTTTCATTTAGATGAATTTATTATTTTGGATTCTTTTGGGAGATTAACATGTAGTTTCCAAGCGGGTTCCAATCCCCCAGTTATAAAAGACCAACACCACCCTTCACTTATTCATACAATTGAATACATATATTTCATAAAACCCTACCAAAATTATACCCCAAAATTCTAATCCATGTTTCATATCTACTGCTATTCCCAGAATATCACCACGATGGTTACTTAATAAGAGATCAAAAGGAATTGATTCTAAGAGAAGGCAATTGTCTTCACTAAGATTCTTCTTTTTATTTATTCTTTTTAAAACATAAATTATGTCTTACCAAATACAATATAATAACACCATTATCAAATATATAAATATATTTTATTATATTAAAGTAATAAACTATATCCTTCTCAACTTCTATCAAACAGAAAATGAAATCATCGATCTTGTGTACAGAGGACTACCACCTTAGGAACTGATGTAGTTGTTGGAATCAGGCATGCAACGGAAGCCGCAAACATGTGGGTTTTAAAAAAATTCACTGACGGTTGACGTAAACTTGTCGTTGTCGAAGAAGAGCAGCCCAGTCTTAGCTGAGGACCACGCGTGGAGGATTTTAAGCACAAAATTAGACTGTAAAATACCTGGTTTAGATCTAAAGCCACGCACGATGTCTGCTCATCGTTGGCGATCACTGCTCGAAGAATCTAAAGCTGAATTCCTCTAAATTGTCCACACGTGCTTCAAGGAATCTGCAGGAGTGTGGTTTGTCGTAATCCAGGTGCTAGTGCAGATTTGCGACGATGTCTTCGATGCTCCAACGACCACCGCATCGCATCACTAGTGATGCTTGAGAGAGAGCTCCATCCGAACTCCTCGGATCGAGAGAATCTCTCTCTAGAATGTGGGAGAGAGGAGAGGAGAGATAAGCTCCATGAATAGTGTTTGGAAAATTCCCCTCCTCTTCTATTTATAGTGCTTAATTAAAATACCCAATATCGCCTCGTCGGCCCTGAATACTTAACACACTATCAATGACATTTTATGACTACTAATCTGAATCATAAATATTATTATCATTTACTTGTAATATATTAAAATATATTACGTGATAATAATTGAGTCATTAACTCGACTCTTCACTCCCATATTAATTGAACCTTGAATAACTTAATATTCGTCAATTAATATTTTTCATGTATTTACTAAAACTCATAAATACATTTAATAAATACATTCAAAACTCGTTATTCTAAACTTGAATAATATGAATTTATTTATTGCATTGGTGACCGTTTAACCTTGGACAATTCCCAGACCCCTGTAGTGGGTCCCACTATGTCCAATACTCCTATTCAACTGAATAGGGCAGATCCTTGAATATGCTATTGTGTGTGACCCTATAGGCCCTTATTTCAACAGTCATGAATAGTAATCACAGACCAAGAGCGGGATCTAGAAACCCATCATGGCCCCTGAAGAAATAAGGATTGTCATAGCAGCGACAACCAACCTACAAACACATACTGTGTAATATAATCTCTTTGTCTGTAATATCTCATAAAGCAGGACGCACTCTCGTGTTATCGCCCTTTTTTTGATTTACTATTTTTTGATGTAACTGGATGGATTTACCCTCACCTACCATGGCCATGGTATTATAAAGTTACTGCCATCCATATCAACATGGCCTGAGATATATTACTTCCATAACCTGGAAGCGACAAATCCTTTCTTCACCATTCAACTAATGTCATGCCACCAACGGCGCACCCGACACAAACTACCTCACCACGACTTCATCACCATGGTTTTCATCTAGTATCAAAGTATGTAATCAAGTGACATACTGTCACGACCCGCCCTCGGGGTCCGTGCCGTGACTACCCCAAGCCCGCCTTCCATAGGCCAGGGGCTGGCGACTAGCACCAAGGCGTAAATCCCATAAAAAAAGGGAAGGCATTGCCTTTGTAAAGTAAACAAACACCACAGAGTAAGCAAGCGGAAAGTAAACACTAAGCAAAAACAGAGTACAACTAAAAGTGCGGAAAGTAAAAAGGGGCCGGAAATACAAGCCCAACTGTAAAGTACAACTCGAAAGGGAAAACAGCAACTGAAAAGTAAAGCTACTACGCCGAGCTGTCCACTGGAAATCCCACCAGAAGGGTGAGTACAGATAGCTCCTCTGCTCCTCGTATCCCGTCGTCCACTCCGAGTATGTCCCGCCCAGTGGCCCACCTCCGGGTACCGCCTCGTCGTATAGTCCACCTCCAGGTACCGTCCAGTCCTCGAACACTCGGCTTCTGTCAGCACTGTCCGTCGTCTGCAACCAACACAACGAGGTGCGGGCATAGCCCGTGCAGGGGTGAGTATAACGATACTCAGTAGGGACCCCGAGACCCTCAAGGTCTCACTAAACCAACAAAGATAACCACAAAGTAGATCTCAACAGATAACCTCTACTTAGGTATATGCCCATACATATACCTAAGTTATCAAGTAACCCATCTCAATCATGAGGAAACACAAGGATTGTGAAAACAACGGATAACCACTACCTGGGTATATGCCCATACATATACCAAAGTTAGCAAGTGACCCATCTCAATCATGAGGTAAAAACAAGGTCAAAAGTCTCAGCTCAAACCAGGATTTTCATTATCGAAACCGTAATTACTGAAGAGCTCCGTCTCTAGAGTGTACAGTGGTCCTGTCACGACTCCGAGGTACTGCTCACTAACCTAAGACTGCTGAGGTACTCCTCCTGTCGAGTACTGCGGGTTTTCGGCCAACTACCTGGCGCTCCGTCCGCTGAGGGTCTGTCGCCAAATACCGGGCGCTCGCCCATATAGCCTACTGAGGTACTCCTCCTGTCGAGTACCGCGGGTTTGCTGCCAACTACCAGGCGCTCCGTCCGCCGTGGGTCTGCCGCCAAATACCGGGCGCTCCGTCCACTGGGCTAGTCGACTCACTCCAAGTCGAGTCGGTCAAGCAGTCGTCAGGTCTCAGCCGGCTACACGGTCTCCGTACTCTGCACGCTCGTCTCCGGGAGGGTCCGCTCCACGAGCTACTGGTCGACACTCCAAGTATCACAGAGTCCCGCAATGAAGTATCTCAAAAGACCGTCACGTCACAGGGGTCTCAACGCAACAGACGGCGCGTCGATCGGACGCCCGGTCTGTGAGTTATTAGCCTTTTCGTCCCAGGGGCCCGGTTGGTTTCGTGTGCGAACCAACCCCGGCCGTATCACAACTGTACCCTGAACTCCCGTAGGGTATACTCAAAGAGACCGTTACTCAACGTAACCACCAACGCCGCTGACGTTTCGTCAAACGGACGTCCTGTCTGAAAGATATCAGCTTTCCCGTTCCAGGGGCCCGGTTCGTTTTCGGGTGCGATCCAACCCGGCCACTACTAACTGTATCCAAAACTCGGGCGAAGGATACCAAAAGTTCTGTATCGTAAACAGGAACTCAACGCAACAGACGGTGCGTCGATCGGACGCCCGGTCTGAGAGTTATTGGCATTTTCGTCCCCGGGGCCCGGTTGGTTTTTAAGGAAAAACCAACCCGACCGTACTCTACCTGCGTCCAAACCTCGGGCGGAGTATGCCAAAAGATCCGTCTCACTAAGAGGAACACAACACAGCTGACGGCACGTCAATCGGACGTCCGTAGCTCAAGATATGAGCGTTTCCGCTCCGAAGGCCCGGTTGGTTTCGTGAACGAACCAACCCGGCCGAACTCAAAGTAATCCGAAACCTTGAGTGCGATATACCAAAACGACCGTCTCGATCC
Source organism: Viscum album (assembly GCA_963277665.1). Classification (NCBI taxonomy): domain Eukaryota; kingdom Viridiplantae; phylum Streptophyta; class Magnoliopsida; order Santalales; family Viscaceae; genus Viscum; species Viscum album. The sequence continues at coordinate 1,100,637,960 of OY728139.1, forward strand.
AAGGATCGCGTTGCCGCAGACGGTTCGTCAATCGGAGGTCCGAGGCTCAAGTTATGGCCAAAAGACCGAGACTGGTTCGAAACGGGGGGGTCCGGGTCCGGGCCGACCCGGCCCGACCCGGCCCGACCCCCCCCCTGGGGCGGCCGGCGGCGGCGCGGCGGCGCGGGGGGCCGCGGCGGCCTGGCGCCGCAATGCGGCAGCGCGGGGGGATCAATTCCCCCGCTTTCTTGGAAAGCCGGCGTGGCTAAATGCCGCGCCCCTTGATTGAAACCGCCCCCCACGTGGGGGCCGGTTGAAGTAAAAACCGGGGGGCTGCTGCCCCCCCCCCCTTCAGGAAACCACCCCCTCCCTCATTAAGAGGGGGGTTTTGATGAGCCGGCCGGGGGATTAATTCCCCCGGTTTACTGCCATCCGGCCGGCCAGCTGGCCGGCCGGTTTTCTCCAACGGGACCGGAAATTCCGGTCCCCCCCTTCGACTTCCGACGCCGGCGGCCCGGCCGCCGGTCTTCTCTTCCGCCGCGGCCCGGAACCGGCCGCGGTCTCCTCGTCCCGCCGCGGCCCGGAACCGGCCGCGGTGTTCGTTGTCCGGCGCGGTGCGACGGCACCGCGCCCCTTCGCCGTGCCTTGATTCCTTTCAACGCGGCGCGACGGCGTCGCGTTCTTGAAGATTCTTCCTCGGCGTGGCGCGACGGCGCCGCGCAAAATAATTGCACGATTATCCGCGTGGTGCGACGGCACCACGCCACTTTGCTTCCACCCGCAAGAAATACAACAAGAACGATGGAGGGGGTTCGGCCGTGTTCATGCGGTCCGGCCCCCCTCACGTTAAGCAATAACGCAACTTAAAATATTTCAAAGCCATACGTTAGACTTGCTAAAATTCATGATCAAGAATAGAATAACTAAACAATAATCAACAACCCCTACCTTGGGTATAAGGTTCGAAGATTTGTCAACGTTCCGCGGAAGACGACGTTGCGGAGGTCGGGCGTCGCGGTAGCCGTTCGTCAAATTCGATGATGAAGGGGGTGCGTCCGAAGAGACACGTCGTTGGCGGATACTTGTACGCCGACAAAGGTTGTCCGAGGAAGAAGCGGTGTCCTCTCTCGTTGACACGGAAGACGAAGAAGAGCGGAGCGGCGTTCTTCGTCGGAACTTGAGCGTTCACGTCAAGTCTTGAGGAAAGTCAAATAAAAAGAAAACAACGAACTCAAGAACCCCTACCTCGATAGTCGCACGTTGACGTAGTCGTGGAATATCGGTGTCGATTCCTTTGACGTCGGAGGAAGAGTCGTTGTCGATGGCGTTCGTCGCGGAAAACCGTCGCGGAAGAGATGACGCGGAAGAAGTACGTCGCGTCGCGGATTCGGCGTCGCGGATGGACCGTGTTCTTCGGCGGAGAAGTTCTTCGTTGAAGAACGGCGTTCTTCGCGTTCTTCGTTGAGTTTGAGGAAGATGAAGAAGATTTCCCTACTCTCTCAAGGAGATAAAATTCTAACAAAATAAAATAAGACTCTTTCTTATTTTATTCACACAACCCAACCTCTTTGAATTTCAAAGGTTTGAAATTCAATAACCACACACAACTCACCTCATTAACTCATTACATTTATGTCATAGGTTTATAACTTAAGTTAACATTATTTAAGTGGGAGTTGAGGGGGTTTTAGAGGATATGAAGGGGTGGGGTTCGTGTGGGCCCCACCACCCTCATAACTTCCCATGGGAGGTTGGGTGGTTACCCAACTTCCAACAAGAGATATCACTTAGAGTAAAATAATAAAAATTGTAGTGTAATTACAAGTAAACATCCACAATTTTTATTATCAACACTCGCATGAACGCAACTCCAGAACAGGAGTTCCTAAGCGTATACCGGCGCTACGGTTCCATCGGTGCCCTCGGATTTCAATTCCGAGCACCGGATCAAAAGTTAGAAATTCCCGCTCGTTTGTTCATTGAACGTACCCGAGCCAAACTTCGGAAATTGATTCCGGGCACACCGGGCCTCGGAATCAGGTGTCGTCTGAAACCGCGCTCTTGTAAAATTCCAAAGAAAATTTAGAAAAAATTTCCCTTGAATTTTACGGGTCTTTACATTACTCCCACCTCAGGGCTTTACGTCCCCGTAAAGATACATCAAAAACTAGGGAGACAAATGAGGGTACTGAGCACGCATCTGAGCCTCCCGCTCCCAAGTGCTCTCCTGGAGATTCCCGTGCTGTCATCTGATGCGCACAAGAGGAATCGATCGCCCACGCAAGACTCGCTCCTGTCGATCCTCTATCTCCACCGGGACCTCCGTAAAAGTCGCCCCATCGTCAACGTCAAGCTCCCCATGGTCAAGATGTGCGTCGGGTCGTGCACGTATCTCCTCAGCTGAGACACGTGGAAGACGTCGTGCATCCAGTGCAACTGAGGTGGTAGAGCCAGGCGATAAGCCACCTCACCAACCCTGCTGAGGACCTGGAAGGGTCCGATGAAGCGCGGAGATAACTTGCCGCCTCGGCCAAATCTCCGAATACCACGTCGAGGTGAGACCCGCAAGAAGACGTGGTCGCCATCCTCGAACTCTAGTGGCCTCCGCCTCCTGTCAGCATATGACTTCTGTCAGCTCTGAGCTGTACTCAACTGCTCCTGGATGACCTGGACCTTCTTAGGTCCCACAGGAGCTGTAAGATTTCTTCTTTGCCGATAAGAGAAATCTGGTCTCATCCCCTGGATGAACCACATTCTTTGCCTAAAACAGTCAATCCTAACATGGATGATACTAATCCATACCAAGGATGACGTCGTAAGGCCTCGACGCTACTACTAAGAGATTCAACTGTTACTCTCGCCTCCAAGGGTTGAGTCACACTGTCGGCATCAGTGTGTGGTAACTGGGTCTCCTCCAGTAGTTGTCTCACAAGTGAGGGTCAAGTCAACAGTCAACTGGAACCTCTTAGTAACATCACCAAAGAGGACAGGAATGAAAACATCACAAAGTATGCGTCTTTTATTATTGCAGCTCATAATACAAAGATGCTACACAAAAACAACATCAACATGGAACTAGAAGTACAAGAGACGTATCCACTAGTTCCGCTCCTGTCCACCTGCTTTACTGTTGCTCAAGCATTTGTCGCTGCCTCAACCTCGGTGGCTCCCCCAAAGCCTGTGGATCGAGGAGTCGGACAGTCACGTGCCAGGTGACCCTTTCCGCGGCATGAGTAACACAACCTGCTCCTTGCACGGCTGGCTCTGTTCCCACTCCGGGTGCCCCGCACCACCGGTCCTAAAACCCGAGATCGCCCAACTGCTGGTCTGGTCCTCCTGGACCTCTGCATCATCTGTCTACTGCCCACAGATGACTCGGCTTCTGATCGAAAAACACGCGGCAAAGGCAGCAGCTCCTGAACACGCTTGGGGTGTAGAGCTACTGGCACAAACTCCACCCTGAAGAAGGTCTCAAAGTCTTCCCATGTGAAAGCCATCCCATCGCAAAACTGGAACAAGTGGCTCCACCACCTGTCTGCTGCTGCCTGAAGAAGGCTGGCAGCAAAGGTCACCATGAAGTCCGATGGCGTCCCCACTAGCCTGAAGACTCCCACCACAGCCTCCAGCCAATCCTCAGCCGCCTGCGGTTCCGTCTCTCCCCTGAACCTGGGTGGCCTCTGGCGCTGGAACTCATGCAGCGCACTCAAGCGTCGTGCATCGTCTACTGCTGGGGCTGGTGGCATCGGTGGCCCAACGTATGGTAGTATCGCTGGTGCCTCCCCTGGTGCCTCAACTGCAAGAGGGCCCTGTACCGAAGCCTCGTCACTCGACATGCTGTCAGCACGCACATCCCTCTGGGCTCTAACTGGTCATCCGAGAAAAGGTATCCTGAAAGAAACAACGTAACACGATCAAACGATTATACCTGGTGAGCGGACCTGGTTTGAGCTGTTTTAAGGGGAAAAACCTTTGAAAACACACACGCAATCAGTGTTTTCGTGCACAAAGTCGGAAATCAGTTGTCAGGGTCCTGGTGTATGGATACGTCGGCCGCCCGCACCAACACTGGACTCCCTGAACTGAAAACCACACTCGGTACTCTCAACACTATTGCTTCACAGAAAGAAACATCAGAGTTATAAGTTCTGCGGTAGAACCGAACTCCTCTGATACCAATTTGTCACGACCCGCCCTCGGGGTCCGTGCCGTGACTACCCCAAGCCCGCCTTCCATAGGCCAGGGGCTGGCGACTAGCACCAAGGCATAAATCCCGTAAAAAAAGGGAAGGCATTGCCTTTGTAAAGTAAACAAACACCACAGAGTAAGCAAGCGGAAAGTAAACACTAAGCAAAAACAGAGTACAACTAAAAGTGCGGAAAGTAAAAAGGGGCCGGAAATACAAGCCCAACTGTAAAGTACAACTCGAAAGGGAAAACAGCAACTGAAAAGTAAAGCTACTACGCCGAGCTGTCCACTGGAAATCCCACCAGAAGGGTGAGTACAGATAGCTCCTCTGCTCCTCGGATCCCGCCGTCCACTCCGAGTATGTCCCGCCCAGTGGCCCACCTCCGGGTACCGCCTCGTCGTATAGTCCACCTCCAGGTACCGTCCAGTCCTCGAACACTCGGCTTCTGTCAGCACTGTCCGTCGTCTGCAACCAACACAACGAGGTGCGGGCATAGCCCGTGCAGGGGTGAGTATAACGATACTCAGTAGGGACCCCGAGACCCTCAAGGTCTCACTAAACCAACAAGGATAACCACAAAGTAGATCTCAACAGATAACCTCTACTTAGGTATATGCCCATACATATACCTAAGTTATCAAGTAACCCATCTCAATCATGAGGAAACACAAGGATTGTGAAAACAACGGATAACCACTACCTGGGTATATGCCCATACATATACCAAAGTTAGCAAGTGACCCATCTCAATCATGAGGTAAAAACAAGGTCAAAAGTCTCAGCTCAAACCAGGATTTTCATTATCGAAACCGTAATTACTGAAGAGCTCCGTCTCTAGAGTGTACAGTGGTCCTGTCACGACTCCGAGGTACTGCTCACTAACCTAAGACTGCTGAGGTACTCCTCCTGTCGAGTACTGCGGGTTTGCGGCCAACTACCTGGCGCTCCGTCCGCTGAGGGTCTGTCGCCAAATACCGGGCGCTCGCCCATATAGCCTACTGAGGTACTCCTCCTGTCGAGTACCGCGGGTTTGCTGCCAACTACCAGGCGCTCCGTCCGCCGTGGGTCTGCCGCCAAATACCAGGCGCTCCGTCCACTGGGCTAGTCGACTCACTCCAAGTCGAGTCGGTCAAGCAGTCGTCAGGTCTCAGCCGGCTACACGGTCTCCGTACTCTGCACGCTCGTCTCCGGGAGGGTCCGCTCCACGAGCTACTGGTCGACACTCCAAGTATCACAGAGTCCCGCAATGAAGTATCTCAAAAGACCGTCACGTCACAGGGGTCTCAACGCAACAGACGGCGCGTCGATCGGACGCCCGGTCTGTGAGTTATTAGCCTTTTCGTCCCAGGGGCCCGGTTGGTTTCGTGTGCGAACCAACCCCGGCCGTATCACAACTGTACCCTGAACTCCCGTAGGGTATACTCAAAGAGACCGTTACTCAACGTAACCACCAACGCCGCTGACGTTTCGTCAAACGGACGTCCTGTCTGAAAGATATCAGTTTTCCCGTTCCAGGGGCCCGGTTGGTTTTCGGGTGCGATCCAACCCGGCCACTACTTACTGTATCCAAAACTCGGGCGAAGGATACCAAAAGTTCCGTATCGTAAACAGGAACTCAACGCAACAGACGGTGCGTCGATCGGACGCCCGGTCTGAGAGTTATTGGCATTTTCGTCCCCGGGGCCCGGTTGGTTTTTAAGGCAAAACCAACCCGACCGTACTCTACCTGCGTCCAAACCTCGGACGGAGTATGCCAAAAGATCCGTCTCACTAAGAGGAACACAACACAGCTGACGGCACGTCAATCGGACGTCCGTAGCTCAAGATATGAGCGTTTCCGCTCCGAAGGCCCGGTTGGTTTCGTGAACGAACCAACCCGGCCGAACTCAAAGTAATCCGAAACCTTGAGTGCGATATACCAAAACGACCGTCTCGATCCAAGGATCGCGTTTCCGCAGACGGTTCGTCAATCGGAGGTCCGAGGCTCAAGTTATGGACAAAAGACCGAGACTGGTTCGAAACGGGGGGGTCCGGGTCCGGGCCGACCCGGCCCGACCCCCCCCCCCCCCTGGGGCGGCGCGGCGGCGGCGCGGCGGCGCGGCGGCGCGGGGGGCCGCGGCGGCCTGGCGCCGCAAGGCGGCAGCGCGGGGGGATCAATTCCCCCGCTTTCTTGGAAAGCCGGCGCGGCTAAATGCCGCGCCCCTTGATTGAAACCGCCCCCCACGTGGGGGCCGGTTGAAGTAAAAACCGGGGGGCTGCTGCCCCCCCCCCCCCCTTCAGGAAACCGCCCCCTCCCTCATTAAGAGGGGGGTTTTGATGAGCCGGCCGGGGGATTAATTCCCCCGGTTTACTGCCATCCGGCCGGCCAGCTGGCCGGCCGGTTTTCTCCAACGGGACCGGAAATTCCGGTCCCCCCCTTCGGCTTCCGACGCCGGCGGCCCGGCCGCCGGTCTTCTCTTCCGCCGCGGCCCGGAACCGGCCACGGTCTCCTCGTCCCGCCGCGGCCCGGAACCGGCCGCGGTGTTCGTTGTCCGGCGCGGTGCGACGGCACCGCGCCCCTTCGCCGTGCCTTGATTCCTTTCAACGCGGCGCGACGGCGTCGCGTTCTTGAAGATTCTTCCTCGGCGTGGCGCGACGGCGCCGCGCAAAATAATTGCACGATTATCCGCGTGGTGCGACGGCACCACGCCACTTTGCTTCCACCCGCAAGAAATACAACAAGAACGATGGAGGGGGTTCGGCCGTGTTCATGCGGTCCGGCCCCCCTCACGTTAAGCAATAACGCAACTTAAAATATTTCAAAGCCATACGTTAGACTTGCTAAAATTCATGATCAAGAATAGAATAACTAAACAATAATCAACAACCCCTACCTTGGGTATAAGGTTCGAAGATTTGTCAACGTTCCGCGGAAGACGACGTTGCGGAGGTCGGGCGTCGCGGTAGCCGTTCGTCAAATCCGATGACGAAGGGGGTGCGTCCGAAGAGACACGTCGTTGGCGGATACTTGTACGCCGACAAAGGTTGTCCGAGGAAGAAGCGGTGTCCTCTCTCGTTGACACGGAAGACGAAGAAGAGCGGAGCGGCGTTCTTCGTCGGAACTTGAGCATTCACGTCAAGTCTTGAGGAAAGTCAAATAAAAAGAAAACAACGAACTCAAGAACCCCTACCTCGATAGTCGCACGTTGACGTAGTCGTGGAATATCGGTGTCGATTCCTTTGACGTCGGAGGAAGAGTCGTTGTCGATGGCGTTCGTCGCGGAAAACCGTCGCGGAAGAGATGACGCGGAAGAAGTACGTCGCGTCGCGGATTCGGCGTCGCGGATGGACCGTGTTCTTCGGCGGAGAAGTTCTTCATTGAAGAACGGCGTTCTTCGCGTTCTTCGTTGAGTTTGAGGAAGATGAAGAAGATTTCCCTACTCTCTCAAGGAGATAAAATTCTAACAAAATAAAATAAGACTCTTTCTTATTTTATTCACACAACCCAACCTCTTTGAATTTCAAAGGTTTGAAATTCAATAACCACACACAACTCACCTCATTAACTCATTACATTTAAGTCATAGGTTTATAACTTAAGTTAACATTATTTAAGTGGGAGTTGAGGGGGTTTTAGAGGATATGAAGTGGTGGGGTTCGTGTGGGCCCCACCACCCTCATAACCTCCCATGGGAGGTTGGGTGGTTACCCAACTTCCAACAAGAGATATCACTTAGAGTAAAATAATAAAAATTGTAGTGTAATTACAAGTAAACATCCACAATTTTTATTATCAACACTCGCATGAACGCAACTCCAGAACAGGAGTTCCTAAGCGTATACCGGCGCTACGGTTCCATCGGTGCCCTCAGATTTCAATTCCGAGCACCGGATCAAAATTTAGAAATTCCCGCTCGTTCGTTCACTGAACGTACCCGAGCCAAACTTCGGAAATTGATTCCGGGCACACCGGGCCTCGGAATCAGGTGCCGTCTGAAACCGCGCTCTTGTAAAATTCCAAAGAAAATTAAGAAAAAATTTCCCTTGAATTTTACGGGTCTTTACACATACATTGGTAATAATCTCAAGTCAGGAGACCATTACACATGATTGTAGATAGGAACATCCAATGACACCCGAAACATGTGGAGTTACTATTGGAGGGTTAGTCCTCATGATCTCACTACTAGAGATCACCAAGTGCGAACTTCATGAGAAGAAGTCTCAATGCTTATGAGCCCCCAGCACCTAATATTCAAACATCTACTTTTTCCAATCAGTAAAATGTATCTAGACTATAGAATATATATTTAAGATTAATTTCATAGTATCTAGAGGTTCTCATTATAGCATGGGAACTGCTATAACCTTTCGATACGAAAATTAATCTTTGGACATTAGCATTTCAATAGTAAAGGCAGAAAATTCTACACTATAATGGTAAGATGACATCATGCATAGATTATTGTATACACGATATGGTAATCAAAAGCACAGAATAGTGGGTCTAGGGCACCCACTATTTCAACACTCCCACTTGCACTAGATCCAACTTGCTAACAAAACTTTTTAGCTACTCACATGATAAGCATCGTGTTTCTGCTGAGTAAAGGACTTAGATACTGGGTCCACCACGGTTCCTCTGCGTGGCTATTCTGCTATAGCGACCTCATCTCTTTGATTAAAACTTCTCAAGAAATGGTATCCCGAGTATATCCCTTTTTTCCACTATCATAACATGACATCTTGGCTAGTAAGAATATCATAATTTAGATTATGATAATACTTTTCTCACCAGGTGATATTCCAAGAACTAAAAAAAATTGTTGCATATATGCTTCTTAGCTTCCTTAGAAGCTGCAATGTACTCAATCTTATAGGTATGGCCACCACAGGATGATATGAGCTTGACTCGCTCATCAACTTTAGCCTAACTGCAATAATAGATCACATTGATCAATGGAAGACTAGTTCATATCCCCAAAAACTAGTATCCTTTCTTCTCCACTTACCAGGTACATATCTTTTGTACTTGCCGAAGTAAAATTAGATTGTTCTGACTACATCCCTTGCAGTGCTCCTGGATATAACTGATATTTTCCTATTGTAAAATATACCTTTGAAATATCAGTTCTTTTACATATCATGGAATACGTGATTGATCCATCGCTCCAACGTATGGATTTCAACTCACCACATTTATCTCTTCCCGTGTCATGGACAGGTCAATATGGAGAGATTATACCCTTTGACATAGGCAAAAATTCATCTCTTCAATTGTTCTAACATGTATTTTTCAATACAATGTCACTATATGTACGATTGACTAGGACCAAGCAACCTATAGATCTACCTTAGTAGATCCTATTCACTAGAACTTAGGTTGCTATTTTAAGTCCATCATTGGAGAGTAAATTTCATTTTGGTCTTAACTAATTTTCATACCAATGTCTGTTTTCCATATGTTATCAAACATATTTTGTTTAGAAAACATTGATTCTCCCACTAACCTTGCGTAGACACATGGCGAATATTTTTGAAAATGTATTTTCTATGATCATGTTACTTAATTTAATCCTAAACCGAATTTTAGTAACTCGCATCCTTTATTGGCATTCAGTGATGTGACCATCCCTTTGTGGTTACATCATATAGACACCATCCACGATTGGGTGTCATGACATACAATGCTAAATAAATTGATCATAGATATTAGCTATGATAAGTAAAATTCTAACGGATTTAAGCATAACGACTTGGTCAAATCAGTCGAGCCTTATTGGTACCAAGCTCATACCATCCATGTACCAACTTACTTGAATACCCACCGTAGTATTCAAAATAATATCCCCTTTTCACTTTGATAAATGGAATCCATTAATTGAATTTTAGTTAGTCTTATCAATTTTAGCTAATTGCCATATACTTCTTAATTGTAGGAAATATTATTCACATTGAATAATAGATCACCGACCGCGGTGAATATAAAAACCATCACCGTGGTTTTATCCTTCCTACACAGTATGTGTCTCTGGAACATAATTTGTTCCACATGCGCTTGTGGAACTAGTTCCTATGCCAACTATTTTGTGCATCTTGATCATTGACTAAACACAATTCAATATAGCTCCCACTATCTCTAATAGAGATGTGCACCCTTATATAGAAGTGTATTCTATTGCTTGACTACCTACTCTTCTATCTTAGGTATTTATGTAACATCCTAAACAACTGTTAGGCTTATTACACTAAATGAACAATGTGTTTGTCTTGAAACTAGTTTGTTTATGTCCTATCAAACTATTTGTATCCAAACACATGTTCTTATGACATAATGGGTTTACATCATACTATGACTCGTATGATATCCATTTGTCATTATAGTTGGAATATGGTTGTGGGATATCGCTGTTATTTTCAAATCATTTCATGAAATAAAATAGAAGTTTCTGCTAGTTCCAAAATTGATATTACTTACATCAATACTTTGATGTATAAAATGTGTGTTTAGTAATTACTCCATGCTACATTTTTTTAATCAATGTTGATATGTAAGACTTCATCTTCAATTCTCTCCATTAACATCAATGTTGTGATTTCAATAAGGTAATGTGCATTTAGGAATTGCTCCACGCTACATTATCATAATTGATGGATGCTTGGTTGATATATTCTTCGGTATCCCAACCCGAAGAAACTCATATCTCCTGACCATGAAAATACTTCACTTTGATATTTCTTAATTACTTAAAATAATCTTATGAAGTATATATACCTCTATATTATACTTGGAATAGTTCACACTTTCATGTTGAACTATTTCCAAAAGCTTTGTGACGTACCTTTATTTCTAAAGGCTCCCTTGTCCAAACTAAAGACATCAATAATACCATAAGTATTTAGTTGTGTCGAGCCTAAATACCATACTTGGTATATTCATTATGTCCATTTTTATTATTTCTTGACAAAGAATTATCCTATCACAACTGGGTATAAGTCTCACATTTATATTCATCAATAATTGCCTATGATTCATGTATCACTGAACTAGTGATTGAGTTTACCAAAAACAACATTCATTCCAGAAACTGAAAGAATGTATCCTTGCGTCCAAGGACACATGAGATTAATTTTTGTGGTTATACTCAACAATATTTCAACACAAATCATTCGCTTGGAAATTAAGAAGTCATGTACTTCTCACCACTGGCCTTGGTATCACCCTTTCACGGCCTATTTAGAGAATACACCTAACTTCTAGTAAGGTTTATATACTAACTTGTTTATCGTATTAGAATACACATATGTTCTCAACATATTGTATTTAATACCCAAGTAGTAAAAGAGAAACATTACATTGATGAATATGTATGATGTAGAAGCGGAAACTTGCTCTTTTAAATCAGTTTATTGCTTTTAAACTTCCATAGTATTATTTTATAATATACAATACAGAAAACCACTGTTAATACCTCATTAATTGAAGGACATCGCAAATTTTTCATTGGAATTATGTGCCTTTAACCTTTTCACATTGTCTTTCAATTTATCTGCCATAAGAATTAAAGCTTAATTGTCTTTTATTCTTATTCACTTGGTGAACCTTACCTAGATAGGTAATGAAGTGTTTACTCAATACTTGTTCATTTTGTAACTTAAAACGAGACTTAGTAATGTGGTGAAAATGATATTTAAAGATCATGATCGATCTTTCAATTTACACATGCCGGTGTAAACTTCGCCTTATTCATATCATTGCTTCACTTTCTCCTTGCAAACATCTCGAAGATGAGACTTTATGTTATATCATCTATGTCCTGGTGTAGTGATCGTAGCTGACATCGGACGTTGATAAAACAATAATGATATAACTATCATATTCTTTGTACATTAGTCTCCTGTAAGCAATTTTCACCCTCGCTTCTTGAGGTATTTTAACAGTGTTGGGGATATAGACACCTTGAGTTTCCTATATCATAGTACTATGCAGACACACCTGTACTATTCATGGATACTTGTGTCACTATGGACATTTACTTTGTCCATTATAATATTGCAGTTTTAATCTTGTGGTATAACTTTCTATTTTTCTACAAAAATAAATTTTAGCAGATGAGCGCCTTTTATCTAGATTACTAGTTTAGACATTTTGATTAATTACTTAAATCATTTAATGTCTCCCACTATTTTATCAGATTCTAGGAACCCTCTGTGATAGAATCGGAATACTATGTTGCTTGTGTATTCTAGTGTCAAGGATCCCAGAACCACCCCTTATAGTCTACAAGCTAAGGCTACGCCACTACTTGGAGGGTTTTAGGTAGGCTTTTGGATGGCCGACCCCTTTAACTTACGGTTCCTTGATCTGTTGAGTGAATTCCCAGCTTCTTAAAATCAAAATTTGATTTACTCAATGTTTGCCTCTAAAATGATAGTAAGTTAGCTATAGCTAATCCTTACTAGAACTTTAGTTAATTCGACCCACAATTCTTATAAGGACTCCCCAGTAGTAAGATGCACCCTCAGCTCAGGCATGACCGGCACCTCAAACAGCTGATTTTGTCCAAATTTGAATGACGGAAGGCTGTTTAGACTTAATATATCTTTGGGGGTTTTATTATTTTTAGTGTGACAAAAGAAATCATTTTCAAATTTTATAATCATGTACTATGTGATCGCACTCACAACTGACCGTGCAAGAAAAAGAAATTTTATCGCGTCACATGTTCATTTTATCTTGCATGCTTGTTTATTATTATACTATGTGATCGCGCAATAAATTACACATGCACAAAAATAATAAACCATTCAGAAATAAAACGAACACCTGATCATGATCTGGTACTATTGGTTGATCCGTTGAGTGAATAACAGACCAACCGAAACTCTAGGGGTAAATACCTTTAGTCGCGTGGCTTACAACTTGAATAGAAATGTCTGCTCATTCAATGCATCCAACTCCTGTTTGGTGTGTCGCTGTCACTTGGAGAAAAATGCGTTATTGGTCATCTCGTCATTATATAATTGTACTCGCACACAGGCGAGGGGGTCTTGGGGTATAAATGTACAACTCAGATAAGTGGACACGCAGAGCCTTATACATATAATGACCCTTGAGACGACACGCAGATCGTCTTTTATTTAATTAAAATAATTATTACAAACCATTGCAATAAATAAATAATTAAATAAATAAATAAATGCACCAAACAATAATTGGTCGGTCCATGGCTCATGACCATTATACGCATTAACTCGCGTATAGAAACTAAAAGCAGAATAAAATTAAACTTGCATTAAAAAATACTTGAGGGCATTAAATTGAATTAAAATTTCACTCTAATTTTTAATTCAATAAATATGCCATTCGGTCCCGGTTAATTAATTTAATTTTAAAACTAAAAATTAAATTAATTAATGAATTTAATTAATCTCCCAATTAAATTAATTATGCCACATTAATTATAAACCAAAGTTAATATTTAATTAATTTAATTATAAACAAAAATTAAATTAATTAATTTAATTAACTTTTGGTTCAAATAAAATTATCCGAGCTCTATGAACCCTGGGCAGGGCCTGGGCGGGTCAGGGAAAACCTATGTAGGCCCATCTTGGGAAGTGACGACCCCATGAAGCGGTATTCTGGGCCTGGAAGGTCTGCCTAAGTCTGTTCCGGGCTGAGCAAACCTACCTAGAGAAGATTCGGGGTAGCGAATTTTACCTGCCCGCATGGTGCTGGCTGACCAAGAGCAGTGTGACGCACCGCTCTGCATGAGGGGGGAGGCCAGTCCATAGAAATGGCCTGAGGTAGTGGTTGGGAAAAATAAGACAGCTGAAGAGGGTTGTCCATGGCCGGTAGGGGCACCTGACAGAGTGGCGGCACAGTAACGGGGCCGACCGGGTAGAGGCCTTAGCCAGTGGCATGCTGTGCCTAGTTCGGGAGGTCGCAGCTGAGTGGTTGAGGAAGTCGGAGCCATCGGGAAGGCAAGCAGGACAGAGCGTGGTGTGCTATCCCAAGCGGTGCCTAGGGTGGAGGTCGGACCGGCAATTGGAGGCCGAAGTGTCGTCGGGTGAGGTTGTGGCACGACCTGGGAGAGGGGCTGGCCAGGATAGCTCCTGCCAGGTGGTCCGGCAGCCTGGGCTGGCCAGCGGAGCGCTACATGGGTCGAGAGAGAGGAGCTTGTGTGCATGCAGAGCTGGCCGGATGCTGGTTCCATGGGGAAGGAGATGAGTTTCCAGGTGGCCTCGGTGCTGTGTGCCTAGCGAAGCGCTGGCTGCTCCACGAGAAGGAGAAGAGGCGGCCTCTGTGGGTGATGCCGGCGTGGCTCTGCCGCTTCTTGCGGAGAGGGAGGTGGCCCTTCGGGCTGCCATGTATGGCAGATAGCGCAGGGGGCAGCCACTTAGTCCACAGCGGGGAGAGGAAGTGAACGGTGCAAGGGGCGAGCCGCCTTCCGCAAGGTGAGGCGCGCGGGAAGCGCCTGGTGTAGGGATGCCCACGTGAGGTGAACAGGGGGATGATCCAGGAAGGCGGTCACGGGGTGCAGAGGACCACTGGGTGCTTTTCTCCACTGCAGCACGGCAGAAGGAACCACCGCGCATGGGAAATGGGGGGTCGCTCGGCCCCCCAGCCACACTGTTTTTTTTCTTTTGTGTGTTTTTTTGACCTACTAGTGTGCCCCCTTCCAAAAAAATCAGGGCCTGCACATGAAGGCCATCTCCCCCCTTCCTCCTTTTTAAAAAAAAAAATCATTTAAACTTGACCCACTTGGGTCAAGTTCACCCTTGTTTTTTTTATTTAGAGACTAATACTTTCTTTGAAGTCTTTTCTCCCCCCTTTAAATATTTTTTCCAAATCCTATATTAAGCTTTTGAAAATAAAATATTATAAAAATATTATTATTATTATAAAAATATCAATATTATTATTATTATAAAACCAAATAATTTTATTATTATAATAAGAATGAAATTAATTTTAATAAATTAATATCAAAACCAAATTGATTTTCTGGTGAGTATTTCGTACCGAAAATCAACCTCGAATCCAAATTCGAAATTTCAGATGGCCACAGACTGGCCATCCGATATCCAATTCGGATTCCGTCTATGGCATTGGGACCGTATCAACTCACTCTATGATGTTTAATGCAGATTTAATTTTTATATGACTTAAAATCAATGCACGCTCGCTCTGATACCACTTGTTGGAATCGGGCACGCAGCGGAAGCCCCAAACATGTGGGTTTTAAAAAAAATTCACTGACGGTCAAAGTAAACTTGTCGAAGTCAAAGAAGAGCAGCTCGGTCTTAGCCGAGAACCACGTGTGGAGGATTTTAAGCACAAAATTAAACCGTAAAATACCTGGTTTAGATCTGAAGCCGCGCACGACATCTGCTAGTCGTTGGTGATCGCTTCTCGAAGAATCCAAAGCCGGATTCTTCTAGATCGTCCATACGCGCTTCAAGGAATCCACAGGAGCACCATTTGTCGTAATCTGAGTGCTAGCGTGGATTTGCGACGATGCCTTCGACGCTCCAATGAACACCTCATCGCATCACTAGTGATGCTAGAGAGAGAGCTCCATCCGACCTCCTTGGATCGAGAGCATCTCTCTCTAGAATGTGGGAGAGAGGAGAGGAGAGATAAGCTCCATGAATAGTGTTTGGAAAATGCCCCTCCTCTTCTATTTATAGTGCTTAATTAAAATACCCGGTATCGCCTCGCCGGCCCCGAATACTTAACGCACTATCAACGAAATTTTATGACTACTAATCTGAGTCATAAATATTATTATCATTTACTTGTAATATATTAAAATATTTTACGCGATAATAATCGAGTCATTAACTCGACTCGTTTCTCCCATATTAATTGAACCTTGAATAACTTAATATTCGTCAATTAATATTTTTCATGTATTTACTAAAACTCGTAAATACATTTAATAAATAAATTCAAAACTCATTAATATAAACTCGAATAATATGAATTTATTTATTGCATTGGTGACTGTTTAACCTTGGATATTTCCCGGACCCCTATGACGGGGCCCACTATGTCCAATAATCCTATTAAACTGAATAGGACAGATCCTTGAATACGCTATTGTGTGTGACCCTCTAGGACCTTATTTTGACAGTCGTGAATAGTAATCATAGACCAAGAGCGAGATCTAGAAACCCATTATGGCCCCTAAAGAAATAAGGATTGTCACAGCAGCAACAACCAACCTACGAACATGCACTGTGTAATATAATCTCTTTGTCTGTAATATCTCATAAAGAAGGACGCACTCTCGTGTCATCGCCCTTTTCTTGATTTATTGTTTTTTGATGTAACTGGATGGATTTACCCTCAACTGCCATGGTCATGGTCTTATAAACGTATTGTCATCCATATCAACATGGCCTGAGATATATTACTTCCATAACTCGGAAGCGACAGATCATTTCTTGACCATTCAACCAATTCCATGCCACCAACGACGCACCCGACACAAACTACCTCACCACGACTTCATCGCCATGGTTTTCATCTTGCCTCAAAGTATGTAATCAAGTGACATACATTGGTAATAATCTCAATTCAGGAGACCATTACACATGATCATAGATAGGAACATCCAATGACACCCGAAACATGTGGTGTTCCTATTGGCAGGGTAGTCCTCATGTTCTCGCTACTAGAGATCACCAAGTGCGAACTTCATGAGAAGAATTATCAATGCTTATGAGCCCCCAAAACCTGATAGTCAAACATCTACTTTTTCCAATCAGTAAGATGTATCTAGACTATAGAACATATATTTAAGATTAATGTCATAGTATCTAGAGGTTCTCATTATAGCCTGGGAACTGCTATAACCTTTCGATACAACAATTAATCTTTGGACATTACCATTTCAATAGTGGGCGCAGAAAAGTCTACACTATAATGGTAAGATGATATCATGCATAGATTATTGTATACACAATATGGTAATCAAAAGCACATAATAGTTGGGTCTAGGGCACCTGCTATTTCAACAGTAGTTTATTTTCTATAACCACCATTAAAGTCTAGACATAATAATGGATTTAATATATATATATATATATGAGATTTATTAAATTAATATAATTCTATAATTATGGTATCAACTATAACTTCTTACTTTCTATTCTGTGTGGGGTATGATAATATCAAACGTGTGTACTATAAACTACCACCTTGCAAAGTGATGTGATTCATTTTTTATTATGATAAACATAGAAAGTAGTAATGATAAATTTAATTAATATACATGACATATACAAAATCATTTTTACTATTAAATGATAATATATTATTCACATTTATTTTTTTCAGTCTATCTTGAAAATGGCAACAATGTTAATCTATACGTACATCCTACCGTCTACATGAACGGTGTATTTCATCTTATATCTATCATTTGTATGGATTACTAGAATAAAATATATAATTAATATATATTATGTTTATATTACTTTTATAATTCTAAATATTATTTTACAATGATCAATTTAAGAGGACCAAAAATATATAATCAAAACATACACGAAAAATAATGTAGTTATTGCCTAAAATGTGACTTCAACATGGAATTGTTAATAAATGGGTAATAAAAACTCATAAGAAATTATATATGGAATGATACATATATAGATTTTTCGATAATATAAATATATAATAAACTTTTATTTTTTATATAGGAGGGTTGAATGTGTTTTAATAGTTCCAATATATAAGGTAAGATATTTATGTCTCATTATTCACATCTGTGAGATAGATGGCATATAAACCACCTATTTATTTTATGTGGTGTATATAATACCCATAAATAAATTTTATAATGATTCTACTAAAACTTATTTGGATTTAAATATCTATTTTAGGATCTCTCTTCCATGGGTTTTATAGTTTAAAATTCACCAAAGTGATAAGGTATTTTTGTCTCAATTTTCATTCCTTGATACATATGTTATATTATGAACTTAACTTATTTAATAAGGGGTATAAAATAAACCTTTTACATTAAATATAATGTATTTATTTATTATAAATCTGTTAACATTTTTATTTGATTTTATTACTTCATAGGGAATACAATTCTATGTTTCCAATGTGGTAATGATTTGATGTTACAATGTCATCATTTATCAGGATTATTTATGATTATGTTTATGATGATGACATTTTATGATCCATCTCACAAGAAACTCATTAATTTTTTTATACTCTTTTTATATCATGATAATACATGTTTTCCCTTCCATTTACTCTCTTTGTGTACTCAAGAGTTCAAAAAATGTTTTAATGAGAAATCATCTATATTTCTCTTTTTAGTTGAAAACACATCTTTCATCCATAACCAATTTTTATAAAAATGTATTTTAACATTCATTAAATATATTTTTACCCATGTATATATTTTTACATATTTTTTTGAAAAAAATCTTAATTTCATTTTCCAAACAGTTCCCATTGGGTTTTACTGAAAATGTTAAATGAATATTTGTTTTAAAGTGCATTACATGAAAATTATTTATTGTCATCATGAGAACTAAACTTTTTATAGATTCCTTTTTATGTTTTAAATTTTATTCTCAATGAAAAGTTTTTTCAAAAAAAGTGTTTTACAATGTTTTTTTCAAATCAGCAATAATATTTTTCTCATGAATTTCTTAAATGAACTTTAAATCATCCTTTATATGTTTTTTAGGTTATTTTCAAAGATAAGAATTTTAATAATTATTTATGTAATAAAAAAGTGTTTTTCAAATATGAAAGAATATTTTCCTCATGAAATGTCTAAAATTATATTTTTATGGTTCATTTATAAGTTTTCAATGTTATTTTCAAAGAAAAGGGTCTTAAAAATGCATTATGTTTTTTAAAAGTTCTTTTAAAATAAGAATAAAATTTTCCTCAAAAAAAATTTAAATGAGTTTTAAATATTCAATTATATGATTTCAAAGTTATTTTCAAAGAAAATTATTTACAAAATGATTTATGTTTTTGAAATTTATTTTCAAAAGAGAAGTTATTTTCATCCAATAAATGATATAAGTGATATTTTAAAATAATGTTCTATACAATATGGAATACTTTGATGATAATTAGGCTTTACTAGAGATATTATCCAAGGATATTGTTAATAGTTTTTCACTAGATCGTTTATGTCTATTATAAGAGGATATTTAAAAACCCATTTCTCTTCTATGGGTTATACCATTATAAAATAATTATGAAACCCACTTCATTTCATTGGTTATTTTATGATGAAATGATGAAGTGATTATGAAACCTGTCCCTTTTACAATAGTTAGGGTATGAATAAATATTTATGAAACCAATTTAATTTCATGGTTTATGATATTATGAATGTTTTATGATCATATAGAACATATACACATGCTTTCCATTATGTGATGAGTAGGACCTATATCTCTCTCCAATATATTGGGTAAAGATTTATATCTCAAGGGATATACATGACTACAATATGGAGTGAACATGGTTTAGTTAGTGAATTTGTGTGCTATGATGGTCTTGGGAGTAAACCTTGACTACTGTGATGGTTTGTTGAGTGAACCCATTCCACTATGATATACTTGGTAGTAATCCTTAGCTATTATAGAAATGATTTTCTATACTTATTTTTTTTCCACAGTTGTATTTCATATGCCAATGTTATGATCTCATGGCTTATGTTAATTGATTTCCTTATGTTTCATGTCTTAAGAAGTGCCATGCTTTATACCATGTCTTAAGATTATGATCCTTGACATGTAGTGTATGGTTTTACAATGATAATATCATGTTCTCATACCCTAATTTTCATTTTAATATTATGTTATTTTTGATATCTGACCTTCTACCCCTTACTAAGAATCTCAGCTCACCCTTTCATATGTTTCCTTTCCCCAAGTTATGCAGAATAGTTTTATATAGGGTATGTTTGTGAAGAGTACTAAATGGGAAAATAATTACGGGATATATTGAATACCATTCACAAAATTATAATATTTTGTGCCTAGTCTCTAATGACACTAAAATATTATGGCACTTAGGTCATTGGTTGTGTAATTTATTGAATATACATATAAAAATATGTAACATGTGTGTATTAAAATCTTGGGTCATTATACTGAGGGTATTCCCATGGTATACACTAAATAAATTCTAATAGAAATGGGATATTAATATTTGATGGTAGTCCTACCCATGATGAAATTAACTGTGAATGTCCACCCACTAATGACAATTCATTTCATCAAAAATGTATTCCCATTGTTGAATCAATGATGATAATTCCCTCATATCATGAGGTTCTTGGTAAAATGATGCCAGTAATGCATGATTCCTTATTATTGAAATGATATACTCTTTATCATATTGAATAAAAACCTAAGGAACAATCATTCTCTGAACCACCCATGGATCCCCTGCCTTATAATATGATAGTGGGAATGTCTAACAACCCTGCTGCTTAAAATAATGAAATGGGGAAGAATATAATTTGGTCAGATAAATTTGAGGAACCTCTTACAATGGATAAAGAATAAATATATCTCATGAGGAGAAATTTTTCTAAAGATAATACACTGGTTAGGTTTTATCCTTTATCCACTCACTAATATGTAATTCTAGTGGTGGTGTTAAAAGAATTTGGGTACAAATTCAGCCTAAATTTATGGACTACACTTTTTCACCTAAAAGAAATTTTTTTATTTACTATGACTACTAAATTAATGTTAAGGTAATATAAAATATATTACTTAAAATCAAAATGGAAGCCCAAATGCTACATGACACATGAGTTTGGGAAAATAATAGAGTCTTACAACATTAATGTCTCAATTTTTTAAAGAATCTTCATCCAGTAATCACCAACTCCCCATCAAATGTTCATATCTAGTAATGGGTTGAAAATAAGGAATTTAATTTTACCTCTCTCCCAAATCATAAAATCCCCCTAAGTGAAATCATGTAACATCATTTCCTCATGATAACTTTAAGAAATATTATTTTCTCAAAAAAATGGTATTATTAATAAAAACTTTACCTGAAAAACTATGAAAGAAGTTTTCCCGTAAGAGAGAGCCGTCAAAATATTATTTCATCAAGCATCTAAATATATTGATCAAGACTACCACTTAAGGGAATAAAGTCATCAGGTAGTGATAATATATTTTAGAAAAATATGGATCAAGTGGAAATTATATAGTGAACCTAATCCATGGTCAAAAAAATCTCTATAAAATCAAGAGAACAATTGTATCCATAGAAATATTAGAGAAACCCCATATTGAAGGGATGAGTAAATTCTAACACAAACTTCAAGGCCTAAAATCCAAGCCTAACATTTTGTGAAAATGGAATATAAGAATCCCATTCTATAGGGTTGAGGGAATTTTTAACTCGATATCATCCTTAATAGAATTCATTAATTTACCATTTATGTGGAGAAATTCAATGAAAGTAATCCTAGTTCTCCCTATATCATGACCTAAATTCCTCATTAGGAAAAATAATAGAAAAAACTTATAGGGATTCCCTTCAGATCACCCTTCATTAGATGATTTCAAGAGGACTAGTGATAGAGAGGACGAGACCCCATGGTGGGAAAAATGAAAATAAATATCTCAATGGTATGACCGTTCTTTGAGATCATAGTAATTTGTAAAGATACACGCAAGAAAACTGATCCTCTTATCATTATAGTACTAATGTGACATGTGAAATTTTTTAGTAATAGGCGAACATCATTAGGATTTCCCCTATATATTCTTGAGAACATGAGGCTGATATAGAGAAACATAAGGAGGATGTTTTTGTTAAAAATATTATCCACACCAAAATGATTAAAGAAGGTTTTCATACCTAAAACCAGAGTATTTATTTTAATTTTTTGAATCCCTCAACAACTCCACCCCCACTCCTCGACAAGAATCTTTCAAGGAAGAGTGTAAAGGTGCGGTCATATCTCACCCCCCACCTAAAGAGTTTAACATATCACACTTAAGGAAATATTTTCCTAGTATGATGAAGAGATTAATTTGTTTTAAAAACTCAATGAAAAACTGCTCTAAGGAAACATCCATGTATTATATGTTCTACATTATGTTCCTCATCTCACTCTCCCAGCCAACATACCTCAAAAAGGAAGGTTCTTTATAGTAAATGAAATAGATACAGAACATCTGCACAATATAGGGTGTCAAAAAATGATATATTTTGACCCCATAGTGGAAAGATATCAAGAATTTCCTCTATTGGGTACTCAAATAGAGATAGTTAAGATGAAACCTCATAGGTTAGCCCATGTAGGTTACCCATCAAAAGTACAAGTAGTGCTAACATGACTGGACCAATATTTAGGTCTACTTGTTTAGGATCATGCGCATCTTGTGTTTCCTCCCTAGATTATAACACTATTGAGTCATTTTAGGACTTTTTAGAAGATATGGAATATTGATGTGAACTATTATAGCTAGATAGTATTCCTTACCTGGAATGAGAGGGTAAAACTTTTCCCCCGCCAAAATATGGTAATCCTATATACCGAACATTCAATGGTTCTGGGGATCCAGAAAATCTTTTGATACACTTCATTTTATGGTGAGACCTCATGATGGGGACTCTTTACCATCAAGAGATATCTAATCTCATATTTTTATAAAGACACTAGAGAGACCATCCATCACCTTGTATATTATTCTACCCGAAAGATCAATCAAGGGTTTGAAATACCTTCACCAATAATCCATTTATCAATTCAGCTCTATGTTATAAAAGATAATATTTCTTGATCTCTCAAAATTTAAAAAAGGGAAAAATGAGTGGGTTTATTATGTCATTTTTATGTGGAGTAGATTAAAATATTCACTAAATTTACAACTTCCTCAATATGATTGTTTAGGACTTTGAATTGAGAATCTTCATGATAAACTATGAACATCGCTTATCCTGGTTAAGTATATGGATATATTCCAAGATATCTCTATAGTATCACTATGTTTGGATGATTATATTTTTTTTAAACAAGGCTAAATCCACTCATGTTCCAATAAATCAAGGGAAAATATTGGTTAGAGTTAAAACTATAACGATTAATTTAAAATCGGCCTCTATGATAGATCCAACTCCAAAGACCACACCTCCTCACAATGTACTTTATCCTATGTGGAATCCAAATAAACAATATCCTCTTTAGGGTAAAGGGAATGAGATAAAGTTCTCCCAGTTTGGAGATGGGGTGAACAAAGTCTACTACTTCCGATATGAACATATTCTAGGATACTTCTTATAATCCTTTTAAAATAACATATTAACACTTACAAAACCTAAGAGACATGACCAAGTCGGTCTTGATGATCACCAAAATTATTCCCCTTATCATAAAAAATCAGGTTTCACCATCTAGAATTATTTCATTTTCAAACATTTCATGAAAACGATGGGTGATTATGGGATACCAAAGTTAAAAAAAACCCCAATACAAGTAGCTTGTGTTTTCACCACCAATACATAGGAATAAGGTGAATGATATGAAAATATAAACTAGAATTCATAGTCATTCAGTTATTATATTTCATTAAAAACAATCAAAAAAATCCCATTTTATCCTCTAATCATAATTAAAATAGACAATTGTTCCCCCAGTTACTTATTTTACAACATAGATGACTCTGTCAATGCTACAACCCTCCAAAATAAATTATTATAAGAAAATACAAGGATGGAAGAGAAATAAAAAATGTTAGGAAGATGGACCTTCTTCGAGGAAAAATGTATCCTTAACTCTCCCCAAATTCATGACTTTAGTTCCATGATAATAGGCTCTGCCACACCAAATGGTACAAAAACCACCATCCCCACAAACAATATTGTAGGAATCATACCTCTAGATGATTCCTCATCTGAAAAATAATTAATTTTTGTTTCCATTAATTTGTTTAATATAGTGGATCCATTCATTAATGATGAGAAGGATGAAGATATAAAATTCCCTATGACAATCTAGGAAACCTCAGGTTTAGGTAACATACCATAAGGAGTCAGGGGAAGAAACAGTCATAGTCAGAACCGATACCCTTGAAACATCCCCACAAAGGCCATTTATGATTCCAAGACTCACAGATGATCCCTTAAATGAGTATAGGAAGAGAATGGAAATTACCCCACCTTTAAAAAGAGTCTTATGGCATCTAATCATTATATAATATTTACTATAAGGATTGTAGTAATATTGTCATCCCATTAATGTAGGAAATATAGAATTGTCTCATCTAGTAGTAAGGATTCCTTCAATATCTAGGAAACCAACTAACTCATCTACCCTAGGCATGTTATTCTCTATATATCCTTATTAGGAGAAGATACCCAAAGAAATTCATAGTCCACTAACTCAAAAATATGTAATATTAATGTAGTTTTCCACAATTCAAGGAAAAAATAAACTATGGATTCTATAAAAGTGTCATAGGATTTATGAGAAGCACTTGTAGATTCTATGATGATCCCTTAAGTGTATAAATATAAAGTTACTACCATCAAGGTATATCATGAATAGATTGACCCTACAAAATTTTAGGATGTTATCTCTCTCATAAAATATGATAAAGATGTTTTTATGTAATGAAACATCATGCCCATGTACATATCCAAAAGATTAGATGACATAGACATCTATTGAGATCTCATTGATAATGGATTAGGGGTTATCCTCATTCTATTTAGAACACTTCACCTACTGGGATACAATGAAGTTGTTTTTCCCCTTCTACTCGAATGCTACATGGTTATGATAAAATAAAACAAAAAAACCCTAAATCGTATCTAGCTCAGAACTCGGTATAGAGATATGGTGTTCAATTATGAGTTCTCATCCATCCACCAAGATACATATTTCAATATCTTCCTATGAAGGACTTGATTTCTAGGCTTGTAGAAACCCCTTCATCATATCATGGATTCCTCATATAAAATATTAATGGGAATATTGGGATGTTACTTGATGAAAAATATCCATTTGAATCTTGTTAATATCAATATGTTGAAGCATTATTCTACCGAAGAGAGCGGAAACAACTAATAAGTGATGGTGATGTTGGATTTAATTCAAAAACAGTCTTGAAGTGATCCTGAATATCCCATTTAAATCCCTTGGTGATTAATATGTTTTCTCATATTCATGGTTGAAGAAATTTTCTTTATTTCAGATATTTACTTGTTGGTATTCATGATATCAACCACATTAGTTGAATCCAAGGTAAGTGAAGAGGTATTTTATTGCCTCATTAGTATAGATTCATTAAAGGAAAATTCCCCAAATTCATTTCTATAAAATTAAAAGGTCTCCGCTTCATCATCAAAATTTGAGGAAGTCGTGATATCTTCATTGGGAGACAGATCTTGAAACAAAAACCTCCCAACAAAACTCAATAATTCCCCTTTGTCTCCCATCCATCCTGACATTGACACAAAGGATAAGGAGGAGGAAAAGGTGGAATAATAGGCAGAAAACAACATTGAGACACTCCCCTAGTATTCCATGATAAAGTCTACACCGATGACAATAAACTCTAATAGATAAATATCGATATAGAGTATGATACACTATCGATGTTGATCATTATAGTTATACCCCTCCATGAGAAAAAAATTACACATATTTAATGAGGAATCATCGAGATTTGTTTTCTTAGAATTGAAAATAAGTTCCAGGCCATGATCCCAATGTGGGTACACATCACAATGGATTCCTAGAAGACCATCACTACTACAAGCATAGAACTAGAAAGAAAAATATAACTCATGCTGCCAAGTTTGATGTTGAGATTGAGTTGTATATCAAATAAAAATCTATTCATGAATTATGGTACCCTTAATGTCTAACCAAAAATTTCCCCATAGAGAAAAAGAATGGTATTATAGTTTTTTCATCAATTTTGGAGAAGTAAAATAACATTCTATGACATATTAATTCCATGTTCTAATTATAAAACATCCAATCAGTGCAGCAGTTAGATATCAAGACATCTCTTTCATGGATTTATATTTAGGATATAAACAATTATGAATGTCCACAGAATATGAATAATCTACTACCTTTAGAGACTACAAGTATTATTATTCTTCTGAGTGATTCCCTTTGGTTTAAAGAATACTAGCAATGCATATCAATGTGGAAGTAATTTCATGTTCAAGACCTTATTGGGAAAATAATTCAAGTTTCAAAATGACTATTAGGTGATAAAATAATGGAAACATTTTGATCACCTTTACGATTTGGAAATAATTTTTGAAAAATTGTGAAAATATAGTCAAAAAATGAACCCCTTGAAATTCTCTTTCAGTTTTTCCTTATGAACAATTATCATGTTTTTAGTACACTATATTGGCATTGAATTTGACCCTAAAAATTCTTATTCAATCCTAGATATGTGACCCTCTTAAAACATCAATGATTTGATATAACTACTTAAAATCCTTTCCTAAATTCTATGCTTCATAAAAACCTCATAGGAAAGTGTTTTTGCTAAACCAGGTTAATGAAGAAATGGATCAAATTTCAGTGGACTGATGATTGTCATAGTCCTTTGATGGATATAAGAAATATACCTTTATCCCAATGGTTCTAATTCCTCAAGTTAAAATAATGGCACACATATTAAATGTGAATTCCATGGAATAGATTCTGGGTAAATTCCTCACATAAAAAATGGCACTGGTAGTGAAAAAATAATTTATTATCTCAATCATACCATGATCGACACTGAGACTTGGTACTCAAACATTAAGAAGAACATTTTGGAACTAATTTTAGAAGTTCACAATTTAAGGGACTATATATAACACCATAAGGTTCATTTAATCCCTTGAAATGACATTTTTAATTATATCCCCCAATCATCTCATGTTGAAATAATGTTTGGAGTGATGGGTGGAAAATCTGTAATAGTTTGATATCTGGTTCATACTGCATATTGTGATAAAAGAGATTTCCTTAGAAAATTTCCTGGAAGAAAAACATTCTATAGAATAAGTGCCAGTGACTACTAAAATTATAGAAGAAGAGATCTTCCATGTTGAATATTCTACCAAATTATGGAAAATTTACATTGATTGTTCATCCAAAATCTAAAACTAAAAGAGAATGGAAGACCCTAACATAAACAAAGTCATGTTGGGAGTCATTGTCATTTCTTTAGAAAAGTATGTTCTACCCAAATCCTCCCTACTATTAGAAGTTTTCACTAACAATGAGGAGACATAGAAATCTCTCATTACAATTTTCAAATTGGATTTAAAAATACTAGTGACTCTCTTGGGAAATCAAATATGAATTCAAGTTGGTGATTAAGAAAATCAATAGTTATTATTCCATTAGGAAAGAAGAGATGACCCCATACTTAATTATGTTTGAGGTTTGATGGAAGAATTACCCTATGAGAAAACACTATATAATATCCTATGTTCCCAAAATTCTTAGGAAGACACATTATCAAACACTACTCCCACCATGGAAGATCCAGATCAGGATGAAACATACATCAGATACCCCCATAGTAGAATTTAATTTTCATTTGTTCAATGTTGTATAGAAGTGATGAACAAGGTTGACTATTCCACTGGACAAGATAATTATAAAAATGGTTTGATGAAACCAAACCAATAATACCATGAAAATGGGACCCTTCCTTCAGAGAGTGATAAAAAAGAATAGATATTATGAGGGGAAGTTAATTTTACTCTCTATGACAACCCAATTCATCATAAGGTTCATTATAAGTTAATATTCAATGGTTTTATCCTTAGATACATTGATAGAGATGAGATAAATACCACCATTAATGATTCCCATGCCGACACTTGTGGTGGACATCAGTCAGGAACTATAACTTCTCACCAAATTAAAGTCTTGGGTATTTCTATACATTGATGAAACAATATTTCACACAATTAATCAAAAAAATTCATTCCTACCAAGTGCATGAAAAATTCATCCATCAACCCCCAAAGTTGATAAAAAAACTAAATACTCCTGACTATTCACCATATAGGGAATGGATGTCGTAGGGCCATACCCTCCAGTTGTGGCTAATATGTTCAAATACATCCTCACTACTACTGAATTATTCTCTAAATGGGCTAAGGTGGTACCGCTTAAGAAATTAAGGAGCATGATTATCATTAGATGTGTGACATCAAACATCATTAATATATCTTGTTTCCCTCACACATTACTAAATAATAACAACACCATCATATCCTCTTTCTAACTAAAGAAGATGTACCAGTATTACAACATCAAATCCAATAATTCATCCAATACCTAGTATAAGAAAATTGACAGATAGATGATTTCAGTAAAACACTATCCAATAACCTCTAAAAATACTGGGTTGAGAAAATAATCCTTGTCCCAAAAAGCTATTACATACCTTTTGTTCCTACCACACTACAAAAAAAATACTACTCAAGAGACCCTATATTTTTTTAGTTTATGGAATAAAGGAAATTTTAACCATTGAGGTCATGTTTTCCTCACTCCAATTATCTATTTTTGGAAATATTTAAGATGATGAGAAATCATAAAATAATTTTTATGAGTTATTATAAATCAATGATAAAAGGTTATATACCCTACAAATCTTAGAATTTCACCAAAACCAGATAGCATGATCCTTCTATAAGAAATTTCCGTATTATTCATTCCTTCAAGATGAAGAGGTTTTATAAAAAAAAATCTAATGATACTAAAAAATAAACCCTAAAATCTTAAAAAAATTGGTAAGGGTCTTACATCAGACATATGGTCTATCAAAATGGAGATTTCTCATTAATCATGATGGATTTGGAGCACAATATTCCCCTTACCAATGTAAGGTTTATAAAGAATTAGTTCATGTGATCACACCATGGTCCTATTAGTAAGACCTTAAATTGAATGGAACCATGTTTATATTTTCAAGTCCCAAAACATCAAGGCACCTTGGTCCTAGTCACACGACGTTAAAAGTAATGACCAAATTCCCTTTTTGTAACAGCCAGAACATTTAGGAATAAAATTACCTTTCTTTTAATAAATTTGGGATATAGAAAACACATGTACTATTTTTATTATTATTATTGGTTTTAAATGAACATTCAGTATCACTACCGTTGATAATAAAGTTGTTGAATAGTGATTACATAACTGATATAAACATAAGTTTTTAACAAATCATTTCGATATAGACAAAAGAGAGGATGGCCTCGTCTAGTAGAATCGGACAATAAGAAGCTCATTTTTTGGATCTCAAAAAATTGGTAGTGTCACTAGGCTTCACTCTTGACCAATCCCAAGTTGAGTTTCAACATGTTAATCTTGAAAGGAATCACCTATAGGAGAAGTTCAACTAAATAGATATTACTAACTGGGTGATGTTTTCTAAGCCACCCCAAGTGTCTATCAACATCTCACACCTTACCCGTAGGTCTTACTCGGGTGTTATAAGGGGTTATGTAATAAGGTATTGGAGACTTATTGTGTAAACCCTTTTTTTAAATAAAAGTATTATTCAATCAATGACTTTAATAGAATAGTTTTCTTAAAAATATAATGAATTGTATAAATTTATTTTATAGGTTGTTGGGAAAAAATCCATCAAGGTATAATTGAATCATTTTAAGCAGTGATTATGTTTGTTGACAAAGTGGGCCTCTATGTTGTGTTTGTTGAAAAAGAAAACCAAAATGTCAAATTTATTGACAAAGGGGGTTTACATGGTGAGTTATCAAGCTCAAGGGATCTTTTCAACAATGCATTATTGATTGAAGAACCTCGAAAAAGGAATGGATGATCTAGAGGCCATACAAAAAGAGCAGATATAAGGTGGCGCCATTTTCCAGTGTTTACCAAATATTTGGGCCTCAAAATCGACAAATAGAGAAAAGTTTTTTTAGAAAATGGAATTGCGCGCCGATGTCATGGAGGCTTCGAAACATGAATGCCATATGTTTTTCTAGATCAGAACATCAAAATATGGAAAAGGAAAGAGGGGTGCCCAAATTTTGGTTTGGGCGCGCAAGGTCACTAGGGTGACAGAGACAAGGGTGGCTGGACTTGCATGCTAGGAGGAGACTTGTGTGCCAGTGCTCAAGGTACCCAAAATGCCTATAAATAGAGGGATAACCCTCCTTATTTATCACAAATCTCAGTACTTAGAGAAAATCAAAGATCTAGTCATGCAGGTGGTTTGGGTGTGTAAGTGGTGGTTTGGTCGTGAAAGTATCAAGATATTTAGAAGTTGAGAGCCAATTTATAGTTGCACACTAATATTTATTTGGGCATAAAAGGGTATGATTCACCCAGTTTTTGAGTTGAATAAGGGAGTGTCACGAAATTAGTGTGATGACACTTGTGTGCCAAGTATAGAGAAGTGCACCAGTCATTCTATAGTTGGGACAAAGTTGGAAGATTTCTCGGTACATCCGTGGTAAATTTGTATTCATCAGTGGATGAAAGTGAAACTTCAATAGATCATCTATATACAGATGAAGATTCATTCATTTGTGATAATTAAGGGACCTACAAGTCATTAAAATGTGAGTGGATTATTTCCAGAGCATTGAGAAAAGGAAAAGGAAGAAGGTGATCCTCTCCACCGACAGTGAACCAGAGAGAGAGAAATAGGGAGTGACCCTAGGGAAAGCAATGAGCTAACCCTAAACATTGTAAAGGTAGTGAGCCTAGGCATAGAAGTGATCTATCTTGAAAATTGTAAATTGGGAGTGAGATTTAGTGGATTTGGTACAGTGTTACATTGTCGTTGTATGATCCTTGAACATAGCCCAGTGAGGGTGAACCAAGTAAAAATCTCTGTGTCTGCATGCTTGCTTCCCTGCATTACATCCAAAACATCATTATCAAATAAATAAGGAAATAAGAAGATAAATGTTAACAACATAATAGCAAAAAAATTGACCCTTGTAATATAGAGGTTAAGATCCAGTGGGGCAGGAAGAATTTTGAAATAGAATGTTCATACCCTGATTCACCCCCCCCCCCAGGGTATCTTTGCCCATTTTGGTACTAATAATTCATATCAGATGGAAGGTTTATTATATCAGATTTTTTTTCTCTATTATGATTTAGTTGATTACTCAAGTTAAAGATTCAGTCTGCTCTTATATTGGTGTGTCGTGGAAAAGGGAAAAATCAAAGAAGAATCAAAATTCAAATGGTATTCCTCAGTGTGGAAGTGTTTATGGAAAAATTATGATTCAACAAAATGAATCAAATTGCTTGATAAAGGAAGGCTTTGAGGAATCTGATAGGGAAAAGATAGATTCACTCAATAATGATATAGGAATTAGTGAAGTACTTGAAATTCAAATTGATAATGAAACTACTAAATATGAAGAAGTTAAATCTAAATATATCTAGATCCAAGTACTAGAAATTGAGGTCAAAAGCTAAGAGGCTTAAATCAAAGGCTTATTGATGTGGCTACTGATTTGAGGGAGAATAATTATTCTCAAGCAGACGAACTTCAAAAAATTTCTATAAAGAGAGAAAACCTCAAAAATGATGTTAAAGGAAAGAATATGAACTCAGATGATATCCAAAATCTGAAAGCCAAAAATGATGATCTTCTTATACAGATATATAAAGTAGTTCAGAAGAATCAAATGCTACAATAAGAGAATGCATGTTGTTCTAATTCTGTTGCTCTAGAAAAATTTAAAGTGAAGGAGAAAAGTGATATGGTAGAAAAGCTCACATGAGAACTAGAAGATGAGATGAGTAATGGGAATAATCTCAAAAGAGAACTCAATGCTCAACTTGAATCAATAGATAAGAATATTCAACAACTAGAAGAAGAGATAGAATTTTCCAATAAAGAAATAGAGAAATAAAAAGACAAAGGAAATCCTAAGTTGAAGGATGAACTACCCTTACTATTCGATTGTCCTTCAGTAGGTTATGATAAAATGAAAATAAAGTATGTGAAACAATAATATATTTTCTCATCTCAAAGACCATACAGTTTAGGAAAAACTGTTATTGGATTTGATGAATCCTCTCCCATGCATGATAGAAAGAGAGCTGTGAATAGTTATAGAAGTAGAGAAAATCATACAGGTGCTAGAGATAGACCTAATAGGACATTCAAAAGAGTTAGTGACAACATGTACTATTTTTGTGGGATTCAGGGCCACACATCAAGCTTTTGTTTAGAGGATCAGGAATACATTGCATGTTTTGAAGATAGAAATTTTTCTAAATTTCAGAATAAGATGAAGCATCATCAGAAATCTGAAAGAAGAGTCTCTCAAAAGAAATCATCCATGAAGTGCTTCTATTGTGGAATAATGGGATACACTATGAGTATGTGTCAGGAATATCAAGAGATTCACATCAGAAGAAGAACTCAAGCTGCATCAACATCTCAGTTGACAAATGATAAGACAAGGTACGACTTTAATTGAAGATGTTTCATATGTTTTGATTATTGACATTTGGAAAGACATTTTAGTAAGAATAATGTAGGAAATAAAAAGGAATCCATAAGGAGATTCACAAAATAGGTATTATACAATGAAGAATCCTATACTGGAAGACAACATGAAAAGATGAAAAATAGGTTTACAGCCTAGGTTGAATCATAAGGATCTCAAAAAAAGGTGTATCAATCACCTCATCCGTTACACTCTAAAAAACATCCCTAGAATGGATGTGGAAAATTCTGAAAGATAAAGGAAGGAGATGCCCCTGGTGTAAGTAAAAAGAATATAGAATCAGTGGAAAAATCAACCCTAACAAGAAAGGGTAGAATGATTCAAGCAGCTAATAAAAGAAAAATGAACAAAGAATGTCTTGGAAAATCCACACCTCATTCCACATACTGAGAAGTGAAGACAAGTGGAGAGATTCCCACTCAGATAAGGAATAAAGGGAAGTGTCATATTGGTGGAACATCAAAGAAGGAAATGTCAAACAGTGGGTTTAAACCCAAAAGTGTGAGAAAAACCAAGCCTGCAAAATCTGAATATTAGAAGAAGAATCAGAATGTGGGTAAAGAATGCCTAGTCATATGGCCAGAATAGTTGGAGTTGGGTAGGTAGTTGGAGTAAGCAAGGAAAGATTGTGAGGCTTTGAAAGAAAGAATCAAAGGGTTGAACCATCAGGATCAACCACAATCCTCTTCTTGAGGATTCCAGAAGATCCCCTCTCCCTACGTATATAAATGCTATTAACTAATGATTCAAGTGTTTCAGGTTTTAGGGAGATACGATCTAAGGGGAAGTGGCATCTAAAGATGCAAAGTGGAGATGTGATACACTCCCTAGTTTCAATTGATTCAAATCAGGCACCAAACTTGAATAATAAAGGGATCAACTGAGCACAATAGAAAGTGATTGTGTTATTAACTTTATCTCTTGTTTCCTACACCGAGTTCCAACTCAGTAGTCTTAGAGAATTTTTTGATGGTTCAATTCCAAGTTCCAGATGAGAATAAATAATGTAGGAGGAGAAGAATGATTATGGGTATAAACAGTTGGCCTAACCATAGAAAGTGTTGCATAACATAGGGGGAGCATTCAATATCATAATCATATGTAAGAGCCATCAATGCAATAATTGGATGACCCAGCTCAGGTGTAGTCTATCGAGAGACTATCGAGAGAAGACATATTGTGGGAGAAGAAGCAACATTCATGTATTTCATAATTATCTATTTTGTTCTAAAATTATGGTATCAGCTGACTGTTTTTAGAATACCAAGAATCTGTGAGATAATATCAACAGTGTTTTAAAAATAATCTCAGAAAATTAGTTGAAGGAAATGATGTCATTGAACAATGACATAGTGAAAGGTTTTTTGTTGAAAGTTATGAAGTGGTAAGAGACTCAGGGGGAGTAAAAGTGAAAGTTATAATTTAGAAGTTAACACATATAATGACCATGAGGAAGAAAAATCCATATCATCATGAAAGTCGAAGAGTTGAGCTGAAATTGACATGAAAGATAGAATTGGTAATCATACTATTCCAGTGCAGACATGGAATATTAGAACTCTACAGAAAGCATCATACTTATCACAGTTAGAGCCTAATTTTTTTAGTGAAGTGGTTGAAGATGAGAATTGGGTTCAGGATATGAATACAAAGCTTGACCAAATTGAGAATAATTTGAAGTGGGAGATTTTTTCAAGGCCAATAGATAATAATTTCATCAAGACTAAGTGGGTATATTACAACAAGATGAATGAAGATGACATAATTATTTGAAATAAATCATGACTATTGTGTAAAGGATACTTTCAGATGCATGTCAAGTCTGAATTTTTTATTGGGGTTCATGAAGAAGAAATAGATATTGGGAAGCCATAAGAGCATGATATTCAATGCTAGATCAATTTTTGAAGAAGCTCAGTTTTTGGCATGGAAGAATTGATTGTGATCTGTATGCCAACAATGATTGTGATCAAAGGATGTTGGTGATAGTATATTTCGAAGACATAATCTTCTAAGGATATGATGAAGCATAGTGCAAGTAGCTTTCTAAATTGTGAAAATGAGGTGTTGAGAAGGATTTGGAATGGAAAATTCTAAGGAGATAAAGACTCTGGTTGCTACTCGAATGAAGTTTTCAAAAGGTAATAATGGAAAGGTAGTTAATATCACAGAATACAGGTATATTATTGGGAGTTTACTCTACCTGATAGCCACAATACTTGATATTGTTTTTCACCACATGAAAAGCAGCACGATATCAAAGAAATCCCAAGTAAAGCCACATGCTTGTAGTAAAAAAGAATACTTTGGTATATCAAGGGCACGGTGGATTTATACTTGATATATAATGACAAATCTCAGACAAATGTATTGGGATATACTAATGCAGTTTGGGTCGGTTCAGCAGATAACAAGAAATCAACATCAATAGGTGCATTCTATCTTGGTGGACTATGTATTTCTTAGATAATAAAGAAGAAAGATTTCATTTCATTAAGAACCATGGAAGCTGAGTACATTGCTGCCAATCAAGCATGCACACAGTTATTTTGGATGAAGCAGTAGCTTGATGATATGGGAGTTGAAGTGAAGTCTCCGATCGGAATCCAGTGTGATAGCTCAAGTACTATAAATCTTAGAAAAAATACATTACATCACTCAAGGACAAAGCACATTGAGATAAAATATTATTTTATCAAGGAGAAAGTGGAGTAGGGGCTAGTGAAGTTGGAGTATGATCTTATAGAGCTACAGGTTGTAGACATTATAACAAAGGCCTTACCCAAGGATGAATTTGAGAGGAATCGGCTAGCTCTGGGATTCCAGTTGACTCCCCTCACTTGAAAAAGAGTGGATGTGGGCCCCCTACCCTCTTTCTGAGGTATGGTGTGTTTTCTTTACTGTACTAATCTGTGTTCTATACTCTATTTTAGATCAAAAAGGAGTGACCTTTGGGTTTGTTGACAAAGGGGGAGGAAGAGATACTCTTAATGGGAGAGAAACTATGGCTAGATAAGGGATACAGTGTCTTTCTCAAAGACACGAGGAGAATTTGATAGGTGGAGTAGTGAGATAGGGGTAGTTTTTTAAGGTAGGTGAAGAAGTTGATAGGGGGAGCACCATGATGAGAATATGGGGTGTTCGAAGTTCTCATCCAGAGCTTAGCTTGGACAACACAAGATCCCAAGAACTGAAGGAGATTTTTAAATCTGATGATGCTATAAGTGATCAATCAAAGACTCGATATCATGACAGTTGAGGATTGTGATAAAAGCAGAAGAGTGGAATTGTAATGGTGTTAAAAGGTTTCCAATAATCACCAATTGTTATCATTTTAGAAATTGGTATCAGTGTGGTATCAATAATTGGTATCATAAATGAAGTTATTCATTGATGAACTTTTCATTTACTCTTGTTTCTCACATTGATCATTGCTCATGTGGGCTTAGAGTATGTGTTGAGTGAATCCTTGATCACTATCATAATTGCAAGAGGTGAATGGTGGATGATGGAAATATCTTCAGTGAGGTATCAAATCGTAGAAATTTTTTATGAGAAGAGTTTTCAATAAACCTAAAGGGGATATTTTTGGGCAAAAATACCTCAAGGTATCATTGAAGCTTTTTTTGCGGTGATTGTGTTTGTTTACAAGGTGGGCCTCTATGTTGTGTTTTTTGATAAAGCAGACCATGATGTCCAATTTGTTGACTAAGGGGGTTTACATGGTGATTTTTCAAGTTTAAGGGATGTTGTCAACAATAAATGAGTGATTAAAGAACCTCGACAAAGGAATGGACAATCTGAAGGCGATATAAAAAGGGCAGATACAAGGTGGCACCGTTTTCTAGTGTTTTCCAAATTTTCGGTCCTCAAAATCGACAAATGGAGAAAAGTGTTTTTGGAAAAGGGACTTGCATGCCTATGTCTTAGAGGCTTAGAAACTTGTGCACCATATTTTTTTCAAGATCAGAACATCAAAATATGAAAAAGGAAAGAGGGGTGCCCAAGTTTTGGTTTAGGTGTGCAAGGTGATTAGGGCGACAGAGACTAGGGCGGCTGGACTTGCAGGCCGGGAGGAGACTTGCATGTTAGTGATTAGGGTACCCAAAATGCCTATAAATAGAGGGTTAACCCTCCTCATTTCTCAAAAATCTCAATACTTAGATAAAATTAGAGCTCCATTCGCGCAGGTGGATTGGGTGTGCAAGTGGTGGTTTGTCATGCAAGTATAAAGATATTCATAAGTTGTGTACCAATTGATAGTTTCATGCCAATATTGATTTGGGCGTAAAAGGGTGTCAGTCACCCAAGATTTGAGTTGAATAAGGGAGTTTCTCACAATTAGTGTGGTGACACTTGCGCACTAGGTATAGAGAAGTGTTCCAGTCATTCTATGGTTCAGATAAGGTTGGAAGATTGCATGGTACACCCATGGTAAATTTGTATTCATCAGTGGATGAAAGTAGAACTTCAACAGATCATCTATATAAAGATGAAGATGCATTCATTTGTGATAATTATGGGACCTAAAAGTCTTTAAACTGTGAGTGTATCCTTTCGAGATTAGTGAGAAAAGTAAAATGAAAAGGGTGATCCTCCCCACTGACAGTGAGCCAGAGAGAGAGAAATAGGGAGTGGCCCTTGGGAAAGTTGTGAGCAAACCCAAAAAATTGTAAAGGTAGTGAACCTAGGCATAAAAGTGATCTATCTTGAACATTGTAAATTGGCAGTGAGCTTTAGTGGATTTGGTACAGCAGTACATCGTCATTCTATGCTCCTTGGACGTAGCCCAGTGAGGGTGAACCACGTAAAAAAACTCTATGACTTCCTGCTTGCTTTCCTGCATTGC
Source organism: Viscum album (assembly GCA_963277665.1). Lineage (NCBI taxonomy): Eukaryota > Viridiplantae > Streptophyta > Magnoliopsida > Santalales > Viscaceae > Viscum > Viscum album. Next base: position 1,100,675,472 of record OY728139.1, read on the forward strand.
ATCCAAAGCATCATTATTAGATAAATAAAGAAAGAACAAGATAAATGTTAACAATATAAGAGAAAAAAAAAGTGACCCTTATAATATAGAGGTCAAGATCTAGTGGGGTAGGAAGAATTTTGAAATAGAATATCCATACCCTGATTCACCCCCCCCAGGGTATCTAGGCCCCTTTTGGTCCTAACATATGTAAAATGGTACTTTTAGAAATATATAAATCACTATATCAAACTAAGGTTTTTTTTTAAATGTTATTATAATAGTTTTATAAGAACACTACTTTTAATTATAATTGATTGTTATATTCAATCCTTTTTTACTCAATAAATGATTAAATATTCAGTTTGATAAGAATTAGATTTTTATACGATAAAACTGAAATTTTATTTTTAATTAAATAATTTATTTTGATGAATTAATGAATTTTTAGAATAAATTATATTTTTATAAAATATTATTATTATATAATTTTAATTAAATATAAATGATCATATAAATTTTATGAAGTCAAATGTTACTTTTATTAAGGTTTGGAAACTATTTTTGTCAAAACCCGTCAATTTTTAATAAATGGATATTTTTATTTTAAAATATAAAATTCATATATTTAAAAAATTATTTATATAAAATTAATATTATTTTTATAATCAATACATCAAAATTATCCAATGGTGAATTTTTTATAATTTTCTGAGACAATCGAATTTTTAGGTAAAAATTAAATATCGTATAAATATATAAGGTGTTTAATGAAATCATATTGACCCAATAGTGATTTAGTAAAATAATATAAAATTTATATTCGGTCAATATATGTTTTACCTTTAAAATAATGTAATTTTATATTTGTTTGATTAATTTTATAATGCCTTAGAGGACCTCCCAAGACTTAAAAAATATTTTAACATTTTAAAATTATTTCATTGAGAGTGTGACTCACCTCCACATAAGCAAGACTAATATTTTAATATGTGTGTCCCTTGAATGTATAAAATATTTTATACTACTCCACTTTGTAAGAAAACATGGGAAAACCATGGGATGGTTTGTGGTTTTGAATATTTTAATGTGTAGTGTCCAAAACCTAAATAGTAATGAATTCTCTCTCCTTTCCTATATAAATCCACCCAATATTTCATCCTTATTTACACAAATCATTTGGATATCAACCAAACTCTACCCCATACTCACTATCATCCTCCCAAGGCACCCCCAATCTCCCATAAAGCCTCTCCCAAGCCTTTGGGATCACACATCCAAGTAAGGGATCTTCCACCCTCCACTTTTATCAAGCATTTTTTCATGTTATATCTTTTAATTTATTTTATTACTTTGTTGTGATATGATATTAAATATCCTTATTACTTCCAATTTGATTTATAAATTATGAGAGCCCCTTTCACTCTCATTTATCCATCTTATGAACCCTTATGTAGACTCGTTACCATGCTGATTTTTTGTCAGGGATTTCTTCATTTCTTATTTTTATCTAAGTTTATTTATGTTGTTATACCATTTTATTTTCAATTAAAAATGATGGGGTATGATTTAAAACCTCCCTCATACTTCCCTACTTATGTTTTAATGATAATATACCCCTTTCTCTCTCATTAATACCTTCTTTTTACACCCGTTACCATGCCAAAATTCCGTAAGGGATTTCTCTCTTATTTTTTCCATTCACACATTTCTTCTATATTATGCATCTAAATTCCATTTCATATGTTAGGAGATTATGTTACATGATCCAATTACTATCTATTTCATGTATAAATGAAGAGATACTCATTTCTCTCTCATCAACCCAATTTATTAATTTCCATATGACGTTGTTATGCTGCCGAAATTGCACCGCGATTTTCCAAGAAAAAATCACCATATAGTGAATACCATACCCATTTATCTATCAAGGGTATTAACCTTTATGCACATATACTTATTGAATGTTACTTACATGTATTTATTCCAGATTCTTTGATTGTGGAATAAATTCTGATGTTTAATAAATCCATGTTATATGATCTATGTGAAACACTTAATCTTGAGATTGAAATGTTCATGAAGGGTGCGCCCTAATAGCGCTCCAATGCATTGGGTAATGTATAGTATCATGATACACCATATGCAATGAGGGTTTAATCATGATAATTCATGCGTAATGAGTGTTTAATCATAATAATTCAAGTGAAATTATTGTTTACTCATTCTAATCCATGTGCGATGATCTTTAGCTCATGCTAATATCATGTTGTATGTTGTTGCCATATTCCCATGTTATGATAACCATGCTATATCATGCCTTTATGTTCATTTTTCTATTGTGCTCCATTGATATGCCTATTTCCAAACATGTATTGTATTCTTTATTTTTTTCTTTTTTTACTCCCTTACTTGGATTAATAGCTCACCCATTTATTATGTATGCCCTTAGGTTATCTCATGCAATGATAGGTATAAAGGAATGTCGTGGTCATGTAAAAGAAGTTTTCAATAAAGATGTTGTATTTTATGTCTTAAGTTGTCATGTAATTTTCCTAATCCCTAAATCCACTATAAATCTTGATATTCTAGGTTGTATTAAGTGAAAGTGTATGTAATAAATCTTGTTTAAGCATTTAATAAAGATAAGGGTTGTTATAGTTGGTATCAAAGGATAGGTTTAGTTATTTTTGGGATTAGGATTAGAAAACCCTAGTTGAAGCCTTAGGGATAAGACAGTGTATAAGGAAAACATACCTAAATTTTTTTGGGTATATAGTAAGTGGTTTATCAATAAAATACATCCCTTTATGGATACGAACAAGTAGAGGTGGCTCTAGTACATATGTATCTAGGGGTAAAACCTGAAAACACCGCTTAGATCTAGACTCGAACGAGAACTGGTGCATGAAAATGGGTCTTGCTGAACTCTTTGTTCGACACACCTGGGGGATATTCTTTGGTAAATTCATAAGTTTAGTATAAAAAGTTATTAAGGGAGAATAAAAAAGTCCATAAGAATTTACATTAGGAAATAGATCATGGATAACATAGATTGAAGCCTATAAAATCATATGTTAAGGAAATAAATGTAACTTAAAAGTTATCCCTTTTTGTCACTAGATTCAACTTATGTGATTAATAATTTAAAATACTTACCACTTATTTTCCATTTATTCTATCCAATGGATGGTAATAGGAGGAATTGGGCTAACAACTGATGCAAAGGGAAATGTGATGAATGTCCAAATGAGATTCCCAATCAAATGGAAGCTCAAGTAGGACATATCAGGATTATTCTAAACCAGCTATCAAAAATCAAGATAAAAAATTGGAAATTATTGAAATACCAAGGACATCATGGAAGAGTAATGTGAAATCTCATGAAATTCCATCTGATAAAGGTAATAAGTGAAAGAGGAAATAATTTCCTTCGTGCAACAAGTGTGGAAAGAGGCACCAAGGGTAATGTCACAAAGGGACTGGGAGATGTTTTATGTGCGTAATGGAAGGGCACAAAGTATCCAATTTCCATGAAAGAATGGATAATATGATGGATGGAAACAAAGATCCATGTAAGGCATCTTACATTATTCTATGTCATAAATATGGAGAAGTCAAACATTACCCAAGACAATGCTCTATTTTAAGGGCTGAGAAGCATGATGAGCGTCAACAATCTCCATGATCAAGGGAGCATGAGAAGTCCTATGTTAAGATGGATAATGATGAATTAATTACATGTAACCAATACTTAAAAGTAGAATATGTTGTAATGTATTTCAATTCATGTCATGTTAGTATATCTTTTATGTTTTTTAAGAACATTGAGTCCCCAGTAGAAGTGATATTAAATCATTAAGGAAATAATTCTATAAGTGATGTATCACATTTTCTAGTTTGTGGTAATGTTATTATATACATATTTATAAGAATCCATTTGATAGAATTTGAGGGAAAACGGACAATTTTATTTTCTATGTCTCAAGGAAGTCCCACCCATGATCTGGAGTTTTCGGTAAAGATCTTTGTGTTAAAAAGTAGGCAGTATTATCTCTTTTGGGAGAAGTGTGAAATATATACGAATCACAAAATCCTCAAGTATATATTCACACAGAAATAGTTTAATGTGCACCAACAAATATTTTTAGAGCTCATCAAGGATTACGATTTCTCAATCCATTACCACCCTAGGAAAGCGAATAAGGTGGAAGATTCCCTAAGTAGAAAGGACCCAGCGATTCTATCATTGTTGAGAATTGAAAAGGATCTAATATTATTATATTTGATAAATATGAATATGGGTATCATAAATAATGTAACATCATCAATCCTTTAAGAAATGATTTCTCAACCTTCTCTTTTATAAAGGTTAAAGAATTCTCAAAAGGATGATGTGGAAATTCAGAAGAAAGCGAAAACTATCATAAAATGGAAATCCTCAGAGTTCAATGTTAATGAAGAAGGAATTATGAGATTTGGGTCAAGACTATGTGTTCCATAAAATCCAGAGATAAATAAAGAGATTTTGGATGATGCAAAAAGATCAAATTTCTCCATTCACCCAGGAAATATAAAGATGTATCGAGATCTTTGAGAGCAATATTGGTGGGATAAAATGTCGAAGGAGAATGCTGAGTATACATCAAAGCACCTGGTATGTCAGTAAGTGAAGGCTGAGAGGAAGAATTCTAAGGGGGGATGCAACCATTACCCATACCAACATGGAAATGGGAAAACATCACCATGGTCTTTGTCACCAAACTTCTGAAGACATCACAAGGAAACAATGATATCTGGGTTATTGTGGATCATCTAACAAAGATTGTACACTTAATTATGATTTGAGATGATTTCTCATTGGATAATGTGGCATGGATATACATCATAGAATTGGTAAGGCTACATGGAGTACCACTATCAATTGTATCCAATCAAGATCCATGATTCACCTCTAAGTTCTAGAAGAGTCTCTAACATGCTCTAAATACAGAGATGAACATCAGTATGGATTATCATCCTCAAACTGATGTCCAATATGAGCAAACTATCCAAACACTTGAGAAAATTTAGAAAACATGATCAATAGACTTCAAAGGATCATGGGATCAACATCTTCCTCTAGTTGATTTCTCTAACAACAAAAAGTTTCTACTCAATAATACAAATGGTTCCTTATGAATCCCTTTATGGGAAAGATTGAAAAACATTGGCATGTTGGGATGAAGTTGTGGAGTGAAAACTTATAGGTCCACAAATGGTCGAAGAAATGGTGTATAAGGTTAAGACCATCCAGCAGCAAATTAAAGCTACTCATAGTCAACAAAAGAGCTATGCTGACAATAGTCGACGAGACCTATAGTTTGATGTTAAAGACATTTTATTCCTCCACATATCCCCATGCAAGAGATTTATGAGAATTGGGAAGAAGGGAAATCTTATTCCAAGGTACACCAGCTCTTTTGAGATCCTTAATCGTATTGGAGTAGTGTCCTAACAACTATCACTCCCACCAAACATGTCTCAAGTACATGATGTATTCCATATATCGCTCTTAAGGAATTACAAACCTGACCCATCGCATTTACTCGATCCAAAGGTGGTACTATTGTAAAATGACATATCCTATGGATAGAATTCGGTGAATATCTTAGATCATATGGAAAATTTTCTACGAAATAATATGATTCCCTTCATAAAAGTGTTGTAGATAAGCCATGTGTTTGAAGAAAAAAATGTGGGAATCGGAGGAAGTGATGAGGTAGAGTTACCCTCATCTGTTTTATTATGGGAAAAGTAAATTTTGAGGGTGAAATTTCTGAAGGGGGAATATTGTAACAATCTGATCATTTATGAATAAAATTCCATTTATTTTAATGTCTTAGAGATATAGAAAACAGATACACTAATTTTATTATTATTATTGGGTTTAAGTGACCATTCAGTATCATTATCATTGATAATATAGTCGTTGAATAGTGATCACAAAACTGATGTGAACATAAGGTTTTAACAAATCCTTTCGACATAGAAAAAGGAGAGGATGGCATCATCCTGTAGACTCAGACCATACAAAGCTCATTTTTCAGAGCTCGAAAAGGAGGTAGCGTCACTGGGATTATCTCTTGACCAAGCCCAGGATGAGCTTCAACACATTAATCTTGAATGGAATTGCCTATGGTAGAAGTTCAAGTTAATATAGATTACCACTCGGGCGATGTTTTCCGAGCCTCCCCAAGAGTCTGTCACCATCACACACCTTACCATTAGGTCTTACATGGGTTTTTAAAGGGTTATGTAATAAGGTATTAGTTACTTATTGTGTAATCCCTTTTTCGAATAAAATTCATATTCCATCAATTCGTTTATGATAAGATTTTTTCTTAAAAATATAATGAATTAGATAAATTGATTTTTTTTGGGTAAAATGGTACTTTTTAGAAATATATAAATTATTATATTAAACTAAGGTTGTATTAATAATGTTATTATAATAGTGTTATAAGATCACTCCTTTTAATTAAAGGTGATGATTATATTTATTCCTTTTTTTAGTCTATTAATGTTTAAGTATTCAGTTTGATAAAAATTATATTTTTATACGACATAAATGAAATTGTATTTTTAAATAAAGAATTTATTTTTATGAATTAATTAATTTTTTGAATAAATAATATTTTATTATTATATTATTATTATATTATTATTATATATAAATGATCATATATTTTTTATGAAGACAAATGTAACTTTTATTAAGGTTTGAAAACTTTTTTTGTCAAAACCCGTCAATTTTCAATAAATGACAGTTTTTATATTAAAAGTAAAAATTCACATATTTAGAAAATTATTTAGATAAAATTAATATTATTTTGTGAATGAATATGTTGAAATTATCCAACAGTTAATTTTTCATAATTTTCTGAGACAATGGATTTTTTGGGTAAAAATTAAATACCATATAAATATATAATGTGTTTTATGATATCATATTGAACCAATAGTGATGTAATAAAATAATATAAAAGGGATATTAAGATAATATATTTTTTACCTTTAAAATAATGTAACTTTATATTTATTTTATTAATTTTATAATGCCTTAGTGGACCCTCAAAGACTTATAAAATATTTTAACATTTTAAAATGATTTCCTTGAGAGTGTGACTCACCTCAATATAATAAAGCCTAATATTTTAATATTTTCGGCCCTTGGACTTATAAAATATTTTATACCACTCCCCTTTGGCAGAAACCATGGGAAAAAACCATGGTATGGTTTGTGGTTTTGAATATTTTAATTTGTAGTGTCCAGAACCTAAATAATAAATAATTCCCTCTCATTTACTATATAAACCCACACAATATCTCATTCCTCTTCAATAAAACCATTTGTATCTTGACCATCCTCTTCCCCATAATCCGTATATTCCTACCAAGGCACCCCCAAGCTTCTAAGAAGCTTATCCCAAGCCTTTGGGATTACACATCCAAGTAAGGGATCTTCCACCCTCCTCTTTTATCAAGCATTATTTTCATGTTATATCTTTTAATTTCTTTTATTACTATGTTGGGAAATCTTATTAAATATCTTCCTTAATTCCGATTATTTTTATAAATTATTAGAGACCATTTCACTCTCATTTATCCCTCTTATAAACCCTTATGTACCCTCGTTATCATGCTGAATTTTCCAAAGGGATTCCTTTCTTTCTCATTTTTATCCAATTTTCTTTATATTGTTATAAACTTTTATTTTCAATTAAAAATTTTGAGGTATGATTTTTCACCTCCCCCATACTTCCCTCCTTATGTTTTAAGGGTAATATACCTTTTTCTCTCATATTGATACCTTCTGTGTACACCCGTTACCATGCCGAAATTATGTAAGGGATTTCTCTCTTCTTATTTCCATTAACGAGTTTATTCTATATTATGTATCTAAATTCAATTTCATATGTTGGGATATTAGGTTCCATTATCCCATTACAGTATATTTCATGTATAAATTATGATAGGCCCATTTCTCTCTCAGCAACCCAATTTATGATTTTCCATATGACATTGTTATGCTGCTGAAATTGCACCGTGATTTTCTAAGCCAAATTCATCATGTAGTGAATACCATACCCATTTCTCTATTAAGAGTATTCAACTTTATGCACATATACTTATTTATTGTTACTTATGTATGTATTCCACATTCTTTGATCGTGGAATAAATGATGATGTTGAATGAATCCATGTTATATGATCTATGTGGCACACTTAAGCATGAGATTGAAATGTTCATGAAGGGTGCACCCTGGTAGGTCTCCAATGCATTGGGTAATGTTTAGTATCATGATACGACATGTGCAATTAGGGTTTACTCGTTCTAATTCATGTTTAATGAGTGCTTACTCATGTTAACTCATGTGTAATGAGGGTTTAATCATGCTAATCCATGTGCGATGAGCTTTGGCTAATGATAATATCATGTTGTATATTGTTACCACATTTCCATATTATGATAACCATGATATATCATGACTTTATGTTCATGTTTCTCTTATGATCCATTAATATGCCTATTTAATACCATGTATTTTATTCTTCATGTTTTTTCTTATTTACTCCCTTACTAGTGTTTATATCTCACCCCTTTCTTATGTATGTCCTTGGGTTATCCCATGAACTCCTAAGTATGAAGTAATGTTGTGGTCATGTAAAATATGTTATTAATAAATATGTTGTATTTTATGTCTTAAGTTGTCATGTAATGTTCCTAAGCCCCAAAGACTCCATACCTTTCTATCTTCTGGGTTGTATTAAGTGTATGTGTATATACTAAATCATGTTTAAGTGTGTAATAAAGTGGAGGGTTGTTATACTTGTCACATGACCTTAAAAGGCATAACATAAGTCATTGTCACAAGATATCAAACTATACAACAATTTCCTCACCATGTGATGTAAAACTATATCTTTCACATCCCAATTTCATTATGTAAAACTATTTAACATTTTAGTCCTCACGTGAGAGGACCCCTCAGTGGCAGTATCCTACCACAACAAAAACCTATATATTATCAAAAATATTTATGGTGTGATTATTTAATTTAATTGATACGTAGATACACCTAGGGCCTATGCCTTTGTAAAATCCCCAAATCCACCCCATTACAAGATTTTTTCCAAAAACCATTGTCCCTGAGGCATCTCTTCACGTTGAGTTTTTCTCTTAATGGAAAGCAAAGAAATTTTTTCTTCCTCAAATCAGTAAAAAATATTTGTGACCTTAAATAATAGAAACCCCATGGACATAGTAATAAGTCATTAAAATGCATGTAAACATGGTCCAAGTCATATAAACCAATAAAACAGGACATCATAGACCATTATGTATGACTATAAACTCTATATATTTCCCTGTAATGTGACCATAAATAGAATGGTCAATTCTTCAGAGTCTCATGATGTTGAACAAAATGTAAATATCATCCTCACACTACTTTAAACTACATGATGCTTTTTCCCTCACTAGATAGGATGCCTACCTTAGAGTTTCATTTATCTTACAATGTATGTTTCAAAACTATGTATTTATTGATTCCAATTTTAGTGGGGTATGTAGTGACACATGGAACTATTTTATTTGGTCCAACCACAAATTCTCTTAACATTTGGGCTTTTGATCCTCCCTTCATTGTGTGCAATTTTATTAGAATTGTTTTTGACACTTGGACCCCCCTAACATTGGGTTATTAATTTATATGTGTCTTGAAATTATCTCCAAATAATATAAATAATTTTCCTTAGTCATGTGATCTAAAACTACCAAATAATAATGTCCTTTTCACATGACATTAGATGACATGGATCTTGTTCTTACCTCCCAACGTTAAACTACATGGAGAATTCTATGTCACATGACCCTAAAAGGAATGACCCATAACATCATCATCACAAGAAGATAAAATTTACAACAATTTCTTCAAAAAATGATATTAAGATGTAGTCTTACCATAAGGAAGGTCGATGAAGTCTTATGTGATGCATGAGCGATACTCTTATGAGAATATTTTATGAATATATGGGTAGTTTTAAATGCATAATCCCCATGTCCCATGTTTTCACTCCTTTGGTGGAAACTATTTAATTACCACCTAGTGTTAAATACATGGTATTATGAGAACTATGTGGGGGTTGATTTTGTTTTTATGATATATGTAATGATGCTTGGGTCCATCATCATAGGTCTAACCACAAAACAAAAACAAATACCATTGTGTTTCTTATATATGAGTTAGATCTGTGTAGGTAAATGTCTATAGAACTATATATGGATTGATTTCTATTGCCAAAGGATACATAAAGATTCCTAGACCTCCTGTCTCATTCCAAGGAAGAAATTATGAACTTGGGTATGGCTATCTTTACAAATGTTTGACTCTACATCATTCATTCTTGTTAGGTTCCTTTTACTAGCTAAAAATCCACTCCATGCCCATTCGTTTTAATCATTAACTTCACCAGATTTATTTGAATCACCCAATTTGAAAATGGAAACCCTCAACCTTCCTTTTTTATCACACCAAACATAACCCACGTAATATTTGGAATCTTGATGAGAGCATCCTTTCATGGTTACTCAATTCACTTCCCAAACACCATGACCTTAAATAGTGTATTCTACATTCAAGAGGTTTTTTTCTAATAAAATACCTCATAAATCCAATTCACATTGGGTAACCAATGTGTTTTCCATGGGATTTTAACCTATATAGTTCCCATACCTTTGATACAGTGTTAAATTTCCCATTTTGTGGCCATCACCTGATAGATCCACCATTACCGGTCCTTAGTATCTTCCCACACATATATTCTAGAAATAAGTGTGAATTTATTTTCATCTTGATGAGATATTTTTTGAGTCCTAAATTATCTAACCTAGTCCTAGCCACAAAATAAAAAATCCCTCTTCTTTAACTTTTTTTATTCAGATCTACCCAGGAAGGGATATTGTGGGATTTCTTTCCATTCCTAAACCAATGCTCAAAAACGTGAAACGCCCATACCTATATAAGGACTAGAATTATGCAAGGAAATTTTGCATAACTACATGTGGATTTATTGCTATCATAAAAGGATATATAGTGATGCCTAGATCCTATATCCTATACTAGAAACAATATGATAAAATTCACCTTCTCCAAACAAGAACTTGACCAATTTGGGAATCTTTCTTTAGAAAAAAAATAAGGCAATATTCCTATAAATATTGGATATATAGTGACACCAAGATCTCAAATCCTTAGTCTAGTCACAAATTTTACCTTATCTCTATATGTTTGATACCTATGTAAGGATAACTCTACCATTATCAGTCAATTCCAACCTAAAATATCCCCTTGTACTCAGACACATTCCTTTCTCAAAACATTCTCCATGCCTAGAATAATTAAGATCAATAGAATCTATCCTTTGGATACCAACATTAATAGTATTTAAATATGAGGTACATCATTGTTTTTACTATCCATAATATGCCCAGATTATTCTCTATATAATGTGTACCCTAAATGTGTCCCATTAAATAGAGGCATGTTTTTTCTCATGAGAAAATTATATTATCTCTATATGCTCTGAAAAAATTGTAAAGGGTACCACTTTTATAACATGGTATACTTTCGTCCCTTACCTATTTTTTCCATCCCACTACCTTTTATCAGAGGACCCCAAAACCACAATATACAACCTTATCATACATGACCAAGAATTGTACGAGTTTTTTTGGCTGAATCACGCTGAATTGGCTATCCATTAATGCAAGACCACAAAAGTCACATAATAAGTCTTTTTCTTGTGACATTAAAATGTATGGAAACTTATTTTATACATGACATTATACCGTATGCTTCACATCACCGTAATATGTTATAAAACTATGGTTTTTTCCTCTAATCAAATATTTAATCTAAAACTATGTGAATCATTGTTTATATCACCCCAGGGTCGATAGTGACACCCAGATCTCAAAACTCTAGTCCAATTGAAAAATAAATGGACCCTCCTTGTCTTTGGTTTTACCTCTTATAGGTAATTTTCTATGGAAATACTATGTGTGGATTGATACTTATCTCAATGAGATATGTAATTATTCACCAATTCCTTATTCTATTCCTAAACAACTTATAACAAAAATGAATTCTCCAATCCATTCAAGGATTCCTAGCATGGGTTCCACTAACTTCCAAACTTATTATTGGATAAAAATCCTTCAATTCCTTGAAATAAAATTTATAGAGGAAGATTCCACCCTTGTAAAATGATGAACAAAATGCTTCCTAATATACTTGTTGGATAGACCTCATAAAGAATTCAACCTGGACGAATTTTTTCTTATAATTAACCCTAATTCATGATGATTAGTCCTCATTATGATGCAAGTAATTTTTTGGGCCCAATAAAATACGAAAATAATATGAAAATTTTATGATGAATTTGGTAAACAAAAAAAACTAATTTTCTAAGGAATTCATCAATTTTAAAATCAATAATGTAACCAGAACTGAAAAGGATCCCATCCCACCCACATAGTGAACATGCTATATGTGATTACTGCTTCGCATGACACTCTCACAAATGAAAAGAAATCATTTTTTATGCAAGGTGGTGAAATAACGACCCCTACAAAAAAATCATTTTTGGGGACACTTGGTGATTTAAATCCACCCGCAAATGACCTTTACTTTTCAAAGGAAGGAGGTTATTTAGGTCCCCCATAAAAATAACCCTTCATTTATAGGGTAATATTATGCATTAGTACCCCCGTAGACAATTTTAATTTTTTTACAGCATGAAGAATCCTTTCCACCTCCCCAAAACCACCAAATGTTTTGTGGATGAAGGTTTTATCACTAAATTGTAAGTTGCATGGTATGATTGAATCCAACTAGATATCTATGGACAAGAATTAGTTAACATTCCTATAAATATCTAGTCTTATAAAGGCATAGAAAGATAGAGGTACAGAGAAAAAAAGATGCCCAGAGAAGGCTCCTTTCGGAAATTGACCAACCACATACCATAAGGGATAACTGAAAAATGGATCCTTTATCAGAGGACCAATCTGTCCACACAAAAATGGTTTCCTTATACCCATATGTGAACCTCACTATGAAGTGTTCCCCCTCATAGAACCCTTCACAATTCCCAACCTTGCATAACAAAGACCAATACACAAAATGAAGTATCCTTAGGGTCTTTTTCCCTTCCGATCTTGCTTCAATATTTTCGAATAAAATTAGACCCCATAGTATCCATTCAAAAACTATTCAAATTTTTCATGTCTCTCATACCAGAACATGATAATACTTTAATCAAGGCCTCCTCCATAACCACCCAATTCATTCGGCATAAGAACAAGTTACACCAATGTGTCCCCCATCCATTCATGCATTCTTGTGGTCATCAAATCCCCTTATTTAACCTACATTGTGGGAGGGATCTTAATAATGTTAATAATATTTATTTATAATGATAATGAGGATCCCAACCTTAGAAATGGTGGTGGATGGATCATCTTATTGAGAAATGACATTTTTTGGTTGTAGCCTTGCCCTTGTCTCCTCTTCTATCTATCTAATGGAGAGGGTAGGGGAATCTTCATAAGGTAATCCCTTATATTACAATATTCTAGTATTTCTTATGATAAATTAGTCCCGAATTCCATATCTTCACACTCGTCTATAATCATATTAAGTACATTGTACTGATTGACATATCTCCCTCTTCCTCTTATTTCTCACAGCGAGCATGTTCACATGGGCTAGAGGTTTTTGGGGATCATTTCATCTGCATGATCAAATTATCCATCCCATCCTCATATTTTATGTAATATCCAATTGTATTTTCAAGGATTCAGTTTTCCACACTCCTAATTCTGAAATCCATTGGGCCTCCTTAATATATGTAAGCCCCAACCCTTCAAACTTTGTGGGCTTTTACTCTAGACAAAACATGATACATTGGAAGGATCCCTAAGGTTCAAAATTAACACCCCAAAATAACCCTAATAATAATTAGTTTATATTATTAGTATTTTCATAGCCAACCTAGAAGGATATATTCATTTTGGTTTCTTCAAGACACTTCAGATTAAGTCCCATATAAACATTTTCTAGGATCCTTTCACCTAGATGTCATTACCACTCGACATTAAACTATAAATCCCAGTCCTCATTACTAGATCATAAAAGGAATGATGTGTCCTATTAAGTGGAACCAAACTATGTGGATTTGAATTCCATTCACAAGGATACTTAGGAATACCTTCTTATGGGCTTGATCTTAATATCAAAATAACTCTTATCTTTCTGAATGCTGATAAATTACAGAGAATCCCAAAGTGTGACTTAAAACTATGATTATGGTAATAAAATACATAAGGATATATAATACTTATTAAAATGGTACCATTTATAGAGAAACAAAGATACATAAATATGTCTCCCTCGATGAAGAGCCTCAGATACATACAGATGATTCCAAATCCAATACATGCTAAAAATTGATTACTATTATAAGTGTAACATGTTCTATATTTTGGATTTAATAAAAGATTCAAAAATATGTATTAAATCCATAAGAGTGTCCTGAAGTATAAAATAAATCATCTTAAAAAGGTTTTATTATCCCAACCTCCCATCCTATTTATGATTGAAAATTAAATTTTTATTAGAATAACCCCTCTTTTAAGGGCGAGGGGAACCCAACATGACTTAAACAACTTAAAACATTACAACAAGCCCCTACAATCCAGGATTCAAAGGCAAAAACAACCAAATTAAATATAGTGAGAACTCCTCCCCAGCATCCAACACAATAAGACTAGATTTCACCATCACATCACTGCTCAGCAAATTATCCCGTGCAGGATTGCACGGGCCTGGTACTGATGGAAAATGTCATACCTTCTTGAACTTCCAAATCTAAATAGAATGTACTATAAAAACTCTCTATTGTGAACCTCTTCTAAAGAAATCATGTAGTTGAACTGGTTGTCTTGCCCCAAGAACCATAGACCATAGTGCCACCTGCCCAAAATCCCTCCTTCCACACACACAAAATAAGCAACACCAAAACAATGTTGGAGCCAGATCCCATGCCACATCCATCCTTCACAAGATCTCACTCATATCAACCAACAACTTTACAAAAATAGAGGCAATGATAGTAGTAGGTAGAATCATCATTCATCCTCTTAACAATCTATGCTACTCAATTTGTATTCCAGTTCGTTAGATACACCTTCACCTTCCCCAAGAGACTCATCACCTTTGGGATCAAGGTCAATCGTCGTCACCACATCGAACCACGCCGCTGCCACATCACCAGAGAAAGCCATCCCAAATCAAATGAACGCCAAATCTATTCACACAGTAGAATCGTGATTACATCCAAACGCGAAGACAACAAGTCCAAAAGACAAAATCCTTACCTACTGCAAACCAAATCATAGATTCATACCTCCTGAAATCGAAACTCGTAAGAAGGATCCACAACAGAAAATGAAATTTGTCTCCCGTCACCTCCATCAAGACCACCTCAGGGACAACGAAGACCCACCCAATGCACTTACAGCCGACACTGACGAGGCTCCAAACCCCAGGCCATAGATGGAGCTCCGATGATGGACCTTCTTCACACCGCCAAGGAAGCCCTAGCCAGATCGAGGGGTGGGTGGGAAAAGGCTAGCAGTGAAGAAGTTGAAGCTGAGTCCACGAGTCACCGCTAAAGGAGGAACCTCCCACCACCACCACACCGAGGAGAAGCACTGAGGAGTAGCCACAACCGACCTGAGGAGGAGGAGAAATGGCAGAGACAGGGGAACCCTAGCTCGGCGGCGCCCCTTACGGGCTCATCCTGAGTTAATTATTATATCAGTCTCCCATCCTCTTTATGATTCCCTTATTTGTGATGTTTGATGAACCTTCTTTCCAGTGGTAGGTGGTTATTAGGAAATGGAACATGCTACAGTTAGGGACTCACATTGGTCAAGATGATGGGAGGTTGGTCTCATAACACCTCTTTTAGGGAATTATTTCTTTCTTTGATACACACTTATAGATCTAGTACATATTCATGAATCCTTTATTAAATCCAAAATATAGAATGGGTCACCCTTGTATTAATAATCAATTGTTATCATGTATTGTCTTCAGAATCATCTCATTGTATCCAAGGTTTTTCATTGATCAAGACATATTTATGTATATGAGGTTATCCATATATGTTACCATTTGTATATGGATTAGATATTATAATTTATTTTCTAATTATGATAATTGTTTTATGCCATAGAGTGGGTTCTTTAGAATTTATAATCATCCAGGAAGAAGCAATTTTTCTTGATGTCAGGATAAGGTTTATGAGAAGGGCTCCTTATGTATACTAGTGAAAGTAAGTAGAACACACAATTTTGATGCCAATTAATGGGAAACATCATTCCTTTTAAAGTCATGTGGTGAGGACTAGACTGTATAGTTTTTCATGGTTTGATAATGACCTCTAGGTATATAGAGCCTAGAAAATTTTGGTGTGCGATGTAAGTAAAGTGGCATGAAGGACTAGAAAGGAATATAGACTTTTATGTTGAAAATTACCCTACTATGAATATAGCCTAGATAAGATTAGGGTGAGTTTTGGGTGCTGGGTTTAAACTGCAGGGAGGCTTACTTTGTATCATGTTTGGATAGGAATCAAAGCCCACATATTATGAAGGGTTGGGGAAAACAACTATAGAGGAGGCCCAATGGGTTGCCTCATTAGGATTATGGCCCTTTGAGGTGGTGATAACATGGTTGGGGATTATAATGGATATGAGGACTAGATGGTCATTTGATTTCATTGATGAAATGATTGCCACTAAAATATAATCCAACGTCAGTCATCCTCAATTTGAGAAATAAGAGAAAGTTGAATATTTTAAAATAAAATATCCATCATCCACCGGTAGAAAAGGGTGAGGATATTGAAGGTGTGAGGAATTTAATCCATGAAATAATTTTTTCTTACTCTAGGATGGATTCCATTATGAAGATCCCCGTCCTCACCCCCTTCAATAGATGGAATAGAGGAAGAGGGCGAGGATATGGGAAACAAATGTTGTAGCTCAACCCAATGGGCCATTCTCCACTATTCCTAAGGTTAGTATCTTAATTACTAGGATAATGCAATAATGTGATAATTATGAGTATCCCTCCCACTAGGGAGGTTAAATATAGGTATTTGATTACCAATGGAATACAAGACTAGATGGGGTATACACTGGTGTTTTTTATCTATAAGACGAATAAATTAGGTTGTCATATAGGAGGATTTAATGAAAGAATATTGGGGTTATAATACGATATATGTGAAGAGACAAGGAAAGTTTGTAAAGGGGAAAATATGGGGTCAAATTATATATGGAAAGAGGGAAGAAAGGATGGAAGGGATAATGGCCCTAAGGATACCATATTAGGCATACTTGTCATTATTATAGGGGGTCGTGAAAGGTTTCATGAAGGGGAATACTTCATGGTGAGCATCACTTGTGGGTCTAAGGGAACCCTTTGCGGGTGTCCAGATAGGTACTACATTTATGGATACCTTTTTTTGGTACTCCTTCAGGGTATGCAGTAGGAAAATTTTCTACATGAGTATTTTATTATCTTCTTTTCCATATATATGTCCTTATTCTTATATTTCACACCCTGAAATTTAATAAATTATTTATTTTATTATTTTTCTGGCTTTGGATAACTTTTTCGGGGTTCGGGAAAGTCCCTGTTTAATTTTTTTAGTTTTATTGATAAAAATATTCCTTTTGGGTTTGGCAGCATCTGACGCACAAGCAGAGCACGACTGGGAGACCGTGCAGCCACGTCGTGGTCATCGCGTGGCCTGCCCGCTATGTAGGATAAATTAAAAAGTTAAATGAATAATAAAATGAAATTGAAATTGAAAATAAGGAAAAAAGTAAATTAAAATTTAAAATTATTGTTTCAATAATAAAAATAATGACATTATTATTATTATTAATGTTGTGGTTAATAAAATTATTATTAAAAATGAAAATAACCATATTATTATTATTATTTAGGTCGGTGTGTGGGCACTGTATGATTAGTGGATGTTGTGTGGTCAGCCCGAGTATCTGTGGAACAGCTTCTGGATCGGAAATAAGCTACTACACGGTCCTCGCATTGCCGCATGAGCTGTGTGCAGACCACATGGTTGCGGTATTCAAATAAATAGAATAGATTAATGAAAATGAGAAGAAAAAAAAATAAAACTTTATTAATAATTATATATTCATAGTATAATTATTGTTAGTAGTTATTATTATAATTATTACGGTGGATATGAATTTCAATAAATATTATCATTAATAATTTTACTATTGTTGCTATATTATTATTATTATTATTTTATTATAAATATTATAAATAAAATCAGCATTATTATTGTATTTGGTCACTGTTATAATTATTAAAAAAAAATTCATCATTATTTTTATTAAAGTTTATTTTATTATTATAATTATTTAAATTATTTATTTCATTAGTATTTCTAAAATTGTTATGAATATTATTGTTACAAAAATAAAATGAATTTTAATTTTAATATTATGTTATTACTATTATTATTATTATCATCTAAAATATTATTAGTATTATTATTAAACTATTATTATTATAAGTATTTTTATTATGTTTTTTCCCTTATTTTAGTTTGTTTAGGGTTTCCATGTGGCCCCCCAACCCCCTTCCTCCTGCCTTGCGTAGGCCTACTGTGCACCCCACACCCGTCCATGCGAGATCCACCTAGCGGCCCCCTCCTCTTCGGTGCATGAAACCCCTCCAATGACCCCCCCCCCCCTTCTATCGTTTGGTTTCGATGAGTGATATCTCCCTCAATATATCATTTCTAGGGTTGAATATTAAAAAATTAGGTCTAATCTTGATGTGTAGTGTTAGATTCAGCTTCCTTTAGGTGTGATTGAGGTGAGATTATTGTTTCACACCAGATTCTGAATGTTTCTCCACTCTTGAGGTAGGACCCCATTGTATAATTCCCTTTAAATTGGATTTACATTGATTTCATGATGTTTGTACCTTCTTTTAATTTCTAAATTAGCTTATATTATTTTTAATTTAGTTGTATCATTGTTGGTGTTTCTTTGTATAACCATTATTCGTCTAAATATATTTTTTTGATTTGTTAATTTAATGTGTTCTTTGATTAATATGTGTGGTGAAAATTTTGTTTTTGGAAAAGTTTCATATGCGTTTGATTCTTTTGTGTACCATTTTTATGTGTATTGGGGTTCATTTTAGATGAAAACCCTTGTCGTGTAACTGGTTAGTGTTTTATAAAATTGTGCAACTAATTTATTAAATTTTATAGGGGGTTCTCATTTTGTTTTGGTATATTATGGACGTTAATTTGATCAAAAAAAGTGTTTTTTGAGTTGGTTTTGAGTGTAAAGCAATGGAATACTTCTCAAAATTATTTTAAATTTTTTTAAATGATTTATTAGATAATATGAATGGTGCGAATGTTTTTTATAAATTGAGTAAAAGTTTGTTTGAACTATTTAGGAAGGGAATATCACATTTTAGAAATGTGTTGAAGTGCGTTTGATTTTAAAATGTGATTTAGGTGTGTTTAAGGTGTGTTTGGTTGTGAAATTTGTTTGTTTGTGGTTATTTGTAAAATGAGTTGTTTTGTGAAAACATTATAAGGCCCGGTTGGCATCCTGAACCAGCTCTTTGGAAAACCCCTCTAGGAGGAAGCCATTTCCTAGTTGGATGATAAATGGGTGGGAATGTCCTCGGCACAAGACTCTACCTAGATGATTCTTATTTATGGTATGGGCTGCTCCTTGGGGAGGACGTGGTGGTTCTAGTTGTGGTAGTGTATGATATATTTATGTGTGTCTTGTTTCTTGCATTGTTTGGTACACCCCCTTACGAACGTATCATGGGAACCAAACATAGTAAAGTGGATTTTAAGCAAGTTTGTTGCACTGGTTTAGATTATGCACTGGCTAGTGGCCTAGAATAGAGGGTATTTTGTTATTATTGCTTGGGATTGAGCCCCTCGGCAAGGCAAAGTAGGGAGACGGTTGGGCATTAGGGCATTATGCTATCATTGCATATGGCATGCCTTTGGGATGAGTCACATGTATAGTATGTTTTCGTTCTCCTCTATGTTCCTAGGTGTTCTTGTGTTGCTACAACACTAGTATTGTTGTCCATTTCCCTCACTGTGAACTATATCCCTTACTCTTGCCCTTGGGTGTTTTCTAGAAATTTTAAAAAGTGTAGTTGTGCTGAAATGATTTTTAGAAAAAATTTGTGAAGGAAAAAGTTTTTTCCCATTTCACTTTATAATGAAAAATTAACGTTTTCTCATGTGGTTATATTTATCCTTCACCCCCATGAACTTAACTTATCACCTTAAATGATACTTTTTTTAATGTGAGGGAAATGTATCATGTTTGTTTATTTTGAAATTAAAATTATGGAAAAACCTATGTTTATAGTTATATTTTAAACATGAAAATAAATGTTGATTTATTTACAAGATTTTTATTGGGAATAGATTATTTGGGCATACCTACTTAGTTTTAATACTCATTCCTATAGTGAATTATTTTTTTAGCTTATACTATAGGTTTTGGCTTGAGTTCGATCACCTTGGTTGATAGTTGGTGTCTGGTTGGAGAGTGACCCTCTAGGACACATGGTGGTGTTGTTTGGTGTCAGGTTTAGATTAGCGGTTTTGATTTTATTTATTGTTCAATTTTGTTGTCTCTTTATTTGAAAAATATAAATAATGTAAAATTTAAGAATCTTGTTTAGTTTAATATGCCTGTTTTTTTATTTTTATTTTCCCTATTTTTTTTATTGGGTGAAATTGTTCACATTGCCTGTATCGATGCCATGGCACTTTTCGCTAACCCGGAAGGTTCGGTAATGCCTCTCAAGCCTTGTCGCAGATCAGCTCGGGGGACCAGTTCATTGTTGACCTGGGTCTGTTCATGACAAAATGGTATTAGAGTAGGTCGACTCTTTTGATGACCTTTCTTTTTAGAGTGACCGTTGTTATTTGGGGTGGTCAATGTAACGACCCAAAGTATTTCAATAGAAATTCCCTTCTTAAAAATATGTCATAAAATCACATTAAAACACAACATAATGAACTACTAGGTGCTAAGTGACCTTTAAACATAAGTTTGTCACTTCTGTGTTTGGAATTTTAAAAATCCAACTTACACAGTAGTGTTCAAGATGATTTTTGGGATCCAATAAGAAAAACTTAATTTTTAGTGAATAGTAACCTACTCATATGAATAGTATCCTACCCTTATGAATAGTAGTATGAACCTTATGAATAGTACATCATCCAAATAAGAGTAACCTTACCCATGAATAATTAAATAAAATTTAGGCATCTTAGAAAGTGACAATTTGACCATAGTAAACGTTTTGGTATTTTTGTAAGTTATAAATAATTAATTATAATTAATTAATTAATTTAAAAGAAAATTTATTTTCTTAAAATTTGTTCATAAATTATAAAATCTATGTCTTCTATTTTTTAGATAATTTTATAAAACCCTACGTAATTTTTGAAAGCATTATAAAATCGGTTTTAATTTTAAAACTGTATTTTTCAAGTAAATTGTGATTTTAATTAAATATTAAATTAATCATATTTAAAAAATTATTTTTTAAAAATGGACTTCATTTTTGGATTCTACACGTTTAAAAATGGTTAGGGTGAAATTTTTGGATTTTTCTGAAATACTTTAATTTTCAGGTGAATAGTAAAAATACAGTTTTTCACATAACCGGTGTATCCTAAATTGCATCATTAATGATGTAATGATGACATAAACATTTTAGAACTATATGTTCGGCCAAGTTATATTTAATTTTATAAATGGTTCCTTAAAATACAATAAACTCAATTTTCAAACCTAAAAAGAACTTTCCAAAGACTAAAGTCAAAAGGTGATTTTTAAAGTGTCTTTTTCTCTTTCTTTCATTTTCCTTTTAATAAATTAATGAATTCGAATTATAAATATGATTTAAAGCCTAAAAATTATATTATATTAATATATGATTTAGGATGTCAAAAAATTACTATTACAAGTCTAACTTTTGATATATTATTTTATTTAATATTTTATTCTAAAAACACCTCCCTCCTCATGTATAAATAACCCCTCCCCTTCCCCTTGCCAAACCACACCTCTCAAACTTCAATCATTGTCTAAACTCTGGTCAGGGATCTTCCCTATCCCCTCCCCCACGTCCAAGATCTTCTGGTCTCATCAAAAGACAAAGCCTAGGTCCCTTAAGGAGGATCTCAAGAGGAGGATCTCAAGAGGTAATTTCTCTTCCTCTTTCCTTTAATTCCCTTTCAATTTCAAGTCCTTTTCTTATTCTCTCTCAACCTATCTTTATCCAAATGGTATTTTAACTCTAGTATCATATATATACTGGAATTTTATGATACTAATTGGATATTATACCATTCAACCCTTTTCTCCTCTTTCTTTTATTTTATAAAAGAAAATGTTGTTCAAAAGGTGTTAATCTATCACCTTCAAGAACGACATGTTTTCTTTTTCCATTTATACCTACAGATATGGTCATGAAACCATTTTTATGGTTGAAACAGAATATTATATTTGTATTATGTCCTATTTTAAGTTATGGAACTAACTTATGTACATATTACTAGATGAGTAAACAAAACAAGTTCGTTGTGGTCGAAAAACCTCCCAAATTAACCCAAACGATCATCATTAAATTTATATCTAATGATTCATCCACATGGTATACAATTTAATTCATTAAAAAAACATTTTAACTTCTGGAATATCATTAATAACATGTAATATATGTTATGGATGTTTATCCATGTTCTACATGAACTTCAATTCATGAATACATGTGAAACGCTCAAGAAAACCATAAAAACGAACATTCCTGAACAATGTTTTTAAACCCTATAACTCATCAAAAGGCCCATAAAATAACATAATGAAACCAAAATTAACCCTATTCATGTATGAAAGGTTTTTTAATTTCTAATTAATTAATATAATGTCATTATGCAGGACATTAAAGCGAAGAAAGCGTTCGGATACAATGTAAGGGGAAATTCTCCAACCCAACTTTCATCCTTCGGGTTCTCCCTCTTTCACTCCATTTTTATATGGTTACTCCTTAAAAAAAATTTGTTCATAATTGCCTTTTCTTTTCTAGGATATAAATTTTTTTCACTATTATTTATGAAAAACCAAATTTTTTCCAAAAGAACTCATCTTTCAAGAACACACCTTTTACTTCTCATTCAAGATTGACGGTTCTTGTAACATGTATGTTATTCCCTCTTTCGTTTGGGAACCCAAGGTTTATGAATGATTTATTATGAGATGAAACCCATTCATTTTCATGGTTTATTTATGTTCATTTATGTTATATGATCATTGTGTCATGCATGATAAATGATAATATTATGATGTGATGGGTGCTCCAGGAATTATATAGTGCAATATGAATGTTTAAATGTGACGAGTGCGCCCAAAATTATACAGTGCTCCAACGCATTGGGTAAAGTGATGAATCTCATGAGTAAATTTAAAATTATTTGTGAACAATATTCTAGCTTTTTTCAAAATAATTTGTGGTATTTAACCACTAAGACATGATGTTTCATTTTTATGCATTGCCACATTTCAAGTCTCTTATTAATGCTTCCTCTCATGATTCTTTGCCTATGTTATGAATATCCTCACCCCATGCTATATTTTTCTTATCTATCCTCTTATTGGGCTTATAGCTCACCATTTTTGATGTATATCCTCAGGTGTCTACATGTACTAAGGAGAGATCAAGTGACAATAAGAAGCTAGAGAAGAAGAAATGAACAAAAACGTTTATGCTCGATGTTGTAATTGTTATGTATAGTCCTAGTTTGCCCAAGACACTAAACCATTGGATCCTCTATGTGTAATAATATTATTTTGTTTTCTTTAAAATGATTTAATAGTAATGTAAGAAAAGTTTGGGTCACTATATTTGGTATCAGAGGAAAGGTTTAGTTAATTTGGGAATTAGGATTAGTGAACCCTGGAGAAAACCTCTAGCATGAGTTTAAGTACAAATATGCACACAAGAATATTTACATAGGAATCCAATATTTT
This sequence comes from Viscum album, assembly GCA_963277665.1. NCBI lineage: Eukaryota > Viridiplantae > Streptophyta > Magnoliopsida > Santalales > Viscaceae > Viscum > Viscum album. The sequence continues at coordinate 1,100,699,707 of OY728139.1, forward strand.
ATGATTTGTTTAAATGAATAAGTTATTCATGACTTGTTGACTTATGTTTTGTTATAACCTTTTCAATTTTAGAAAATGGTGGGAACCAGGAGAAACCAGGCCAACAACTCGTGCGAGGGACAATGCAACGATTGCCCGAACGACATCCCCAATAATTTGGGAGGTGGAGTTAAAAACTTCATGGTGATACTTACCCAATTATCTCAAGTTATGAACAATAACCATAATAATGGGGAACGTCCTCCTTAACCAAAGAGAGATCAAATGGTTATCAAATGTTTTATGTGGCAACGACCACTGATGTTTTGTAGATCTTCTAATCCACTAGTTGCGGAATAGTGGGTCAGCTCCATGGAGAAGATCTTTTCTATTCTTCACTGTCCTGAGATGGAGAAGGTGACACTAGCCATTTATCATCTAGATGGAGAGGCTGATCAATGGTGGGATTTGATTAAGAACACCAAGTCAAGGGAGGAAGTTGAAGAGATGGAATGGGAAGATTTTAAGATCATGTGTCTTAATAAGTATTTCCCACAAACTCTTTGTACGAAGATGGAGAGAAAATTCATATAGATCAAGAAAAAATAAGGAGAATCTGTCACAACCTATGAAGAAAATTTCACAAGTATTGTAAGGTACTCTTCAGGTTTTTTATCAATAATGATATCAAAATTGATAGATTCTTTAGTGGATTAAAACCACACCTTCTAAAGGCTCTTACAATTCGAGACTTTGGGAGTTATGAAGAAGTTTTTTGGTGTTCTCTCAAAGTAGAGATGGAGTTTGGATAATGGTCCCATGTCTATGGTGATAAGAAAAGAAATATGGAGTTTCAAGCTGGTGGATCTAATGACAAAGGTGGGAAGAAAAATCAGCAACCCACATGCCAAAAATGTGGGAAGTTGCACCATGGGAACTATCTCAAGGGGATGGGGAAATGCTTCAAGTGTGGGAAAGAAGGAAACCTTGCTCAAGAGTGTTAGAAAGACATAAAAAAGAAGGATAATGTGGTAGAATAAAGGAGAGAACCATTCATGGTTCAATGCTATAATTATAGGGAGCTAGGTCACTATGAAAGCCAGTGCACTAAACCTCGAGTTCTCAAGGGTAATCAGCGTCAGCAGCCACCAAAGCCAAAGGAACAAGGGAAGGCTTATTCCATCACTACTGCGGAAGTGGATCAAGATAATGAAGTTGTACAAGGTACACTTCTTATTTACTCAAGAATGGAAAAAATATTATTTGATTATGGAACTATGCATTCCTTTATATCTTGTAAGTTTACTAGAACTATAGAATCGAAGCCCCGAAACCTTGAAGTAGAGATATCTGTAAAAACACCAAGTGGTGTAATCATTGCAACCCAATTGTTTGACTCTTATCCTGTTGGCGTATGTGGGAATATTCTTCCAGCGAATCTCATAATACTTCCCTTGGTAGAATTCGATGCTATAATGGGAATGGATTGGCTCTCATTATATAGAGCACATATCAACTGTCAGGAAAATGAAATATCTTTTCATATTCCAAACCATACCATGATCCTCTATAAATGTAAGGAATATCGTGAATATCCTTTGAAAAATCCTTCATCTGTGTGGGTGTTGATTTCGTATGAAGAATCATACCTCTCCCAAATGGTTGAGTCAATGGAAGGTGTCAACCTTATGGAAACTCCCATCATGAGGGAATACAGTGATGTATTTCCCGAAGAGTTACCCGGAATTCCCCCAGATCGTGAGGTAGATTTCTCAATAGAACTCATACCCGGAGCTACTCCTATATCAAAGTGTTCGTATAGGATGGCTCATATTGAATTGGAGGTGTTAAAGAAGCATCTACAAGATCATATGGACAAAGGGTTCATACACCCTAGTGCATCACCATGGGGTGCGCCAATGCTCTTTGTGAAGAAGAAGGATGGAACAATGCAACTCTGTATCGAATATCGGGAACTAAAAAAGATCACCATAAAGAAAAAATATCCTCTTCCAAGGATTGACGACTTGTTCCATCAGTTAACAAGAGCTCAATACTTCTCAAAGGTGGATATTCATTCTGGATATCATCAGCTATAGGTGAAGAAGGAGGATATTCAGAAGAATGCCTTCTGTACAAGGTATGGGCACTATGATTTTCTAGTGATTCCCTTCGGACATACTAATTCCCCTGTAATATTCATGGATTTGATGAATAGAGTCTTCAGACATTACCTCGACAAATTTGTGGTAGTATTTATCGATGATATTATCATATACTCCAAGAGAAAGGAGGAACGTGAAGAACATCTAAGACTTGTGTTGGCGACATTAAGAAATGTGAAGTTGTACTCCAAGTTCAGCAAGTGTGACTTTTGGATGAAGCAAGTCACATTCTTGGGACATGTGATCACAAGTGAGGGGATTTCTGCGGATCCTTCAAAAACAATGGTTGTTGAGGAATGGCCCAGGCCCTCTAGTGTCACCAAAATCTATAGTTTTCTTGGATTAGCTGGGTACTACCGATGTTTTGTGAGAAACTTATCACGATTGTCAAGCCCGCAAACTAAGTTAATAAGGAAAGGGGTAAAGTATGTCTGGATGGAAGAATGTGGGGGAATCTTCAAGGATCTAAAGAGAAGGTTGATCACTGCACCTATACTCACACTACAGAAAAGTGGAGAATGTTTTGTGATATATAGTGATGCTTCAAATAAATTCTTGGGTTACGTACTCATGCAAAATGATAATGTGATAGCCTATGCCTCACGACAGTTGAAGATCCATGAGCAGAACTACCTGACACATGATCTAGAGATGGCAGCCATGATTTTTGCCTTGAAAATATAGCGGCACTACCTTTATGGTGAGAAGTGTGACATATACACCGACCCAAAGATCCTAAAGTATATATTCACACAAAAGCAGCTCAACATGCATCAAAGGAGATGGTTAGAGCTAATCAAGGATTACGATTGCTCTATTCACTACCATCCTAGAAAGGCGAACAAGATAGTTGATGCTCTAAGCAGAAAAGAACATGCTACTCTATTCATGTTATGGATTGAGAAAGACCCTATCCTCTTGGATATGTAAAGCATGGATTTAGAAATCATAAGGGCAGGGGATACATCCTACCTTGCACAAATGATTGCGCAACCATCCATTCAAGGGAAGATTAAAGAAGCACAAAGGGATGATGTAGAGATACAAAAGAGGGCGAATACAATAAAGGAAGGGAAGTTGCATGAGTTCTATATCGACGATGATGGTGTCATTTGGTTTGGAACGCGGCTTTGTGTGCCTTCATCACCTGGGATAAAGAAGGAGCTATTAGACAATGCACATAGCTCAACATTCTCTATCCATCCTGGTAGCACCAAGTTGTACCATGATCTCCGAGGACACTTCTGGTGGGATAACATGATGAAGGATATTGCAGAATATATATCAAGGTTCTTGGTGTGTCAACAAGTTAAAGCAGAGTGACAAAAGTCCAAAGGGATGGTGCATCCATTGCCTATACCCATGTGGAAATGGGAAAATGTTACTATGGACTTTTTCACGGGTCTCCCAAAGACGTCAAAGAAAAATAATGCGATATGGGTTGTGGTTGATCGAATCACCAAGACTGCCCATTTTATCTCTATTCGGGAAGATCTCTCACTTGAACAACTTGCAAGTATATATGTGAAGGAAGTGGTGAGACTGCATGGTGTTCTACTCTCAATTGTCTCTGACCGTGATCCAAGGTTCACATTTAAATTCTGGAGGAGCCTTTGACATGCTTTGTGTACTGAATTAAATTTTAGCATGGCCTATCACCCCCAAACCAATGGACAATCTAAAAGGGCTATTCAGATGCTTGAAGATATGCTAAGAACCTGCTCACTAGAATTAAAAGGTGGATGGGATCAACATCTCCAATCGGTTGAGTTCTCATACAACAATAGCTTCCACTCAAGTATTCAGATGGATCCATATGAAGCTCTATATGGAAAGCAATATAGAACTCCAACCTATTGGGATGAAGTTAGAGAAAGAAAGCTACTTGGACCTGATCTTGTGCAAGAGATGACAGAGAAGGTTCAAGTCATCCAGAAACACATCAAAGATGCTCAGAGTCGGTAAAAGAGCTATGATGACAACCGTTAAAGGGATTCGGAGTTTGATGTTGGAGATAAAGTCTTCCTTCGAATATCACCATGGAAGAGAGTCATGCGATTTGGGAAGAAAGGAAAGTTAAGCCCAAGGTACATTGGCCCTTTGAAATCCTTGACCGTATAGGAGTTGTAGCCTATCGGCTTGCACTTCCACCGAATATGGCTCAAGTTCATGATGTTTTTCACATATCACTCCTGAAAAAGTACATACCTGATCCCTCACATGTACTAAACTCAGAATTGGTACAACTAGAAGATGATCTCTCTTATGAGGAGCAGCCAGTAGAGATTCTGGACCGGAGAGATAAGGTTCTACGCAACAAGACTACACACCTTGTTAAAGTGTTATGGAGGAACCATAAGTTTGAAGAATCTACTTGGGAACCAAAGGAGGTGATGAAGGAGAAGTACCCTCACCTGTTTGTGTAAAGTGAAATTTCAAGGGTGAAATTTTATAAGGGGGGAAGAATGTAATGACCCGAAGTATTTCAATAGAAATTCCCTTCTTAAAAATATGTCATAAAATCAAATGAAAACACAGCATAATGAACTAATAGGTGCTAAGTGACCTTTAAACATAATTTTTTCACTTCTGTGTTTGGAATTTCAAAAATATGACATACACGGTTGTGTTCAAGATGATTTTTGGGGTCTAATAAGAAAAACTTAATTTTTTGTGAATAGTAACCTACCCCTATGGATAGTAACCTACCCTTATGAATAGTAGTACGACCCTTATGAATATTAAATCATCCAAATAAGAGTAACCTTACCCATGAATAATTAAATAAAATTTAGGCATCTTAGAAAGTGACAATTTGACCATAGTAAACGTTTTGGTATTTTTGTAAGTTATAAAATAATTAATTATAATTAATTAATTAATTTAAAAGAAAATTTATTTTCTTAAAATGTGTTCATAAATTAGAAAATCTATGTCTTATAGTTTTTAGATAATTTTTTAAGACCCTACGTAATTTTTGAAGGCATTATAAAATCAGTTTTAATTTTAAAAATTGTATTTTTCAAGAAAATTATGATTTTAATTAAATATTAAATTAATCATATTTAGAAAATTATTTTTGAAAAATGGAATTCATTTTTGGATTCTACATGTTGAAAAATGGTTAGGGTTAAATTTTGTGATTTTTCTGAAATACTTCAATTTTCAGGTGAATAGTAAAAATATAGTTTTTCACATAAGTGTATCCTAAATTACATCATTAATGGTATAATGATGACATAAACATTATAGAACTTTATGTTCGGCCAAGTTATATTAAATTTCATAAATGGTTCCTTAAAATACAATAAACTCAATTTTCAAACCTAAAAAGAACTTTCCAAATCCTAAAGTCAAAAGATGATTTCTTATAATGTCTTTTTCTCTTTCTTTCATTTTCCTTTTAATAAATTAATGAATTCGAATTATAAAGATGATTTAAAGCCTAAAACGAATTATATTATATTAATATATTATTTAGGATGTCAAAAAACTACTATTAAAAGTCTAACTTTTGATATATTGTTTTATGTAATATTTTATTCTAAAAACACCTCCCTCCTCATGTATAAATAACCCCTCCCCTTCCCCCTTCCAAAACACACCTCTCAAGCTTCAATAATTGTCTAAAATCTACCCAAGCATCATCCATATCCCCTCCCCCATGTTCAAGAGCTTCTGGTCTCATCAAAAGACCAAGCCTAGGTCCCTTAAGGAGGATCTCAAGAGGAGGATTCAAGAGGTAATTTCTCTTCCTCTTTCCTTTAATTCCCTTTCAATTTAAAGTCCTTTTCTTATTCTCTCCCAACCTATCTTTGTCCAAATGGTATGGTAAATCCCATATCATACATATAATGGAATTTTATGATACTAATGGGATATTATACCATCCAACCCCCTTCTCCTCTTCCTTTTATTTCATAAAAGAAAATGTTGTTCGTAAGGTGTTAATCTATCACCTTCAAGAACGACATGTTTTCTTTTTCCATTTATACCTACAGATCTGTTCATGAAACAATTTTTATGGTTGAACCAAAATATTATATATGTATTATGTCCTATTTTAAGTTCTAGAACTAACTTGTGTACATATTACTAGATGATTAAACAAAAGAAGTTCATTGTGGTCGAAAAAGCGCTCAAATTAACCCAAACGATCATCATTAAATTACTATCTAATGATTCATCCACATGGTATACAATGTAATTCCTTATAAGATCATTTTAACTTATGTAATATCATTAATAACATGTAATTTATGTTCTATATGTTTATCCATGTTCTAAATGAACTTCAATTCATGAATACTTGTGAAACGATCAAGAAAACCATAAAAATGAACATTCTCAAACAATGTTTTTAAACCCTATAACTCATCAAAAGGCCCATAAAATAACATAATGAAACCAGAATTATCCCTATTCACATATAAAAGGTTCTGGAATTTCTAATTAATGAATATAATGTCATTATACAGGACATTAAAGCGAAGGTAGCGTTCGGATACAAGGTAAGGGGAAATTCTCGAACCCAACTTTCATCCTTCGGGTTCTCCCTCTTTCACTCCTTTTTTATATGGTTACTCCTTAAAAATATTTTGTTCATCATTGAATTTACTTTTTTGGGATATACATGTTTTTCACTGGTATTTATGAAAAAACAAAAGTTTTCCAAAAGAACTCATCTTTCAAGAACACACCTTTTACTTCTCATTCAAGATTGACGGTTCTTGTAACATGTATGTTATTCCCTCTTTCTTTTGGGAACCCAATGTTTATGAATGAGTTCTTATGAGATGAATCCCATTCATTTTCATGGGTTATTTATGTTCATTTATGTTATATGATCATTGTGGCATGCATGATAAATGATAATGTTATGGTGTGACGGGTGCGCCCGGAATTATATAGCGCAATATGAATGTTTAAATGTGACGAGTGTTCCCAAAATTATACAGTGCTCCAATGAATTGATTAAAGTGATGAATCTCATGAGTAAATTTGAAATTATGTGTGAACAATATTCTAGCTTTGTTCACAAGCATGTGTGGTAGTTAACCACTAATACATGATGTTTCATTTTTATGCATTGCCACATTTCAAGTCTCTTATTAATGTTTCCTCTCATGATTCTTTTCCCATGTTATGAATATACTCACCCCATGCTATATTGTTCTTATTTATCCTCTTACTGGGCTTCTAGCTCACCCCTTTTGATGTATATCCTCAGGTGGCTACATGTACTAAGGAGAGGTCAAGTGCCAATAAGAAGCTAGAGAAGAAGAAATGAACAAAAAAGTTTATGCTCGATGTTGTAATTGTTATGTATAGTCCTAGTTTTCCCAAGACACTAAACTGTTGGATCCTCTATGTGTAATACTATTATTTTGTTTATCTTTAAAATGATGTAATAGTAATGTAAGAAAAGGTTGGGTCACTATAGTCATGGTAGAAGGAGTAGGATTTTCGGGGCTTGAGGTAAAGGAACATGAAGGGAATCATGAACCCTTGCTCATTCTAAACCTCAAGTTACCATGAGATATTCGGGTTTGTTGGTCTTATTTGATTCTTGTGAATTTTTGTGTATTGGGAAATAGAAAGGGTGTTGGGAAAGTGGTCTCTATATGCTCGTAGGGCATGGAAATCCACATAAAGTTGGGGACATTATCCTAGAACGCTCTTCGTGATGGTGGTGTGAGTAGCATATAGCCTCCAACCATATATCTAAGTTCCCCTTCGATGTTAGTTTTCCTATGTAAACCATTTTGGTCCCATCTTAATTCTGAAAATTGCTTTATAATGTCTTGCTTTGGAAAGTGTGAAAATTTGAATTTAAAATTGTAAGGAATTTGTTTTGATCAAGTTCCTTGTTTCTTTATTTCTTAGTTTCCACCCCCATGATGATTCGATGGATCTCTAAGGTGAAACTTCGGGTGATGTATCTTTATAAAACACTCCAGTTGGTCATCCCATAGACTACATCCTTGAGTTTCAAAGGTTGAACCCTCCTTTCTTTTGTGGTCAAGTTGATTCTCTCGAGGAGGAGTGGATACGGAGGATCGAGAGAGACTTTAGTTTTCTTGTACTGCCTGAGTCATTAAAGGTAAATTTTTCTACCCTCATGCTCAAAGGATCAACCTAGAAATGGTGGAAGTTTTTGACTCATAGAAATCCCCATAGAGATCATACCTGGAAATTCTTCAAGTTTTCTTTCATCCGGTAGTACTTTTCTGAGGTGAAGAATATGAGAAAGAGAATAGAGTTGTGTGGTTTTGGAAGGGTGTTGGATCAAAATTAGAATTATATCAACATTTCTTGGACCTAGTTCTGTATGACCCAAGGTATGTTGAAAATGATCCTAAGAAAGCTTGACATTTTGAATTTGCATTCTGACCTGAAGTACAATTGAAGGTGGCAGAACTCAACCTAACCACCTTCTCTAACGTGGTGAGACAATCCTTTCATGCCGAAACTATGTTAACAGGAGGAATTGGGATGATGAATCCTCCTTTGGTATTTGAAAGTGGCATAGAGGATTCTGATACGAATTATGGGAAGAGGCACGATGCTGGTGGTGCTGGTAGGGGAATTAAGAGACATTCAGACCTCCAATCAAACTCTTCAGAGTGCAATGTCATGATTTGTAAACAATGTGGTAAGCAGGGTCACAAGAAGCCTTTATGCCCAAGTGCTCCTAGAACCTGCCAAACCTGTGGATGCTTGGGTCACCTGTAGTGGTTCTGTTGGGGTGTTTCCAGGAAGTGTTGTGATGCCAAACCCAACTCTTCAAAGGTCACACTAGCCCGTTCGCAGGAGTAGGGGGATGCATGGGATCAGTTTGGGGTCCTCTTTCTATAATGTTCTTGGGGTGTTATAGTCATGTCCTGTGGCATTTTGTGGTGTTTCTTTCCCTTCTGTTGTAATAATGGTTATTGAAAAACCCATTTGAACTCCTATTTCAATAGAAGTGTGTTTTTGAATTTTTGATATGTGCTTTCTGTTTGGGGATTTCGAAATCCTAACTGCGAGGCAGAATATGCTTGAATCATTGAAGATCCGGTCATAGGTCCTAGAGTGAAGCTGGCGCGTAGTTAGGAAAACCCCAGTAGTGTAAAAGGGCTTTGGTTTAATATATGTCCTTAGCGTGGCATGTTTTGTGTTCTTCCGAGGGTGGGAAGTTTTTGGTATAGTGACGACAATAGTTTTGATGCCCTGTTAGTTGGGTCATTCCCTCCCCTCCCCCTGTGGTGGGGTTTTTTGATCTGTGTGAAAAGTCTTCGACTTTCCTCTCACCTTGGGGTGGGGGGTTTAATCTTAGCAGTCCTTATGGTGGGGGGACCCATCGTGGGTCCCACTAAATTCTGTCTTGGCCTGTTTCTTATGGTGGGGAGTCGGTTCAGGCCTCCCCGTGTCAATATCTCAGTTTTTTTCATTGTATCAGTTTGGTGGTGGTTGGTCTTGCATGGAACCACCTAAATCTAAGATCTCCCTTTGAGTAAACGTAAAGATGAGAGTTTTCTAATGGTTTTGGGTGGTATGTGTTTTGCTTGGTGATGTTTAGGAAGTTCAGGTTTCGAGGTAGAATTTAGTGTGGTGAAGAATCCTATATCTTTTGGACCGATGAACTTATGGTGTTTATACTATTGCAAGAAGGTGTCCCTTAGCGGGGATTCTATCTCGGTCTCCCTAGTTCTTCATGATAGCCTTTCTCTTCATTGGTGTTGTTTTGTGGTCTCTTCGTTTGTAATTCCGTGGGAATCTCCTCGAACTGTGAAGGAGTATCAGTCTATGATTTGGGGGGTTCAGCTCTGTTATGACTTTCCAGGGGCAGAAAGCGTTATGGTGGAGATAATTGTCACACATCGACTTTTGTAAATTCTTTATTTTATTATTGTTCTGGCTTCAAATAACATTATTAGGGTTTTGGCGAGTCCCTGTTTAATTTTTTGAGTTTTATTGAGAAAAAATGCATGTTTTGGGTTTGACGCCATCTGACACACATGTAGAGCAGGGCTGGGAGACCGTGCGGCTACACCCTGGTCACTGCACGACCTACCCGCTATGCAGGTTAAATTAAAAAGTTAAATGAATAATAAAATGAATATTAAATTTACAATAAGGAAAAAAGAAAAATAAAATTTAAAAGTAAAATTTCAATAATGAAAAATAATGACATTATTATTATTATTATCATTATTATTATTCCGGTTAATAATACTATTATTAAAAATGGAAATTATTATTATTATTATTATTATTATTATTATTATTTAGGCCGGTTCACGAGCACCACATGGTTAGCGGAATTTGTTCGGTCAGTCTGGGTACCCGTGCAAGTGCTTCTAGATCGGACAAAAGCTATCGCACTGTCACTTGAGCTGTGCACAGACTAAGCGGTTGCCGTATTCAAATAAATAGAACATATTAAAGAAAATGAGAAACAAAATTAAGACAAAGTCTATTAATAATTATAATATTCATAGTATAATTATTGCGAGTAATTATTATTATAATTATTATGGTTGCTATGAATATCAATAAATATCATCATTAAGAATTTTTCAATTATTGTTATATTATTATTATTGTCATTATAAATATTATAATTAAAATCAGCATTATTATTGAATTTGGTCACTGTTATTATTATTAAAATTTTATCATTATTTTTCTTAACGTTTCTTTTTTTATTGTTATTATTAAAATTATTTATATCATTAGTATTACTAAAATTGTTATGAATATTATTATTATTAAAATGAAATGAATGTTAATTTTAACATTATGTTATTACTATTATTATTATCATCTAGAATTTTAGTAGTATTATTATTAAACTATTATTATAAGAAGTATTTTTATTAAGTTTTTTTTGCTCTTTTTTTGGTTTGTTTAGGGTTTCCACGCAGCCCCCAACCCCCTTCCTCCTAAGTCGTGTATGCCTAGTGCGCACCCCCACCCATCCAAGTGAGCTCCACCCAGCGGTCCCCTCCTACGGTGACGATCTCCTCTAGCGCTGCTCCCTTGCTGCACGATCTTCTCTGGCAACCAGCCCTGCTACGCACTCCTTTCTTCGACGCGTTCCAGCCTGTGCGGCCCACCTCTCCTATGCAACTCTCCGGTCGTCCCTCCCTCTACCGGCGCCCCTCCGGTCAGTTCGCCTCCCCACTGCCGGTGCCTCTCCGGCCGACCGCGACCTCTGACGCCCTCATCTCCGGTACGTGAATCCCCTCCGTCGATCCTCCCTTCCATCGGTAGGTTGTGGTAAGTGATATCTCCCTCGATCTCTCCATTTTAGGGGTGAAGCACAACACATTAGGTACAATCTTGCTGCGTAGGGTTAAATTCAGCTTCCTGCAGGTGCGATTGAGGTGTGATCGATGTTTCACACGGAATTTCGAAAGTTTCTCCACTCAGACCCCATTGCATAATACCCTTTAAATTAGATTGACATTGATTTATTGATGTTTTCACCTCATTTAATTGCTAAATTAGCTTTTATTATTGTTAAATTTGTTGTATCATGTAAAATTCGTTGGTGTTTTTGTTTCTAATCATTATTCGGCTAAATATTTTTCTTTCTGAGTTAATTTAGTGTGTTCCTTGATTAATATGTGTGGTGCGAATTTTGTTTTTCAAAAATGTTTGAGGTGTGTTTGGTTCTTTTGAGTACCATGATTATGTGTATTGAGGTTCATTTTAGATGAAGCTCATTGTTGTGTAATTGGTTCGTGTTTTATAAAATTTTGCAACTAGTTTATTAAATTTTATAGGGGATGCGCATTTTGTTTTGCTATATTGCGAGCATGTGTTTGATCAAAAAAGGGGTTTTTTAGTTGGTTTTGTGTGTAAAGTCATGGAATACTTCTCAAAATTATTTTATAAAATTTTTAAATGGTTTATTAGACAATATGAATGGAGAGAAAGTGTTTTATAAATTGTGTAAAAGTTTCTTTGAACTGTTTAGGTGGTGCGGATCACATTTTAGAAATGTATTGGAGTGCGTTTGATTTTGAAATATGATTTTGGTGTGTTTATGGTGTGTTTGGTTGTGAATGCGTTTTTTTTGTGGTTATTTGTAAAATGATTTTTTTCGTGAAAATCTTATAAGGCCCGTTTTGTATCGTGAACTAGTTCTTTCGAAAACCCCTTTAGGAGAAAGCCATTGCATAGTTGGATGAAAATGGGTGGGAATTTCCTCGGCTTGGTACTCCATCCAGGTGATTCTTGTTTAAGGCATGTGCTGCTCTTGGAGGAGGACAGGGTGATGCCAGTTGTGGTAGTGTCTGATATATATATATATGCCACTTGTTGCTTGCATTGTTTGTCACACCCCTTTACGAACTTAGCATGGAAACCTAGCATATCAAAGAAGATTTCTAAGAATGTTTTTCTTATTAGTTTAGATTATGCACTGGATAGTGACCCATTGTCGGGAATGTTTTTTATTATTGCTATGAGATTTGACCCCTTGACCAGGCTAGGTAGGGCGACGATCAGGAGTTAGAGCTTTATGATGTCATCGAGTATGGCATGATTTCAGGATGAGTTACATGTAGAGTGTGTTCTGGCTCTCCTCTACGTTCCTAGTTGTTCACGTGTTTCTTTGACACTAGTATCTCTAGAGCCCTCGTTGTGAACTATATCCCTTGTTCTTGGCCTTCAGTGTTTTTCTGGAAATTTAAAAGTGTATTTGTGCTAAAAATATTTTTAGAAAATCATTGTGAATGAACAAGTGTTTTTACCATTCATCTTTATAAAGAAAAATTAATGTTTTCTTGTGTGGTTATGTTTATCCTTCACCCTTGTGAACATAACTTATCTCCTCAAATGAGAATTGTTTTTAAATGTGAGGGAAATGAGTCATGTTTATTTTGAAATGAAAATTATGGAAAAACCTATGTTTATAGTTGTATTTCAAACCAGAAAATCAATGTTTATTTATTTAAAGGATTTTCATTGGGAATGGATTAGTCAGGTCTGCCTATTGAGTTTTAATACTCATGCTTATAGTGGATTTTTGTTTTTAGCTTCTGCTGCAGGTTTCAGCTCGAGTTTGATTGCCCTGGGAGATAGTTGATGTTCGGCTAGGTCACATGGTGATGATGTTTGATGTTAGGTTTAACCTGGTTGTTTTTTATTTTGTTTAATGTTTAGTTTTGTTGTATCTTTATTTGTAAAATGTAAATAATGTAAAATTTGAGAATCTTGTTTAGTTTGGTTTTCCTATTTGTTTATTTTGTTGTCCTTATATTTTTTATTGGGAAAAACTTTTCCCATTGCCTCTATTGACGCCATTGTGCTTGTCGCCAGCCTGGGAGGATCGGAATTGCCTCTCGGGCTTTACTGCTGATCGGCTTGGGTGACTAGTTTAGGGTCGACGTGGGTTGGTTCTTGACCATATATTTATAGGTACGATAAATAACGACTTTTCCATGATAGTCGGTTGTCTACATGACCTACCTCACACTATGCGGTTCAGTGATAAAATTGTCATCCACATAACATTTTGTGGTTTGTGGGGTGATGAAATGGACACCCTATGCTATACATCAATTTAAGTTATTTTTGAGTTCATTAAATCACTATCTTCCCCCACAAATGAAAAAGTCATTTATGGTGGGCGGTTAAATCACCGCCTGCCCACAAAAATTAGAAGGCCCCTCAATGGGGGGTTGATTTTACTGTCTCACCCAGTAAGCAATTTCTTTTTATTTATAGAAGAACCATATGGAGCAGTGATCATGTATTGCGTGTGTACTAGGGGAGAGGGATGGTCCTCTTTTCAATTCTAGTTATCAATTTTTAACTCCATGAATGCCTGATCTGTTAAATTGTATTAGATTCACCAAATTCGTTAGTGATTTATCAAATTATTTGTAGATTTTACTGATCCCAACAACATGGATGAGTAATTCCACCTTTAACTATGGTATGAGATATATGGAGATGGGTAATTCCTCTAGTATTACTAATATGAGTATATGATGCGTATGACAGTTTCAGATGGGTAACTCCCCCTATATACCTAATAGTAGAATATGATAGATTATAGTTCACATATATGGCGACACTATTCCAGTAACATAGCTCTAGGATAAATTTTGATTATAATGCACTATATACAATCTCTTCTACCACCCATAACACTTGGAACTATCCGAAACATATTCACTGAAGCAACCCTAGAGATGTTTATTTAATCTAGTACCCAAGTATACAACTTTATCCTAGGATATGTTTGTTTCTTTTAGTTTTCGAATATGTTTACCAATGGAATATTTATAGATTTTTGTTTCCTATAGTACATTAATGATAGGCGGAGACATGTATTTCATCTAGCACATGAGTGATAGGTGGATATGTGTATTTACTCTTACATTTCATGATCAATATATCTATGTTGTATTATCAAGAAAAAAATCTATGAAGGGGTGAGAGAGATGATTTATATTCTTTTCTAAGGAAACATTATTATTTGGGGAGTATGATGAAAGTGAGTCATGGATAGTTGATTGAGATTGATCATGATTAATATTATATATGATGATAAGTTATGGTGATGTTCATTGGCCTATACTTGACCATTTTTTGATGAATATGGACACTAGTTGTTTATGGGACTAGGTTCAATTGTAAATCGATATATATTTACCCTAATGATATAGGGTTTCCACAATGTACACTACAACAAACTGATCGTATAGCGGCAATTTTTTATCTAGCGGGTTGTTTAAACCGCTGCTATATTGTTCTGCGACGGTTCCAAGAAACTGTCGCTAAAATTGGTGTCGACAATCAACACACGACAATTTCTTCTATTTAGTGGTGGTTTATGGAAAGTGTCATACAAGATGTATTTCACGACGGTTTTCTTTGTTTTAGCAGTAGAGTTCGCTTCAAAAAATAACTCTGATCTAGCGGTGGCTTTCAACCACCGCTAATTTCTGGCCTTTTTGACTGAAAAAAACACTACTAATACGGATAAAACTGTCGCTAAGTAATTTTTTTTTGCATATTTAGTGACATTTTTAATCACCGCCCCTAAAAAATACCATAATATCGTGGTAGTTTTAACCACCGCAAAACAAATCTATCTCTAGCTGCGGTTTAAACTGCCACTATATCAAGAATTAAAAAAACAAGCAGTGGGTTCTGTAGCCCCTAAACCTGTATCCCTAACAACAAAACAGTGACACTGAAAATTTTACATGATCGTCAAATATATTATCAATTTACAAGGAAAACAACATGTTAAAACTAAAGAATCAACGTACGTTGATTCACACCAAAACATAAATAATCGACACATTGACCAAGGAAAACAACACATTGAAAGAAAAAATACATTTCTTAATACATTGAAAGAATCATACAAAACACAACAGATTAAAAGAAACAACCTATATGTAAAAGAGAGAAAAGAAACTAAACATCATATATGATCATATAGAAATTTCAATCTTTGTAGCCAGTTGAAACATGTTATATAGACACATGGTTATACAAAACATACATAGAGCACCTGTTGTCCCGATCTTATCCAAAATATAAGAAAAAGATAAAAAAAATACCCACATTGGACGTATTGATACATGAACAAACACTCCACTAATCATTTCCCAATGATGAACTCTGCTTGTCACCCGCTCCATCTCCATCCCTACATCCTATTATCGGCAATTGTAAGACAATTATATTGAAAATTAAACAATGTTGTATATTTATATTTAAACTTAAAATCAATAAAAGTTTTTGAAGTAAATGATTTTGAAGTTGTGTGATTTAACATCTAACCACCAGTCATCACTTGAATTCCTTGTTTGTCTGCCAAAGGCCTCAGATGGTAATAGTCCCAAACCCATCTGTGCACTCGACCAAGATGCTCCTTCCCAAGGATTTTACCAACTAGGTTATCCTAGGAGACTAAGTAAGACTGTGTGGGATTGACATCCCAAATTTCTTTAATTTTTACATATAAATAAAATATCATTCATATTAGAAGAAATATATATTAACATAGTGGCAACTGATAATAAGTTAATAGAATGAAAAATGAATTCATACCTCAACTTCTTTGGTCATATCATTAGCAAAACTCCCATCATATTTTTTATGAACATTCAACCATACTTCTGTTCAGGATGTATGGTGGCCTAAACTCGGCGACTGCATTAAACAATGATAAATCAACAATTTAATATATTAAAAAAAAATAACCTTGTATAATAAATATTTAAACTAATGAAATGAATACATGAGTTGATCGGCTTCTAGAAAAACTATTTGACCCTACAATGTGAGTATAACACTTCCTCGACATTCCTGTCATTTAATCAAATAAAATTAAATTTAGAACATATATTTTGAAAAATTCATGCAGAAAAAAATAGAAATGATAATAGATGAACAATACTAACAAACAAAATATACATTACAATGATAATGAATGACTGTATAAATGACATAAGTGATAGATAAATGAAGAGATAACTGCACATACAATCATTTTCTCCTTCAATCATGTTGGTTTCCTACTTCATCATTATTTCATCTACATCATCCACTATTTTAAGAAAAATATTTTCAATATCATGATGGAAAAATAAGTCTGCTTCTTGCTGTTGATGTGATTCAATGTCATAGGTCAAATCTTCCACTTCATCACCCATATCATACAAGTCTCTATTTTACATGAGAAACTACACTCCACCTTTCATCCACGACATCTTTTAAATAATATACCATTTATTCTTGTAATGATAAGATATACGGATCATGTAGTTCACAGTCACCAACATCCATAAAGTGAGAGATGTTCATAGTAGTAAATTGCAAAGAATTTCTTTAAACACCTCTGATAATATCCACTCAGTTGCATTTGAATAAAATAAGTGAACAATGTCTGTGGTAGTTTAATTCAATAATATCAATCAATTTTCCACAGTATTCCAATTCAATAAACATAAAATGCCACAATTATGTGTTTTCAAACCCTCTTTCCGATCAACTGTATGGAATCTAAAGCCATTCATGTTGTAAGTATCGAACTTTCTGGCTTGATTTAGAGGACCTCGAGCAAGAAACATCAAATATTCTGACAACTCTGCTCGAGTATCAGTATTCATGATCTAAAAAAATTAATATAAATTATTAGATTTACAAAATATATGTATCAACCTAATATCAGTTTTGATTCCAATATTTATGAACTTACACGTCGTGCAAACCATTCTACAAGCTCTTTATTAACAACTTTTGTTATATCTTTCTTATTTTATGTTCGTCCTCTCATTCGTCTCTTTGTTTGTGCCCTCAATTCTTCAATAAATAGATCTGCAATTTCACTATTTAGTATCACATATCTATGTGCCTATAATAATTCCATTTTTATTAGTGTAACATTTGAGCTCCTCCCAATTGATCGACCAATAACATGAATGATTTTTGATTTCCCATGTATTTCAGATTGAGTCGATGGGTTTCCAACACATCCAAATCAATTGAATGTTATCTTAATATCATCCAAGTATCTTTAACAAACGGCAAGACACTCCTCTGCCAAATAGCCTTCAGAAATAGGGCCTTCATGTTGAGCTTTATTTTTCACGTATGATTTCGAATTCCCAAGATATATGTGAAATAAAATTAAAATTCATAATTATGTATTTAATGAAGTGCCAATAATTGTTTACTGAAATGAAAAATATATAAATAAAGTACCTCATAGTTGGATACATCCATCAATAATGTATGAGACCTCGTAATTTAGCTTTATCAACCAAATATACAGTAAAATGCATTATGATAGTAAAAAATGGCAGAGGAAATATCATCTACATTGCACATAGTGTCAATACAATTCTCTCCTGAAGGTTGTCAAGCTAAAATGGATGTAGAGTTTTCTCACATAGTTATCTGAAAAATGTGCAGAATTGGTGTACAAAAGCAGTAACCTTTTCAGGTAATAATGTACACAATGCAATTGGAAGTAATTGTTGTAACAAAATATGTGTATCGTGGTTTTTCAATCCATGTAAACTACGATTATTTAAGTCAACACATCTTGAGATGTTACTTGAATACCCACCAGATACCTTCACATGTTTTAAAATTCGAAGGAATGTATCTTTATCCCTATTTTTCATTGAAAAAATTACCGGAGCATACTTTCCATTCTCATATAGCCAGAGATCATGCTTTATGTTCATTGCTTGTAATTCATTCCAAGTATTGAGATGATCCTTCAACATTCCATGCTCATTAAGCAATGCGCAGATCAAATTATCAAAAACATTCTTCTCAATTTTCATCACATCAAGATTATACCGCAAAAAATTAAATTCCCAATACAGATATTTGAAAAATATACTTTTATTCCATTGTTGCGTTCCGATTTCACTTGACGATGCACTTTGAACTCCTTTCCCACTATCATTCAAATGATACACCTTCCCCAATTCTGTTTCAACATTTCCATGTTGAGTCAATATTTTAGAACCTCTTAACAACTTTGGAGGTGGTCTAAGATCAATGAAACCATTGAATTTTGACATTTTCAATCGAAATCTATGAGACGCATCGAGAAATCCTTGATGACACAAGAAACACCATTTTCTACTGTGAGGTAGCCACTCGGGCTCAAAATCGATGTTACAAACAGGACAAGCCAAACCCATGTAAGTGTTGTAACCAGATAAATTCCTAAGTCCAAGGAAGTCACTAATGGTCCATATTAGAGTATCTTTCTTTTTGAACATTGTTCTAGAAGATGCATTATATGTCTTAACACCGTTGCTCCATAAATTTGGTAATTCTTCAATTAAAGGCTGAAAGTATACATTAATATCATTTCATGGATTTTTTTCAGGAATAATCATCGAAATGATAAAAGATGTTTGCTGCATACACATCCACAGATGTAGATTTTAAGGGATCAAAACAACCGATCAAATTCTATAACTGGTACTCAAAGTCCCAAATGAGTTGAATCCATCAACAACCAATCCCAATCAAATATTCATAGGATCTGATGATCAATCTGGATGTAATGAATCAAATGTCATCCATGATTGTGAATTTCTTGGATGTCGCATTAATCCAACATTTTTATTATCTATAGAATGTCACTTCATGTGTTCGGCGGTTTTCGATGACCTGAATAATATTTACAATAGTGTCTTTAAAGGAAAATAATGAAAAACCTTTGTAGGTGTCTTCATTTTCTTCTTCTTCATGGTAGTATGTTGATTTAGACTTCTATCATCACCCATATACTGCCATCTAGAGGAATAAAATCTCTTTCAATCTTGTCTGCTTGAATCCTCTCCCCAATAAAGCATACAATCATTGGGACACACATGGATTTTTGTATAATTTAAACCAATCTTGTTAACAACTTTTTTCATATCATAAAAAGTCTCAGGGATCTTTGCTTCATGAATTGCATCACGCAAAAATTCCAATATCATGGTCATCACCTTATTTGTAATTCCATATAGGCATTTGATATGGTATAACTTCTGTATAAAAGAAAATTTTGAATATTTTAAACATCCACTATACAACTCTTGATTTCCATCATCAACTAAACCATGAAACACATCTGTCTTCTCAGTGAAGTTTTCACTTACATTAGTCTCCACCGAATCAAGATGTGTATCCAATGATATGTTATAATCTTGATCTAGTTGTCCTACAGTCTCAAAAACATCACTTGTTACGTTTCTATTTGTATCACCCTCTACTAATTGTTCTGAAATATTTAGATGTTGATGTGGGTGTCTTGCAATTCCAAATGTATCATTTATAAGGTATTTCATTTCATTTTCCATTCTTGACGAAGTTGGGAGCTCATTCTATGGATTGACATCAGTGTTCATCCTTTTTGTAACATTTGATTCTCCATTCCAAATCCAACACAAATAATGAGTAGGGAAGTGCTTCGATATCTAATGTTCATAAACATTATATCTCTTCAACCATCTTCTAAATTCTCATTTCAGACATGGACTTCTTATTCTCCCATCAACAGATCGATTGGAAATGCAAAATCTAAAAACTTCTCCAAACCCTTAGCATACTAAGGTGTGTTCCTCAGTAATGTGATCCAGCTTTTATCCATATATATCAAAATGTGTCTACACATTATGAAAAAAATAAAAACACATAACTTTTACTAAATAGGAAAATAGATTCATATATACTATTTGAAAAAAAATATGAATATGTTAAATAACCATACACTACCTTTTAAATGTACGTATAACCATCTATGAAATAAGGATTATATAAACTTCTGAAAAATAATAAAAATATTTGGACTATTTGAATATGTCGATGAAGAAACTGGTGGAGAGTATTGAACTTCAACCCTTTTTTAATCGATACAAAACAAGAAAATATAGTGAAACTAGAAATGCCTCAACAAATCAGTATAATGAATCCATAAAGTTCTAAAAGTCCTTCTTATTCTTTATCCACTTCTTTTCTTAGCTTCTATTTATAGAGAAAACACAAATGGATCACATTCTTTAGAAATCCATTGAATCTTCTACACATGGGCGTTTCCTAATTCTTAATCATACATTTAAAACCCAAAAATTAGAAATTAAAATAGAAACATATTACAATTTAATGTATTAGGCTCAAATTCAAAAATACTCAATGTATTTCAGTCCTAGTATCGTTTTCCAGTGACAAATGATTTATACCATTCAAATATATGAGATACACTACTACTTAAATATAATTGGGAAATTTATTCCCTATATAGCCCACGTAAGGGTAAAATAATTTTTCACAGGTTGCATAAGGGTACCTCATAATTTTTATAATTTGCATAAAGGTATCCTTTAAAATATACATCTCTCATAAAGATATGATGCATTTAACACATTCCATATAGAGGTAAATTATAATTCTATTTAAGGGTAATAAAAAAATATAAGCATTGCATAAGTGTAACTTGTAAAGTTGTGTAATGGTAAGCTTTTACTTAAACCGGTTATGTAAAGGTTACTAGAAAAGATGTATAAAGGAACTCATAAGTTACATAAGGGTAATCAACATTTTCTAAAGCACACGTAAAATAACAAACATAAATTCCATACACTATTTAAAGGTTTCTAGTTCACTACATAAGGGTAACTTACATTTTTTCATGCCGCTTTAGGGTAGCTTAGCACCTGCATAGAAGTAAGAAACACTTGTGTAAAGGTAAGAAACACTTGTGTAAAGGTAAGAATCACTTGTGTAAAGGTATGAATATAATTGATGCCAATACTAGAAATTACATACATGTTTATCTTATGATACCGTCACTTTAAAATTTCCAACTAATTTATTTTACCACATGCTTGATATACAATATTCCTTGCATCATCCATCATTTTTTACTCTCTCGAAATCATTATTTTCATCAGTTGTGTCATGTATAATCATCACATTGTATTCTTTCTATATTACATTTTCTTTCTTGCGAGGATAGATAATTGGAAAACAGTCAAATATCAAATTATTCATTCCACTCCATTCATTTTAATCATGAATATACTGTGAGTTATTTCTCTTAATTTTAATACCAAACATAATTCTTTATCTAGAAAACAACTTTTTTTATATGATAACTCACATTATTAAGAATTAACCAAGGTATTACAATGAAACTATAACAAGGGAAGTGTATAAGTCATCCATTTGAATCATTATTAAATAAAAAATAAAAAAAAGACTTAATTTGAAACTCAATTGAGATCCAATAAGTATCATACATCCAGATTCTCTATATTTTGATAATTTTTTTAAAATATAAATTATAGATTATAATCAAAATGTTCATGAAAAAATGAATATTTTGACTAAATATTAGGATAAAAAAATTCAAAAACTAAATGCATATGTTTTGGTCATGGAAAACATTTATTAAATAAGAACATTATTTCACAATATAGGAAAAATTCTATCTTTTATAAAAATGTTTTTATCAGGGAAAGCATTTATAATATTAGCATGAAATGATCCAATATCACATATCTAAAGAACAAATCCAATAAGATAATCTAAATACCTATTTTAATTTTAAATTCATCAAAGCATGCCATTATCTATCCAAATAAACTATAAGAGATGGAATATGATATAATTGATGCATACTAGTAGTGACCCAAACAAATTATAAGACATGGAATAAGAAAAAACTAATATATATTAGTAATATGACAATCAAAGAACATGTCTTGGATTAAGTTCCAAGAAATACATTCTAAAATAAAAAATATATGTTCTTCATCCAAATAAGTTTTCTATGTTTTAAAACATAATTTTGGGAAAATGTTATTTAGAAAAATAGTTAGTATCCAAGGAAAAAAACATTTTACACATTGAACACTTTCAATATAATAAGTGTTCCATTTATAAAAAATATGTTTCAATATTAAGACATACCAAATGAATCAATAATGGGTAAAAATTGATAAATGTGATTGAATTATAAAAAATAATAAAGACTCCAAAAGGATATGTTTTCAATATAGAATATATTATATAATTAATGTGTGGTTCATGAACTAACCCACACCTGAACACTTTTATAAATAAAGTGAAAAAGTGTTTATTTAATTTAATGTTTGGGTTCAAGAAAATCATACACAAAAAATTTCCAAAATAAATACAACTAGCATTTATAAAATTGAATTTTTTCTCAAAACCCAATTTTATACTCAACAATTTTTCAAAGTAAATGAAACTAATATAAATATTGTTAATATTTTTATTAAAAACCCTATTCATGATTACATAATTTATTAATGATGGCACACCATAAATGATACATCTTAACTTTCTTTCCTAACCTAAAACCAAAATAAAAAATTTCTCTATACTTTATCTAAGTAACAACATAGCATAACAAATCAACTCCCTTATTTATATAACATAACCATGTTGATATTTCTTTAATAAGCCCAAGCATGTAATCATAAACATGAGGAAATCACTTATAGTTTAATATAACATAACAACTTGATCATTTTTCATTTTTTTCAAGCATGTATCCATGTTATTAGTAGCTTATCACTAAATTTAAAACCTACATGGAGATATTTCATGTTATGCAGAAAGAAGTAGATAAAATAATTTCTCATTCTTAATAATAATTAGGTAATTCTAGAATGATAAAAGCAATAAATTATTTAGGTAAGGATAACACAATATTCAATAACAATTAAAAATATCATGATAACACATCAATTGGTATAACACAAAATACATAATCAAAATATTAGAGAAAACAGGCAGAAAAAATTAAATTGATTAATGGGTATATTTTTTTTGATGATCTAAGAGTTTAGAAGCCCCAATAGAGGGGCGGTGAGGATCAGGACTGGTGGTGAGAACCGGTGAGGGGTGACGAGGCTCGGGACCCACGGTGAGGGGCGGTGATGCTCGGGAATGACGGCAAGGCGCGACGATGATGTGTGGTGGCAAGGTGCGGTGTGGGTAGGGATATGGGGGGTCGTGAGGGTTAGGGGAGTGTAGGATTTGGGGGAGAAGTGTAGGGTTTTTTTTAAAAATGAACATTTTAAAGGCATTTTTTTAAAAACCGCTGCAAAATTATTTAATTTTTTTGGCGGTGGTTTAATAAACCGCCACTAAATACTGATTTTGGTGTAGTGGTACATTGGGGAAAGAATATAAATTATGGTAACTATAGAGGTGGAATTTGTGTTTCCTCATGTGTTTGTCCATGGCCCACCCTAGGGTTTAGTATTCCCTTGATATATGTGCATCCACTCGATGGTTCCTTGTTTACCTCTGTAGCTATAAAGTAGAAGTGCGGTGGTGAAAATTTATGTGTAACCTATGTGATTCAATATTTTCTATGTGTTATTATCATTTTGATTCATGTTATGAAATAATTTTTGCTTTTATACTTCATTTTTATAGATCCCATTATTTAGAATGTCTCTGTCCCTTGTGAGACACTATCTCTTATTGGCTTTGCAAGTTCACAAATTCAGTGCATAGTTTCATTATTTGTTCAAAGACATTAGACTTGTGATATTTCACTATTTGTATTGATGATGATGTTTTCTTATATTAAACTCTAAATTACTTTCAATCAATTGAAGGATGAAATTCATACAAGAAGTTATAAATTTTTTATTTTATATGTATAAAATTCACTTTTTAAATCAATATGTGATGGTGGATGTCATTATTTTATCATATAACCCGATTGGAAAGAACATAAAAGACAAATTTTTTTATTAGCTAATTAAATTGTAAAATTTTTCTTTACTTAACCTTTTTAGAATTATACAAATTTTTTGTTATTTAATTCTTTTTATCATCCCTTCATGATTTTGTGGTTGGTCTATTATTATTTTTACAATGATATAGGTTGTGAGAATAAATACAATCTAAATATTTTCAAATTAATTATATAAAATCAAAATTTTTTGAGGAAAAAGTTACCATTCCCAGAATATTCATAAATTTTTTGTTAATAAGGTAAATAAAATTTCTAATTCTTTTTTCCACAATTTAATATATGATGTGTGTTGGTACCAAAACCTTTTTACCACAAACTTTGCTGATAAATCCAGGATGTGGTCCTCGTCTTGGTGATGCAAGTAAATTTTCCATGGAAATTATCATTATTTTTAAAGAATAATAAAATGAGATCTTGAGGTGGAACTTGATTTCTAACACACCAAGGGGTCGATATTCCTCAATGGTTTTTCATAGTTTAGTGACGTGGTTGTAGAAACCTCCGATATGGAGTAGGCCATGGTTATTTTTCATTACTGATAGAGATTTTTTTGGGACTAAAATAAAAAAATTTGAGGGACTTTTTAATGATTTTTAGCCTAATAAAAAATATTTTATTTTTTAAACATAATACCAGAATGGATCAGAGCATGATTAGATTTTTAAACATAACAATTAATTATGCATCTCATGTAAAATGCTTCAATTTGATTGCTCATGGTACCAAAACAGACTTATAGATCAAAAGTTATGATTTTTTTATGTAGGGATTCATTTTAACCTCAAAATATAATGATATTAAAAAAGATATTTAATCATGAAAAAAATCCTTCAGAGTCTCATAGAATGTTTCAAAATAGATATCATTTGTGATGGAAGGACATATCTCTTTCACACTTTCATGACAAATTTATGTGTCCGTACATCCTTATTATGTGAGAGATTTGGATTTTTTATGGAAAATGGCACTATGTAATTTTAATAAATGATTAACCCACTAATATTATGAGAACATTTATTTTTCTAATAATAATAAATTTTTATGATCCATGGAATCTGAAATAGACTCCTTGTATGCCAACTAAGTTTAGAACTTGGTTGATGGACCTGAATGTGCAAGAACCATTTATTTTAAGTGTATTTTCTATATGGAGACTAACTTGGATGGTACAATGTCTATCTATAAATACCACATGGTAGAATAAAGTTATAATCAAAATCATGGTATGGAATATAAAAAATATGCTCACATATATTAATGATAATGTCTATTCTGATATTTCTCTTCACAACAACATACTTTGATTCTAAGATATATCAAATGGAATTGAAACAACTTTTTTAAATTGGAATTTATTCAAGGATATGCGTATAATACAACTTTATGGTTTTAATTTTACAAATTATTATTCTATGTTATAAAATCAACAATGTTTAATTTATGGAATGAAATTGACTTCTTGGATTTCAAACACCTGGTTTGATAATGTAATCAACTAGTTTGGTAAATTATTTTTTTATGATTAAAATGAATATTAATGAATTAGTGGGTTTTTATAGTATTTATGATATTTTATGTGGATGAAATGATGCCTTTCAAAAAATGGAATACCGACACTTCATTCTATAATGAAATGGTTGGGTATGTTCTTCTTGGTGAAATATATGGGTTAAGTTTCCAGCATATTGATTTTGAATAACTATATAGGTATATCTTTGAGGTTTCTTGGGATTATATTGAAATTTAAATTGGTATAGTGATCGATAAGTTTATCATTGAGAACTCTAATAATATTTCTTTACTAATTTTCCAAGGTATGAATTTAAGGAAGATTCATGACCCTTATATAGAGTCAAAAATTATATACAGAATTTCCTATGTTCCTTGCATATGTTATATCATATATGAAATGTTGTGTACTCAATATTATGTCACATATACTCATATAATTACAAGTATATAAAAATAAAATCTCCATGAGAGTTACATTATTGTTGTATACAACATTTTTAATTACTAAAAAATAAATAAGGATATATTATTGATATTTGTAAGGGAGGATGAGATCTGTGTAAAGGGTAACATGAATTTTAGTTTCCAATATAACAGAGATGACATGAAAGCTCAATCAGATTTAAGGTTTTTTCTGAATAGTGGAGCTTTTAGTTGATAGAGTTCCAAAAAATACAACATAGAATAATGAATATCATAGGTAGGGTACATTGCTACATTTTTTTAAGTAAGTTGACATGAACTGATCTCCAGTCCATGCCAAAGAAATTTATTAAATCAAAAGGGTACAAAGTATTCTCGAGGTGCAAAGTGCTTACACCCTCACAAAGTTATAGAAATAGCTAGATAAACAATAAAAGACTAAAGAGACCAATATATAAAACCAGACCTACAAATATCCTCAAATGACGAAACATCCAATCCAAGAAAGATAGTGAAGACACCAAGATCACCATTCTGGATGTGTGCATTCCAAAATACCAAGCACAGCCCAAAGCATGTTGTCTTTTATTCATAGAGAGAAACTGATCAAACCTTCCTGTTTAAAATTAGAAACAGATCAATAGAAAAGGTGATAGGGCAAAAAACATTCCAAAAAAATAGAGCACAAGGTAGGAACAAGAGCAGTGTGACTCTCCTCTACAAGCTTTCTAGAAATTTAGAAGATGTCTAAAAAATTCTTTGAAACCAAACCGAGATGCATGAAAACTGAGATTCAATAAGATAGCTAGAAAAATAAATTCAAACTGAGATTTCTCCACACTGCAAATCTAAAAAGGAGCTCTCAACCGAAACTTCTCAGCATCAATATACAATCAGCCTTCTCTTCTTTCCAAAATGCAACAAAAATCTAGTCAGCTAGAGAAGCATGATCCAGGAAGTGAGCAGATCAAAAAAATAGATTTAACATTAGAATCCTTTTCCTTTAAAATCATTCAGATCTGTGTTGAAACTATTGGCCAGACCATCAAAGGAGAATCCAGTGGGAACAGAGTAGAATTTTAGATAAAACGTAGGTCTGGTTCAGTGCATGCTCAAGAAGATCATAAATAAACAAACAGAAATTTAGAACAGACTTCAACTAAATCAGAAGAAGAATAATCCAAGAGAGAACATAGGGTACAGCTGGTTAAAAAATAGAAGATCACCCCCAAGAAGCACCTCAGAAGTCGAACAACAGGACTACCAACACAATGCATGATAGACAACTCTGTCAGAAGAAAACATATCATAAGAGAAACTGTAGAGACAAAAAGCAGGATTCTTAAAATTCAAAAACACAGGGGAGATCATTTCCATGGAGTCTCTTTGAAGTTGAAATTTGGGTCCTTCTTGAATTCCTCAACAACAAATATAAACATTCTTTTCTGGAGTTCAAGATAAGTGCCAGTGCTCATGTCACCATTTTTGTACTTTCTAAAGGCGATTGTGTCATTCTCTTCTATCCACGGGTCAATATCTTTTGAGAAGGCCAATTTTTCTTCCATTACATAAGCATCTCTAAATGCAGGGTCATTCTCATCATCCTCACTGGAGGAGGATTCTGAATCCATTGCAAGCATTTCAGTTGGCACGGGCTGTGGAGGAATAATATTTTCTTCCTTGATATGGGTATCCAGGGATCTTGTGATAATAGTTCTTTCGATTTGGGAGTGTTCCTTACCCTTTTTTGTTTGTCTATAATTCGGAGTGAAAAACCCATCTAAGTCAACCACTGATTTCTTTCCTTTTTTAGAACTTGATTTCAAAAACTCATCCTCTAGTTGACGAGATTTATCAGGTTCAACTTGTATGGATTCATCTGAATCAGATTGAACCTCTTCCCCCCTCCCTGTTCACTTATATTGGACTTTTAAGGGTACATTGCTACATCAATTTCTATAAAATAATATTTTTTGATTAGGAATTTCATCACTAATGTTGAGATAGTTCCTATAATTGAGAGAGTGATTGATTTGTAATTTGGAAACACTAGAACTATCACTCTGATAAGGGAACCCTAGTCTCACTAAATAAACAAAGACATTATTTAAAAATACCATATTATATGATAGATCATTGAGTGTGGAGATGTTATGATATGTTTGGTGGATACATATGAAAATTAACCATATCCATTAATTAGATAATTAGTGTAGTATAATCCTGATGTTCACGAAGAGTCTCTTCGTATATTATACACAAGAGAATGATGTAATGGTTTCATAATGTGTAATCTTAATTTTCACAAAGGCAATACCCATTTACCATTCATTCATGTGAGTTGCAATTTACATTAAAAAAATGGTGTAATGATAACATCCTTTGAAATCAGAACTTTGATTTTGTCCTAATGGAAGATTATTATAGCGGAGTTTGGGTTGTGATGATATTTCAATATTACCATGAGTAGTGGAGTCATGATATGATAACTAGAGATTTTTTATTTGTACTTACCCCCAAGTATATCCCATGGAATTTCATATATTAATCAATATACTTAGGTGTGTATTCTTATAAAAAACCCTATTACTTATGGTTGGTGAGCTATATAGAACTATAACCATTATTCTTTTATACTTATTTCATTAAAACATATATAATTATGGTTTGGTTGGGTATGTTGGTGATCGTGCTTTCAGTTAGAGCATGACCAATATGATATTTTCAAACTTATATGTTGAGAAAATATATATGTACCTTTATTGAACTAAACTAAGGAAATATATGGAAATTCTTAGTTTAATCACATGATATGTTTCTAACTACTTGGATGAAGATCATTTGTTGTGCTAATATTTTAGATAAATGACATGTGATGTATTTATCAACCAGGTTAATCTTTTTTAATGAATCAAGAGAACATAATAAAAAATATACTAGATTGACATTTTTCTTAGTGTAGTGGTCACTTAGTGTAATGGTAAATGTGATTATATATGTATAAATATGATTTATATGATACATGTAATAGTGTAATTATTTCCATGATATATACATATTTTTTATAGAGATCACACCGTACCCCTTAGCAGCTTGAGTAACAAAAATACATTACTATAAGATTCTATTTTCTTACATCCGTGAAATGAGGATTTCATATATTTTTTCAATGAAACTAAGGATCGAATGGTTGAATAGATAGGGATTTTCATAATGTATATGTTTTGGATAATTTTTTTTAAAATGAATAGAGTTTAATTATATGATATCTAAATGAGTTTTGGATGAATAAAAACTAGTT
Organism: Viscum album; assembly: GCA_963277665.1. NCBI lineage: Eukaryota > Viridiplantae > Streptophyta > Magnoliopsida > Santalales > Viscaceae > Viscum > Viscum album. Next base: position 1,100,729,360 of record OY728139.1, read on the forward strand.
GTGAAGTTTTTCATTAAATCCGTATAGGATTTTAGTGTAAGTAGGATATTTTTAGGTGTACACCTAAATATCGGGTGTCATATATTACAACACACCTATTCATTGGTCACAAAATACACTAAATGGTTATCATAGTATAAGATTTACACAAATCACGTGTGATGAATATTATGCCTTCTCTATATATGTCTTATAATATGATAGACTTTACGATACATATTCATGAGATGCATGCATCTTCCTTATAAAATTATATTGGATTTTTTCGGTTCTAATGAATTTGATGTATCATTTAAGGTATTCAGAACCATAATTAATGTGATCAAGACATAATACTCCAGGGTCAAAAAATATAGGGGTTGTAACCCAATACACTAGTAATGGTTGATGCTCTTCATTAAACAAAGTGCATTGTACATGCATATAAATGTATGATATTCATCAATATTTGGTGTAACTTATTGATTTCAATGTTTAACAAAACCTATCTTCCTTATCAATAACTAGTTACCACATTAGTTAAGGTACTATGAACCCATATATGATCAAGGGTCCTTAATAACTGTTCTGGTATCCTTTGGTTTGTGGAATATCTATAGAGGTTGGAGGACTAATTCTGCTACTTCAGTGATCTTCATAAACCATATTCCATTGAAGAAGAAATATGGATTCTACTAAAAATTCATTATATGTATATTTTTCAATGATATCTTCATGAAAATTGATTCTTCAAGATATATCCAATATATTTTGGATTTTTTATTTCTAAATATCATCGATGTTCCCCTATAACCAATTATCAAACCCAAATTTGATTTTTAATTTGTTCCTATTTAATATTTCCTAACTATCTTATTACAAATCCAAGATTCTACTTAAAATTATATGAATCTCATTTAATCTAATTTACTGAAATCATATCGGTAATTAAGAGTCTCTCCCAATCTTCGAGTTTTCACTATAGATTGAAAATTTTCCCCTTGATATATTAGATATGTTTGAATTGATATGTAACTATTTTAGTCAAAATATAAATAATCATGTTCTTCTCTTCAATATTAATCTTATAATAAATAGTATTTTCCAAGATTTCTAGATTTTCATATTTGGGTCTTTTAATTTCTTCCTTCAACTCATATTTCTCTTCTTCCCACTAGTGTTTGTTGATTTTATAATCATGAAACACACCATTGGTCTTCATTGTTTTGGATTTCCAAACATCTATCTCATCAATTGTATCCTTTAACTATACTATATGATCAAATCTACCTTTTAATTTTACTTCATCAATGTCACATGTATTCCTTTTTTGTGGTATATCTATAATAGCCAAGTACATCTTCTTTGGGGTCTTTATAATCCTCAATTCCATCAACTTTTGTTTCTTTTGAACTGACATCCTCCTTTGAGAAACATTTATTCCTCTTAAAGAAATTTTGGTAGGTTCTCTTACATTTAAATTCCATAATTTATTTCTGTATATTAACTTCATCATAATCATATTGGAACCACTTTTAACACTTAAATTAAGGGGACCAAACATTTCACATCTAAAGAAATTAACTGGAAGATTTACTTTGAACATTTAACTTCCTATTTTCAAGATTTTGAAAATGAACTACATTACTATATTAACTTCCCCTCTTCAAAATCGTAATACATAGGGAGATTCTCCATTTTATTGAATTTAACTTCCAAATACTTTATCTTTTCCACTGTATCATTATAATTTTTCCTCAAATTATACATAACAAGAGTGCTATGAAGGATATCTAATGTGATAAACTTTAAAACTTTATCATCAAATAATGAAACTTTTGGATTGTATCAAGGTTAAAATATTTTAATAATTACCTTCACAATATTGATGTCTTCTATGATATATCAAATACTATTTATCTCATCTAAACTATAATTCACCCAGTCAAAGAATGCATCAACTATTTTATTCAGGTTTTTCCTCAAGTCTTTAGATTTTTTCCTTGGATAGTAGTCCATATATTTAGAAACCTTTGAGTCCCCCTATTTTATTTTATAAATTTTTTATAACATGTCATGTAAGTATTTACATTATATAACCTTTGTGTTGAAAACATTTTGTAACACCCTCCATGAAGGCATTGATTAAATTGGTGTTGGAATCCAACTCTTTATAGTATCCATTTGAAAAAACCTCATTATCCCTATAGACCAAAATTCCTTGAAATATTGATGTATAAATATACATGCCTAAATAATATAAGTAGTTATGCAACCAATTCATCCATAATAAAAAATTATTCCATCAAATATAATAATCCCTATTTTATTCACTACTTCCATGACATATAATAGAATAGAATTCTAAAGATTTCAACTATAGCATTTATACCACTTTTTGATCTTATTATTGGTAAAATATATTGATATGGGGGCGAATCAGGTTATTGTAGTTTTAAAATAATTACATATTGATCTTGTTCTATTTAGAGACAAATCACTGTACTCTTTTTATAAAGGAAAAAATTATAATGTAAATAAAATAATGCAAGAGACACATAGAATTTTAACTAGATCATTGAAACTAGAATAATATAGTGAATATACAAAAACAATGTATTGAATTACTATAATCACTATGTATATTAAATGATTCAAAAAATTTAGAGTGGTTTCAATAACCCACTACGTTTATAAACAATTACAATTGAGAATGCACTACTCTCTCAATAGAAGTGAGGGGACCTCTCCTCCATAATAATCCTTAAATTATTTGAACCGGCATCGAAATATTTCACACTAACATTGAGGTTAAATTAACCTCATTTTTCATCAATGATATCAAATAACCTTCATAGTGTAATATATTCTCCCTAACAATTTATCTTCATATAAAATATTATTTTCAGAATATTAACTTTGTAATTACTTTACCAAATAATTACTTTTAAAAGGATTAATTTTTGGCATATTTTTTCAAAAAAAAAAAATCATTATGATGGATTCCTTTATAGAGAATTATTTAACACAATTCATTTTTGGAAGACTATTCTAGGTAATTAAATTATGGTATATCCATTTTTCATAGAATTCATTCTACACATGTGCTTTGTTAAATCCATATTTTTGAAAATTAATTCATTTTTCACTATAATATTCTTACAATATCTTCTTCTAAACTAATGAAGCTCGTAGAGGCATATATATAGGCACAACTCCATAAAAACCATTCTTTATAAAAAATAAATATATTCCATTTTCATATAAAATTATTCATTGTAAAAATATTTCCCCTCATAAAAATATTTCTTTTTAGTATATTTATTCCTTTACATAAAATTTTTATCCACAGAAATCTTCCACCTTCTTTTTGAAACACAATTAACTCTGTCTTTAAAAATAATTTCAACATTCTTTTGAAAAATGATTGCCTATGTGATTTTTTTCATCATGAAAATTTATTTCCTTTTAATTGTTTTTATTTTTTCATGAATTTGTCTTTTATTCACAAAATTATATTCCTTTACAAGCATCCCTTTCTGTTATGGAATTTTTATTCCTTCATGAAATTTCTTTGCTGATTTATATGAGACATCTCAATTGACTCTAAATATTCATAATTAATACCAAACAGACTCCAAAAACATAAATAAACTATATATTCATGAATTTATCAGTATTTATTATTTATATCATTTTTTCAATATTCATTATCCATAAACAAGACCCAAAAATTCAAAAAACACACTCGAGGGGCATTTACTTACATTTACTCATCAACATCAATCGAAAATAGTAGTTTTTTGGAAGTAATGTGATTCCAAACGGAATCATTAGAAGTATTAATACATGTAAAGGGATTAAAATGAGATAATATAGTGGGATTAAATCCACCTTAAAAATATTAATTGTTATATTACTTAAAATTTGAACACATGTCAAGACCTTGATCATTCAACCAGGTAGCATTTTATAATGAAGTGTTCCCATGCATAATCTTATATATGTCATGGGTTATGTATCCAAATTATGCTGTGATATTTGGGTTATAGTTATCCTAGAAACAATTGGGAAGGATATTATAGAAATTATCCTGAGTTTATCCATATAATGAATGAGACATATAGATATCATCTTTATCATCTAAGAATCATTTATGATATGTTTTGACTGATTCACTGCCTATAAAAGTATGTGGTGAGAGGAACAAAAAATCTTAATCAATGATTAGTTAGTTATGGATATTGGATCACTAATTGATAGGATGGATATTGAAAGGGTTGTTATTTTAGTTGGATCACATTTAATAAATTTCTTTATTAAGTGAATGTGAGATATGATACTCATCTCATAAAATATCATATTGTAGATAAACAAAATTAACATCATCAAACATTGAATTCAATATTAGAAAAGAGTACCTTGTTATAGGAAAATAATTATACTATTAACATAATATAATTACTCATGTAAAGGAAATTCCATATGTTTTGGTAACCTGTTCTTGAGTAATTTAATGTTGAAGTTGCCAAATAAATGAATATACATGACTATGAGTATCATAGAATGATTAAATTATTTTTTCAATAAAATTATATAAAAATTTACCTAATGAACTCTTTTTATCCCCTCATATATTAAATATTATTGTGTTTTAAACTAACATAGTGAGATTAGTGGTTTATTTAATGATTGTTATGATTGTGTAATTCATTCTATTTTAAATTATGGAAATTTTATATAGATTTTAATGAGTTCAATAAACGTTTACTTAATTTTCTCGAAGTGGTTAGGATATATAAACTAGGAATATAATTTCTAGATCATGATTATGTGTTTATAGTGAAAGTTGGTAAATTTTCAAATAAGAATAATAATAGTTTTTAAGAAAGTACAACAATATTTCTTTTTGTATCCATATAATGTTCTTAAAAATTAATATTTCCAAGAAGAAAGGGAATTGTATCTATAAGATAAAATTTTATAATGTACCTAAATAGGATTTTAAAAACTCCATGGGATACCCATGTCTGGTATCAGGGTCATAAAAATTAATTATTTAGGTTTGAAGGTTATGTGATACCAAATATATACATGACATTTTTTGTTAGTAAATAGGAGTTCAAAATCAAGGGAATAATTGATATATATTGTAGTGTTCATTCAAGCGATGAAGAAAAGAGTTTATAAATAAAAATATTTATATGAAAATGAGTTTATGAAGATCAAATGAATTTGAATAAAATATATCTATAGTTATATTATTTCTTTAATATGATAAGCGGAGTTGTTTGTTAACAAAGTGTTATTAAAAAATATGAGATAATGGATATTATATATGATTTTTTTCATTGGATTTTATAATTTTTTTTGATGAAGATAAGAATATAAATACTTTCCCTAGGATAAAAGTGTTTATCCATATTTCTATTAAAATATGATTAATTGATATTTCACCATAATCAGTGGAATATTTTAATATAAACTTCTTTTCATGAAAACACTCAAAATAAATATAATACCATATATGATATGAAAGTATTAATTTATTTCTAAAATATCTCTAGTAAATGGAAATAAGTTTAATTTCCTCACATAAAGTTGTTTTTATGTGGTATCATGATATTAAGAGTATAATATAGTGTTAATTGGAAAGAAGGTATATGTTTGAATATAAAGAAGTTCAATATTAATTAATAAAAGATTATTCCATCCAAAATTGAAAGATAATTTCATAGAATATTGTAAAATAATTTTGGGTATGTCTATAAAGTGAAATGTAAATAGTTTAATTTAGTTATCATAATAAAGTGAATATCACTTTATCAAAAAGGATATAAGGATATGTTGGTAAGTGATAATGCTAATAGTTAAATTAGTTTCCAAAATATTTAATAGATAAATATTGAGGGAATGTGTTCTGAAATGATGATGATATATATATGAAGTGTAATAAGTGTACAATATATGTTGAAATTGTAACACTTAATTTTGTGGAGTTAAAGAGTTTGAATATTTTAAAGGAGCTGAACATTAGGAACATGATTACTAAATCTTACCATTATTTAAACTAGTTTACTTTATAAAAATTACTCACTATGGAGTTTATTAGAAAGGTTTTTATAAATTATAAAATGGATATGTGTTTGGAATTACATAGAGATATAAGGAGTTTGAATGCCCCCTTGAATATATAAATAACATAAGACTAATTTGGAAGTATATATAATAAGATATGACATACAAGATCTTATTTGTTATTTTTTAAATTAATATTGGAGGTTTCTAATAATATAAATTCCATAAAGCTATAAAATGGAAATCTACACTTTATCATCATTTCACATTGGTTAGATATATGTATATATTGATATACATTTCATGAAGTGATATAATAGTTGACCTCTCAATGTATGTATTTGATCATCCTTAATTGATGTTATTAATATAGTTTTATATGTTTTGATGCAATGTAATGTTTAGCATAGTATGATTATTATAGAAGGGTATATAATATGTTAAAGAGGAACTAAATGGGTTTTGTGTGATATATGAACCACTAAGTATAACATATAGAGTTTCATACACTATGTATTTGGTAAACTAGGGGTTCATGGATCATTTTTGGAGGCTTCACTACATGATTTTGGTGAGATACCTAGAATGGGGACCATATTACTTTGATACCTTTCTTATGGAATCCTTAAAACATAGTTAATTAGATGGTGTTTGGTATTTTTCTTTCCATGTATTTAGTTTGAGCTCAACGTAGATTGCATTTTTCCTTTTATATAATGAGTATGACATATGAGCCCTCAATTAAGATACGATAAGGTCATTTTTGGACAAACATAGATAATATATATGATGTGATTATTTATTTGGGTCAGTGAAAAGTGATGCGCTCATCCATAATGGTGAATGGAAGGTAATGTATTCATTGACCCAGACTGTCTATACATGATGAATCAAGAATGTATGAGTTAGATATTTGAGATTAACATACACCTTGTACCATGGTCAGTGAATGACTTGGATAATGTAATCATATGTGAATGCACACTTATATATGATAGGGATATTGGACGCATGTATATATATACATGTGTTTGATGGAGATCACACCTGATCCCTTTAGAGCATGAGTAGCACTAATTATTTCTTAGAGTCTATTATTTTCATAAATTTATGGATATGGGGATTCTTTTTTGTTTTCAATTATACAATGGACTGTGAGGTTATAATTTAGGGTTAACATAATGTGGATTAAGTTTTAATTAGATAGATACTCTAATAGACTTTTAATGTCAATATAAAAGTGTTTTATTTTATTATTATAAATGTATTTTATATGATATCATACATGGTGAAGATGATGATAGATTTTATTAATTTTTTTTGGAAGATATCTAAACTGAAATTTGGAAATGGATTCATAAGTTATAGTAAATGATAACATTTAAGGTGAGATGACACTGAGATTATAAAGATTTAGTGAATATAAGAGAGTAAATGATCTTTAAATCCATCACACATATATTGTGTTTTATCCAATATCACAGGGTATGATATAAATATATCATATTATAGGATATGGAGAAACTGAGGTCCTGTGTTATTGCTTGGTTTTGGGAATATCGTCTCATACTATATAGATATATCAATTAAGCTCCCAAATATAGTTGTATTATATGAAATGGTGGAATCATAATTCCATGAATTTTATGGTATGATTCATTTGGAAATTATTTTCTTAACCAAAGGAAGTGGAGTGTTAATGAGTTAACACTCACATTTACTACACATGAGCTATAATTTATAGAACATTTCATTTTATGAAAGGGATGTGGGTTTGATGTATTGATGTAATAGTTTCATGAACTAGATGAGTGTAATATAATAATATATTATAACACATGAGTAAATTAAAGTTCATTCATGGAACATATTTGAGGTCCCTATATAAAGGATAAAAGTTTTATATAATGGGAGTATTCTTAATCATGAATTCTTAGAAGAAACTCTTTCATCCCTTATCTCATTTACCCTTTACCCATGGATTTCATGGGATACTCACATACCATGGGAGATGAGAGGGTCCTTATCATATGTTGAGGGATTCAACACAACCCATGGATACCTCCAAACAAGGGATTTCCTTCAGCTACCTCTATTGTCTTCTTCATACCTCAAATGAAATGAACATATTTTCTGAAAGTTACACATTCTTATTAAATTATAGTATGCATTATTTCATTTATCCAGAAAGAGTTATATTAGTTCTGGGTTCTTATTTTTCTTGTTCTATGATTAATATGTTTTATTAGATCATTTGAAACAAATTATTATCTTGGGTATTAGGGTATGATCTCTTTAATTCTAACATGGTATTAGATTGGGTTGCATAAACCTATCCCCAATATATCTTATTCATTTTTTACATAAAAAAATTGGAGATTATTAGGGGTTATAAACCCCTTAATAATCTAGATAGTCTCACCACTAGCTTCTTACCCTCTTACATTACAACCATTTGGGTCCACAAGATGATCACCATTCAAACCCATTTTTTGGTTCTAAAATATAAGTACTATTCCACCTAATTATTTTGGTCCAATAGAAGGGTTCTATTCAACAAGGTCATTTGGGTCACTAAGATGGGTATTATTTCACCTAATATATTATACTAGTACTATTCATCATCTATATGGTAGATTTTTAGTGACCATATCTTATCTAATAACTTCACTTATCTACAACATTATGTTTAGGGGAGAAACAATGAAAAAACGTATTGTTTATTTTTAATTAGTAAACTTACACATTCAATATTGTCTTTCCCATATTAGGGGGAGTATGATGATTATTTTCTTTATTATCATTTATTTAGTATCCATGTTAGGTACACATATCTCAAGGGAGAGTGCTATAGTATTTGTGTCCCACATAAGATATTAGGTATTACATCAACATTATTATTCACATTCTATATGTGAAGAACTTGTTCCATTATATACCATAAAAAAGTCAAGATGAAGGTGAGTTTTACTTAGAGTTGTGTTATAGTTTTCCACCTTACCTCTGACCTATATAAGGAAGCCATAAAACTCTCCAAGGAACATCTGAAACAATATAGATAGATATGAAAATATGATAGATACCTTTAATAGTGTTGACAACTCAAAAAACTAAGGGGTATCATATTTAAAGATATACCTAGATCACAATAAGTGATATATGTATACTAATGCTTATATTAAATCCTAGGATATGATTTCATCATAAAGTATTATGGGGATATTCATTCATGATAATGAATTCATGAATATTATTGATACTTCCTATAAATTTTATCAGTTATAATCCATGAGATAAATTATCTATATATTTTCATACATTTATTTAATGGATTCAATGAATGAACACCTAATGATAAGAAATGATCAAGTTTCACCAAATGTTTTTAAGATAACATACACTCTTTATTAAATTTAAAGCATTAAGAATTATTATAAAATGATGAGATTATTATTCTATTGGGCAACCCTGGTTCCATTCATCGCTAGTTGAAGCTCCCTTATCCCCAATACACTATTTTTCAACTATAAGTTAATGAGTTAGAACCACATCAGGTGTAAGGGAATCCTAAAGTTATAAACTGGGATCCTTTCATTTTTATAATCTCCTTATAAGTAGAAGTTTTTTTATCTACTTCAGTGATCCTTATCAACCAAACTCCATCAATGAAAGAGGATAAATTCTACTTTTTTATGGATTATAGGTACATTTTTCATTGTAAACCCTTTCATATTGGTTATTTGAAGATAGATCAGGGTATTTGAAGTTTGTTTCCACTTCAAACGATCATTAAATGATCCCCCAAAACCCATCAATAGTACTGGAGGAAGTAACTTCAAGGATTTATCATTTTATTTTTATACTTTTATGACGAAATATATATCATAATTTTTTTTGTTTTGATTTAATATAATAAAATATGAATGTTTTTTTTCTATTTAATTCAGTTATAGAATATGACCAAAAGTTATTATAATGTATGATATAATTAGATTCCATGATCTTGTTATGTATCAAAGGTTATAATATATGATAGCATAACACATTATAAAATTTAGGATTTTCTAAAAATAGAGGGTCATATCATATTAATGAAATGCATGGTATTTTAAAATAATATTTAGGTAATATGATCGAGAAATTCATATTTTGTGATATGGGTAAAAAAATATGATTCAGTCATATGTTATTGAATATGAAATGTTTGTAGAGAAACATCTCTCCCATATTAGTCATATTTTATGACTAATATCTAGTCATAAAATATGAAATGTATAAAAAAAATTCTTTGATATTTATAATTATGGTATTTTAAGTTCTTTATAAATTATATTGTTTATAATTATTAAATTGATATTTTTCAATGCTAAATAGAAAATAGAAAGTTCATATTTTTTTCATGCATTTAAAAAAATTAAGTGTTTATTAATTATTTAATTATTTTATATTATTTATTTTTATAAGATTTTATAGAATATGAATAATTTTTATGCTTTATTTATATGATAAATTGCTTCTAGGTGATAAAGTATAACATTATATGGTAGTTGCGAGTCCATAAGATTTAGTTTTCAACTACCTTGACATTGATTTGTTTTTAATGTTATAAGATTTATAATTATTACTTAATATAATTTCTGAGTATTATTTATTATAGAAATCATGAATTGAATTCTCTATTGAGTGTAGTCTATCCGGGAAGAGGGAAATGTGGTTATACTACCCACTATCATGATGGATTATGCATGGTTCTAGAATGGTGGGAGGTTGTCTATCTGTTGATCTAGAATTACTGTTGTAGAAATTTTATATATCATATAACTCCATGACTTTACCCAAATAGTTTATATACCTTATGAGTGAGATGTTTTTTGATATGTATGAATATTATTGGATTCTATTTTTGGGTAAGTAACACAGAATTTTGGGTTGCGTATAATGTTACACATTAAAGTGGTGTGAAAAAATTCATTTATTGAATGGAATAGAACACCAAATATAAATTTGTAACAACATGGATACACAAAGGATGAAATAAATGAGATAATATTGACTACATGAGATGTGATGGGATTCATATTAATTTTATGTATGTTAAAATTGTTAGATATTTAAAAGTAAAACCTCTTAAGTAATAAGTCATAAAGTCCTTCCCATGAAAGAACATATCAATACCTTGTTCATCCAACTAGGGTGGTTCATACAATAGTCAGACACCCATGGATTATCAATTGTAAAGCATGGTGTATAAGGCTATTTATAATGGTTAGGTAACCAAATAAATCTATGAGATTTCGGTAACACTTGTCTAGGAACCCCTAAAAGATAGTACACCACAGGAAAAGAGTAAAGTGAATCCATATGATGGATCATGATAAATATTTTATCTGATTAACTATCAAATTATTATGTATGATATGATTTCAATTTTATCCTACCTAAATATATATGCTATTTTAGGAAAACTATAGTGGACTCATAACATAGTTAAGTATATATATTGGCTAACTAAATAGATATGATGTATAAAGATATCATTTTTATTCAGAGTAATTTCATTAAAATTCCTTGATAAAAATATATAAAACACCATACTCACCCATTGAAACAAATTTGTTATATGTTATGGATTACTTTATGATCATAATATTGAGATCACATACATCAATGACATATAAAATTGTTAAATATTGGAACAAAATATTGAGAAGTGTTCTTAAGGAGAAACATTACAAAAATCGGAATATTAATGTTATATAGGCCAATTTTACAAACATTGGCTCTTGGTTATTTGATACTGGGTGTGGGTTATAGATTTTTTTAGATAAATATAATAGCATAGATATGTTAGAACTAAAAAGGGTGAAGTTGATATCCATGTATAGAACTATTATTATGTTCTTATTGTGAAAATAAATATGATTTCTATAATTTGTTTACAAAATAATGAATTATCATTCACCATCAAGAATAAGATTTATTATATATGTTTGATTGAGATGTTTTATGACATTGGGAATATAATAAATGGTTTAAATATTCTTGATATGGATAATCCTTTTTATATCATTCATAATAAGAAGTTATGGGTTTATTATAATTACACCAATATTTTTTATTTTCTCCATAGGAATATAAATTAGAAGAACATGAAAAGTCTCTATAGAAATGTATTATTGTTACCACTGAATTATAAATCATTTTTAAAATTAAAAATAATATTTATTAGAAAAAATGGCCAAATAACCTTTTAGTGAAAATATTAAAAGGAAAAGTAGAAAATTAGACCTCATACATAGTGATGTATGTAGAAAAATGAGTACTCAATTGAGTTGTGGTTTTAGGTACTATATTAAATTTATTTTCATCTTTAGTTGGTATGGATATATATTTCATATGATACACAAGTATGAATCATTTGAAATTTTTAAATAGTATTAGAATGAAGTAAAAAAATAAACTAGGAAAGAGTATTAGTATCCTCTTACTATATTAGGTTGATGAATTCATGATCTATAAATTCCATGAATATATATGGGATTCTGAATTGGTTCAAAACTCAGTCCTACTAGAGAATAAAAATTGAATGGTGTGTCTGAGAGGAGGAATCATACTTTGTTAGATATGGTTTCATCTATTATGAGTCATTATGACAAAATTATTTCATTTTTGGGATATATTTTGGATTCTATAGCATCCCCCTTAAACCATGTTCCAAATAAATTACTTATAAAGAAACTATATGAGATATGGTATGGTAAATTACCTAGTTTTTCTTTTATTAGGATTTGGGGATGTGAAAAACTCATACACTGGATGAATTTTGATAAGATGAAACCCATATTAGTTAAATATCTATTTGATGGTTATACTAAGGAAACTATGGGATAAAATTTCAATAATCATACTAAACACAAAGTTATTGTGGTTTAATATGATTTTTACATGATAAGTATCACATTAATCATAGAATTAGTGGTAGGAATTTTAAACAGGGAGAAGTTCAATACAAAAAACAAATGAAGTGTTTCTAATGTGGAAGTTGATTTAGTTACACAAATAGTTATGGATTAAGAACTGACACATGCTATACAAGAACCTCTAAGGTATAGTAGGAGTAATCAAGAGATAGATAAATATATATGTTTTTATGGTGAATTATGATGAAGTAATGATTATAAATAATGAATCTAATACATACATGGATTCTATAGAGATTTATAATTATTAGAAATGGTTAAAATTAATTGAATCTGAATTGGAATTCATTTATAGTGACCATGATTGAATCTTAGTGAAGGAACCTAATGAGGAGAGTCCCATAGGGTGTATGTGGGGTTTATATAAGAAAATCGATATGGATGGTATAATTTATTCCTATAAAGAACTTTGGTTTAAAAAAGGTTACAAGAAAATTTATTGTATTGAATATGAAGAAACCTTTTCACATGTTGTGATGAGAACCCCATTGATATATTTACCTCCATAAAATCATACATTGATTATGAGAAATATAAAATTGATGTAAAAGCCAATTACTTAATGGGAGTTTAGTTATGGAAATATAAATCATAGATTCCAAAGGATTTGAAGAGGCAAAATAGACTCCTATGGTATGAAATATGTAATGTTCCATTTATGGATTGATGAAGGATTCTCAAAATTGTAACATCCAGTAAGATAATGTAATAAAAGAGTTTTTTTCATAAAAAAATATATTATTCTTGTGTATAAAATTATATTAGTGGGAGTGTGGTCATGTTTTTGTTATTTTATATATATAAAATAATTCTTATGTGAAACTTCATCCTGACACATAACTCTGTAAATATTTGGTTGGGTAAGTGATTTTCAATGAAATACATAAGTAAAGAATCCTAAATAATGGGTATGAATATATTCATATACATATATATTATATTTCTTAGATCCAGTTAGGATACATTAATTGGTAATGTTATAAATAGGTTAGTCAATGAGAACAACAAAAGGGTTCTTTACTAGTGATATATGGCACAAAGAATATAAAGATTGAGGGTATTTTTAACGAGTTAGAAATGATGTATAGAATACCCAATGCTAACTCCATTTGTTCTATCAAATATTATGTGTTATTTACTCGAATTAATGTCTACTATGATCTTAGAATCAATTCTTATTATTATTCCAATCCCGGTGAGACTCATTAGGTTGATGTGAATAACATTCTTAAGTACTTGAGAAGGACTAAAGATATGCTCTTCATGTTTAGAGGAGATGATGGGCTCTATGTAACATATGGATGTTTTAAATACAATAGATATTATATGATATATTAATATGGTTTCATTTTTTTCCTGAATGGTAGAGATATCAAATGGAAGAGTTCCAAACAATATACCAAAGGTGACTTGATAAAAGCGATAGAGTACATCACTGGATCCGATGTTAGGAAGGAAGATTTTTGGATCAATAATTTCATATTTAAAAAGAGGTGGTTCCTCAAACTCATAGAGATATTATGATTTAATTTGAAAACAATAGATCTATCACTCAATAAAAGGAAACCCTATCTCACTACAACACCAAACACATCCATTTAAAATATCATCTTATATGGTTGTTAACTGAGAAGGGTTATGTTATGATATATTGGGTGGCTACATATGAAACTGTTGTACATAAATTGATGAAAAAATTATCATAACAGAAGCATGAGGGTCACATAGTTTATCTTGGTATAAAAAAATTAAGATATTTATGTAATGGTTCTATAATCTATTATTGATTTAAGATATAAACAATCTCCAATTATCATTCATTTATGTGCGCTGCAATGTACATTACATGGAAGGTGGAATGATAACACTCCCTCAATATATATATTTTTTGTGTCCCTAATCGATGATCATAAATTATTAGTATGGGAAATGATGATATATTAAGGTTACCATTAGTAGTGAAGTCATGAGTTAATAACTTGATACATATTATTTGGACTGACCCGCAAACTATATACCATAGAATGGAATAAAATAATCAATATATATAGGGGTGTGTGTTTTTAATAAATCCTTATTAAATATTGTTGGAGAGATACCAAAATTAGACACATTATACTTTTACACCTTAAATATTTATGTCATTATGACTGAGATAACTAGGGAGTGGCTGGTTTTGTTTTTGATCATGTTATTGGTTAGATCTCAAATAAGATGGGATTTCTCCACTCATATGGTGAGAAAAGTATTCATACCCATTATTTAATTAGATTCATGAAATGAATTTACATACTAATTTGAGCCACATTATATGTTTTTAGATACTTATATGAGGGTCATATGATGGGATAATCCACTAGATAAATGAAATGTGATATATCATCAACAAGGATAATATTTTATAAAGATTCAACTAAATATGTGGTGACATATACTATAATTACATTATTACATATATATTTTTAACTGGATGTAATGAGAAAGGGATTATATAGGTATACATATGGTCTATATGATATATTTTTTTATTGGGAATACTCATAGGATATAAGAGTATGTTTGATGGAGAGCACAAAAGATCCCTTATTATCTTGAGTTGCATCGACACTTTTCCAGAGTCCCCCATTTTCTTACATAGACGAAACTAGGATTTTTTTTTCAAATGATACTAAGGATTGTATAGTAAAAAATTTAGGAAATTGGATAAATATTATGTTTCTGAAAAATAGTTTTCAAAAAATAATAGATATCGATAAACCGTATCCAAAAGATCGTTAGATTTATTCACAAGAGCTGTGAGGATTTTCATTAAGTCTTTATGGGATTTTATGGAAGTGGAAGATTGTTAGAAATGAAAAAAAATTAAGGGATATCATATTTAATGATATACCTCAATCGTAATAAGAGATATAATAATACTTATTTATATATCATAACCTATATTAGGATGAAATCATAGAGTATGATGGGGCTATGTATTTAGAATAATGCATGAATGCATTTGGTATCTATTTTCGATGGGGTTTATTAGTCATAATCCATGAAATGGATTATATAAAGATTCACAAACATTAATTTAAGGGTTTTAATGAATGTAAAACTGACATGAAGAAAATCCTGAGTGTCACTTGATGCGTATGAGACAGAAGATTCTCTTAATTAAATGAATAGTTTTTGAATTATTGTAAATAATTGAGATCATCCTCCTATTGGGTTACCCTGGTTTCTTTAATTTATATACAAACCTCTCCTCTCCCTCATAAACTATTTATCCCTTATTATTTAAGGTGATAGAACCCCTTAATGTGTATAGGAATCCTTAAGTTTGAACTGGGATCCTTTGATCAGTAGAATCCACTCAGAGGAAGGATTTTGTTTTTTTGCTTCTTTAGTGATCCTTATCAACCATGCTTCATCGAAGAAAGATGATGGATTATAATTCTTATGGATTATAGATATAATGTTTTTATAAAACCTGTTATTTTTTATCTTTTAATAATATATTGGGTTATTTTAGTGTTTTTTTCCACTACCATTTATCATTGTATGATCCTCTAAAACAAATAAATGATTGATCAATCCCAAAGAGAGAGAGGTGAATATAGATGATATTTTTTCATATCATATTTATAGAAATAAATCAATTTTTTTATTATCATTTAAATTTTGAGTGGTTTGAGAATAAAAAAATTGGTATTATAGTTTTCATTATGATTTTAGTGGTGGAAATCATCTGATTGAGAGGATTTGAATTTAGGATACCATGATTTTTAGTTCCCTAAACTGAAAATACATCAATGAGGAAAAAAGGGATCAAAATTTTATGTTTAATGAATAAATAGTGCATAAATTGGATATTTAATGATCTCAAAATAACTTTTTGATATTTATCTTTAATATCCTAATGTTTTAAAAGGAATGATTGTGTTTGATAGAATATTGGGTTAGTTACACTAATCTTATTAGAACAACAAAATATTATTATGTGACCGTTATATCCTAGCCATTGAATTTGGGGGGGGGGGTATAAATAAGAATAATTTATTTATGAAATATAAAATTATTCTAATAATTTATAATGTATTACTTAATTGATTATAAGTAAGTACTCTATTTTTAGTAAATTCATTTAATTCAACCTAAATAGATTTTATTTAAAAATGTTTTTTATTGTTTTTTGTGAGAAATAATAAAATTAATTTGTTGAAAAGTATAAGAAAAAATGACCATCATATTTTAATTCTTCATTTAAAAATTTTCTTAAAATGAAATTTTGGTAATATTATGAAATGATATAATTTTCAATGAATAGTGAATAACATTGATTTGTAATGAAAATTATATTTTTTTAATGCCTTTACAATGTAAAATTATATTTTTATTAGTATTAAAACGTAATTATTTTATTTTTATTTAAAATAATTAAAAACATGTATTTGAAATGGATTTTATATGTGAATTTATCATAAAATAATTTTATATTTTAAAAGGACATTTTTCTAAAAAACCATTTTTCATCACGTTTTACCGATTTAATTCTAAATTAAATTCAGTAACTTTTTAATAATTAGTTATTGAAAATGGATTACATATTTGGAATTATTATGTCTAAATTTATAAAATATCTTCCTTTTATGTTATTTCAATATGAATAGTAACATTAGAAATGTTTATGACCTCGATAAAGGATAAATTAGGTAATTAATATTGAATATAAAATGATAATAATTATAAAATGACCATCATATTTTAATTCTTCATTTAAAATTTTTCTTAAAATGAAATTTTGGTAATATTATGAAATTATTGAATTTTTAATGAATAGTGAATAACATTGATCTGTAATGAAAATTGTATTTTTATTTTTAATGCCTTTACAATGTAAAATTATATTTTTATTAGTATTAAAACGTAATTATTTTCTTTTTAATCAAAATAATTGAAAACTTGTATTTGAAATGGAATTTATATGTGAATTTATCATAAAATAATTTTTTATTTTAAAAGGACATTTTTCTAAAAAACCATTTTTCATCACGTTTTACCGATTTAATTCTAAATTAAATTCAGTAACTTTTTAATAATGAGTTATTGAAAATAGATTACATATTTGGAATTATTATGTCTAAATTTATAAAATATATTCCTTTTATGTTATGTCAATATGAATAGTAACATTAGAAATGTTTATGACCTCAATAAAAGATAAATCGGGTGATTAATATTGAATATAAAATGATAATAATTATAAAATGTCCATCATATTTTAATTATTCATTTAAAATTTTTCTTAAAATGAAATTTTGGTAATATTATGAAATGATTGAATTTTCAATGAATAGTGAATAACATTGATTTGTAATGAAAATTGTATTTTTATTTTTAATGCTTTTACAATGTAAAATTATATTTTTATTAGTATTAAAACATAATTATTTTATTTTTATTTAAAATAATTGAAAACATGTATTTGAAATGAATTTTATATGTGAATATATCATAAAATAATTTTATATTTTAAAAGGACATTTTTCTAAAAAACCATTTTTCATCACGTTTTACCGATTTAATTCTAAATTAAATTCAGTAACTTTTTAATAACGAGTTATTGAAAATGGATTACATATTTGGAATTATTATGTCTAAATTTATAAAATATCTTCCTTTTATGTTATGTCAATATGAATAGTAACATTAGAAATGTTTATGACCTCGATAAAGGATAAATCAGGTAATTAATATTAAATATAAAATGATAATAATTATAAAATGACCCCAAAAATTCCAAGAGTTTTATTTTATAAGTTAATTTCATCAATAAAATTCCATTATTCGGTTATATGGAATTTCAAGGCCATTTTCATGAGATTAAAACATTTATAATATTTTATTTCAAGAAAATTCATGCATGTCAGACTCTTATTTTTTAATAACTATAATATTTTTAATACATGGTTATCTAGATGTTATGTTTGATGATATATATTTATTTGAAATATTAATAATTTATCATAATCATGTTAATTTATCTTTAATTTTTATTGAAGAAATATTTACCTTAATTTTTTGGAGAAACACTGATTTAGTAATAATTTAGTTAATAGAAAAAATAAAAAAAATGATATTAAAAATAATTAAAGTAAAATAATTTTATTTAATTAATTTAATTAAATACTTTTATTGATGAAAATTACTTTTTATAAATATAATATAATATTTTTTGAATTATTACTATTATGTTGATATTGTTAATGTCAATGTAATGAAAAGATCTAAAAATTGACATTTTTGATATTTTATCTTAAATATGATTCTATTAAATGATATAAAATTCCTAAAAATATTAAATTTTATTAATGGATTAGGATATAGTTTTTAATTTAAAACATGGTCCATTTATAGGCCTTTTTTCTATTTATAATATTTATTTTAACCCTTAATGTCTTAATATTCTTATTGTTATGGTATGTATTAAAGGGGTTAATGAGGGGTCAAAACCAAATGATAAGGACCCAAAATTTACCTAACCATGTCAAAAAAATATTGGATGATAGGATTGAGATTCTTTTTCATCCTATATTCGATATAACATTTTTAGATCCATTTTTAATTCAATATCGGTTTTTATAAATTTAATATATTGAGAAATTCTAAGAGTGGCATTACCATCTCTTATAAAATGACACATTTTCTTCTCAATCCTTCACATATAAAAACAAATTTTATTCAGAAAATCCCCATCCAAATACAATCCTATAATTGATATACTAATTATATATTTCTTAGTTTTTGATGAATGCCAATCATAGAGGTCTTAAGTTAAGAAAAATGAGGTTTTCCAAAAAGAGGTATTGTTTTTAATCAAGAGTTTATGTTTTATTTCTTCCTCCACCACTTTAAAATATTATTAAACAATTATAAAATAATATAATAAGTATCCTCCATTTACTGGGTTTTTTATTATGTGAATGTAATTACCTATATCCATATCCACTTCCATCAAATGGGAAATGAAACTATCAATTTTGTGTACTACGAACTACCGCCTCGTGAACTAATATAATTCGTTTTCCAGCACTACCTCTCATTAATAGTTATAGTGATATAATTATTGATTATATATTATATTCATGACATATTTAACATTTTAAATAGATAATATATCATTTTATATCTTAGCATTCAATGAACTGAAAAATGATAACCTCGTTCATGCGTATGTGTGGACTACCACCTTCACAAAGCGATGAGATTCATTTTTCATCCCCTCATCTCATTGAAAATATTTATAAGTATATATAAATAATTAATATGATATGTGTGATATTATTATGATTATATAAATATAAAATAATACATACCTTTTTCCAGAATGATCATTGAAAAATGAAGCACTACTCATGTGTACGCATGACCTACCATTTCCATGATTGTAACGAACCAAATTTTTAATATCCACATTTAATGGATGGATGAAAAAGAATAATTGTTATATAAAAATGATAATTATTTCATGATTAATATTTTTTAGATGATGGAAATATGACCACTTTTACCATAGTCATCCTACTGAATTCATTTTGGAATAATGAACCAAATATCGCAAGAACACCCGATGTGAAGTTAAATTATTAAGTAATTATTATAAAATGGTAATAAATGAGATTAAAGGAACAATAAAAATTTAAAATTCATTTTAATTTTCTTAAAATTAACCTATGGTTATTATTCTGGAATAAAAATTACGTGATGAGTTAGACTCAAGGTAAGGGTTTCTCATCTTACTTTTACATTTGTGGTACATGTGATATACTCACCAATTATTTGTTTGTGTGGTGAATATAATAACAATTTGATATATTATATTATTAATAACTTTGTATTAATTATATTTTAAGTTTCATTTGATGTTATTTATTTCATGGGGCATATGATTGAAAATATTTACAAGTAGAAAGGGTTTACTTCACAATATATTCACTATTCAGGGTTGGTTATATTTAATTATCCACTGGGGAATATTAATCTTCCCTGACCATGTTTTAAAAAAAAAAAATTCATTTTATTATTATTATGTAAAATCATTTTTACTCATGTGTAAATTTTTACAAAATTGTTTTAAAGGAATCATTTTTTCATTTTCTAAATGAAGTTCTTTGTGACTTTTCCAAAAAAAATAGAAGGAATTTTTTTTATCTTATAAGTCATGAGAATATTTTCCACCCTTTATAATTAATTAATGATTGGAAACTTACTTTAAAAGATAACAATGTTCTTTTAAATAAAATGGGTTTGTATAATAATTTTTAGGCTTAAAAATGATCTCAAAATCGATTGGATATTTTCCTCATGAAAATTTTTATGTGATCTTCCAAAATAAGTTTCCATCTAAGATAAAATTATTTTATATTAATTATTATTTAATAGGGATATCATCCAAATATTTCATCCTCATTATTTCTATGGTTGTATTATTTTTATGAAGGAATGATTTTTATGAAACATTTTTCTTTTCAACAGGTTTTCTTTGATGAAATGTTTACAAAATACATTTATTTTCATGGGTTCTGACGTGATTTCTATTTTTATGAAACACATATGAATGGTATTTATTATGTTATTGTTTGGAAAATTATATTCCTTTATATTATTAGGAAATTATTGATATTTTATGAGATGAATATTACTTGAATATGGAGTGAATCCAGTTCAGTATGGGATATTGGCCACTATGATAGCCTTGGGAATAAAACTTGACTACTATAATGAATTGATGAGTGATGACCTTCTATTATGACAGTCTTGGAATGGAAACTTTACTACTGAGAAAATGATTTGCTATGCTCATGTGTGTATCAAAATTCCATGAATCATGACAATGATATGCTCTCATGGATCATTTTCAGTTTTTATTCATGTCTTATAAACTAAAAATAATTATTCCATGAATCAATATTAGGATCTATGAGATGCAGGGTAAAACTTTTAGAATGTAATGTTCTTGTTATTATTATATTATGCTCTTGTTATGGTTTTTTAATCATTTATATCTCCCACATGTACCCTTAAATATAATATAAGATTTCCCTTTATTTTTTTATCTTCCATAGGTAATAGAGTGAGTTTTTAAGTAAGATATGTATCAAAAGGGTGAATGATATGAATAACTTAGTGGGAGAAGATTTATTTCACTTACAAACTAGATTTTTTATGAAAAAATATTGTTAATACTTTGATCTAATTATATAAAACTCTAAACATAAAAGGTTCATGGGTATGTAGGTGATACAATATTTCATGTTAATGTTGTATGTTTTTATGGAAAAAATTGGGTCACATTTATTAGTATCAAATACAGAAATGAAATGTTTATGTTTTTTGCACCAGATGTAACACCCTAAGATTTTAAAAATAAATTCAATTTAATACATGAAAAAATAATTCTCTACATAATGACATTTTTTTAAGGATATAGTTACAAACTATCCATTAAACATATTTTTTCCACTTTTGTGTTTAGAATTTCAAAAAACAGACATACACAGTTGTGAACAGTAAGTTATTTAGAGGCTGATAGGACCAACATATTTTTTGGTGAATAGTAATATAACCTTATGAATAGTAACATACCCTTATAAATAGTAATATGACCCTTATGAATAGTAAATTGGCCAAATTTATAGTATCTCACCCATGAATGTATAATAAAAGTGAATCATATAAGTGACAATATGACCATTATATAAGTGTTGTTATTTTTTGTAAGTCATATATATTTAATTAAAATGTTATGATTAAGTAAATAATTAAAATGAGAAATTATTTTCATGAAATTTAATCATAAATTATGATCTTATGTTTATAACAAAATGTTATGATACCTAAATTAATGTTTCAAGGTGTTATAAAATCATTTATATTTATTAAAATTTTTATTTTTCAAATAAATTATGATTTTAATTAAAAATTAAATTTCTCAGATTAAAAAAATTATTTTGATACAATGGAGTTTATTTTTTAATCCTACACATCAAAAAATGGCTGGGGTGAATATTTGGGATTTTTATGAAATACTTGATTTTTTTGTGAATAGTGAAATTCGATAATTTATGAAATGAGCTAAATAAATGAATTTCTACATCATGATTGAGTATTGGATGATGTAAATGGAATTTGGTTCGAACTCACATGAAATTATTACTGTTTTTGGTCACCAAAATCATGACTATTCATAGTCTTGAGTAAAAATATTAAACTAATGATTAAAATAATGGAAAACCCCTTCTCTCATCCACGATAAATACTACCCTAACCCATCTCTTCCTCTCACACCTCTAAATCATTGATCATTGTCTCAATTATGCCCATTTTTTTCCCAAGCCTATTCCCCACGTCCAATACCTTCTGGTATCACCAAAAGGCTGACACCAAAGGCCTTGATGAGGATGTCAAGGAAAAGAGATCAAGAGGTAAAAAACTTCTTTCATTTTCATTTATTTTCATTTCAATTATTTTTCTTATCTTGTACTATCTTCCCATCCCATTATCCAAGAGGAATGAAATCTATATTATCATATATATAGTGTAATTTTATCATGTTTATGTAAAATTCATCAACTTACTTCTTCTCCTCTCCCTCTTATTCTCAAAATAAAAACACCATCTGTGATGTGCTGATTTATCGACATCATGGATGATGTATCTTAAATTTCCATTAATTCATTCAAATATGGTCTTAAAACAATTAATATGGTTAAATAATATTTTATAATACATATTATATGATATATTATGTTCTGGAACTAGTGTTTATGCATAATATTAACGAATAAAACAAAAGTGGTTCATAATGACAAAAGTCACCAAAATAAACTAACGATTATCACTAACGATTTATCTAATGATTCATCCTAATACCATATAACCAAAATTATTTATAGAATAATTTAAAATTATAGATAAATTTTTATAACATCTCATTTCACCTTTTAAGTTTCTCTTCCATTCGATAGGGGAATCCTTTACGAACCGACCATGGAAATCTTGTAAATAACACACCCTAAACAATGGAAAGAACAAAATATTATAAATTAATAGATGGAATGATGTTATAAAATGATCATATAAGGAGTTATAAAAATGATAATGATTTTTTAAAGTATTAATAACATTTTTTAACATTATATAGGTGGTTTAATCACATTATAATTAAGATTAACCTGAGGTAAGAGAATTCATAACCCAATTTCCATTATTTGGGTTAACCTTCTACTTTATTCATTATGTGGTATTGAGATTATTTGTGTGAGTTTTTTTATATTATGTTATATTATGTGTATTTATAGTGTATACACATATCTATTCCATTCTATTAATTATCACTCCAATTATATTTTTAAGGGACTTTCCTTTAAAAATCCTTTGAAAAGTCTCTTTAATGAAATTCAAAAAATTATTTTTTATATATGGAATGAGTAGTTTATCCTAATTTCATGATGATTTATTACTATGATATGTTCCTTGGACATAGTTATTTTGGGTTGATCCCATTATAGCATAAGATATGATGGGTTGAGTCAATTATAGATCATGATTTGACGGATGAGACCCATTATAGCTCTCCAATGCATTGGGTAATCCAGATATGGAAGTTGTCCAAATGGTTATTCCATGTGTAAGGGTGATTATAAGAGTGATATGGTAAATATGTCCCAAGGAAACTGCATGTTGTTTATATTTATGCTGAATATTTTTTATAAAATGGGATTTATTGGGTTTTTATGTTATCACTTGACTAATGATTTCTTTTTGTATATCCCTTATTGATCTTTTTGTGATAATCCCAAGTTTTTAAATGTTTTTCACAGGTTATAAGGATGTTTAATAGAAATAAGGAAGTCATGTTAATTGTTATGAATATTTTTCAATGAAATCATGTTTTGTTTAAAATGATTTATATTTTAAAAGAAATTGATACTATTTTGTGGTACCCCTATGTATTATTTGGGGATGTTATGTATGTTTTATGTCATAATTATCTAAAAATATAAACCTCAAAAGATCCTCAATGTAATAGAATTTGTGTTCTCATATAAAACTTAAGAATATGTAATTTTTTAATAATGGTTCCTTATAGTTTGTATCATAGGATGGTTTAGATAACTTTTGGGGTTATGATGATGTTAATAGAATACCATAAATTATTTTTTATTTTATGGTTGATTTGAAATGATATAGAATTTAAATATCACCATGTTTCTTTCACTATGATATGTCTGTTTATAATGGTTTTCGGTAAAATAAATAGGGAAGATGAAGTATGAAGGCACCAAGAGGCTAATATATGTTTGAATCTATAGCTCGGAATGGTGGGAATCGAAATCGAGTAGTTTGTGACAGCAATGAATCTATTGAATTAGGTGATAAATGTTTGTGGTATCCATGCTAGAGAGGAACCTGACCTAACACAAAGAAACATGTCATTTGTGGAGCATTTTATGAGTCAACAGACTCCACAATTCAGTGGAACCACATATCTAGTGATAGCTGAAGGATGGATCAATGCTCTAGAAAAGATATTTGTTGTCATGGGATGATCAGAATTTCAAAATTTAGTACTAAACATTTATCATTTTGAAGGTGAAGCTGATCAATAGTGGTATCTAGTTAAGAATATGAGAGAAAGTGATGATCTCAATAGTTCAGAATGGGATTATTTTAAGAGTCTTTTTTTGAAAAAATATTTTCATAAAACTATTCAACCCATAATGGAGAAAAAATTATTAGAACTAAAGAAAAATGATGATGATTATGTGGGAAAATATGAATCCAATTTTACAAGACTGGCTAGGTACACACCAAATTTTACTCAGGATTTTTATTGTAAAATTAATATATTTTCTTCTTTTTTGAATCTATTTTTACGAAGAGATTTGGCTTCATGAGAGGTTAAAAGCTATGAGAAACTTGTTTATTATTCTAAAAAGGTGATATAGTGTCACGACCTGTCCTCGGGGCTCGTGTCGTGACTACCCCAAGCCCGCCTTCCATAGGCCAGGGGCTGGCGACTAGCACCAAGGAGTAAACCCCAGAAAAAAGGAAGGAATTGCCTTTGTAAAGTAAACAAGCACCATAGAGTAAGAAAGCAGAAAAAGTAAACACTAAGTAAAAGCTGGTACAACAGTAAGTGCGGAAAAGTAAAGGGGGCCGGAAATACAAGCCCAACTGTAAAGTACAATTGAAAGGGGAAAAACAACAACTGAAAAGTAAAGCCGCAGCGTCGAGCCATCCTCTGAAAGTCCCACCTGGAGGGTGAGTACAGATAGCCTCCACAGCTCCTCGGTCCAGCCGTCCGCTCCGAGTACACTCCGCCCAGTGGTCCACCTCCAGGTACCGTCCTGCTCTGCAATCCTCCACCGCGATCAGCGCTGTCCGTCGTCTGCAACCAACACAACGTAGTGCGGGCATAGCCCGTGCAGGGGTGAGTATAAGCTACTCAGTAGGGACCCCGAGACCCCCGAAGGTCTCCCAAAATCCACAAAGGATAATCCACAAAGGAAAGATACAACCACGAAGTAACATCCGACACAGATTAGGTATATTCCCATACATATACCTAAGTCATTAATTCTCGCTCGGCTCCAACATCCGAGCTCAAGTACAACCTAGTCCACACAGGAAAGAAAACGTAAAATCCACACAGGATAGCTCAACACAATCCACAAAGGAAAGTAAAACGTAAATCCACACAGGATAGCTCAACACAATCCACAAAGGAAAGTAAAACGTAAATCTACACAGAATAGCTCAACACAATCCACAAAGGAAAGTAAAACAGAGTTTCAGCTCACACAGGTATACTTCTTCGAATGACGATAGAGATGATCACTGATCCATCTAAGTCGTCGGACCCACAAAGGATCGATAGGTACTAACCCCCGCAAAGACCCACACAGGATCGGGCCCACATAGGACCTGTAGGCGCTGGCTCACACAGAACCGCTGAGCGCTGACCCACACAAGATCGGACTCACACAGGATCAGTAGCACTGATCCACATAGGATCGCTGAGTGCTGTAGTCATCGTCGTCAAATCCACTGAGGATCTCTGCTCAGTCGTCGTCACAGTCACAATAGCAGTCACAGCTAGCTCTAGGGTTCCCGCACACAGCAAGCTCGTTCGGGAGGGTCCGCTCCATGAGCCGAGAGGCTGATACATCAACTGACACATAGTCCAGAGTTGATGTATCCAAAAGTTCTGTATCACCAACAGGAACTCAACGTCGCAGACGGTGCGTCAATCGGACGCCCGGTCTGAGAGTTATTGGCTTTTTCGTCCCATGGGCCCGGTTGGTTTTTAAGGCAAAACCAACCCGACCGTACTCCACCTGCATCCAAACCTCGGGAGGAGTATACCAAAAGATCCATCTCACTTAGAGGAAAACAACAAAGTCAACGGCACATTAATCGGACGTCTGAATCTCAAGATATGAGCGTTTCTGCTCCGAGGGCCCGGTTGGTTTCGTGTACGAACCAACCCGGCTGAACCCAAAGTAATCCGAAACCTTGAGTGCGATATACCAAAACGACCGTCTCGATCCAAGGATCGCATCGCCGTTAACGGCGCATCGTTCGGAGGCACTTAGCTCAAGTTACGGGCAAACGAACAAAAACGGTCCGAAGACGGGGGATCTGGGCCCGGAACGACCCGGTTCGGCGAGGCTCGGACCGGCCAGGGCGCGACCCGGCCGGTCAGGTCAGCCCGGCTCGGCTCGGCCGAGCAGCTGAGCGAGGGAGCCGTGGGGCGCTGCCCCTGCGGGATGAAGGTGCCGCGGCCCCGCGTGGGGCCGCGCTGGATCAGCGGACGCGGCAAAGCCGCCTCCCGTGTGTGCCGGACCCGCACGGCCGTGGGTCCGCTGGCCGCCGCCACCGCGGCTTCAGTCGGGGCGGCCCTGTCTGGTGGCGCGCCGGGGCGCCGCCGCCTCCGGCCGCCGGCGCCGCCGGTGGGTTTCGTGGGCCACCGGAGTTGCTCCGGTGGTCCGATTTCGTTTCTGTCTGCGCCGTAGCTCCTCCCGGGTCCCGTACTTCACTGCGGAAACAACGAATCCCCTCTGTGGCATGTTTTTTCGTCACCAGCCAATCCGCACATCAATGAAGAACTGCAGAGGGTTGTCGGGCCGTGTTTGTTTGGCCCGCACCCTCCGTGTTAGGTGATAACAATCGGGAATAAAATATTCAACACATGAATAACAAGCACGACAAAATTTTAATAGAATTAAAATTGAACTTGACCCGAGTTCTTTGTTTTTAAAATAAATAATCACGGGAATTAAAGATTGTTCTCAAATAAAAATCCCTACCTCGTCAAGTCGTCGCACGTGCGTTCTTCGCGGAATTGATCGTCACGGAAGGAGGCGATCGTCGCATCGCGGAAGGGCGTCGCGTCGTCACGGAAGGGCGTCGCGTCGTCGCGGAAGGGTGTCGCATTGATGAACTCCGAGGTTCAAGAACATGTAGATTTAATTATATTAATTAAATCTGTGATGTTGTTATAACCCACAAAGAGATTTAAAAGAAGAAACCTGAAATCTCCTACCTCAAGCAGTTGGTGATCAGAGATCATTGCGGGGAAGAACGTCTCGGAAGAAGCGTCGTAGATCTCCGAGGGTGACGAAGTTCTTCGCATTATTTACGTTCTTCGCGAAGGAGGATGAAGGCACAAAATTTCTGTCAAAAGCCTCTCAACGAGCAATCCTCAAGAATTCGTGCGTTGGTCTTATTTTATTATTACACCAACGGATTGTAAACAGGTTAAGAAACGATTAAATTAATTCATAGAATTAATTCAATGAATAAAACCTCCCAATTAATTGGTGCGTTAAGAAATTAAGAAAACGCGTCAGTTGACTTTCATAATGATGAGTTTTCACGGGGGCATTACTTAGCAGAAAAGAAACGGTGGGGCTCGTGCGGGCCCCACCTCACAAATATCCTACCAAGAGGGTAGGATATTTTTGGATAGCACCCTATCCGCATCAACTCAGCTTAAGCAGATTTAAGTGGCTTTCAAGTGGCTTTAAGTGAAATAAAATA
Organism: Viscum album; assembly: GCA_963277665.1. Taxonomy (NCBI): domain Eukaryota; kingdom Viridiplantae; phylum Streptophyta; class Magnoliopsida; order Santalales; family Viscaceae; genus Viscum; species Viscum album. The sequence continues at coordinate 1,100,758,489 of OY728139.1, forward strand.
AAGTTTGTCGTACCAATTATTTTATTTCTTAACTTTAAGCCCAAAAATTAAAAACCACACCCGAGAAAACGCAACTCTGGAAGAGGCGTTTCTAAGAAAATACCGGCACTGTGATTCCATCGGTGCCCTCAGAATTCGATTCCGAGCACCAGTTCAAAAGTTAGAAAAACCCGCTCATCCGTTCACTGAACGTACCCGAGTCAAACTTCGGAAAATGATTCCGGGCACACCGGGCCTTGGAATGAGGTGCCGTCAGAAACTGCGTTCTTGTAAAATTCCAAAGAAAATTAAGAAAAAAATTTCCTTGAAATTTACAGGTCTTTACATCACTCCCACCTCAGGGCTTTACGTTCCCATAAATATACATCATAAAATGGGGAAACAAAAGTGGGTACTGAGCACGCATCTGAGCCTCCCGCTCCCAAGTGCTCTCCTAGAGGTTCCCGTGATGCCATCTGATGTGCTCTAGAGGAATCGACCATCCACGTAGGACCCGCTCCTGTCGATCCTCGATCTCCACCAGGACCTCTGTAAAAGTCTCCCCATCATCAATGTCTAGCTCCCCATGGTCAATGATATGCGTCGGGTCATGCACGTATTTCCTCAGCTGCGATACATGGAAGACGTCGTGCACCCGGTGCAGCTGAGGTGGTAGAGCCAGGCGATAAGCCACCTCGCCAATCCTGCTGATGACCTGGAAAGGTCCGATGAAGCGTGGAGACAACTTTCCGCCTCGGCCAAATCTCCGTAATCCACGTCGAGGTGAGACACGTAAGAAGACGTGGTCACCATCCTAGAACTCTAGTGGCCTCCGCCTCCTATCAGCATAAGACTTCTGCCGGCTCTGAGCTGTCCTCATCCGCTCCTGGATAACCTGGACCTTCTCTGTCGTGGCCCAGACCATCTCTGGTCCCACAAGTGCGGACTCCCCAGGGTCTGTCCAGCACAAGGGAGATCTGCAAGGTCTTCCGTACAACGCCTCGTATGGTGCCATCCTGATGGTGGAGTGGTAGCTGTTGTTGTACGCGAACTCCACCAAGGGTAGGTAGTCCTCCCAGCTGCGACCAAAGTCGAGGACACATGCGCAGAGCATTTCCTCGAGAGTCTGAATGGTCCTCTCCGTTTGTCCATCCGTCTGAGGGTGAAAGGTGGTGCTCAGACGAAGCTGCGTTCCGAACGCCTCCTACAACCCCTTCCAAAGCTGGGAAGTAAAGCGGGCATCTAGATCGGAGATGATAGATGATGGCACACCGTGAAGTCATACAATCTCCTGAACGTAGAGACGCCCCAAGCTCTCCACTGAGCCCTGCTCTCTGATGGGTAAGAAGTGAGCCGACTTGGTGAGTCAGTCGACAATCACCCAGATGGAGTCATGACCTCTGAAAGTGCGTGGGAGTCCAGTCACGAAGTCCATAGATATGCCATCCCACTTCCACTCCGGGACCTCCAAGGGATGTACCAAGCCTACTGGTACCTGATGCTCTGCCTTCACCTGCTGGCAGGTGAGGCATCGAGAAACGAACTCTACCATAGCCTTCTTCATGCCTGGCCACCAGTGCTATCGTCTGAGATCCTGGTACATCTTCGCCACTCCAGGATGTACCGCCAAAGGAGAAGTGTGAAGCTCTCTCAGCACCTCCTCTCGTAAATCGACTGGTACCAAGGTAAGTCCTCTGAAAAGGATGTTGTGCTCTGCTCCAAAGGAGAAGCCATCAGGTGCCTGTCCTGAGGATAACTGCACATGCCATGTCTCACAGTCGGTGTCCCCACACTGTGCCTCTCTGACCCGCTGCAGTAGTGGAGGGGTGACTGTGAGAGACTGGAGGAAGGTTTCTCCATCTCTATCCACGAAGGATATCTGCAAAGCGGCTAGCTGCTCTGTCGCCTCCTCAAGTAGTTGAATGCCCGTCCTCCTGCTGAGAGCATCAGCTACCATGTTCCCCTTCCCAGGAGTATAGACTATCTCAAAGTCATAGTCCTGGAGGAACTCGAGCCATCACCGCTATCTCAGGTTCAGGTCCTTCTGAGAGAAGATGTACGTGATACTCTGATGGTCAGAAAAGACTGTAAAGCGCTCTCCCATCAGGTAGTGTCGCCAAGTCTTCAGAGAGAAGACCACTACTGCTAACTCTAGGTCATGGGTAGCGTAGTTCTGCTCATGAGGCCTCAACTGATGTGATCCATAGGCGATCACTGCCTGCTCCTGCATCAGGACACAACCGAGTCCGGTCCCTGATGCGTCGTAATAGACTACATACCCTACTCCCTACTCAGGCAACCTCAAGATTGGGGCGCTGGTCAATCTCTGTCTCAGATTTTGGAAGCTCTACTGACATCTGTCTGACCACACAAAGGGTTTCCCCTTCTTCATCAAAGATGAGAGTGGTGCCGCAAATCTGGAGAAGTCTGGCATGAATCTCCGGTAGTATCCAGCTAGTCCCAAGAAACTCCGCACCTCCGTCACGCTCCTGGGTGGCTCCCAAGCTAGCACTGCCTCGATCTTCGCAGGATCCACTGCAACTCCCGCCTCAGAGATGATGTGCCCCAAGAAGTGGACCTCATGTATCCAGAACTGACACTTCGAGAGCTTTCCATAAAGCTGGTGGTCTCAGAGCGTGTCTAGTATAACCCGTAAATGGTAGGCATGCTCCTCCTCAGTCGTCGAGTATATCAAAATGTCGTCGATGAAGACCATGACAAATCGATCGAGGTATGGCTGAAATATCCTGTTCATGAGGCCCATGAACACTGCTGGAGCATTGGTTACGCCGAATGGAATAACCAAGAACTCATAGTGGCCATACCGACATCTGAAGGCCGTCTTCGGCACGTCCCCGTCTCGAAATCTGAGCTGATGATAGCCTGAACAAAGGTCTATCTTCGAGAACCACCGTGCTCCCTTGAGCTGATCGAAGAGGTCATTAATCCTCGGTAGTGGATACTTGTTCCTCACTGTCACCTGGTTCAGGCGATGATAGTCGACACACAGTCGCAATCTCCCGTCCACCTTCTTGGCGAACAATATCGGTGAAGCCCAGGGTGAAACACTGGGTCGGATGAAACCCTTGCCCTGCAAGTCCTCCAACTATACCCGTAGCTCTCGAAGCTCAGTGGGGGCCATCCGATATGCTGGAGTGGATATCGGGGCTATCCCGGGGGTACAGATCAATATGAAAGTCTACCTCTCTATGAGGAGGTATCCCTGGAACGTCGTCGGGAAAGACGTCCGTGTACTGATCCACCACTGCAGGAAAACTAGGACTCCACACGTCAACTGATCCTAGGATGAGGCTAGCCAACTGATGAGTGATGGGCTGTCCTCTCCTCTGCAGAAGTCCATCCTGTGCTGCAAAGGCTCCCTTCTCGCCGGTGAAGGTGAACCTGCTCCCGTCGGTGCGTACACATTGCACCTTGCGCTTAATACAGTCAATCTGTGCATGGACTGTAGATAACCAATCCATGCCCAAGATGACGTCGTAAGGCCTCGACGCTGCTACAAAAAGATCCCAGCCGAAGCTCTTGCCTCCTAGAGTAAGCTCACACTTCCGGAACCAGTGTGTAATCGTCGAGTCTGCTCCCGTAGGAGTCTCTAGCCGTAAGGATCGAGCCAACGGCTCTGTCGGAATCTCCGAGCTCCGAACAAGGGCAGCGGCTATGAAAGAGTGACTCGCTCCTGTGTCTATAAGAACTGCAGGAAGGGTGGAATAGACACAGATCGTACCTCGAATCATCTCGGGCGTGCCATGGTTGTATGCCTCCGCTGCCTGGAGCTGTGCCTGTCTCTGCCCGCCAGCTCCCTGTGGTCGAGGTGGACCTCCTGGTGGTGGTGGTGGCAGAGCCTCAAAGCGTCGCCCACCACCTGCTGCTCGGCCAGCTCCCCTACCTCGTCCACCTCCTCCCTGCGGACCGCCACGGTCGACCCTCTGCCTCTGCCTGGGTGGCCCCTCCACCGTCTGCTGCTCCTCGGCACGGCGGGTTGGGCAGTCACGAGCCATGTGGCCCTGCCCACCGCATGCGTAGCAATGCCTGCCTCTCGAAAGACTGGATCCGCGCTGTGTTCCCCGCACTGCTGAGACAGTGTCCTGAGGTCGTCTGCCGGAAGGTCTGGTCTGCCTAGACCCATGAGTCATCCGTCGGCAACCTGCTGCCGAAGACTCCGCTACCTGCCGCCCTGCGGTAGGTCTCGCTGTGGACTCAGCAAGAAAGCTCTCGATCAGAAGGGCTCGCTCCAGTACTCCTGCCTGAGTCGGAATGCTGAGGGAGATCAGCGATGCCCTGATCTCGTGTCTCAATCCCTGCTCAAAGGTCCGGTCCCGTAAAGAATGGGTCCCATACCATGTCGGTCGAGTAGCGCGAGAGATTGGTGAATCTCGCTGAGTACTGGGCGACCGTCAAGCTGCCCTGGCGCAGCTGAAGAAGCTCCAGGATGCGCACCGCACGGAGGGTGTCCGGGAGGAACTCTGAGCGGAAGAGGCCCTCAAAGTCTGTCTAGAGGAGAGATGCCTCATCGTGCACCTGGAGTATCAAGCTCCACCATCAGCCTGCTGCCGCGTGCAGTAGGTTCGCAGCGAGGATCACCATGAGGTCTGCTGGTGTCCTCACTAGCCTGAAAACTCATATGACTACCTCCAGCCAGTCCTAGGCTGCCTGGGCGTCCGTCTCTCCACGGAACCTAGGCGGTCGCTGTGACTACCCCAAGCCCGCCTTCCATAGGCCAGGGGCTGGCGACTAGCACCAAGGCGTAAATCCCGGAAAAAGGGAAGGCATTGCCTTTGTAAAGTAAACAAGCACCACATAGTAAGCAAGCGGAAAAAGTAAACACTAAGTAAAAGCTGGTACAAGAGTAAGTGCGGAAAAGTAAAGGGGGCCGGAAATACAAGCCCAACTGTAAAGTACAACTGAAAGGGGAAAAACAGCAACTGAAAAGTAAAGCCGCATCGTTGAGCCGTCCTCTGGAAGTCCCACCTGGAGGGTGAGTATAGATAGCCTCCACAGCTCCTCGGTCCAACCATCCACTCCGAGTACACTCCGCCCAGTTGTCCACCTCCAGGTACTGTCCTGCTCCGCAATCCTTCACTGCGATCAGCGCTGTCCGTCGTCTGTAACCAACACAACGTAGTGCGGGCATAACCCGTGAAGGGGTGAGTATAAGCTACTTAGTAGGGACCCTGAGACCCCCGAAGGTCTCCCAGAATCCACAAAGGATAATCCACAAAGGAAAGATACAACCACGAAGTAACATCCGACACGGCTTAGGTATATGCCCATACATATACCTAAGTCATCAATTCTCACTTGGCTCCAACATCCGAGCTCAAGTACAACCCAGTCCACACAGGAAAGCAAACGTAAAATCCACACAGGATATCTCAACACAATCCAAAAAGGAAAGTAAAACGTAAATCCACACAGGATAGCTCAACACAATCCACAAAGGAAAGTAAAACATAAATCCACACACGATAGCTCAACACAATCCACAAAGGAAAGTAAAACAGAGTTTCAGCTCACACATGTATACTTCTTCGAATGACGATAGAGATGATCACTGATCCATCTAAGTCATCGGACCCACAACAGATTGATAGGTACTAACCCCCGCAAAGACCCACACAGGATCGGGCCCACACAGGACCTGTAGGCGCTGGGTCACACAGAACCACTGAGCACTGACCCACATAGGATCAGACCCACACAGGATCGGTAGCACTGATCCACATAGGATCGCTGAGTGTTGTAGTCGTCGTCGTTGAATCCACTAAGGATCTCTGCTCAGTCGTCGTCGCAGTCACAGTAGCAGTCGCAGCCAGCTCTAGGGTTTCCGCACACAGCAAGCTCGTTCGGTAGGGTCCGCTCCACGAGCCGAGAGACTGATACATCAACTGACACATAGTCCAGAGTTGATGTATCCAAAAGTTCCGTATCACCAACTGGAACTCAACGTCACAGACGGTGCGTCAATCGGACGCCAGGTCTGAGAGTTATTGGCTTTTTCGTCCCAGGGGCCCGGTTGGTTTTTAAGGCAAAACCAACCCGACCATACTCCACCTACATCCAAACCTCTGGCGAAGTATGCCAAAAGATCCGTCTCACTTAGAAAAAAACAACAAAGTCAACGACACGTCAATAGGACGTCCGAAGCTCAAGATATGAGCGTTTCCGCTCCGAGGGCCCAGCTGGTTTCGTGTACGAACCAACCCAGCCGAACCCAAAGTAATTCGAAACCTTGAGTGCGATATACCGAAATGACCGTCTCGATCCAAGGATCGCATCACCGCTGACAGAGTCTCGTTCGGAGGCCTATAGCTCAAATTATGAGCAAAAGACCGAAAACGGTCCGAAGACGGGGGGTCTGGGCCCGGACCGACCCGGCCCAACCCCCCTGGGTCGGCCCGAACCGGGTCGACCTGACCTGGGTCCGGGTCCGACCCGGTTCGGCGCGGCCCGGACCGGCCAGGGCGCGACCCGGCCGGTCGGGTCGGCCCGGCTCGGCTCGGCCGAGCGAGGGAGCCGCGGGGCGATGCCCCCGCGGGATGAAGGTGCCGCGGCCCCGCGTGGGGCCGCGCTGGATTAGCGGATGCGGAAAAGCCGCGTCCTGTGTGTGTCGGACCCGCGCGGCCGCGGGTCCGCTGGCCGCCGCCGCCGCGGCTGAAGCCGCGGCGGCCCTGTCTGGCGGCGCGGCAGGGCGCCGCCGCCTCCGGCCGCCGTGCCAGCGACCCGCGCCACCGGTGGGTTTCGCGGGCCACCAGAGTTGCTCCGGTGGTCCGATTTCGTTTCTGTCTGCACCGTAGCTCCTCCCGGGTCCCGTACTTCACTGTAGAAACAACGAATCACCTCTGCGGCATGTTTTGTCATCGCCCGCCAATCCACACATCAACGAAGAACTGCGGAGGGTTGTCGGGCCGTGTTTGTTTGGCCCACACCCTCCACGTTAGGTGATAACAATCGAGAATAAAATATTCAACACATGAATAACAAGCAAGGCACAATTTTAATAGAATTAAAATCGAACTTGACCCGGGTTCTTTGTTTTTAAAAGAAACAATCACGAGAATTAAATATTGTTCTCAAATAAAAATCCCTACCTCGTCAAGTCGTCGCATGCGCGTTCTTCGCGGAATTGATCGTCGCGGAAGGAGGAGATCGTCGCGTCGCGGAAGGGCGTCGCGTCGTCGCGGAAGGGCGTCGCGTCGTCGCAGAAGGGCGTCGCGTCGTCGCGGAAGGGTGTCGCGTCGACGAACTCCGAGGTTGAAGAACATGTAGATTTAATTATATTAATTAAATACGTGATGTTTTTATAACCCACAAAGAGATTTAAAAGAAGAAACCTGAAATCTCCTACCTCAAGCAGTTGGTGATCAGAGATCGTTGCGAGGAAGAACGTCTCGGAAGAAGCGTCGTCGATATCCGAGGGTGACAGGGTTCTTTGCGTTCTTCGCATTCTTCGTGTTCTTTGTGAAGGAGGATGAAGGCACAAAATTTCTGTCAAAAGCCTCTCAACGAGCAATCCTCAAGAAGTCGTGCGTTGGTCTTATTTTATTATTACGCCAAAGGATTGTAAACAGATTAAGAAACGATTAAATTAATTCATAGAATTAATTCAACAAATAAAACCTCCCAATTAATTGGTGCGTTAAGAAATTAAGAAAACGCGTCAGTTGACTTTCATAATGACGGGTTTTCACGGGGGTGTTACTTAGCGGAAAAGAAATGATGGGGCTCCTGCAGGCCCCACCTCCCAAATATCCTACCAAGAGGGTAGGATATTTTTGGATAGCACCCTATCTGCATCAACTTAGCTTAAGCAGCTTTAAGTGGCTTTCAAGTGTCTTTAAGTGAAATAAAATAAAGTTTGTCGTACCAATTATTTTATTTCTTAACTTTAAGCCCAAAAATTAAAAAACCACACCCAAGCAAATGCAACTCCGGAAGAGGCGTTTCTAAGCAAATACCGGCGCTGCGATTCCATCGGTGCCCTCAGAATTTGATTCCGAGCACCGGTTCAAAAGTTAGAAAAACCTGCTTGTCCGTTCACTAAACGTACCCGAGTCAAAATTTGGAAAATGATTCCGGGCACACCGGGCCTCGGAATCAGGTGCCGTCAGAAACTGCGTTCTTGTAAAATTCCAAAGAAAATTAAGAAAAAAATTTCCTTGAAATTTACGGGTCTTTACATATAGAGTTTGCTGACACATATGTGCCTCATGATGTTAAGAATAAGAAGCGGTCCTATTGGTATAAATTTGGTAAGAATTCATCAAAGAAATATAGAGGTAAGAAAATAAATTTTCCTTCTTGTGAGAAGTGTGGTAAAAAGAATCATAATGAATGTAATGTAAATTATGGGAAATACCACTGATGTGGAAATTTTGGGCACATGTCCCATGATTGTAAGGAAAATGATACAAAAATTAATGATAAGTTTATGGTGAGATGCTTTAACTATAAGGAATTGGGTCATTTTTCTAATTTTTGTTTGAAGCTAGTCACTCAGGCAAGAAATCAGTGAGATTCGAAGTAAAAGGATGTGGGAAAATATTTTTCAACCACTTCAGTAGATTTTTAGCTATCAAATGTGGTGGTATCATGAACATTTCTTGTTTTTACATATTATGAATTTTTTTGTTTGATCTGGGTTCTACACATTCCTTCATTTTTAAGAAATTTTCAACAAAATTGGGAATTTCACCTCATGAAATGAAACTAGAACTCATGGTAAAAGAACCTAAAGGAAATATTGTGGAAAAAAGAAATTATGACAATATTCTTATCTTTTCCTCTAGAAGGAGTATACCAGAATACCTTATTGTATTTCCTCTAATTGAGTTTGATGTTATTTTGGGTATAGATTGGATTTCTTTCTATCATGCTAAGATAGAATACAGAGAAAAATAAGTTTTTTTATCCGGAAAGATTTATTTTTTGTGTAGAATAATTGACCCATACCATTTATCACATATCAGGAAGCTAAGAAAATGATAAAATATTGTAATGAAATTTATCTTGCTCATATTTTTGAAGATAAGGGAACTATGATGTTTAATGATGTGCCAGTGGTAAATGAATACCTGGATGTTTTCCCTGATGATTTAGCTAGTGTTATGCCTGATCGATAGGTTGATTTTACTGTTGACTTAGTCTTGATGCTAAGAAAATTTCTAAACCCCATTATCAAATGGATCAAATAGAACTTTTAGAATTTAAAAAGTAGTTGCATGAATTTTTTAATTAAGGTTTCATTCAACCCAGCACTTCACCATGGGGTGGCCCAATCTTGTTTTTTAAAAATAAATACGATTCAATGAGAATTTTCATTGATTATAGTACTTTGAATAACATCATTATTAAAAAAAGTATCATTTTCTTCATATTGATGATTTTTTTGATCAGATATAGGGATCACAATATTTTTTGAAGGTTGACCTACGGTCGGGGTACCATCAATTAAAAATAAAGAATGCAGACATACTGAATAATGCATTCCATACTAGATATGGTCATTATGAATTTGTAGTTGTTCAATATGGGTTAACTAATACACCTTCTATATTAATGGATCTTATGAATAGAATATTTCACGAGTTCTTAGATAAGTTTGTAGTTGTGTTTATTGATGACATTATGGTACATTCTAAAATTAAAGAGGAGAATGAAAAACATATAAGGTTTTTTTTGAAAACCTTAAAAGAAATGAAACTCTATGTAAAATTTAGAAAATATGAATTTTGGTTTCCACAAATTTCTTTCTTTGGTAACATTGTTTCTAAAGATGACATAATTGTTGATCCTACTAAAAAAAAGTTGTTAAAGAATGGAAAATATGAAAAAATATAATGGGGATTAATATTTTTCTTTGTTTTACAAGCTATTATGAGAGGTTTGTTGAAAACATTACAATGTTATCTAGACCAATAACTATGTTAACTCGAAAGGGAGTTAAGTTTATCTAGAAAAAAACAATGTGATGATTGTTTTCTAGAATGGAAAAGAAGATTAGTGATTTCTCAAGTTCTGACCCTACCTTCCAAAAGTAGTGAATTTTTCATCTATAATAATTCTTCTTTAAAGGGACTAGGTGGGGTTCTGATATAGAATGATCATATAATTTCTTATTCCTCGGATCAGTTATATCCTCATGAGTTAAATTACCCTACCCATGATTTGGAATTAGTTGATGCTTTTTTTGCATTAAAAATTTAGAGGCATCATCTGTATGGAGTAAAATGTAAAAAATATGATGACCATAAAAGGTTGAGGTATATATTTACTCAAAATGAATTGAACATGAGATAGAGAATATGGCTATAACTAATCAAGGATTATGATTTCACGATTCATTACCATCCTGGAAAAGAAAACAGAGTGGCCGATACATTGATTTGGAAATATAATGCTACATTAACCGTGATACATTTAGAATGTGACCCTTTAGTGAATTATTTGATAAAATTTTTCTTTAAAGTTTTTGGTAAAGTAAATTCCTTGGATTTATTTCAGGTTTCAGTGCAATCATATCTATCAGACAAAATTAAGCAAGCTTGGAATAAAGACGATGAGTTACAGGAAGAGGTAGAATTGGTTAAAATGGGTAATTTATCAGAATTTAACCTTAATAAGGATTGTGTTTTGAGGTTTGGGAAGAGATTATGTGTTCATTATGATTATAAATTGAATAAATAATTGTTATTTGAAGCTCACAGTTCTCTGTTTTTAGTTCATCCTGGTAGCACAAAGATGTACATCGATCATTGAGAGTATTACTGGTGGGATGGAATGAAAAGATACAATCCTTATTTTACTGTGAAATGTTTGACATGTCAAGAGGTTAAAGTAGAGAGATAGTAACTAAAGGTGATGCTTTAACCTTTACTAGTTCCATAGTTAAAATGGGAAAATATATCTATATAATTCATTATGGGACTACCGAAAACATATTGAGAAAACAATATCATCTGGGTTATTATTGAACGTCTGACTAAATCTACACATTTCTTTCCTATTCGAGGTACTATCTCATTTAATTAGCTTTCTCAACTATAACTCAAATATATTTTCATGATACATGGAGTTCCTCTTTCTATTGTTTTTTACAGTGATCCTAGCTTTACTTCTAACTTTTGGAAAGGCTTTTAAAATCCATTGGGCAAAAAATTAAATTTTAGCACTTATTTTCATCCTCAATATTATAGAAAGTCTGAGAGAAAATTTATACATTAAAGGATATGATTCGAGAATATTTAATGGACTGTCAGGGAAGTTGGGATCAACATCTTTCTTTAGTTGAGTTTTCTTATAATAACAGTTTTTATTACAGTATACAGATGGAACCTTTTGAGAAATTTTATTGAAAGTGGTGTCGAACTCCAACATTTTGGGGTGAAGTCATGGAAAGGATGTTTTTGGGACTTGAAATAGTATAGGAAGTGGCAGAAAAAGTTTAGATGGTTCTACGACACATGAGGAAAACTCAAAGTAGGCAGAAAAGTTATGCAGATAAAATGAGGAAATACATTTCATTTAATATAGGCGATTATGTTTTTGTTGAAATATCTCCTTGGAAAAGTTTTATATATTTTGGTAAAAAAGGAAATCTAATTCCACGATTCATCAGAACTTGTGAAATCCTAGAGAATGTTAGACCATTCACATATCGACTAGCTTTTCCTTTAAGTTTATCTCAGGTACACAATGTTTTTCAGGTTTCGATGTTTAGAATGTATGTTCCAGATTCATCTCATGTTTTGAGATTAGAAGTAGTTTAGTTGGAATGGAACCTTTTTTATGAAGAGAGACCTTTTCAGATTCTTAATTTTAGAGAGAAAGTATTCTGAAATAAGGTAATCAATCAGTAAAAGGTTTTGTAGAGAAACCACATAGTTGAAGAAGCAACATGAGAATATGAAAATGCTATGAGGGAAAGGTAACCCCACTTGTTTAATAAGTAAATAAAAATGGAGAAGAAATAATTTACAGAAGGTGAAGAGAATGTAACAACACAAGGATCTACAAATAAATTTATAAGTGACAACATGATCATTATATAAGTGCTGGTATTTTAGTAAGTCATAAATATTTAATTGAAATATTATGATTAATTAATTAATTTAAATTAAATTTTTTTCATGAAATGTAATCATAAATTATTATAGTATGGTTATAAGATAATTTTATGATACCTAAATTAATTTTCAAGGTGTTATAAAATAAGTTATAGTTTTTAATATTGTTACTTTTTGAATAAATTATGATTTTAATTAAAAATTAAATTTCACATATTTGGGAAATTATTTTGATATAATGGAGTTCATTTTTTAATTATACATGTTGAAAAAATTTTGGGGTAATTTTTTTTTATTTTTTGAAATACTTGAATTTTTTGTGAATAGTGAAATTCAATAATTTAGGAAATGTGGTAAATAAATGAATTTATACATCTTTATGAGTAATGGCTAATGTAAATGGAAATTGGTTTGAACTCACATGAAAATATAACTATTTTTGGTAACATGGATGATGAATATTCATAGGCTTAAGAAAAAAATTAAACTAATGATTAACATAATGGAAAACCCCTCATCTCCTCTACTATAAATACCACCTCACCCCCTCTTCCTCTCACACCTCTCAAGCTTTGATAATTGTTTCAATTTTTCCCAATATTATTCCCAAGGATCTTCACTAAGTCCAAGACCTAATTTTCTCACCAAAAGACCAATATGAAAGGTTTTATGGAGGATCTCAAGAAGAATAGATCAAGAGGCAAAAAACCTCTTTCATTTTCTTTTATTTTTATTTTAATTGATTTTATTCTCTTATAATCTCTTCCCCTCCCCTTATCCAAGATACATGAAAGATTCAATGTCATATATACACTGGAATTTTATCATGTTTATGTAAAATTCATCAAATTACTTCTTCTCCTCTCCCTTTTATTCTCAAAATAAAAACATCATCCATGATGTGTTGATTTATCGAAATCGTTGATGATGTGATGATTTACCGACATCATGGAATAATTGTCTTTAATTTCCTTTATATAGCATCCTGCCTTTTTATCACATAAACTTTCATTACATTTTACAAAACTGAGGACCTTTAAGGTTTAGTGTCTTGGAAACTAGGAACTTAAAACATGAAAACATAAACCATTCTTCTTAAACACTTGAAAGGCTTCTCCTCATGTTCAACCTAGGCTCATTACTGCATCTCATAACCTGGGGACATAAATCAAAAGAAAGGGTGAGCAGAAGGCCCAGCAAAGGAAACAAGTGAAACATTTTACATATGAACTTGAGATACATCAATAAAGTCATGAAAAGAACTTTAAGGCATGAAAATGAAATCATGAGGCATATCATAATAAAAATAAAACTTTTTCATAACTTGAAGATGTGGCTACATCATTTAACATATAAAATCATGAACATATCACCAAGGTCCATCCCCAAGGTGTCATTTGAAAATTACCAAGGTTATTCACCAAGGTATCGTGAAAATTGTAATCTCTAGTGGTTACATCATTACCCAATGCATTGGAGCGCTATCAGGGCGCACCCTTAAATTTTCCTTTATTATCATGTGAGCCACATATATCATCATCAAACATTTCATAAATAACCCATATATCATAAAATAAATGGGTTTCATTTCATAATCATAACGTTTTTAAAAAATGTTTTAAAGACATGATCTTTACGTCACTTTAAAACCCACAGAAATGGAAGGTGGGTCTCATGTATGTAAATACCATAATTTAAAATAGAACATTTTGGTATATATGTGAATACCCCTTTAGAAGAAAGAGCTTTGAGTATTCACTTAATAATATAAAAGAACTTTAGAAAAAGAGAGAGACATTTTGAGACGGAAATTCTGCAGCATAACGGCTATGTTACGAGGTTTTAGAAGACATTAAAAAGAGAGGGAAAATGGGTCAAACATTCATAAATGACCCATAAAACAGTAGATGTACAGAATAAGAAGGATACATGATCATGGTAATGAAATTTCAAGGACATTCCATTTGAAATGAAAAACATGGAAGGAAGACAAAAATTAGATTTCTCTTATGAAAGTTCGACAGCCTAACGGTGTTACTTAAACTTCAAACAAAATGATTTGAAAAGATAAAATAGGGTCTCTCATCATGTGAACATAAGAGTTCAGTATGATAGATATAGAGATAATTCCCCAACATAATTAAAAAGGAACTTGAAAGACTTGACATGAAAGTGAAACTTTGAAAAGAATGAGAAGGGTGAAAGAATCCCCTAAAAATTCGCCAGCCTAACGGCACCACTTAAAACTTCAAAATACTGAATTGAAGAGATCAAATGGGGTCTCTCATCATATGAACATAAGAGTCCAGTATGATAGATATAGAGATCATACCCCAACATAACAAAAAGGAACTTGAAAGAATTGACATGAAAGTAGAACTTCAAAACGAGAAGGGTGAAGAACCACTTAAAAATTCGGCAGCCTAACGGCGCCACTTAAAACTTCAAAATACTGAATTGAAGAGATCAAATGGGGACTCTCATCATATTAAAATAAGATTCCAGTATGATAGATATAGAGATCATACCCCAACATAACAAAAAGGAACTTGAAAGAATTGACATGAAAGTAGAACTTCAAAACGAGAAGGGTGAAGAACCACTTAAAAATTCGGCAGCCTAACGGCGCAACTTAAAACTTCAAAATACTGAATTGAAGAGATCAAATGGGTTATCTCATCATATGAACATAATAATCCAGTATGATAGATATAGAGATCATACCCCAACATAATAAAAAGGAACTTGAAATACTTAAATGAAAATAGATCTTGAAAATGAGAAGGGAGAAAGAATCTGTTACAAAAATTTCGGCAGCCTAACGACGCCACTTAAAACTTCATAAAACGAAATAATGAGAGTAAGAGGGGATCTCTCATTATGTGAACATGAAAAGGGAAGTAAGAGGAGTATAAAAGAACATCCTCCAACATAAGAACATGGATCATAAAAGGAATGACATAAAAGAGATTACTTGAAATTAAAGAGAGGGGTCAGATCCCTTACCTTAAAACGTAACTCTTAAAACTCAAAGGTTGGGACCTTGAGGGCTTGGGGGCACCTTGGGAGGACTCCTTAGGAGGTAAGGAGACCAGAACTTCGTTGAGGATGGTTTTGGAGTCGAAAAGATGATAGGAGGGCTTGGTATTTATAGGGAAAGTGAGGGGACAAGGCATTAATGGCCAAGGGACACCTCAAAAGTGGTTTTCTCAAAAGCATGGGCCCTCCCATGGTACTTCCCATAAAGTTAGGCCACATGGGGAAACCCACACAATAATTCATCCTCTTTAGTCGAACATCCTTTAAAATATCTCATGACATCATCATGACACAGTTATGATGTCATTAAACATACCGAAACCCTAAAACTGTATTTTTACTATTCACTGAAAATTCAACTTTCTCAGAAAAATCCCAAAATTTCACCTTAACCAAATATCAATGCTCTGATTTTAAAAATGAACTCCATTTTATAAAAATAATTTTCTAAATATTTTTAATTTATTTTTTAATTAAATACACTATTCACCGAAAATTCATTATTTTTAGAAAAAACCCAAAAAATTACCTTAACATAATATCGATGCTCTGAGTTCAAAAATGAAATCCATTTTATAAAAATAATTTTCTAAATATTTTTAATTTAAATTTTAATTAAAAAACACTATTCACCTGAAAACACTAATACTTGAATAATAATTTATGAAACCGTTTTTAACCATTTTATTGAATCACATTACTTAAATCAAGGTGCCTAGATTATATTAATACTTTCTTTAAGTGAGATTACTAATCCATTTGGTCATATTACTAATCCTAAGCATAAAATCACTATTCATAATTTACTATTCATCAAAAATTAAGTTGATCTTATTAGACTCTAAATTCCATACTGAACATATTTGTAGAACACCATTTTTTGAAAATCATTACACATTTTTATTTATTTAATGTTTACATAAACATTTTTAAAATATCCTTTCTCTAAAATTCATCAAAAATATGCATACTATATTTATCTGGTCATTTGAAAATTCATAAACTTCATCATAAGAAGAAATTCCAATTTTTATTTAAAAAAAGGATTACACAAGGCAGTTATGGTCTCCTTACATAGCCCCTTATCACACCAGCATAGGACCTAAGTGTAAGGTGTGCTAAGGTTAGAGAATCTGAGGGAGGCTCGACCAACATCGCACGAGTAGTAATTTCTATCAGTTTGAACTTCTCGCGAAGGCGATCCCGTTCTAGCTTCACACGATGAAGTTCAGCTTGGGTTTGGTCCAGAGCAAAGCCCAGTGGTGCTACCTCCTTCCCAAGTTCTGTTAGATGGGCTTCGATCGGTCCAAGACTACTGGGTGAGGCCATCGAATCTTCTTTCTATATTAATTAACCAAGATTACTTGTATTTAGAGACAATAATCAAAACGTTTAGTTTCCAGCGGTCATATTGACCAATGGTCATATAACAGTCAAAAACCAATGATATCATTTTAATTATACTCATGTTATCAAATGAAACATTTTTGTTGAGTATAAAAATAAAATAAAAATAACACATAAAATTAGGAAACAAGATTTATTCAAAATTTCGGGTCGTTACAATCTTCCCCCCTTAAGAAATTGCGTCCTCGCAATTTTTAAAATTAGGTTTTGAAATTTCAATGAAAGTCCCACATCGGAAAAGGATTCAGTAAAACTATTACTTTAAAAGAAAGAAAGTGAAGTATGAAGGTCACCCGAGTTAGCCCACACTGGGATTCCATGTAGGAAAACATGGACATGGAAGAAAAACAAAGGGTCAAGTTCTAAGGGAGAGTGATAGAGAACATGATTAGGAGAAATTTAAATATAAGAAAATCCAAAACTTATGATGTGTGTAAACGGTCATTGATTACCTAGTAGGAAACGTAAACCAACAACGTTTTTGTTTTACGTTCCTTTTCATAATTTTGAGGAATTCATTTACTACATAGAACAAAAACATAAGAAAATATACCTACCTTCATGTAGAGTTTCATCCTTTAATAAGTTTCTACCAAAACTAATCTTTTCTCCCAATGATGAGCATTCAAAACTACTTGGTCTCATCAAAACACAAGAATCATCTTCTAGGGAATCACATAATCCACAAAAGATTAACTATCTATTTCTTCTATCTTTAAACATTATCCCAAAACAGAAAGGGTAAGTTAAAACAACTCTTCAAAAAGAAAGAATCCCATAGGAAGGGAAACTATTTTTAAATCTTCAAAGTTCCATGGTACTACCCAAAGTTCATCATAGACCATCCCATAAATAACGGTCCTTAAAATTCCTCAAAATAAACCAAACTAAGATTGAAACCCAAATACAAGAGGGATTTGATAACATAGTCTTCCATAATAAACTTCATTGTTCATCTCCAAACAACATCAACCACACCTAACATCTTATAACAAATGTAGCTAACCTAAACATATTTTACCCAAGATAGGTTAATCATTCCCATAAGTAACCTAAATTACTATAAGTCCACCTTAAGTTCATTGATTCTTCAAAATATAAGTCAACCTTAGTCCTCAATGAAAATACCGTAGTAATCTATTTACCTCGATCATATAGGGTCCTCAAAATAGTGAATGTCTTCCAAAATAATAATCATCTTTTAATCCCCTAATCATCTCTGTCGTATTAATACGGCAATCGTAGCATTTCCTATCACATTGGTTGTTGGGACATGTTCTTCCATGTCCCGCCATTAACTAAGAAAAGAAACTATAAATAGGGGCTTAAATACTTAGCCAATAATCATGAAAAGAAACTTAAAGCATATAAGGATAACTTGTAGTTGAAAAGTATACCCTAACTTGTGATCCCCTAGGTTCCCATCTAGGTTATCCATGATCATATATTCTTATGTGAACCATTATTTTATTTTATCTTTATTCCTTTAACAATGGTTCATACTAAGCTTATGAATTTACTAAAGCATATCCCCTGGGAGTGTCGTAACCAAGAGTGTAGCAAGGCCCGTTGTCGTGTACCAGTTCCCGTTCGAGTCTAGCTCAAAGCGGTGTTTTCAGGTTTTACCCCTATGTACATCTGTGCCAGAGCCACCTCTACCTGCTCGTATCCAGACAGGGATGTATTTGCTTGGAAACCCCTTACTCAATACTCACCAAAATACGAGGAAGATTTCCTATATTTAAACTTTTCTATAGGGTTCTTCCTAGAGTTTTCATATCCTAATTTCCACAAATAACTAAACCATCCTTTGATACCAACTATAGCATCCTACCTTTTTATCACATAAACTTTCATTACATTTTACAAAACTGAGGACCTTTAAGGTTTAGTGTCTTGGAAACTAGGAACTTAAAACATGAAAACATAAAACATTCTTCTTAAAAACTTGAAAGGCTTCTCCTCATGTTCACCCTAGGCTCATTACTTCATCTCATAACCTGGGGACATACATCAAAAGAAAGGGTGAGCAGAAGGCCCAGCAAGGGAAACAAGTGAAACATTTTACATATGAACTTGAGATACATCAATAAAGTCATGAAAAGAACTTTAAGGAATGAAAATGAAATCATGAGGCATATCATAATAAAAATAAAACTTTTTCATAACATGAAGATGTGGCTACATCATTTAACATAGACAATCATGAACATATCACCAAGGTCCATCCCCAAGGTGTCATTTGAAAATTACCAAGGTTATTCACCAAGGTATCGTGAAAATTGTAATCTCTAGTGGTTACATCATTACCCAATGCATTGGAGCGCTATCAGGGCGCACCCTTAAATTTTCCTTTATTATCATGTGATCCACATATATCATCATTAAACATTTCATAAATAACCCATATATCATAAAATAAATGGGTTTCATTTCATAATCATAACGTTTTTAAAAATTGTTTTAAAGACATGATCTTTACGTCACTTTAAAACCCACAGAAATGGAAGGTGGGTCTCATGTATGTAAATCCCATAATTTAAAATAGAAAATTTTGGTATATATGTAAATACCCCTTTAGAAGAAAGATATTTGAGTATTCACTTAATAATATAAAAGAACTTTAGAAAACGAGAGAGACATTTTGAGATGGAAATTCTGCAGCATAACGGCTATGTTACGAGGTTTTAGAAGACATTAAAAAGAGAGGGAAAATGGGTCAAACATTCATAAATGACCCATAAAACAGTATATGGACAGAATAAGAAGGATACATGATCATGTTAATGAAATTTCAAGGACATGCCATTTGAAATGAAAAACATGGAAGGAAGACAAAAATTAGATTTCTCTTATGAAAGTTCGACAGCCCAACGGTGTTACTTAAACTTCAAAAAAAATGATTTGAAAAGATCAAATAGGGTCTCTCATCATGTGAGCATAAGAGTTAAGTATGATAGATATAGAGATAATTCTCCAACATAATTAAAAAGGAACTTGAAAGACTTGACATGAAAGTGAAACTTTGAAAAGAATGAGAAGGGTGAAAGAATCCCCTAAAAATTCGGCAGCCTAACGACGCCACTTAAAACTTCAAAATAATGAATTGAAGAGATAAAATGGGGTCTCTAATCATATTAAAATAAGAGTCCAGTATGATAGATATAGAGATCATACCCCAACATAACAAAAAGGAACATGAAAGAATTGACATGAAAGTAGAACTTCAAAACGAGAAGGGTGAAGAACCACTTAAAAATTCAGCAGCCTAACGGCGCCACTTAAAACTTCAAAATACTGAATTGAAGAGATCAAATGGGGACTCTCATAATATTAAAATAATAGTCCAGTATGATAGATATAGAGATCATACCCCAACATAACAAAAAGGAACTTGAAAGAATTGACATGAAAGTAGAACTTCAAAACGAGAAGGGTGAAGAACCACTTAAAAATTCGGCAACCTAACGACGCCACTTAAAACTTCAAAATACTGAATTGAAGAGATCAAATGGGGTCTCTCATCATATGAACATAAGAGTCCAGTATGATAGATATAGAGATCATACCCCAACATAATAAAAAGGAACTTGAAATACTTAAATGAAAATAGATCTTGAAAATGAGAAGGGAGAAAGAATCTGTTACAAAAATTTCGGCAGCCTAATGACGCTACTTAAAACTTCATAAAACGAAATAATGAGAGTAAGAGGGGATCTATCATTATGTGAACATGAAAAGGGAAGTAAGAGGAGTATAAAATAACACCCTCCAACATAAGAACATGGAGCATAAAAGGAATGACATAAAAGAGATTACTTGAAATTAAAGAGAGGGGTCAGATCCCTTACCTTAAAACGTAACTCTTAAAACTCAAAGGTTGGGACCTTGAGGGTTTGGGGGGACCTTGGGAGGACTCCTTGGGAGGTAAGGAGACCAGAACTTAGTTGAGAATGGTTTTGGAGTCGAAAATATGAGAGGAGGGCTTGGTATTTATAGGGAAAGTGAGGGGACAAGGCATTAATGGCCAAGGGACACCTCAAAAGTGGTTTTCTCAAAAGCATGGGCCCTCCCATGGTACTTCCCATAAAGTTAGGCCACATGGGGACCCCCACACAATAATTCATCCTCTTTAGTCGAACATCCTTTAAAATATCTCATGACATCATCATGACACAGTTATGATGTCATTAAACATACCGAAACCCTAAAACTGTATTTTTACTATTTACTGAAAATTCAACTTTCTCAGAAAAATCCCAAAATTTCACCTTAACCAAATATCAATGCTCTGATTTCAAAAATGAACTCCATTTTATAAAAATAATTTTCTAAATATTTTTAATTTATTTTTTAAATAAATACACTATTCACCGAAAATTCATTATTTTTAGAAAAAACCCCAAAAATTACCTTAACATAATATCGATGCTCTGAGTTCAAAAATGAAATCCATTTTATAAAAATAATTTTCTAAATATTTTTAATTTAAATTTTAATTAAAAAACACTATTCACCCGAAAAAACTAATACTTGAATAATAATTTATGAAACCGTTTTTTAACCATTTTATTGAATCACATTACTTAAATCAAGGTGCCTAGATTATATTAATACTTTATTTAAGTGAGATTACTAATCCTAAGCATAAAATCACTATTCATAATTTACTATTCATAAAAAATTAAGTTGATCTTATTAGACTCTAAATTCCGTACTGAACATATTTTTAGAAGACCATTTTTTGAAAATCATTACACATTTTTATTTATTTAAGGTTTACATAAACATTTTTAAAATATCCTTTCTCTAAAATTCATCAAAAATATGCATACTATATTTATCTGGTCATTTGAAAATTCATAAACTTCATCATAAGAAGAAATTCCAATTTTTATTTAAAACAAAGGATTACACAAGGCAGTTATGGTCTCCTTACATAGCCCCTTATTACACCAGTATAGGACCTAATTGTAAGGTGTGCTAAGGTTAGAGAATCTGAGGGAGGCTCGACCAACATCACACGAGTAGTAATTTCTATCAGTTTGAACTTCTCACGAAGGCGATCCCGTTCTATCTTCACACGATGAAGTTCAGCTTGGGTTTGGTCTAGAGCAAAGCCCATTGGTGCTACCTCCTTCCCAAGTTCTGTTAGATGGGATTCGATCGGTCCAAGACTACTGGGTGAGGCCATCGAATCTTCTTTCTATATTAATTAACCAAGATTACTTGTATTTAGAGACAATAATCAAAACGTTTAGTTTCCAGCGGTCATATTGACCAATGGTCATATAACAGTCAAAAACCAATGATATTATTTTAATTATACTCATGTTATCAAATGAAACATTTTTTTCGAGTATAAAAATAAAATAAAAATAACACATAAAATTAGGAAACAAGATTTATTCAAAATTTCGGGTCGTTACACTTTACTTCCATAAAATATGGTCATAAAACCATTAATATGGTTAAATAATACTTTATTATACATATTTTATTATATATTATGTTTTGGAACAAGTTTCTATACATACTATTAATGAATAAAACAAAAGTGGTTCATAATGATAAAAATTCACTGAAATAAACTAAATATTACCACTAATGATTTATCTAGTGATTAATCCTCACAAAAAATAAAAAAATGATTTGTGTAATAATTTATCATTCAGGAAACATGTTAATAATATCACATTTCACTTATGGAGTTTCACTTCCATTTGATAGGGAAATCCTTTTCGAACTGACCATGGAAATCATGTAAATAACACACCTGCACATGAGCCTCAGCCCGGTTGGTGAGGACTCTTATGTGCATCCATGAGGCCTGGGATCAAATCTAGGCAGAGGCACAATTTTTGGGTACTGTAGTAGGGACTGTGCAACACTGTAGCAGGTACTGTAGCGGGAACTATACCAGACACTGTTTGGCACTGCAACAGCCGGGAATTTGCCCCCGTTTGGGCCTTCGAGCCCCCGATTTAGTCCCTGAGTCCTTTAAGGCCTTCATGCCACCCATGCCTTTGAGCCAATATGGCCTTTGGGCCACCCATTCCTTTGGGCCGATATGGCCTTCGGGCCACCTCAAGGCCTTTGGGCCACCTTAAGTGCAGATGCAAACCAGACAACCTACAAGGAACAAACTCTATAAGGAGGATGAGTAAGGAGATTTCACCATAGCAGAATATACACTGATTTCAATAATGAAAGGGTATGGCACCTACCATCAGGACATGCCTATGCATACACGAGATAGCCTAGCTAAACAGCCATGCGAAGGTGGATATCTGTTTTCACAATGAAGATGTTGGGGAGGAGTAGTTCCAAGTAGTTAGTTTGGGTTGTATGTAATGTTTGAAGCCTACAAGAAATTAATTCTTCTAAGGCCTATG
This sequence comes from Viscum album, assembly GCA_963277665.1. NCBI lineage: Eukaryota > Viridiplantae > Streptophyta > Magnoliopsida > Santalales > Viscaceae > Viscum > Viscum album. Next base: position 1,100,781,389 of record OY728139.1, read on the forward strand.
GGCTATGTAATACTTACGCCTACAGACCTTTTAAGTGTTCCACCTCACCCCTTTAATGGTAGATTATCAAAAATCAATAAAAAATGAAGGCCTATGGTCCATTGGATGGATGTAAAGAACGCACCTAAAACAATGGAATCAATAAAATATTATAAATTTATGGGTGGAATGATGTCATAAAATGATCATATAAGGTGTTATAAAAATCATTATTCTTCTATAAAGTATTAATAACACTCTTTTAACCATTATACGGGAGGTTTAATCATGTTTGATGTAAGAAGAACCTGAGTTAATGGATTCTTTACCCAATTTCTTTTTGTTGGGTTAACCTTATAATTTATTCATTATGTGGTATTGAAATTATTTTTGTGATTAATTTTTGTTTATATTATGTTGTATATTGTGTATTTATAGTTTATACACATAACCATTCAATTATATTAATTCTCACTCCAATTATAATTGCAAGGGACTTTCCTTTTAAAAATCCTTTTAAAAGCCTCTTTAATGAAATTCAAAAAGATTGATTTTTTATATATGGAATGAGTGGTTTCTCCTGATTTCATGATTCTATATTTCAATGATATGTTCCTTGGATATAGTTATGTTGGTTTAATCCCATTATAGCTCATGATATGTTTGGTTGAGTCCATTATAGCTCAATATATGATGGGTGATCCCCATTATAGCCCTCCAATGCATTGGGTACTCCAGAGATAGAAGTTGGCCGAATTGTTATTCCATGTGTAAGGGTGATTTTAAGAGTGATATGGTAAATATTTACCATGGAAACTATATAATGTTTATATGAATTCTAATGAGTTTTTATGAAATGGATTTTATTAGGTCTTTATGTTATCACATGGCTAATAATTTCTATCTGTATATCCCTCACTGAGCTTTTTGTTCTCATCCCATGTTTTTAATATTTTTCACAGGTTAGAAGATGTGTTATAGAAATAATGAAGTAAAGTTAATTTTTATGAATATTTGTCAAAGTAATCATGTTTTATTGAGAAAGTTTTATATTTTGGAAAAAATGGAAATTGTTTTAGTGGTATCCTCATGTATGATTAATGGACGTTATTTATGTTTTATGTCCTAATTATCTAAAAATATAATCCTGAAAAGATCCTAAAAATGTTAGAATGTGTGTTATTGTGTAAAAATAATTAATATGTATATTTTTAGGGTTGGGAATTTATAACAGATTTAGGAGTGCATGTTCAGGGATGTCATATTTGATATCAAAATAGGGTTATGATAACTTTGAATATTAGTATGTTTTCATGCTATATTATATTAAGAGTTATGGATACCATCATAGGTATATAAGTTTTAGGTTTACCATAATTTCATATTCTTATATAACCCTTTTTAGGTTTCAAGTGATGGGATTTTATGGATGCTAATGATATTTTGGGAAAGGTATATGCAACCCTTAGGTTTAACATGAAATATTATTTGTATAATAATTCCTTTAATTTTGGTGGATATAAGTTTACATGTATTGGTAGCTAATAAAATTTATAAGATATCTAATTTTGAATTAATTATGAGTTATAAATTATTTTTTTATGATTTTCATCATCTTTTTGGAATGTTATTGGAGTTACATTAATATAGCTTTAGTAAAATAAAAACAAGCATGTCTAGTGAAAACCCATCGCATTCGGAAAGTCCATGAGGCTTGAACCCACAACCGAAGGGAGACAAGGGTAAATCCCCTACTATTAGAATATATGATTTCCTAGTTATTATGACATTTATTTATTTATTTTAATTATATGACAGATAATAGTAAATTTATTTTTATGACAATATTTTTTAACGTATAGATAACAATGGGATAAGAAATTGTTTCTGTATTACATGATTAATGATATTTTAGAAGACATTCACTATTTTTTAAACCCTATATGATTACGTTAAACAAATTATTATGAAATTTTATTTGAGTGATAAATTTTTAATTGCCTTTTGGGGGAATATATGATTTTATTAATGAGTTATGGTGATCGAGGTTGTTTATAGAAATTGTTAGAGTATATTGGAGATTATATGTTTTGGGTGAGTACATTTTTGGAGATAAATAAAAAAAATTTCTTGAAAGATTATGTGAAACAATCCTTCTGATTATTAGATTTTAATATTTTTAATAATTATTTAGATAAATTTAAATGATTGTAATTTATTGAATTATCTATGTTGAACTTTGGAATTATAATTGAATTTTAGAGATTAAAGGAATTTTTATTAGTATGAAGATTTACTCAATTTATAAAATTATCATATCTTTACCTAATTTTTTTTTGTTAATGAAAAATGAAAAGAGGAATTTATTTTTATTCTTTTATATATTAAGAGATCCATAAAAGTTTATTTTAGTGCTTCAGGCATAAAAATTCATCTTAAATAGTCATCGTTTGAAGAAAAAAATGAAATTGTGGTGGAAAATGAATAATGGATTAAACTCTACATGTCAATTAGGTAAATTTCATCATTTTCATAGAAAATTTAGTAAATTAGTTTCTCAACTCTAGGGAAAAAGTTCTTGAAATAAAAATATTCACGGTTTACTTTTCTTATCGTTAAATCAATTGCCTTTTATCCCAGCAAAATATTACGGTATTGTAATGGTAAAATTTATCCTAATTGTGTTATATATCACTCTCTATCAGTTATTGGGTTTTATTTTACTCTTAAATATCAATTTTCTCACTCCCCACTAACTGTTTCCAACATTGAAACCTTCTACGTGCTATTCTAGATTACCTCTATAGTTCAATTTCACTCTTTTCAAGTGGATGTTTTATTGAACCTTTTTAAGAGGATGGGTTTAGGAAAAGGTATTTAAAAAAGTCAAACCATGTTAATAGAGACCAGGTTAATGTTTTAATGATTCAATTCATTATGTGGTAATGTAATATCCTGATATTTTTTTAAGGAAAGTCTATGTTCGATAACATACAATGTAGGAAACTCTGAGTTTAAATGAACAACGAAATATTATTATGTGATCATTATATCATATCAATTAAATTGGTAGTATTAATAAAAATAACTAATTAATGAAATATAAAATGATTCATCTCATTGCTAACATATTAATTAATTCTTTATAAATAAGCACTTGATTATTAGTAGTCATTTAATTCTTCATAAATACATTTTCTTTAGAAATGATTTTTATTTATTTTTGTAAGAAAATAATATAATTAATTTATGAAAATATATTTGTTAAAAATAACATTATTTTTCAAATCATCATGTCACAATCATCATAAAATGATTTGTTGACAATTTTATGAAAATATTTATTTTTCAATGAATGGTGAATGAAATTGATATTTTCTGAAACATACTTTGTAACAATAATTTATATAAAAAGTAAAATTATATTTTGTATTATTATTGAAATTTAGTTAGTTTTTTAATATTTTAAATAATTCAATTATGGGGTTTCAAATGGATTTTATAGTTGAATTTCGCATAAAAACATTTTATATTTAGAAAAATGTATTTTTCTGAAAAATGTTTTTCATCATGTTTTCTAGTTTAATTTTAAATTCAATTATCCCACTTATAGGTATTGAATAGTAAAATATTTATTCAATATTTTGAATGAGAATGTTAAAATTTAGTAAATATACCCCTTTTTGTTTTTCTCAATATGAATATTAACATTATAAATTCTTGATACCAAAGTAAAGGGAAAATTTGTTAATTAAAGTTAAAAATAAAATAATCAAGATTATAAAATGACCACAAATTTCATCACCTAACAAAAGATGGGGATTGATCCACAACTACCCCTAGCCTGCCTCCATAGGCTAGGGTTGTTGAAAAACTCCAAGGTCACACTAAACTCAAGGAGGGATTTTCCTAAAAACCAGTACACAAGCAGATAACTAACTCAATGAAAAAGTGAAAAGGGAAAACAATAAATATTAACCAACTCTTATAAATATACCAAATATTACTTAACCACTAAACCGAATGAAGTATGGTAGTGTATAATTAAAAGAAAACAGGGAAAAATATAGGCCCAAACTAGAAATATGTCCCAACTTAGCAAAACTGGAAAAGAGTGAACAATTAAGAGAGCCCATATCCTATATCCCATGCTACAACCACCATATGTGGTCCAACCACACTGCACCCCTAATCTCATATGAATTCATAATTGACCCATCATTTATTTGGAAAGTCAGGACATGTGTTAAGAGAATCCCATATAGGGGTGAGTATATACAAACCCAATAGAACTCCCCAAAAAGGGAGAAGGGGGAGCATTATGAGATACAATGGAATAGGAGAGTAGTTGATAGAACAAGGTATAGTAAGAGAGTACAAATCAACCCAATAATATAGTAAAAGTGAACTCATCCAAAAACAAGGACCTTGACATAGTGAGAATATGAACTTCTCATTGAGTCTTGCTACCTATAATAGGTGTGTGGAATCATCCAATCACGAGAAGATAAACACAGAAATTAAGTGACATACCCCACACATCTTTACCTCTCCTAGAAAGTGAGTAAAAATACACCAAGAGTGGGTACTGAAGTAAGATATATATATATATATATATATATATATATATATATATATGATTAGTAAAGAATACCAAATGAGAGATTAAGGGGATACCTATCTCACAGCTCATCCTAAGAAGATGATTAGCAAAGAATTATAAGGATAAGTCCATCTGCGATGCCCATCACCTCATGCATTTTCCCAGGGCACAAATATAAAACCAAAAAAATCACCACACCTTGATACTATCTACTTTGGGTGGCACTGAATTTCCCACATGGTTTTAAGTTGTGTCACAAGGATGCATCTTGGTGGGGAAAGCGTCCCTCTTTCTCATGAGTCGAAGGGTACATCCAACCATGCCTCGTCACTATGATTCACATTCAAGGTGTCACCAATTATTGGAAATGATCTAATTTCCTAGTAAAAAAATATGTTCCTACTCTATTAGTCACTAAGGAACACCACTACATAGTCCAACTGGAGGGTACTGCTCAGGTAGTTTACTAGGGAATTCCACCACCCTGTCTTACTAGAGGGTAAACTCGGTGAGTCATTTGGGAAATGCCACTGCCCATCCATGATGGAGGGTTAAACCTGGAAGATTTCATCGAGGAATTACACTACCTAGACTACTATGGGGTAATCCTGGTGATTCATCTGGGAAAAACCACTGCCCAACCCGACTAGAGGGTTTCACCTGGAAGATTTCATCAGGTAATGCCACTACCTAGCTTGGCTAGAGGGTAAGCCAAAAACATTGAGGAAATCCACTACCAAGTCCTACTGGAGGGAAACATAGAATGATCATTTTGGAACACCACTACCCAGTCTTACTGAAGGTTAATCCCAGAACTACCATCAGGGAATTCCATTGCCTAGCCCAGCTAGAGGGTAAGCCCGATAATACTCTGGTGATGTTGCAACTACTTCCATAATCAGGTTCCATATCAACATTTTCCAAACCCATAACATTTAAAATAATATATCTAAATCTACTTATGAGGTAACCATTAGATTCTCCATGGAAAAAACACTCAGGATAGGCATCTCGAAGGACAATATCTAAGTTCAAATGAAGGAGATACATAGGTTTGAAGATCACTCGAAAGAGCTCAAGTAGTACATGGTGTGTGAGGGTACCCACATGGCGTGTAGTCCATCTTCACTACCTGGATGTTTATCTAGTCAGTATATGAGTCTTATCCAATGTAGTAGAACATATCGTGTAGGTGGACTACACGATGTGTCCTAACTATCCATGAACGGGGTCATGTATGTGTTCTCTGACCCAATGTCTATGTACTTTGGTACCTGATGTCTTATTCCACATAGGATACCCCCGTGTAGCCCACATGTGTCTGTGTTCTCTTACATAGAGTCCCCACCCATCTGACCCATCACACACATTTTCTAATCAAGGAAGGGATACACGATGTGTGAGGGGGTACGACACACCATGCCATCCTAATCTTTTCCAAAACCATACTACTATTGCTGATGGAAGTTACACACCATGTGTTATTTGTACTACATGGCGTGTAGTATAGATTTTGTATAATTCTTATCTTTTCTTCATATCTTCATCCATGATTCAAAGATGGTGAAGAAACTTCATATTTCATCACAAATCATCTAGAAATATTTGGATCTAGCCTTGAATCATGTTCACAAGCTTTAATTCACTTGAAAACCACTTAATTTACCAATGGGGGTTTCATTGGATGTTCCTCACACTATCACACCTCTGATTCATCATGATCTCAATGATTAATCACCCAATCAGACTTCCTCACCTTTTAAGATTTCTATATTTGCGCTCGGCTCAAAAAACCATTGATGATTCATTAATCCACCACAAATTTTTGCACCCAATCGAGCTCGAGACACCAACAATGATCAAACTAGGAACCTCCAAGTTCTAATGTTGAAGAACCCAAAGAACATGGGAATAAAGGAGAAAAAAGAAAGGTTTAATGATAATTGACAAAGAGTTCCCAGAAAATGATCAAAAACATGTTCCATGGTTAGTTAATCAAAATAAAAACAACATTATTCTTTATTATTTGGAGAATTAAAGGGTTTTCAAAGGTGAAGATTCAAGAAAAGGAAAGTAGAGGATCAATTATTTTAATCTAAGTTCATGAAAAGTCCAAAAGATGAATCCATCCTCTTGTTTGGATCAATACCCAGTGAATAATGTGTTCACCAATGAATGAGGAGGATCCATTGCATTCCCCAAATCTTGATCCAAACAATTGTGATGCTCCATCATTATTCATTCATCATTCTTTGAAAAGATTTCCAAAGGGATGGGGAATGAGAGCTTCACCGGAAGATTATGGAATAATGATCCAACCCTATCCAAAATCCATTAGCTACCAATTTATATCTAAAAATTATGTTAATGGAATTTATGTGATTAATTAATTAAGTAACTAATCCACTTAACTATACCTCTAATGAGATAGGGGTCCAAAAAACTCATACAGACTCATTTTATGTCGCGCCTAGGGTAAATACTGTGTTCCTGACCCAACTGTGGTCTCATATTTCTAATCCCATCAACTGTTTAATAGTTATCCCATTTTCTTCAATTAACCGTGCATGCATAATATAAAAAATATTTAATATCTTTATTATAATTCATTCTAGGAACATTGGGCCATGGAATCCCATGTCATCTCAACAACTAGATCTGGAAATATATTAGAAATATTTCTAAGTCTTACAAGGAAAAGTCCAAGTCTCTAAATCATTACCTCCTCCATGATTTTCATCCCTAAAAATAAAAAAAATAAGAAAATATCTCGGGATACTGAGCCTGTATCTGGATCTCACACTCCCAAGAAATCTCTTTTAGTATTCCATGCTACCACAACATGAAAAATAAAGGTACAATTTATCCTCCTAAGGAATATTCCTTCCTTGATGATCATCTATCACCATTCAATGACATGTATAGGTTCATGTATGTATTTCCTTTGTTGTGAAACATGGAATACATCATTTTCCCACTCTAGTTGCAGATTTAGGGAAAGGTGATAGGAAACCTCACCAACCCTTTGCATGACCTTGAACGACATGATAATCCTCAGGGATAACATTCCACCCTTGAAAAAATTCCACATTCCATTTCATGGATAGACTCTCAAGAAGAAGTGGTATCCCTACTCGAACTCCAAGGGCCTATGATAGTGATCTATATATTATTTCTATCTACTATGGGTTGTATTTATCCACTCATGTAGAACTTGCACTTTCTCTGTGGTTACCTACACCAACTATGGGCCTATGAGAGATTACTCTCCAATATCTGTCAAGTACAAGGGTTACCTAGAGGTCCTCTCATATAGGTCCTTAAAATGTGCCATTCTAGTGGTAGAGTGGTGGCTATTATTGTATGCAATCTCTACCAAATGAAGGTGATCCTTCTATCTTTGATCAAATTCCAAAATGCAATCCCTCAACATATCCTCTAGCACCTAGATAGCGCGCTTAGTCATCCAATAATTATAAGGGTAAAAGTCTTTAGTCATCATCAGCTGGGTCCCAAATGCCTCATAAATCCCCATCTATAATTATGACATAAACCATGAATCATGATCAAAGATAATATTTGAGGGCACCTTATGAGGTAGGATGATCTCTCATAGATACAACTTCCCAAAATTATCACCCAAACTCTATTACCTGATAGAAAGGAAGTGTGCCAACATCTTGAGTCAATATACTAGAACCCAAATGGTTTCATGGACCTTAAATATGTGAAGTGTCCCTATAAATAATTCCACAAATATGTATTCCCATTTCCACTCTGGGATCTCAAGATGCTTCGACAAACCCGCTAGATCCTGGTGCTCAGCTTTCACCTGATGGAAGGTCAGGCACTGTGAGATGAACTCAGCTACACTTTGTCTCATTCTAGACCACCCAAACTTCCAATAAACATATCTGTACTTATTTCCCACACTAAGATGTACAATTAAGGTGGAGGTGTGGAACTCGACATCACTCCCTCCCACATCACGACTTGAATCATTGTTCTCCCCTGGAATAAGAACTCAAGATTCCCTCCTTCAGAATATCCACCTCGTGCATCACCTATGGATATCTAATCACATAAGACGTCACTATCAATGTCTCCTAGTAGGGACTCATTCAAAATATCGAGGAGTGATGGATTCAACACCATCAACTAAAGAAAAGATGTACCCTCCTACTCTACCTGGGTTAGCTATAGGGAAACTAACTACTCTAAAGCTTCATATTCTAAGAAAGCCTGGTAAATCCTATTAATGGAATCTTCTAAATATTTTCCCTTCCTTAGAGTATATACTATCTTGAATTCATTTTCCTATTGGAACTCCAGTCAACATCACTTCCTCAGGTTCCAGACTCTCTAAGTGAATACGTACCTAAGGATATGGTGGTCTGAGTAAACCACAAAGTGATCTCCTAGAAGGTAGGGCCTTCACATCCTCAAGGATAAGACTACCACTTCTAGTTCCAGGTCATGGGTCTCATAGTTAGGCTCATGGGTTCTCAAATACCTTGACGCTTATGTGATTACTTCTTATTATTGCATCAAAATGAAACCGAGTTGATCTCTTGAGGCATCGAAATATACCATAAACTCAATACCGTCATTTGGTAGCCAACACTAGATCACTCATCAGACTCCACCTCAAATCCTTGAAGGCCTTCTAGCACTGCTTAAACTAGGAAAACTACTATCCCTTCAATGTTAGGGTAGTCAAAGGGTCCATGATTCTATAAAAGTATGAAAAAACTCTCCTTTAGTACCCTCCAATCCAAGGAAACGTTTCACTTCCGATACATTCTTGGATGGTTCCCAATTATCATTGTTGGATCTTCTGAAAAAACTTGTTCAAAAATGATATTCCCTATAAAGTAAACCTCTTGTATCTAGAACTGGAACTTTGATATCTTTCTATAAAGCTGTCACACTTGAAGAAAATAAAGAACCATCCTCATTTCCCAAAAATTTCCTCCTCTGTTGTAGAGTAGATGAGTATGTCATCAATGAAGACAAAAAAACAGTCCAAATATGGATGAAAGACCTATTTCATCAAGTCTATAAAGACTGAGGGGTAATTTTTTACAAAAATTCCCATCACTGTGAACTTGTAGTGTTCATAACAACATTAGAAAGATAACTTTGGAATATCAGTCTCACAAACCCACAACTAGTGGTAGCCGGACCTAAGATCAATCTTGGAGAACCATCTCACACGATAAAATAGGATGTCAATAATTTTCAAGGGGTACATGTTCTTTATCATGGCCTAGTTCAAGTGATGATAATCCAAGAAAAGCCATAAGCTCTTATCAACCTTTTCCCCCAACAAAAATAGAGCTACTAAGGGGGACACATAGGGTCCAATGAAGCCTTTCCCACAAAGGTCATCCAACTACAACCATATCTCCCAAAGATTGTTAGTTTCCATATGATATTCTTTCCAATGATATCAGGGTAGTCTGAGGTTGAAAATCAATGAAAAAAATCCATCATCTTCCACAAAGGTATTCTCAGAATGTCTTCAGGAAAGACGTCCATATAATCCAACACAATTGAAGGAACCCAGATGCTTGGATAGTCTTCTTCACCAAGGGTTATGCTTTCCAACTGATGGGTAATAGGATATAACCTTCTACTCCTAGTACCTTCTTGTCCTTCTATGAGGTATCTCTCACAAAAAAGTGGAACCTCATCGCATTAGTGTGTAAGAATCTGAGTAGTCTATGGTGATAGTCAATTTGGGATCAAACCATGGAATGCCAATCCATGCCCAAAATTATCTCATAGGGTTCCATATTGAAGACTAAAAGGTCCCACATGAACCTGTCTCCTCCAAGTGATAACTCACACTGCTAGCAGATGAATGATACAGAAGAAGCGTTCCCTGCAGGAACCTCAAGACAAATCTCTTATCCTAGAATCACTAATGGGAGCTCCAGATATCTCACAAGGATTTGAGGAATAGAGGAATGATTAGAACTTGTGTGTACTAATACTGAAGCAAAATTAGAATAAACACTGTTCATACCACAAATCATCTCATGCACTGTAGGATCATAGATAGCCAAATCTTGTAGCTTTCTGTGGCCCCAACCTCCATCTACCTAAACCTGAAGTGGGGCTACCTGATGGTGGTGGAATAAGGACCTCATACCATCATCCCCCACCTACAGCTACTTCTACTCATCTTCCAGATCTGCCTCCCTAGGGACCACACTATACCTTCCTAGTAGATCCCTAATCATGATTCTTTCTCTAGAATGGTGGTCCATATATTATCTTCTTGAGATTCTCATCTCATATAGTTGGGCATTCTCATGCCATGTGACCTCACCCATTATAAGCATAACACCAGCCCTCCCGGGTTTCCCTGTTTCTCTGTAATGCCCATGTAATGTATGAAAACATCTCTTAGTATACTCATGGAAGGGTGTCCGATTTCGAGATCTTTGGCACCTGCCTACTAATGTAGATGACTCAATCATATTGCTGCCACTACTAGATCCAACTATGTGTACTCCCTTTGAAAAAAATATTTGTTTCACAAGTTCCCACTCCAGTGCCCCAATATAGGTGGGGGTGCACAAGGTCACTACGATAGCTCATAACTCTTTATAAAGTCCCTTCTCAAACTTAAATTCTTGGAAGTATCCATCTATGATAATGTATAGAGAGTAGAGTTTAAGGTCTATGAACCTAGACATATACTCATCCATTGTCATCCCTCACTGCTAAATCTCCAGAAGCTCCAGGATTTGAATGGAGCATAAGAAGGAGGGGTAGTACTCCTCCGGAAACAACTGTTGGATGTCATCCAATGAGACTAATGACTCATCATGCATCTAGGTAACCAGGAACCACCAATTCCCAGATACTCCTTATAAAATACTAGCTACCAAAGACACCATATGTTTCTCTAAAGTCCGAATAAGCCTAAATATACAGATCATTGACTCTAGATAATCCTCAGCTGCCTAAGGATCTGGATCGCTACAGAACCTCACCTGTCTCTAATGCTGGAACTGGAAGAGTGTGCTTCATCTGCGCACATCCTTTACCTTCTTTGATAGGATAATATATTACTCAACAAGTGTAGGTGCTACTACCTACCCACATGGAGGAAGGGGATCATGAGATAGACCCTGAACCGATGCCTCATCACTCATATGACCGTCATCATGAATCAGAGATGGTATCCTGGATGGCTGTCTTCACGGAGGAATCCTGAAAATAATTAAGGAATACCATAGTCAGATGAATATATATATATATATATATAACAATGGGTCTCTGACTCAAGAATGAATGTAAAAGAATCAATCATATCTGATACATGTACCATTGATCCATGCAAAAAATTTCTCAGCATACTGAGTCAACAAGAAGGTAATAAAGGTCCAAATTAATGGCTATGTCAGCCATCAGACCATCACTAGACTCCCTGACATGAGAGCCACACTCAAGACACTTTGACACTGTTTACCTAAATTAAACCAAACTCCTTTTTAGGGAAATACGCGAACAAAATCTTAAGGGTTGAACCACCTATATTACCAATCTTTCATGACCCACCCAAGTTGGAGCTCAAGCCGAAACTACCCCAATCCTACCTCCATAGGCCAGGGGGTGGAGATAAGTGACAAAGGCACACTGTACTCCAGGAGGCCTTTTCCTAACCCCCTAGACACAATAAACTCAATACAAAAGTGTATATGGAAGGAAATAAAGAATGAAACACTATAATAAATATACCAAATATGCATGAACCACTAAAAATAATGAAGTATGGTAGTGTATATTGAAAATAAAAAGGGGAAAAAATACACACCAAAAGCAGAAATATGTCCCAACATGAAAAAACTAGGAAAGAGTAAACATCTGAGAGATCCCAACTCCTATATTTGAATCTACGATCATCATACACAGTCCAAGCACCCCATATCCCTAAGATTATCTAATGTCATGATCAACCTATCCGTAATCTATAAAAGACATGACAAATGTTGGGAGAAACCCATGTAGGGGTGATTATATACATACTCAGTAGAATTCTCCAAAAAGGGAGAATGGGGAGCAGTAAGAGATACAAATGAAGAGGAGAGTAGTAGATAGAACAAGGTACAATAAGAGAGTACAACTCAATCCAACAAGAGAGTGAAAGTGAAACCATACAAACACAATGATATTGACACGATGAGAAGATGAAAATATCATTGTGTCTTTTATATATATGCTAGAATAGTGGACTCATCCAACCACGAGAATTTAAACATGAAAAGAATGTGGCATGCCCCACATTTCTTCGCCTTTCCTAGAATGAGAGTAACTATTACCCATAGAGTGGGAACTAAAGTAGGATATATATATATATATATATATATATATATTATTCTCAATAATGAAACCCAAATGAGAGAGTAAGGGGATCACTATCTCATAGCTCAACCAATGAAGACGATTAAACAATAGTTCAAAGGAAAGTCCATCTATGATGCCCACTACCTCCTGAATCATCCTAGGAAACAAAAATAAATTGGGATCAATAAACACACCTTAATAATATCCTATTTGTGTGGAAATGACATAACCACATGGTTTTAATCCATGTCATAAGTACACATATCAGTGGGGAAAGAATCCCTCTTTCTCATGAGTCCAAACGTACATCAAACCAGAACTCATCACTATGCCTCATAGTCAAGGGGTAACCAGTTTTAGGAAAGAATCATGTGACCTATTATGATAGGAGGGTCTTACTTTTATATTCACTAAGGAATTCTAGTTCTCACTCCTACTGGAGGGTACCACTCGGGAAGGTCATTGGGGAATGCCATTACCCAGTCCTACTAGAGGGTAAGCCCAGTGATTCGTTAGGGAAATGGCACTGCCCAGCCTGGTTGGTGGGTTAATGATGTTATTAATATTTTCATAATGTATTATATAATCCCTTTACTGATTTTATATGAAATGTGCACAATTTATGTAAAATATTAATGTTTAAATATTAAATATAATTTTAGATCACTATTTAAATTCATCCAGATTCAAGTCTATTTAAGGTTTTAATAATAACAATCACCCTACTGATCTAAATTGTATGTTTCTTGTTTTTAGGATTCCTTATTCAATTTAAAACATATCATTATAAGGAATCAGTGTCCAATTATTCCATTTGAAGGGCCATATGGTCCTCACAAGAGGGAACAAAGAATCTGTGAAGAAACTGGACCATCCATGAAGATTGAATTACTAGGCTCAATCCAAAAGTCCAAATTCATTTATTCTAATCTAAATTTTTGGGAAAAATTCAAGGAGTCATGTATAAAAATTTCAAGGTCCAAATATAAAAATAATGAACCCAAATGATTCTTTGAAGTCCATCCCACAATTCTTTTTAGGAATTGAGACCAACACACAAAATTTGATATTTCTCCTGATATAGACATAAATTACAGCTTAGATTTTGTAGTGTGAAAGAAAATATATGGGTAGATAACTTTTTTGAAGAAAGTATTCATATTTTAGGGTATATTACTATTCATAAACCCATTCACCTTTCAACTATTTGAAAAGTATGGATTGAAATGTAAAGATAAAAATTGTTTACTCAAACCGCCATAACATTGGATCCATAAGTCCAAATGCCTAAAAATTTTGAGAGTAGATGGAAAACATTATTTTATAAAATGTTAAAGAAAAAGATATCCCAATATTCAACTATTTTAATTTCTAAACCCACCAGATAATTTAGGGACATATTTGGAATGCAAAAAGTCCAACTCCTTGGGCTATAAATACATCCCCCTCCTCTCCTTCAAAGGATTTGACATTTCAGAGAAAAAGAGGATAGGTTGGAATGAAAATTTCTCTAAAAAAGTATTGGGAGGATCTTCCATACTCATGTTTTAACTTGAGAAACCATTCCTCCTTACTTCCTTTCATTTACTTTTGTGTTGTTCTTCATTTATAATCATGTAAGTGTTTGTTTTTGTAATTCTCTTTTAATGAAAGTATATTCTTCATATTATATTTGAATCATCCAACCTATTTTATTAAATATTAATGTTCTTAAAATAGTTTAAATCTAGTAAAAGTCCATTTTTTATTTTTATTTCTCATTCAATCGAATGTTCGTGTTTATTTCTCTTCGTCGCTCGTGTGTGTGTTCATCCCACCACTCTTTTCTTATCCCTTTATTTTTCTTATCTTATTAATTCATCATCATAAACATAATAAACCATATTAATAATAATTTAAATGGATAATTAAATCTATAATTGGGTTGAGTTTTAATTTAGGTATGTCAAGTGATTGAGAGTTTTTTCTCGATGAATATTATTCAAATTAACATTGTGTATATTGGACTTAACATGTCATGGATTAATGACTTGTTTTGTTTAAAAAGTGGTTTCCATGGATTATTGGAACTATAAATACAAAACCATAAATAATATATGATTATGATTTGAACCCTAAGTTTAGTTAAGTCTTGGATTAAATCCTTAACACTTGTTAATTTCAATCAACATCAACTTGTGACATGTGTGTTAATTTAATGCAATAAAAAGCAAGGATCAAGGATATCACAAGTTTAAATACCTAATGATGAACTCACTCCAATATTTATCAAATTATTTAATCAATATTTATAAATAAATCATTTCAATTAAGATCTAAAAACAAATCCCCCAATCAAAATATAATTAACTATAAATAATCAACTATTAAAAAGTATCATCACCGAGGATTAGACCTGAATGCTGCTTACACTTTAACAGAGCACTGAAACCTTGAACAGTAGATAGGTGAAAACCGACTGTGCATTCAAATGGTTCTGTTTCTAGGGATGGTTCATTAATTAGTTTTTAGTTTTTTGTTATTGTAAAAAACCAAAAAAAAAAACAAAAAAAAAAAACAAAATTTAATTTTTTTTGAAAAAAACACAAAGAAAAATCCATCTTCCCCTTTCTTCCAAAACCTCTTTGAATACCCTATAGACTCCCAAAAAATCCATCAAATTTGTTAAACCTAAAATTGAGTGAACTCTTCACCAACTTATGAGGAACATTAGGGATAATAAAATCATTCCAGAACCAGTCCTTGTACAACCAATTGAATTAGATATGGCTAATCCTATGAACAATCAATTAAAGAACTTGTTGCCCCTGATATGAATTACCAACCCATTGGTATTAAATATCCAAACATAGAGGCTAAATTCAAACTCAAATAGGGTCTAATTCATCTTCTCCCTCATTTCCATAGGTTAGTTGGTGAGGATCCACATCTCCACCTTAAAGAGTTCTAAGTGGTGTGCTCTACCATGAAGCCTCAAGGAGTTTATAAGGAACAAATCAAACATCGAGAATTCCCATTTTCCTTAACTGAATTCACCAAGTCATGGATCTACTACCTCCCTCCTGGTTGCATTAACTCATGGATTGACATGAAGTGACTTTTCTTAGATAAATTATTTTCAACTTCTCATACTGCTTCTATCTGAAACGAAATAAGTGGTATCTATAAATTCCCAAATGAATCACTCCATGAATATTGGGATACGTTCAAAAATCTTATTTCAACCTACCCACACCACTAAATCCCTGACCAACTCTTGATCCAATAGTTCTATAAAAGGTTATTGGCTATGGAGAGAACTCTCATTGATGCCGCAAGTGGCAATCATCTTGTTGATAAAACTTCTACAGCTGCAAGAGATATCATAAGCAACATGGATACAAACACACTGCAATTCCATACTCGAGCACATGCTCATGTCAAAAAATCCCAATATAGTCAATCTATAGAGCCGAACAAGATGATAGAGTGGATGAGTGAGCTTATAGGCCTTGTACGACAACTAGCTATAGAATCCAAAGAACCAACCTCATCTTCTCCACAATCTATGTTCCCTGGACCTATCAAGAACTGTAGAATCTATAGATCCCCATATTATCCAACTGAAACATGTCCACAAATTCAATTGGATCCATCTAATTCATCTGTACCAATGGAGATCAATGCAGCATATGCTCAGAGAAATACCATCCCTCAACAATCAGGTCAGTTCATTAGAAACTTTAACCAACCACACTCTAATCCCTTCTCTTCTACCTTCAACCAAGGCTTTAGGTACGATAATCCCATTTCCCATCCCACTCAATTCCCTACTGAAACCCTAAACCAATTCCAATATGGTCAAGGTGTTGGTAACTTCCAACAACCTTAACCTTTTGTTCCCCAACCTCAAAGGATCAATCCTCCTCCTGATCCTCCTAGATTCCACTATCCTAACGAGCCTTCCCAATTCCCAACCCAATAAAATTGCTTTCCCAAGAACCAAAATCATGGTAATCCCAATTCAGGACATGCCTATTCTTCCATGCTTCTTCAAGATGGTATTATATCCCCAATTTCTAATAGTGAATGGGTTATTATAATTCAAGTTGTAGCTAAGAAGGGTGGGATAACTATTATCACAAATGAACATGGGAAGGTAGTCACAACTCAAGTGAAGAACAAATGGCGTGTGTGCATCGACTATAGAAAATTGAATGTTGAAACAAGAAAATATCACCACCCTCTACCATTCCTTGATCAAATTCTTCAACGATTTTCTGGAAAGTCATATTATTGCTTTCTTGATGGATACACCTTCTATTTTCAAATACCAATCGTACCTCAGGATCAAGAAAAGTCAACTTTCACATGCCCATTTTGAACATATTCATATAGGAGAATGCATTTTGGCCTTTTTATTACTCCTGCAATATTCTAGAGGTGTATGATGAGTATCTTTTCTGAATTCATTGAAAATTGAATGGAAGTATTCATGGATTACTTTATCATTTATGGTCATTCATTTGAATCTTTATTGAATTCACTCTCTCTATTCCTTCAAAAGTGTGTCAAGTGTAACCTTGTGTTGAATATTGAAAAATGTCACTTCCTGGTTGAAAATGGGATTGTTATAGGGAACATAATTTCAAAATATGGTATTCAAGTCAATCCTTCCAAAATTGAGGAGATCTAATCTCTTCCTGAACCCACAATAGTTTGACACAATCGTTTATTCCATATTCATGCCAGTTTCTATCAGCGATTCATTCATAACTTCCACAGTATTTCTCTCCCACTCACTCGGTTGATCTAAAATAATGCCACCTTCCATTTTTATGAGGCTTGAAAGAGAGCCTTCATTGCACTCATAACTGCTATTACATATACCCCAATAATCCAACCCTAAGATTAGTCCTTACCCTTTGAGTTGATGTGTGATGCTTCTGATAGATCCATTGGGGCTGTTCTGGGTCAAATAGGATAAAGAATTCCTCATGTATTCTATTATTCCTCAAAAACTTTGGATGAAACTAAATTTCACTACACTATCACAAAAAATGAACTTTTAGCAGTGGTTTTTTCCTTAGATAAATTTTGGCCCTATATCTTAGGTTCCAAAATCACCATCTTCACAGACCATTCTGCTATAAATTTCTTACTAAAGAAAATTGATTCAAAACTAAGGATAATAAGATATATCCTAATGCTATAAGAGTTTTACCTTGAAATAAAAGATAGACTAGGAGAAGAAAATCATGTGGCTGATCACCTGAGTAGAATTTCAAATTCTCCTCATTCAAAAATCATTGATCCTGAATTCCCCACTGAGCAACTTTCATCACTCACTCCAAAGTTACCATGGTATGCCTCCATTTTGAACTACTTGGTTACTGGTATTTTCATGAAATTTTTTCAAAAGAACAAAAAATGAAGCTGAAAAGTGATTCAAAATTCTATTTTTGGGAAGATAATAAAATTTGGAAAATTGGGGATGACATGGTAATCAAGAGATGAGTTGATGAAGATGAAAATACCTCCATCTTAAAATTATGTCACTCACTTCATGGAGGTGTCCACATTTGACCACAAAGGACCTCCAAAATGGTCCTAGACTCTAGATTCTTCTTTCCTTCACTCTTCAAGGACTCACATGAGTTGTATCAGTCATGTCCCACTTGGAAAAAGTTTGGCACAATTTCCAAACGAAATGAAATTCCCCAAAAGCATTTAATATTCTGTGAGATATTCGATGTTTGGGACATCGATTTCATAGGACCAGTCCACCCTTCCAATGGATTCTAATACATTATTCTTTTGGTCGATTATGTTTCTAGATGGGTAGAGGTCAAATCCACTAGAAAGGATGATTCACATACTGTTTGTGAGTTCCTAAAAACCTACATCTTCCACAGATTTGAAACTCCTCATGCCTTGATCAATGACCTAAGAACCCATTTTTGTAATATAACCATGGAATCTATTTTAAAAAATAATGGTGTTGTACACAAAACTTCAACTTCATATCAGCCCCAAACAAATGGAATGATTGAAATTTATAATAGAGAAGTCAAAAGAGTGTTTGATAGAATTGTTAATCTCACAAGGAAAGACTGTCCTGAGAAACTTGGTGAAGCACTTTGGGATTATCAAACTACCTATAAAATAACCATTAGGATATCTACTTTTAGGATAGTTTTTGTTAAAGCATGTAACTTACCAGTTGAAATCCAACATAAGTCACTTTGTGTTGTGAAAGCTTGTAATTTTGATTGTGAAAAATCGGGTGAAGAAAGATTGTTGTAGTTTATTGATTTGGAGGATATTTGACTTGATTACTATGAGAATTACAATTTGTACAAAGAAATGGCTAAGTTACTCCATGATAGACACATCCTGAGAAAGGTATTCCATGAAGGTAAAAAGTTAATGTGCTTTGATTATTTATTTTGACTTCACCCAAGTAAGCTTAATTCTCGTTGGGATAGTCATTTTTTTGTTTCTCATATTTACCCATTTGGTGCAGTGCAATTCCAAGATCCCTCTTCAAAATGGACATTCATAGTTAATGCACATCAGTTAAATCATCGAAATGATAGGACACACAATCCGGGAACAACATCAACTACCATCATATCCATAACTTCTATAGTAAGCACACCACTTGATAGAGATAACAACCCACCAAATCCAAACCCGAGGGAACCTCTTTCCCTTTAACTCTCTCTATCTTATTCTCTCTACCTATTTCTTCTTCTTCCTAGATATTTCATTTTTACCACTTTTTTCATCAAACCCTTTATTTTTCTATTTATCTTTTGTGTAGGTGTGTATGTTAAAATCACTAAAAAACAAAAATAAAATACAGAAAAATAAAAAGAGTCCTACTTACTCACCATACGCTTTTGATATTTTGTCCAACCATTTTGGGGAGTCAAGAGACATGTTTTAATCTAAAAAATTTTGTATTTTCATCATAATTATGGATAAAGATTTTTGTGTCAAAAAAAAAAATTGAATGCTCAATTTTTTATTTGGAAAATGATTTTCCCCAACCACGAGGAATAACATTATCCTTCATCCCAAGGCCACCTATAGAAATCTTTTCAAAATGTGTGTTTTTACCCCAATTTGTGAATCTTGAGTTTGTGGAACTTATAGTTGAATTTACTACTTTAGTGTAAATTTATACGATAGAGGAATTTTATGAACCCCATGAGCATAACAATAACCAAATAGCCTCCCTTTAACCTTACATTAATCCTCTTTTTGAAATCCCCTTCGATCCCATGAAAAACGTTTCTTTGATAGACACATTAAAAGCCCAATATCTTATCCCACCCAATATCTACATGGATTTTAATTGAATAATTTTTTGAAATTTAAGTGTGGGGGGAATGGATTTCATTTTGGGTACCCTTTCTTTATTTCACCATGTTATTATATGCTTGAGTGAAAGCATCCATTTTAGTGTGGGGGAGAGGTTGTCATTCAGTGAGTTTTGGGAATGTAAATATTTTTATCTTGTTCAAATGTTATTGAAACGTGTTAAAAAAAGATTAAAAAAAAGGGTTGTGTCTTGGGTGGGTCCAAAATGACCCTTTATCAACCTTTGATCTTATTATAACTATTAAAATTAGTGTTATTAGAAGATCAAACATGTGTTGGGAGATGAGTGTGAGATCCGTTTCATGTTCAACTTTCAAAAAATGCAATAAAAAGAAAAGAAAAAAGAAAAAAAGAACACTTTCCATATATATTCTCTTATCATTGGGAAATTTTTTTATGTTTTTTAAATATTACATATTCTCATTACCTTTAAATTTTCTTCCACTTTTGTGTCTTGATTCACATAATAGTTCCCTTGTAACTATGTGTTTCCATTTCCTTCTATGTTTTATTTCAAAAATTTTGCACATTTCTTTTTCCATGTTGGTGTTTTACCCCTCTTTCCACTCTTTTGAATACTATATTTCTACCATCCCATAGCCACTAAAACCCCCCTAAAAAGACCTATTGATTATTGTGCAGTTTAGGATAGGGAATAAAAGCTGAGTGATATTTTAAACTCTAATATTTTCACTTTTGGTTGGTGAAAAAGTGACCTGCCATAAATTAACTTTATCATCTTGAGAGGAGTGAGTTACGAGTGCCCACATTTTCCATTTCTAAATTTGAGAATGAAAAAATTAATTGTTTTTGGAACAATATTTATGTAAAAATTTGTGGGGGAATACAATATGGATGAGTAAAATGGTCTAAACTGTTTCTAATTGGTGAAAACAAGATTTTAATATTTATTGGAAAGTGAGAATGATTTTGTTATGTTTTTATATTTATTGCACATGAGGACATGAAAAAGAATAAGTGTGATGGAGTTGATGTTATTTATATTTTCATTACTTATTATATACTCCCTTTACTGATTTTATATGAAATGTGCATAATTTGTGTGAAATATTAATGTTTAAATATCAAATATAATTTTAGATCAATATTTGAATTCATCCAAATTCAAGTCTGTTTAATGTTTTAATAATAAAAATCACCCTATAAAACCCAATTGTGCGTTTATTGTATTTAGTATTCATTATTCAATTTCCAACATATCATTAGAAGGAATTAGTGGTCAATTATTCCATTTAAAGGGGCATATGGTCTTCACAAGAAGGCCTAAAGAATTTGTGAAGAAACTGGACCATCAATGAAGATTGAATTACTGGGCTAAATCCATAATTCCAAATTCATTTATTCTCCTCCAAAGTTCGGGTAACAATTCAAGGAGTCATGTATAAATATTTTAAATCCCAAATCTAAAAACAAGGGACCCAAATGAAGCTTTGAAGTCCAACCCACAATTCTATTTGGGAATTGAGATCAGCACACCAAATTTGACCTTTCTACTGATATAGAAAAAAAGTAGAGTTGACGGTCTGAAATGTGAAAGCCAAGATATGGGAGGCTAACTTTTTTGAAGAAAGTATTTGGATTTTAGGGAATATTCCTATTCATATACCCATTCACATTTCAACCTTCTGAAAAGTCTGGATTGAAATGGACAGATTAAAATTGTTTACTCAAACCGCCATAACATTTGATCCATAAGTCCAAATGAATCCATATTTTGAGTTGATATGACTGAATTTATTATTTACAACTTTTAAGAAGAAGATATCTTGGGATTCCACTGCCTGAATAGCCAAACCAATGAGACAAGTGGAGGGACATATATATAGAATGCAAACAGTCCAGCTCTGTGGGCTATAAATACATCCCCCTCTCCTTCCAAGGAGTTAGAATTTTAGAGAATATGAGGATATGTTGTAATGACCAAGTATCTACCGAAGCCTTTAGAGGATCTTCCATAATGAATTTTTAACTCGAGAAACCATTCCTACTTGCTTCCATTTATTTACTTTTGTGTTGTTCTTCATTTATAATTGTGTAAGTGTTTGTTTTTTGTAATTCTATTTTAATAAAAGTTACTTATTATTATTCTTTTTGAATCATCCAACCTCATTTATTAAATAGTAATGGTCTTAAAACAGTTTAAATCTAGAAAAAGTCCATTTTATATTTTTCTTCTCATTCAATCGAATGTCTGTGTTTATTTCTCTTCATCACTCGTGTGTGGGTTTGCCGCACCACTATTTTCTTATCCCTTTCTCTTTATTCTCTTCTTAATTCATCATCATAAACATAATAAACCAGATTACTAATAATTTCAATGGTTGAGTAAATATCTCATTGTGGTGAGTTGTAATTTAGGTATATTATGTGATTGGGAGTATTTTCTTAATGAATAATCTTCAAATTAACATTGTGTAGGTTGGACTTAACATGTCATAGATTAATGGATTGTTTTATTTAATGAGTGGGTTCCATGGATTAATGGAACCATAAATATACTACCATAAACAAGATATTATTAATATTAGAACCCTAAGTTAATTTAAGTCTTAGATTAAATCCTTAACACTTGGGAATTCCAATCAACGTCAACTTGTGACATGGGTGTTAATTTAATACAATATAAAGAAAGGCTCAAGGATATCACAAGAATAACAACCTAAGGATGAAATCACCCCAATATTTATAAAATTGTAAAATCAATCTTAATAAATCATTCATTTCAATTAAGCTCTGCAAAAAGACCCCCCAATCTAAATAAAATCAACTAAAAACAATCGACTTTTAAAAAGTATCATCATCGAGGATTCGACCCAAATGATGCTATACAAATTATAAGAGCACTCAAAACATGAATGGTTGATAGGTGAAAATCAGTCATGCTTTCAAATGGCACTATTTCCAGAGATGGTTCATTAATTAGTCATTAGTTTTTGGTTATTGTAAAAAACCAAAAAAAAAAAACAAAACAAAATTTAAAAAAAAATTGAAAAAAAAAATAAAAAGAAAAACCCATCTTCCTCTTTATTCCAAAATCTCTATGAATTCCCTATAGCCTCCCAAACAATAATTTATATTTGTTTGACCCTAAAATTGAGTTAACTCTTCTCCAACAAAGGAGGAACATTAGGGACAATCAAATCATTTAAGAACTAGTCCTTATACAACCAATTAAATTAGATATGGGTAATCCTAGGGAATAAATACTTAAATAACTTTTTCCCCTGATATGATTTACTAACCCATTGGTATTCAATTTATAAACATAGACTCTAACTTCGAACTCAAATAGGGTTTGATTCATCTTCTCCTGTATTTCCACGGGCTATCTGGCGAGGATTAACATCTCCACCTTAAAGAGTTCCTAGTGGTGTGCTCTACCATGAATCCTCAAGGGGTTTCTCAGGAACAAATCAAACTTCAAGAATTCCCTTTCTCCTTAGATAACTCCATAAAGTCATGGCTCTACTACCTCCCTCATAGTTCCATAAAATCATGGATTGATATGAAATGACTTTTCTTAGAGAAATTATTTCTTTCTTCTTGTACTTCTTCTATCCAAAAGGAAATAAGTGATATCCATCAATTCCCAAATGAATCACTCCATGAATACTGGGAGATTTTCAAAAAGTATGTTGTAACCTACCCACACCACCAAATAATTGACCAAATATTGATCCAATAATTCAATGAGGGGTTATTTTTATTGGAGAGAACTCTAATTGATGCCTGTTTCGCACGGAATTCGGGGATGACCTCCTGGATGGGAGATTCAAACATTCCGATCGGTTTCTAATGGGTTTGTTCGTAGAACCGGAAACATCCAATGATTCCACATCCGTTTGGACCTACTTTCCAAAGGTAGGTGCTCATTAGCTTGTGGACTGATGAGGCTTAGGAATTTGCATTGGTCGAGAGCATGGGAGGTCGGACTCATCACACCTTTTTGAGGGGAATTATTGTCTACTCCGGGACTCTCTTTATAGATTTAAGTTATGTTCGTGAATCCTTATCATATTACCAAGTATAAAATGAGCTTTCCTTTAGTTTTAACAATCAATGATTAAAAATTTAAGAAATTTAGAGAATCTTTTATATGTATTCGAGGTTCTTCATCAATAGAGAATCATCTGTATCTATTTAGAGATTCTTGGTCAATGGTATCCTTCAAAAACAATTATAAAAGTCTCTTGGTCATTATGATGACCAGGCTGGTTTTAAAGCCACTCAGTGGGGCACTTGAAGTTTATCGTCATTCAGAAGGACATGAATTATTTCAAAGTTGGGATCAAACCCATAAATGGGCTACCTACGTATCCTTTTTTTTGGAAAAGGAATCAGAACCCACGTAGTTCGAGTAATGGAGTATGACGTTTATGATTGATGGCTCAAAGAAGGATGTCATAATTACTTTTACACTCTAAGCTCATGTGAGTCATGCTCGGTGTGAGAAACAAGAGGTATTGGTAAAAATTAGACAATTGTGCCATGAAAGATGCAATCATAAGAAATTGTTTGGGGCTTATGTATGTATGACTGCCCAGATAGATGAAGGTTTAGGATTTACTTTTAGGGAGAAAATACAGGAACAGGGTCCATAAAGGTATATGTTCTTTATGGAGATTTGAATACTCTAACTTGGGACTTATTCCTGAAAAGGAAACCCAAATTAGAAGAGGATCGATAATTGGGTTTTACTCCTGAGAAGGAATCCCATATCAAACGTAATTTAGGACTGGTTAAGAAAAATTAAGGGACTTGGGGCTTACTCCTGAAGAGGATGCCCATAATTATGACTGGGACTTATTCCTGAAAAAGAGGCCCAGGTTAGGGGACTTGGGGCTTACTCCTGAAAAGGAAGCCCAAGATTATAACTGAGTCTTATTCCTGAAAAGGAGACCCAGGTTAAGGATTAAGGTTTGGGGCTTACTCCTGAGAAGGATGCCCATATTTGAGATTGGGGCTTACTCCTAGGAAGGATGCCCAAATTAAGGGACTCGGGGCTTACTCCTAGGAAGGATGCCCAAATTAAGGGACTCGAGGCTTACTCCTAGGAAGGATGCCCAAATTAAGGGACTCGGGGCTTACTCCTAAGACGGATGCCCAAATTAAGGGACTCGGGGCTTACTCCTAAGAAGGATGCCCAAAATTAGAGGACTTAGGGCTTACTCCTAATAAGGATGCCCATATTAAAGGATTATGATTGGGGCTTACTCCTGAGGAGGATGCCCAAGTTTGGGAACTTTAAGAATTTTGGGCTTACTCCTGAGGAAGATGCCCAGATTAAAGGACTTATAACTGGGGATTATTCCTAAAAAGGAGACCTAGGTTAAGGATTCTCTCATCTTAAAGGATGGGGTTGAATGAATGAACTCTCAATCTTTGGTGACATAAATATATGTAAATCACTAGGTTTTGAGAGATATTCCACCGAATTCCTTTCAGATAAGGAAGTTAAATCAAGAAATCATGCCATAAATGGCTTTGAAGAGTATCTTGAAGACTAAATCTTGAATAGGAAAGGTGAAATGGCTTAAGAGGGGTAAAATGGTCAAGATGGGCACCCAAAAAGGTAGGGGTGCACAAGTCTTGAAAGGCACGCAAGTCTTGCATGGGCGTGCAAGTATTGGTCGCGCAGGTATACTTGCACGACATGTGGGGTACTTGCGCGATTTTCAACCAGCATTAAAATACTTGAGCGACTCTTTCTTAAAGCCTTTAGAATCCTCTTGAGGTTCTCCCAGAAAAGGGACGCGCAAGTTCTATCGAAGGAATAAGGCGGCGCGCAAGTGTGACCAGTTCCCTTAAGGGCTGGCCACTCAGGCGCGCAAGTGTTGATGAGTTTCAACACTTAGGCCTTCCTCCCTCTCTTTAGATCTTCCGTTCTAGGTAAGAAATTACCTTAGAAGTGTTCCGGAAGCTTTGAGAAGAGACTTGGGCGTCGGGAGCTTCAATCCGAGTTTCTGGAAAAAGATCCTCTCGAATGGGGGGCCCACAGGGTCTATTTATAGGCAGGAGAAGACCCCGGGCGGTTACCGGGCGGTTATCACTTAGGTCGCACAAGTCACTTACGCGACCAAGAGCGTCGCACAAGTGTACTTGCGCGACAGTGATATAACTTGCGCGGTGCAGTTGCTTTTGATCCTTTGTTCATGCCTTTGTCGATTTTTGATGTTTTCTTCAAAAGTTGAATCACTTTGAGCTCAGATATTCCCCTTTTCCAATCTTTTTAGATTCTGTGACGAAAAGGAGCGTCAACAAAAGTCCCCCCTCAGAGTTGGATCCGGAGAGAAATGAGGATTTGACTCTGAGGAAATCGAATCCATCCAAAGGAAAAGGGGGCGCGCAAGTCTTCAGGGTACAGAGGGTAGCGTGCAAGTGCGCATCGCGCAGGCCTTGAGCGCACTGGGTACGGCGCGCAGAGTCCTGACCGTGTCTATAAATAGAAGGCCTCACTTCCGTACAAGCATCCGGATTTCCGGACTTCATACCTTCGAGCTCTCGCCGCGCAGGTTATCTTAGCCACGCAAGTTGCTCTGTTTTCCAATGTTTTCCTTATTATCGCGCTATTGTAAAGGTATTTGTACCTGCGCGGTTTATACTTGCGCGTCAAAAACTAGCGCGGCACACAAATACTTGCGCGCCATTGTTTAGACTTGCGCGCCTTAATGCCTTAGCCATTTTTTTTCAAATTTCTTCACAAATTTTATGAAAAATAAACCTATTTAAGAGTTAGTTTATTCATCTTTTGTGCAGATTAAATGGTTCCCAAGGGAATTGGAACGGCTGATGAACTGGCTAGCAAGCGGATTAATGACATGATGAACATCATTGGCCATGATTACTATGATATCTGCGACAGCACTCTCCCAGATTTGGCTAAGTACTTGAAGAAATATCATCTTAATTTCCCGCAGAGCATATACCTATCTCTATGTGGTCATGGTCACCTGCAAGGAGTCAATGTTCCAGATGCAAAGAACTATACACCTGACATGCAGCTGCGCTGCTACTCCTTCATTTCAGTTATGCTGTTCATTAAGAGCAACAACAATGGTGTGAACTTTCAAATTCTTCCTCCATGTTATTTCCTTGCAGATATAAAAAAGGCAAACCCATGGGCTGAAATGTTTTCCACTACCGGTTGGTGGAGAAAAGACAAACATGGTATTAGAGCAATATCTGAAAAGAGTACTCTCTCCAAATGGCTCTTTACTTCCAATGCTCCATTCTCAAATCCATGTATCCATCTTCCAAGTCTCTTGGACAGAAACAGAGTCATTGTTTGATCAGCAGAAAATTTTCTCAAACCGCATTCAAGAACATCCTTTTACAATTGTTCCAAGAAGAGCTGGTATCACTGCATCTCTTATTGTATCCAGTTGAATGAATGAATTCCAGGTGGTTGCTGATGAAGCTTGGGATGCCGTAAATCAAATGAAGTGTTATGTTGAAAGCCTCTTGTAATTCTTGAAAAAGAGAAGAGACTCCGGTCTATGGATGTCCTTCTAACTCTTGTGTATCAATGAAAAACACTTTCGTCTTTAATCATTTGTACCTGCATTATTTCATTACCTGCTTCAAATTTACTTAAGCCAATGGGCCTAGTAAGCATAGTTTGATTTTTACTAGGATTATTACAAATAACCCTACAAACTTTGAACCTTTTAATTGCTCAATATTACCTAAATCATACAAAAAATGTATATTTAGTGAGCTGTAACTTGACTTTTATTCCGAGTTCCTTTGTCTTTTGTGGGCAGTTTAAAGTCATGCATTCCAGACATAAAGGGGCTAATGTTTAAGGTCGAAATAGCTTTGACCAAAATGGGTTAAAATTGATTCAATTCCTTGACAATTTATCTGAAAACATATTACCATACTCAAGTATGAGGGAAAAAATGTAAACTATGGATTAAGAATATTTGAATCTGAGGAATGATATGAAAAAAGAGCTAAAAGGCATTAGAAGAAGTAGTTTCCAAGAATGAAGTTACTATTATTTAACTAAACCTGTTAGGGGGTTGAAATATGCAGGGCCACCTAAGGGCATTGGCTGCATGGTTAAATAAATAGCATCTTTCAGCTGACAAGTCTGTTATGTGGACTATTTATGCAAGGCCACATATGGGCACGTGCTGCATAGTCAGGCAAAAGAACTCCCAGAAATTTACTTTCCTAGTGCTAAAAGCCAGTGAAAGTTTATGGAGATTCAAATTTTCTAAAGTATAGAGTTTGTTGTATGGAAAGAGGTACTTGAATATGGAGAAGATATTTCCGAACAAGAATATCAAAGAACTGGATGAATATCACTCCTACGAAGGTCTGACCCAAACGTAGGGAAGAAGAATAAACCATAGACTTGAATACTTTCAGATCATGAAAAAGGATATGGGAAAAATATGTTAAGGATGACTATTTTTTTGCGGATCCCTACATACTGTCGTTTAAGACAAATAAGGACAAAAGAGGCATTCTTCCCAAGAATGAAGTTACCATTATTTAACAAACACGTTAGGGGGTTGAAATATGTAGGGCCACCTAAGGGCATTGGATGTATGGTCAAATAAATAACATCTTTTAGCTGACAAGTCTGTTATGTGTACTGTTTATGCAAGGCCACCTATGGGCACGTGCTGCATAGTTAGGCAAAAGAATTCTCAGAAGTTTGACATTTTTGTGACTAGAAGTCATGAAGAGGGTTATGAAGATCTGAAAATATTTAAGGTTAGGATTATAACACATAAATATGGGTATTTTCCAATGTATATAGAGATACATAGGTCAATGATAACCATAATCATGTTGTGGCTGGGTCATGAATTGAAATTTTGGACTTCACTACATATCTCATAAGAATGAGAATCAAGCCATACGTAGTTCTTGAAATGCAGTTTAACGTCGTGCATGATTAAAGTATGAGAGATCTTAGTTTAGGTTCATAGAATTCGGACCATAATAATGAATACACAGTGTGTGTTTTCATGAGGACTTTTCAGCCAAGGGACTGAAAGTGAAATTTGGGGTTAGGCCCAAAAGACTTGGGACTGGATTTGAGGGACACTCGAATGTTCCTACGTATCCCATAAGGATGGGAATCAAGTCCACGTAGTTCTAGAACTACCCTTTGTACAAATTTGGTTCGTACATGTGAAGGGTGAAAGGGGACTTTAGTACAATGATGGTTTAACCCAAGATAAAAAGTTTAGGCATTGCCATGTATGCACGTAGTCTTTTGAAATAAAACATGATTGAAAAATCAATGTCAATAGTAGTTCCCTCTCAAATGAGGAAATCGAAGAGTATTGTAGTTTATTGTCGTACCGGACAAAAGTGTCGCATAGTTTAACGTCATATAACAAGGACGAAGGTGAATCAATGTAAAGATATTGATTCCAGGGGTGGTTTCACGAATCAACATCATATGAGATGGTGGTGAACCTATGTGAAGAGATTGTTTTTTGGGCTTGAACCCTGGGAGGTTGCCTACATACCCAGCCTGGAGGGCAAGGATCAAAGTCTGTGTAGTTTAATTAAAGAATGAATTAATGATCAAGTTGTTCTTGGGGACAACGATCTAATAAAAATGTTGTTGGGACTTACACATGGTTAGCGGCCCAAAGAGAGTGTTTTGGTTGATGTTTGCTCTAAGCTCACGTGAGTCATAATCGGTGTGAGAAACAAGAGGTAACAACAACCTTAACGATGCATAGTTTAATGTCATGTAGGACATAAAAAAGGGACTATGCAGTTTAAAGTCTTGCAGTTAGGACTATTGGTGCTGCACAGTTTAGTGTCATGTAGCAGGGACAAAATAATAGTTTAATGTCATGTAGGACATATCAAGGACTTTCTGTAGAGTTTAGCGTCATGTAGTTAGGACGATGGGGATAATACAGTTTAACGTCATATTGGACGAAAGGGGGACTGTGCAGTTTAATGTCATGCAGTGAGGACAAAAGAGTGCACCATTTTAACGTCATGTCGGACGCATTGGGGATTTTTTTCCCACAGTTTAATGTCATGTTGGACGAAAGTGCGAATAGTTTAAGGTCATATGCATGGACCGTGATGATTATATATTTTAACGTATTTCCAGATGTAAGGGACTTTTATACAGTTTAGCGTCATGTAGTTAGGATGTCACAGTTTAATGTCTTGCTGGACCTAAGGGATTTGAAAATAGTTTATGGTCATATGCATGGACCAGGGATGATGCAGTTTAAGGTCATGCTGGACGGTTTAGGGAACTTTTTCATAGTTTAACGTCGTGTGGGACGAAGTTGCAGTTTAAGGTCATACTGGACCATTGCTGTATAGTTTAACGTCATATAGCAAGGACAAACTGGTGCTGCACAGTTTAGT
This sequence comes from Viscum album, assembly GCA_963277665.1. NCBI lineage: Eukaryota > Viridiplantae > Streptophyta > Magnoliopsida > Santalales > Viscaceae > Viscum > Viscum album. The sequence goes on from OY728139.1 coordinate 1,100,812,086, forward strand.
GTCATGTTGTGGGGACATGTTCTTTTCTACAGTTTAACGTCATGTTGGACGGAAGTGCAAATAGTTTAAGGTCATATGCATAGACCGTGGATGATGCAGTTTAAATTCATACTGGACTATTAAGTGCTTATGTAGTTTAACGTCTTTCCGGACGTAAGGGACTTTCCTACAGTTTAACGTCATGTTGGACGAAGTTGCAGTTTAAGGTTATACTGGACCATTGCTGTATAGTTTAACGTCATATATCAAGGACAAACTGGTGCCGCACAGTTTAGTGTCATGTTGCGGGGACATTGAAGGTGACACAGTTTAACGTCATGTTGGACGAAGTTGCAGTTTAAGGTCATACTGGACCATTGCTGTATGAACCAATTGTAAGAATCTTGGTTCTGGGGACCATATTTTGTGTTTATACAAAATATTTCTTTAGAAATCTGGCATTGGTTGGAGTCGTGATGAGTTCTCCATCCATTGATATTAATGAATAAGATCCATTGGAGTAGACCTTATGTATTGAATAAGGTCCCTCCCATTTTGACTCAAGCTTGGGAGGTTTCTTTCCTGGTATCATTGGTGTTCTGAGAACCAATACCAATTCTCCCTGAATGAATGAACGAAGACAAACTTTTTTGTTAAAAGCTCGTGCTATTCGATTCTGATAGACTTCCAAGTGGTGCAAAGTGCACAATCTTTTCTCATCTAACTGTTCCAATTCATTCAATCGCTTTTGGGATTTCTCATCTGTAGATAACTGATCACAAATGGCTAGTCTGAGTGAGGGGAATTGAACTTCAATTGGCAAGACTGCTTCTGTTCCATATACCAATGAATATGGAGTTGACTGCGTTGCATTGCGGGTGGTAGTCCGATAAGCCCATAAAGCATGAAAAAGTTTATCAGGCCATGATCTCTTATCTTTATCCACCATCTTTTGCAGTATATTTGAAAGAGTATTGTTAAAGGCTTCTATTTGGCCATTGGCCGCCGCATGATACCGAGATGAATGGTTGGATTTAATGTTGTATTCTTGATACAATTTCTTTACCTCAAAAGAACAGAAGTTGGTGCCATTTTCCATCAATATGGTATGAGGGACACCAAATCTAGTAATGATGTTAGACTTTATGAAGCTAATAATGCATTTAGAACTGAGTTCTTTGAGAGGTACTGCCTCTACCCATTTAGAAAAGAAATCAGTAGCAGTAAGAATGTACTTAAACTGCTTGGCCGTAGCTGAAGGGTAAGGTCCCACCACATCCATTCCCCATGTGGAAAATGGCCATGAGTATTTAGCCGTATGAAGCAACTCTGGAGGTTGATGAATGAAGTTGTCATGTACTTGACATGAATGACACTTCTTTGTGAAATCAACACAATCTTGTATCATTGAAGGCAAAAAGTATCCAAGCCTTCGAATTTGATCAGACAGTCTATGTCCGGACTGGTGGGCACCACAGACTCCTGCATGCACTTCTTTCATGACAACCATTGTCTCTTCACCATCTATGCATCTGAAGAGAACTCCATCAAAACCACGTTTGTAGAGAATTTTCTCTAGGTGGTTTGGACTATCATAAAGAGTAAAATTGACCACACATCGCTGGATTTGTTCTTTCTCAGCTCTATCAGGTGGAAGTGTTCCATTTTGAAGGTATTCCCTGATAGGTGACATCCATCCTATAGTATGACCATACGGTTCAGGAATGGGACTAATTTCATTAATTTCCTCTGTTCTGGCTTGAAAATAAGGTGAAATTGCACGACGGTGGGCAATACTAATGGTTGTCTCGTCCCGATTTGGATCTGCTAAAGCTGTGGCTATATTAGCCAGTGTATCATCTTGAGCATTTTGTAATCTTGGGACATAAGAAAATGTCGGTTCTGAAGGGAATTCCACCATTAACTCTCTGACGTAATCATACAAAGGGATTAATTCTTCTTTTCTGATGGAATAATCCCCATTGACTTGTTTGATTACCAGGTCTGAATCACCTTTCACCTTTAAGTGATTCACTTGTGCTTGGAGCGCTAACTCCAAGCCTGTAATGAGAGCTTGGTATTCGGCTTCATTATTGGTACCACCTTCCCATAATAAAAAGGAATAAGGTAACAATGCCTTATCTAGAGAAATGAGTACAATTCCTAAACCAACTTTGTTGAATTTAGGATTTTCCATTTTCTTCCCTATTGGACTTCTGGAAGCACCATCAAAATACATTTCCCATGTTTGAGGATTCTATTGAATAGAGAAAACTTCCTCATCAGGGAGTTCAATATCTGAAGATGTGTCTTCCACTGAAGGATGTTCAGCCAGGAAATCAGCCAGAGCTTGGCCCCTTATTGCCTTTTGAGACACATACTGAATGTCGAACTGCTGCAAAATAACTTCCCACCTTGCTAGATGTCCTGTAAGCATTGGATGACTAAGGATGAATTTGAGAGGATTATTGCGAGATACCAATTGGACCTCGTGATGTTGCAGGTAGTGTCTCAGTTTCTGAACTACAAATATTAATGCCAGGCAGCACTTCTCAATACTTGAATACCGGGTTTCTGCTTCAAGCATTGTTCTACTGAGATAGTAGAGGCTATTTTCATTCCCAGCATCATTCTTTTGAGTGAGAAAGGCACCCAATGATCGCTCTAGAGCTGTCACATAGAGGATAAGTGGTCTACCTTTGACAGGTGGCATGAGTACTGGTGGACTCAAGAGGTATTTCTTGAGAACATCAAACGCCTCTTGACATTCTTCAGTCCACTGGTAAGTGACTCCTTTCTTCAATAATTTGGTAAAGGGTAAACTTTTGCCTGCCAAATTGGCAATGAAATGCCGAACATAGGCTAAGTGTCCTTGAAGTCCTCTTAATTATTTCAAATTCTGAGGAGGTGACATACCAAGGATTGATTTGGTCTTCTCAAGATCAACTTCAATACTACGATGGCGTACAACAAAGCCGAGAAATTTTCCTGAGGTTACCCCAAAAGCACATTTTAAGGGGTTTATCTTCAAATTATGTTGTCGAAGCTTGTGGAATATGACTTCCAAATCAGCCAAGTGATTAGAACGTTGTTTGGATTTAACTACCAAATCATCCACATAGCATTCAACAAACTTCCCTAAGAAAGGTTTGAAGATACGATGCATGGCGCGTTGATATGTTGCACCTGCATTCTTTAAACCAAAGGGCATCACTCGGTAACAAAACACACCTTGAGGGGCTCTGAAGGCTATAGATTCCTCATCTTCTAGGGCCATTCGGATCTGATTATATCCGGAATATCCATACATGAAGGAAAGTACTTCATAGCCAACCGTCACATCAATTAAGAGTTCTGTAATCGGAACTGGGAAATCATCTTTAGGACAATACCGATTAAGATCTCTGAAATTGATGAAAAACCTAATTTGTCTGTTCTTCTTCTTTACAGAGACAATATTAGCCAACCATTTGGGATATTGAACTTCTCTGACGAAGTTAGCTTTGATCATCTTATCCACTTCAGCTTCAATTTTGGAAGCATAGGTTGGGTGTGTTCTTCTCGTGGCTTGCTTAAATCCTCGATGTTCTTTTGGTAAACCCAAATGATGAGTAGCAACATCAGGATCAAGCCCAGGCATTTCTGTATAATTCCAAGCAAAAATATCTTTATTTTTCTTTAGAAAATAAATATACATATCTTTCTCTTCAAGGGTCATGGCCGCACTAATTAAAGTGGGGCGTGGATCTTTCTCTGTACCCAGATTTATTTCTCTGAGTTCATCCACAGTGGTAGAGATACCCTCTTCAAATGCTGGAGGAGCATCTCTAAGACCATCCTCTTCCTCTTCATTATGTGCTATTTCTTCCATTTCTACTTGCAAAGTAGATGACAAAACGAAATTCTCATGATCATAAGAGATATCAAAATTTTCACATTTTGAAGAAGAAGCTTCCATTTCCGACCCTATTGGTGATAAAGGGCCTTCTTTGGGAAATAAAGAGGAGATGATGGATTGAGAATCGACATCATTATTCACCTCTGGTGTTGCTATAACTTCTTCTGGCCTGATTGGCGAAGTATAGACATGTTGGACTTCATCAGATGAAATTAAAATGTCACCACTTAGGCTTTCATCACTGTTTGGTAGGTTACCAATTTCTCCCATGTTGTCTGGCTCGATTGCCGTAATTGACATTATGGATCTTTCCATAAGAGTATTTTGATTTGGACCTATTTTGTCAATTTGACTGATAGGTAACACATAATCTGTACTCACATGTGTAAATGGATTTATTGGAATTTTCTCCAAACCATATGGAGCATTAACTTTGGTAATTTCCTTCATTGTAGATTTTTCTCTTCCCTTCATGTGATAAAATTTTGCCTCAATGTATTGAGATTCACATGTCTTGAATGGGGCCTTATCACCATACAATGTTCCAACTTGACCATTGAAACAGTATTTGAGACATTGATGGTATGATGAAGGAATAGCTGCATGCTGATGTAGCCAGGGTCTTCCAAGCAAGATGTTGAAAGCTGAGTCTTGATCAACAATCATGAAATCCGAATTGGATACAAGATCTACAAAATGAGTTCTGAGTGTAACTTCGCCCAGTGGTTCTTGTTCATTTTTATCATATCCTTGTAACATCATGGTAGAAGGAGATAAATCAGATTCTGTAAGGCCCAATCGACGAAGTGTATGAATGGGCATGAGGTTGAATCCTGAACCATTGTCAATGAAAGCTCTTCAGATATCTACACTATTGACTTTTCCAGATAAGTACAAAGGTTTTATGTGCCCATGCACAACATCATCTTCATCTTTATCAGTAAAAGATACCACTGCATGGCATTCTGCAGGATTATTCTCTATGTGATAGAATTCAGCTGCAACAATTTCAGCTTCAAACTCCCGAGGACTTGACAAAGCTTTGATGAGTGCTTCCCGAAGATCTTTTGACAGATTCAAAGCATCCAAAATTGATAACTTGGCTGGTACTTGGGCCAAGTGTTTCAATATATCATACTTTTGATCTAAAGGTCTGCGTTTCCCAACAGGAATATGTGGTTTAGCAGGTACCTTAGAAGCAGATGCTTTGGAAGCTGATGCATCTTGTATTGGGATAGAAGTTGGCAAAATCCTTGGTTTTGGAAGATTAAAATGATTAGATCCATTTACTTGCTGAGATAAAGAAGATGGAATTTTCAATCGATCTTCCAAAATAACTGTGCCAAGACTGAGTTGACTATTGAAAGAAGAACTTGCTTGTTCTTTTTGAGCTCGCTGAAGGGCTCTACCACGAGTTTCTGCTGCATACACAGTGCTAGAAGGGGTAGGATTGGAGTAGTGGCTTCGGAAAGATCCACGTCTTCCCCTGTATCCTGAACCTATGGAACTTCCTCGGATTCCCTTATTTGATACAGGGAATTCAGGCTCATCAAAATTATGACTGGAATACAGATCTGTTAATTGAATCATATTAACAGAACCGAAGATTAACTCTTCGTCTGATAAAGACTCTGCCTGGTTAGCCTGTTTAGGCTGTGCCGTTTGGTGGGGCGGTGCCCGTGGCTTTGAAGTAGATGGCATGAAATCTGCCAGAGTCAAAGACAACTTAGGCCTCGATACATACTCATCTTCTTCTGATTCCTCTTTCTTCATTGAATTGCGCTGCCCTTTTGAGGATTTGTCTTTTGATGGAGGCTTCACTACAGCTTTTGTAGGAGACACAATTGGATTCTTCAATTGTGTTCGCAAAATGGCATGGGTCCGATTGATTGTCTTTATGACCATCCAATCATCATATTTTTGCGCAGTTTTGCTTTTGACTTCCTGCCACTCACCTCCTTCCTCTGGATCTGTAGCGGTAACACATGCTACATGAGCTGAAGAACCCTTCAATTTGACTTGTCCCAAGTCGACCATCTTTTGCAGGAGGTCTTTAAAGAAAAAACACTCCTGGATGGGATGCCCCAACATTTTATGAAATGGACAATAATTGGGACGGTCTTCATCTCCTTCCTTGTTTGGCCTCTTGGGCACTGGTAATTGAACCAAATTATTTTCCAGAGCTGAAATGAAGTAACCAGGAACTTGCTCACTTCAGAAAGAGTATGTTTTACTCTTCAAATCCTCAATTTTTTTTCGTCATTGATCTTTTTGATCATTTGGACGAAATGGCCTTTGTTGTTGGCGTTCAGGAGGTGGAGCCCATTGAGAAGATGAAGGTTTTGAAGTAGAAATAGGTATATGTGCTTGTTTAAGCATAACTGTAGCAGTTTCTGCTTTACCCATTCTCCTTCCTGGAGCTGATGGAATTACACGAGATTTAACCTTAGCCTGTATAAGGGAATCTTCAATCTGCTGAGCGATTGAAGTAAGGTCTCGAAACCCTCCTGTGTATTTCACAGGGATCAATGGCGTGCGTAATTCATCACACAAATTTTCCACACAGATTGGAAACAGTTCCTCCTGAGGGAGTGCTAAACTCAGGGAATACGTTAATCCTTTCCAGCAAGCAATGAAATCAGAGACTCTTTCATTCTCCCTTTGCTTGCAGTTTGTAAGATCGAAAACTGTCGTTTTTGGAAAACTTGAGCTGAACTGAAGAAGGAATTTTTGATGAAGATCCTCCCATCCGATGATTGACCGGGATTGCATGCTTGTATACCAGACAAAAGCTGGTCCTTGCAAGGTTCGCACGAAGCATCTGAGTTTCACTGCTTCTTGCTGTTCTGGAGTTCCCATCATAGGATCACAACAAGACACGTAATGTGTCAAATGTTGTTCAGGGTCGCCTGATCCATTGAAAGTAGGGAAAACATGGTTTCCAAAACGGGATGGAGGAGAAATTGAATCTACCCATTCAGGGTAAACTTTCTTTTCTGGTTGAACTTGCGCTCGTTTCCCTTCCATAGTTTCTAACTGAGCTGTTAATGACTCAGTAATAGTTATTAACTTTTGAGAAACATCAGGTTGAACTTGGTTTTGGGTAGGTGCAATGAATGGAGCTTGGACAGACGTGGTGGTTGGTGCTGCAACTGATGGTAGTGCTGCCAACCGTTGTTGCGTTTGACCCGTAGGATTAGACCTCTGAGGGTGTACTGATAAAGGAGGATATTCCTGATCCATCTCAGTAGTTACAACAAATTCCTTCGGCTGTCGGACTTCAGCATTCTTAAGGAGAAGAATACTCTGAAGTAGTTCTGCATTCAACCTTCTTAATTCTTTCACTTCTTCCTCCTGTTGTGCAAACCTTTGCTCTAACGAGAGTGATTGACCTTCTCCAGAGGAAGGATATGTAACCTGATTCTTTCCCTTCCCTTTGTTGGATACCTTTTGGAGGGAGGGAAGTGGATTACCTAGGTTCCGAGTAATCCTTTGACTTCGTGTACGCACACCTCCTTCATTTATATCAGTGCGTACATTTTCTTGAGCAGGACGCTCTTCATCTGAGTCCCCTGAGTGAACCTCCTCTGGTGGATTAGCAACAACAGCATTGATGACATTGATTGATGCATAATTCATCACATCCCTTCTATCAATATTTCTGTGATATTTTCTTCTTTCATGTCTTTGACGAGACATTGCCTTTTATTGATTCAATATTTTAGGAGCTTCTTGACGAGCTATAACTTTGAGGGAATCTCCTGATAATTTGGCTCTTCGTTCCTCTTGTGTCTTCTTCCCCAATCGAGAAAATACCGACATTCTCTGAGGAGGGGATTGATGATTTGAAAGAGTCCCCAGTCTCGAGAACTGGGGATGTTTCTGCTGCTTCCGCTCAACTCATCGAATCCCATTTGTTGACTCTAAGGGATGGGTTAGAGAAGTCCCCAGTCTGACAAGCTGGGGTGTCTCTTGACATGCTACGTCTAAGATCTTCTTAAAATCTCTCTTGATCTTGCGAATCTTAGTTCAGAAATTAGATGGATGCATTAACTTGTATCCACTTTTATCACCTGGTTCAACAGACCGTTGGATGATTTCCAAGACTTCAGTCATTTGATGATGTGTTTGCTCCATATGAGAGGCTTGTGCAATATTCTCGCCTGCTTGATGTAGGAGCAATTCAACAACTTGTTCTCTATATGCTTGATTTTGAGAGGAACTAGTTGAAGCCTGTTCTTGAGCAAGCTTTTGATTATGAACAAATACCATTGACTGTGGCCAGCCATGGGCAATAACATTGCATGAGAACATTTTCGGCGGGCTTTGCTAACTGGAAAGCACTGTGAAATGTAATGCTCCATGAACACCCCATACTCTGATATGAACACCAGATGGAGCATTGGAAATTAACTGATGCAATTTTCTTAGTGCGCCAAGGCATGAACGTTGAAGGGTTCTCTGTTGCTTTTCATCCTTCGGATACCGAGAGACTGATAGAGATTCCAAATCAATCTGACGTTGTAGCCCTTCTATTATCTTAAGATGATTTTTATATTCATCATAAGATAATACCTTCTTCTTCAACTGAAAAAGAGTTTTCCATATGTTGAGACGAATATCATGGATTCCATCATCCGTCAATATCTTTGGAATGTCGTACTGGGAGTCAGCCAAAGGCCAAAACATGACTGGTACCTCACCTTTTTCCAGTTTTTTCCTCATGTTCAGCATTTCCTCTTTATCATTAAATGAAGATTATTCTACCTGTTTTGACCAGAGTTGGTGTTTCCTTGTTGCTTCATCGGATTCAACAAGATTGGTAGAGAGATCATTGATCAAACTAGAAGATTCATGACTTAGGGGTGGTTCGGAGAATGACCTACACCCTGGGCTATCTTCTGATTGAGAAAGTATTTTACTTGTTAGCGATAAAGCATCAGACATGACTGGTTTCGCATTTGCAAGTGCCTCAAGATAAGAGGGCTTTCTCGGCACTACATTGTCCAATGGAGTATTTTCCAGGCAATGTGAATCACTACTGCGGAGAGGACTTTCGCAGCGAAGTTCATCATCATGGGGAGGACCACCATAATGGGTTACAACAAAAGATGAGATCTCTTGCTCCTTGGTCTTCTGACCACACAGAGGGTTCCTGTGGCTCTCATCTGAAGAAGAAACTTCAAGATTGATCGAATTTTCATGAAGCAAGCCTTCATGAGGACATGTCTGTTGAAGACCTTCGGAATTAATGTTCCCGTTATTGGGAACTGAGGGAGAAGAACCTTGAATTCCAACAGATAAATGTCTGAGGGCTTCAAGAACTCCAGCATCGAGCAAAGCCTTGTTGTAGATTGGCCTTTGATCTCAGGACTGTGCTGGGAGGATATTTTTCTTAGATGCCTTCTTACTCGCTTTGGAAACCACTTGTTGACGAAAGTGGTTACTCTGAGCAGGTTTATGTGCCTGATCAGGAAAGATGGTCAGTTTAGGCTGACGATCTCCACTCAAATCAGGTATATGTGCCTGACTTGGTTGTTTGTATGATATGGGGGAGTATGCCCCATAACCCTCTTGGACTGGAACAGATGTGTGTGTCTATTCCGAAGTGAATCGTTGATGTGCCACTCCAATGCTAGGGATAGATTTATGTGTCTGTCCCTGAGATGATGCTGAAGCTGTTATGATATCGTGGCAAGCATCCAAAATATGAGCAGGAATTTGCCTCTTCTCTTTCACCATTGACAAAATATGCTTGGTGACTTCAGCCGCCAGAATGGGAATATACGTCCATTCCGGGTTTGGAGTAGGTGTATGTGCCTGCTCCTGTCCTTCTTTTCCTGTCAGTGAATCCTGACAGTACTCAAGTGTGGGGGTAGAGAGTTGAGTCTGCCTCCTGTTTGTCGTCGGGGCTTTCCGACTGACTTCTCCATGCGCTACCAAGCGAGACTGTTGGTAGGCTTGATTAGTATTAGCAGGTGTATATGCCTGCTGATCACACTTCGCCAAACGCGGTTGACGAGATCCATTATATGTAGTCAGACGAGCCTGCTAACTAACTGGTGATGTATAGGCAGGTGTATGTTCCTGCCTATAGTACTCCGCCGGAATTGCCTGGCGAGATTGGCTTGATGCTGCCAGACGAGTCTGCTGGACAACGGAATTAAAACAGGCCGGTGTGTGTGCCTGCTCGTTGTTCGCCACCAAGTTAGGTTGGTGGACTTCTCTGGAGATGGCAGGGATGATAACCTACCCATTTTTAACCGGATTCCGTCTCTGGCGGTTCATCTTGCCTGCTCGTGTTCGAGGAACCTGAGCTGAATGCCTGGAGTCGGTACCCTCATCATGTTGAGGGCGCACTACCGCACAAGTCTGGCGGCGATTGTTGATGGGATCCCTTGGGAAGGACTCCTGTATTTTTGAATTAAGGCCCTGAGGGACCTGCTCATTCACTTCCTCAGAGTAAGGGAGTGAATGGAAATTGCGTTCCGGGGATAACGACCCGAAACGGTTGGAGACGGTAGTCAGCACCGCCTGCTTCTTGATCACTGGCCGCCATTGTCCGGATGACCAGGTAGAGTTGTTAACTTGGAGGGCTTGACGAGTGGCCTCCAGAGTTGGGATAGTACCGTTGCGACGGTACTCCTTAACCAGTGCATTAGAAACCCAGCGTTGAAGACACTGAGTTGGTGATGTCATCCTCAGAGCGGACGACGTTCCAGCAGGAGTAGCAGCATTGGTTTTCACAGTAGCATACCTCACAGTAGAGGTGTTCACAGCAGCAGTATTCATAGGGGTGAATTTAAGGAAAGCCATTTTGCAGAAGATCTTGAAAAAAAGAGTGCCTGTTTAATATAACAGACGTAATCAAGATGAAATTCAGCCACTTCATCCTTTGGATGAGCACACATGTCAATGATTGTTTTTGTTAGCCCTCTTATTGAGTTTTAAATAGGGGCTTTAACAAATTGGAAAAACATCATTTTAACTTGGTTAAGGATTCACGTCGGGTTCACCATTTTTGTTTCGCACGGAATTTGGGGATGACCTCCTGGATGGGAGATTCAAACATTCCGATCGGTTTCTAACGGGTTTGTTCGTAGAACCTGAAACATCCAATGATTCCACATCTGTTTGGACCTACTTTCCAAAGGTAGGTGCTCATTAGCTTGTGGACTGATGAGGCTTAGGAATTTTCATTGGTCGAGAGGATGGGAGGTCGGACTCATCACACCTTTTTGAGGGGAATTATTGTCTACTCTGGGACTCTCTTTATAGATTTAAGTTATGTTCATGAATCCTTATTACATTACCAAGTATAAAATGAGCTTTCCTTTAGTTTTAACAATCAATGATTAAATATGTAAGAAATTTATAGAATCTTTTATATGTATTCGAGGTTCTTCATCAATAGAGAATCATCTGTATCTATTTAGAGATTCTTGGTCAATGGTATCCTTCAAAAACAATTATAAAAGTCTCTTGGTCATTATGATGACCAGGCTGGTTTTAAAGCCACTCAGTGGGGCACTTGATGTTTATCGTCATTCAGAAGGACATGAATTATTTCAAAGTTGGGATCGAACCCATAAATGGGCTACCTACGTATCCTTTGTTTTGGAAAAGGAATCAGAACCCACGTAGTTCGAGTAATGGAGTATGACGTTTATGATTGATGGCCCAAAGAAGGATGTCATAATTACTTTTACACTCTAAGCTCACATGAGTCATGCTCGGTGTGAGAAACAAGAGGTATTGGTAAAAAGTAGACAATTGTTCCATGAAAGATGCAATCATAAGAAATTTTTTGGGGCTTATGTATGTATGACTGCCCAGATAGATGAAGGTTTAGGATTTACTTTTAGGGAGAAAATCCAGGAACATGGTCCATAAAGGTATATGTGATTTATGGAGATTTGAATACTCTAACTTGGGACTTATTCCTGAAAAGGAAACCCAAATTAGGAGAGGATCGATAATTGGGTTTTACTCCTGAGAAGGAATCCCATATCAAATGTAATTTAGGACTGGTTAAGAGAAATTAAGGGACTTGGGGCTTACTCCTGAAGAGGATGCACATAATTATGACTGGGACTTATTCCTGAAAAGGAGGCCCAGGTTAGGGGACTTGGGGCTTACTCCTGAAAAGGAATCCCAAGATTATAACTGAGTCTTATTCCTGAAAAGGAGACCCAGGTTAGGGATTAAGGTTTGGGGCTTACTCCTGAGAAGGATGCCCATATTTGAGATTGGGGCTTACTCCTAGGAAGGATTCCCAAATTAAGGGTACTCAGGGATTACTCCTAGGAAGGATGCCCAAATTAAGGGACTTGAGGCTTACTCCTAGGAAGGATGCCCAAATTAAGGGACTCGGGGCTTACTCCTAAGAAGGATGCCCAAATTAAGGGACTCAGGGCTTACTCCTAAGAAAGATGCCCAAAATTAGAGGACTTGGGGCTTACTCCTAAGAAGGATGCCCATATTAAAGGATTATGATTGGGGCTTACTCATGAGGAGGATGCCCAAGTTAAGTAATTAAGGTTTGGGGCTTACTCCTGAGGAGGATGCCCAAGTTTGGGAACTTTAAGAATTTGGGGCTTACTCCTGAGGAAGATGCCCAGATTAAAGGACTTATAACTGGGGATTATTCCTAAAAAGGAGACCCAGGTTAAGGATTCTCTCATCTTAAAGGATGAGGTTGAATGAATGAAATCTCAATCTTTGGTGACATAAAGATATGTAAATCACTAGGTTTTGAGAGATATTGCACCGAATTCCTTTCAGATAAGGAAGTCAAATCAAGAAATCATGCCATAAATGGCTTTGAAGAGTATCTTGAAGACTAAATCTTGAATAGGAAAGGTGAAATTGCTTAAGAGGGGTAAAATGGGCAAGATGGGAACCCAAAAAGGTAGGGGCGCGCAAGTCTTGAAAGGCGCGCAAGTCTTGCGTGGGCGCGCAAGTATTGGTCGCGCAGGTATACTTGCGCGACATGTGGGGTACTTGCACGATTTTCAACCAGCATTAAAATACTTGAGCGACTCTTTCTTAAAGCCTTTAGAATCCTCTTGAGGTTCTCCCAGAAAAGGGACGCGCAAGTTCTATCGAAGGAATAAGGCAGCGCGCAAGTGTGACTAGTTCCCTTAAGGGCTGGCCACTCAGGCGCGCAAGTGTTGATGAGTTTCAACACTTAGGCCTTCCTCCCTCTCTTTAGATCTTCTGTTCTAGGTAAGAAATTACCTTAGAAGTGTTCCAGAAGATTTGAGAAGAGACTTGGGCGTCAGGAGCTTCAATCCGAGTTTCTGGAAAAAGATCCTCTTGAATGGGGGGCCCACAGGGTCTATTTATAGGCAGGAGAAGACCCCGGGCGGTTACCGGGCGGTTATCACTTAGGTCGTGCAAGTCACTTGCGCGACCAAGAGCGTCGCGCAAGTCCACTTTCACGACAGTGATATAACTTGCGCGGTGCAGTTGCTTTTGATCCTTTGTTCATGCCTTTGTTGATTTTTGATGTTTTCTTCAAAGGTTGAATCACTTTGAGCTCAGATATTCCCCTTTTCCAATCTTTTTAGATTCTGTGACGAAAAGGAGCATCAACAATGCCACAAGTGGTGGTTCTCTTTCTAATAAAAATCATGCAGCTGCAAGAGATCTCATAAGAAACATGGATGCAAACACACAACAATTCCATACTCGAGAACATGCTCAAGCCAAACAAGACCAAGATAGTCAATTGATAGAGCCGAATAAGATGACATATTGGATGAGTGAACTTAAAAGTCTTGTTCGACAACTAGTTGTGGTGTCCAAATCCCCAACCACATCTTCTCCACAATCTATATTCCATAGAACTATCAAAAACTGTGGAATATGTAGCTCTCCATCTCATCCAACTGAAACATGTCCACAACTTCAAGAGGATCCCTATGATTCATCCAGAAAATGGAGATCAATTCAATATATGCTCAGAGGAACACCAACCCTCAATAATCAGGTCAGTTCATTAGAAACTTCAACCAACAAAAATCTGAGCCCTTCCTTCTACCTTCAACCAAGGCTTTAGGTATGGTAATCCCATTTCTCACCCCCCTCAATTCCCTCCTCAAAACCCAAACCAATTCTAATATGGTCAACGTGTTGGTAACTTCCAATAAACATACCCTTTTTTTCCTCAACTTCAATGGATCAATCCTCCTCTTTCTCCTCCTAGATTCCACTATCCTAATGAGCCTTCCCAATTTCCGAACCAATACAATCACTTTCCCAAGAACCAAAATCAAGGTAATCCCAATTCAAGACACGCCTATTCTTCCAAGATTCTTAAAGCTGGTATTATCTACCCAATTTCTAATAGTGAATGGGTTAGTCCAATTCAAGTTGTACCTAATAATGGTGGGATAACTATTGTCACAAAATAACATGGGGGGGTAGTCACAACTCGAGTGAAGAATAAATGGCATGTGTGCATCGACTATAGGAAATTGAATGTTGAAAAAAGAAAATATCACCACCCTCTTCCATTCCTTGATAAAATGCTAAAATAGTTTACTGTAAAGTCACATTATTGCTTTCTTGATGGATACACTAGCAATTTTCAAATCCCAATCACACCTCAGGATCAAGAAAATAGAACTTTCACATGCCCCTTTGGAACATATACATATAGGAGAACGCCTTTTGGCCTTTGTAATGCTCCTGCAACATTCCAGAGGTGTATATTGAGTATATTTTATGAATTCATTGAACACTTCATGGAAGTCATCATGGATTAAATTACCATTTATGGTGAGTCATTTTAATCTTGCTTGAATTCACTCTCTCTAGTCCTCCAAAAGCATGTCAAGTGAAACTTTGTATTAAATTTTGAAAAATATCACTTCATGGTTGAAAATCAGATTTTTCTAGGGAAAATAATTTCCCAAGATGGTATTCAAGTTGATCCTACCAAAATTGAGGTGATCCACTCTCTTCATGAACCCACAAGAGTTTGACACATTCATTCATTCCTTAGTCGTGGGAATTTCTTTCGGCGATTCATTCATAACTTCTGTAGTATTTATCTCCCACTCAATTAGTTGCTCCAAAATGATGTAACCTTCCATTTTGATGAGGATTGAAAGAGGGACATCATTTCAATCAAAACAACTCTTACATCTACCCTAATAATCCAACCCCCAGATTGGTCCTTACCCTTTGAGTTGATGTGTGATGCTTCTGATAGATCTGTTGGGAATGTTCTTGGTAAAAGAAGAGAAAAGATTTCTCATTTTATCTATTATTCCTCAAAAACATTGGATGCAACTCAATATCACTACACTATCACTAAAAAGGAACTATTAGGAGTGGTTTTTTCCTTAGATAAATTCTGGCCCTATCTCTTAGGTGCCAATATCATCATCTTCATAGACTATTCTGCTATAAAGTTCTTACTAAAGAAACGTTATTCCAAATCAATTCTAATAAGATGGATCCTAATGCTCCAAGAGATTGAAATTGAAATCAAAGATATACTAGGAAAAGAAAACCCTATGGCTAATCACTTGAGTAGAATTTCTAATTCTTCTCATTTAGATATCATTGATCTTGAATTTACTACTAAGCACCATTCATCTCTCACTCCAAAGTTACCATGGTATGTCCCAATTGTAAACTAATTGGATGATGGTATTTTTCCTGAAATTTTTTGAACAAAAAATGAAGCTAAAAAGTGATTCAAAATTCTATTTTTGGGAAGATAATAAACTTTGGAAAATTGGGGCTGACATGGTAATTAGGATATGTGTTGATGAAGATGAACATACATCCATCTTAAAATTTTGTCACTCACTTCCCAGAGGTGGCCACATTAGACCAAAAAGGACCTCCCAAAAGGTCCTAGAATCTAGATTATTCTAGCCTTCACTCTTCAAGGACTCACAAGAGTTATGTTAGTCATATCCCACTTTCTAAAAGTTTGGAAAAATTTCCAAACAAAATGAAATTCCCCAAAAGCCATTAATATTCTGTGAGATCTTCAATGTTTGGGGAATCAATCTCATGGGACCATTCCCCCATTCCAAGGGATTCTCATACATTATTCTTACGGTCAATTATGTTTTTAGGTGAGTATAGGCCAAACCCACTAGAATGGATGAGTCAAATATAGTTAGTGAGTTCCTAAAAACCCACATATTCCACAGATTTGGAACTCCCCATGCCTTGATCTGTGACTTAGGAACCCATTTTTGTAATAGAACTATGGAATCTCTTTTGAAAAAGATTGGTGTTGTACATAAAACATCAACTGAATATCACCCCAAAAAAATGGAATGACTTAACTTTCTAATAGGGAAATCAAAAGAGAGTTTGGGAGAATTGTTAAGCCCACAAGGAAAGACTGGCTTGAGAGACTTGGTGAAGCACTTCGGGAGAATCAAACTACCTATAAAATACCCATTGGGATGTCTCATTTTAGGCTAGTTTTTGGTAAAGTGTGTCTCTAACCACTTTAAATTCAACATTAGTAATTTTAGGCTATGAAAAATTGTAATTTTGATTGTGAAAAATTGGTTGAAGAATGATTGTTGTAGATAACTAAATTAGAGGAGATTTGAATTGATTACTGTGAGAATTGCAATTTTTAAAAAGAAAAGTCTTAGGTAATCCATGACAAATACATCCTAAGAAAGGTATTCCATGAAGGTGAAAAGGTAATGCTCTTCAATTCTTGATTTCTAATTCACCCAGGTATTTTAATTCTCATCAGGAAGTTCCTTTTATTTTTTCTCATGTTTACCCATTTAGTGTAGTGCAAATCCAAGACCCCTCTTTAAAAAGGACATTCACAGTTAATGGAAATCAGTTAAAGCATCACCATGAGAGGATTCAGAATGAAAGAACAACATCTATTTCCACTAGATCCATAACTTCTATAACAAACACACCATTGGATGGAGACATCGACCCACCAAATCCAAACCAGTGGGAACCACTTTCCCTTTAACTCTCTCTACCTCTCTTCCTCTCTCTACCTCTTTATTCCTCCTCATCTCTCTTTCATTTTTTACCACTTTCTTCATCAAACCCTTTTTTTTTCTATTTCTCTTTTTTGGGGGTGTGTATGTTAAAAACACTAAAAAAAGAACAAATACAAAGAAATAAAAAGAGTCCTACTTACTCACCATCAACTTTTAAAATTTTGTGCAACCATTTTGGGGAGTTAAAATACATGTTTTCATATAAAAAATATTGTATTTTCATCATAATTTTGGATAAATAATCTTGTGTCAAAAAAAATTGAATGCTCAATTTTTGATTTGTAAAATGATTTTACCCAACCGTGAGGAAAAACATTAGCTTTCATTCTAAGGACACCTATGGACATCTTTTCAAAATGTGTGTTTTCACCCCCATTTATGAGTCTTGATTTGTAGACCTTCGAGTTGAATTTCCTACTTTAGTGTACATTAATATGATAGGGGCATTTTCTGAACCTCATGAGCACCCCAATAGCCAAATAGACTCCCTTTAACATTACATTAATCCTACTTTGGAAACCCCCTTCGAGCCTGTGAATACCTTTTCTTTGATAACCACATTACAATCCAAATACCTTATCCCACCCAATATCTACATGGATTTTCATTGCATAATTTTTTGAAATTTAAGTGTGGGGGGAATGGATTTCATTTTGGGTAACCTTTGTTCATTTCACCATTTTATCATATGCTTGAGGGAAAGAATCCATTTTAGTGTGGGGGAGTGGTTATAATTCAATGAGTTTTGGGAATTTATATATTTTTATCTTGTTCAAATTGTATTGAAAAGTGTTAAAAAAATGATGAAAAAAATCAAAATAAAAAAAACAAAAACAAAAACAAAAAAAATAATTGTGTCTTGGGTGGGTCAAAAATAACTCTTTCTAAACCTTTGATCTTGTTATAACTATTACAATTCGTGTTGTGATGAGATCATACATTGGTTGGGAGATGAGTGTGAGATCTATTTCAAGTTCAACTTTCAAAAAATGAAAAAAATAAAAATAAAATAAAAAAAAGAACACATTCCATATATATTCTTGTGTCATTGGGAGAAGTTTTGTGTTTTGTAAATATTCTATATTCTCATTCCCTTCAAATTTTATTCAAATTTTGTTTCTTGATTAAGAAAATAGTTCTCTTGTAACTATGTGTTTCCATTTTCTTCCATGTTTTATGTCATAAATTTGGTGCATTTATTTTTTCATGTTGGTGTTTTACCCCTCTTTATACACTTTAGAATACTATATTTCTACCGTCCCATAGACACTGAAACCCCCCTAAAAATAACTCTTGATTCTTGTGTAGTTTAGGATAGGGAATATAAGTTGAGATCACTTTAAAACTTTTAGATTTTAACTTTTTCTTGGTGAAAGAGTGAACCTCCATAAATGAATTTTATCATCTTGAGAAAAGAAAGTTTTGAGTGCTCACATTTTCCATTTCTAAATTTAAGCATCAAAAAATGAATTGTTTTTGGAACATTATTTCTGTAAAAAATTGTGGGGGAATTCAATATGGATGAGTGAAATGGTATAAACCTCCCCTGATTGGTGAAAACATAATTTTAATATTTATTGGAAAGTGAGAATGATTTTGTTATGTTTTTATATTTATTGCACATGAGGACATGCCCAAGACTAAATGTGGGGGATTTGATATTATTAATATTTTCATAACTTATTATATACCCCATTTACTGATTTTATATGAAATGTGAATAATTTGTGTGAAATATTAATGTTTAAATATTAAATATAATTTTAGATCACTATTTGAATTAATCCAAATTCATGTATGTTTAATTTTTTAATAATAACTATGACCATAATAATCCCAATTGTGTGTTTCTTGTTTTTTATGATTCCTTATTCTATTTTAAACATATCATTATAATAAATCAATGTCCAATTCTTCCATTTTAAGGGTCATATAGTCCTCACAATAAGGCCTACAGAATCTGGAAAGAAACTGAACCATCCATGAAGATTGAATTATTGGGCTCAATCTAAAATTAAAAATTCATTTATTCTCCTCCAAATTTTGGGTAAAAATTCAAGAAGTCATTTATAAAAATTTCAAGGCACAAATCCAAAAATAAGAGGACCAAATGATTCTTTGAAGTCCAACCCACAATTCTATCCAGAAATTAAGATCATCACACCAAATTTTACATTTCTTCTGATATAGACATCAATTAGAGATGCGATTTTGTAGTATTAAAGAAAATATATGGGAGGATAACTTTTTTGAAGATAATATTCGTATTTTAAGTCATCTTACTATTCATAAGCCTATTCACATTTTGATATTCTAAAAATTTTGGATTGAAATGGACAGATTAAAATTGTGTACTCAATCCACCCTAACATTGGGTACATAAGTCCAAATGCCTCCATATTTTGAGATTAGACAACCAAATTTCTCATCTACAACATTGAAGAAGAAGATATCCCAATATTTAGCTTTCTTAATGGACAAAATTGTGAGACAAGTGGAGGAAAAAATTTGGAATACAAACAGTCCAACTCTATGGGCTATAAATACATCCCCCTCCTCTCTTTCAAAGGAGTTGGAATTTCAGAGAAAAGGAGGTTAGGTTTCCATGACCAAGTCTCTGTAAAAGGATTTGGAGGATCTTCCATTTAACTTTAGAAACCATTACTCCTTTATTTCTTTCATTTAATTTTGTGTTGTTCTTTGTTTATAATTGTGTAAGTGTTTGTTTTTGCAATTATCTTTTAGTACAAGTTTCCTCTTCATATTATCTTTGAATAATCCAACCTATGTTATTAAATTTTAATGGTCTTAAAATTGTTTAAATCTAGTAAAAGTACATTTTCAATTTTTCTTTCTCATTCAATAAAATGTCTGTGTTTATTTCTCTTCGTCGCTCGTGTGTGTGTTCGACACACCGCTCTTTTCTTATCCCTTTATTTTTATTCTCTTCTTAATTCATCATAATAATCATAATAAACTAGATTACTAATAATTTCAATGGATGAGTAAATATCTCATTAGGGTGAGCTGTAATTTAGGATTGTTAAGTGATTCAGAGTATTTTCTCGATGAATATTCTTCAAATTAACATTGTGTATGTTGGACTTAACATGTCATGGATTAATGACTTGTTTTATTTAACGAGCAGTTTCCATGGATTATTGGAACCATAAATACAGTACCATAAACAATACATGATCAAGAGTATAACCCTATGTTAAGTTAAGGCTTGGATTAAAGCGTTAAAACCTGGGAATTCCAGTCAACGTCAACTTGTGACGTGGGTGTTAATTTAATGCAATATAAAGCAAGGCTCAATAGTATCACAAGATAAACTACCAAATGATGAACTCACCCCAATATTAATTAAATTGTTAAATCAATCTTAATAAATAAATTATTTCAATTAATCTTTATAACCCCCAATCAAAATACAATCAACTAAAAACAATCGACTATTAAAAAGTATCATCGCCTAGAATTCAACATGAGTATTACTATATACATTAGAAGAGCACCAGAACCTTGAATGGTCGATATGTGACAATCGAATGCGCTTTCAGTTACGCATGGAAGATTTCATCGGGGAACTCCACTACCCAAACCTACTAGAGGGTAATCCTAATGATTTGTTAGGGAAACACAAATACCCAGCCTAGGTGGAGGGTTTCACCTAGATGATGTCATCGAGGAATACCACTACCCAGCCCAACAGGAGGGTAAGCCCGAATCATCAAGGAACCCTACTACCTAGTTACATTGGAGGGTAAGTTAGAAAGATCATTGGGTAAATCCACTGCCCAGTCCTACTAGAGGTTAAGATCGGAATTTCCATTGGGGAATTCCATTGATCAACCCACCTGGAGGGTAAGCCTGATATTGATCAGGTGATGCTGTGATTTTTTCCATCATCAGGTGTCACCTCAGCGCATGCCAAAATCAGAAAATTTCAAATCATATCTCTAAAAACTATTCCAAGGGAACCATAAAATTATATGCATAAAAACACTCAAGATAAACAACCCACTAGCCAATATCTGAGTTAAAAAAAGGATTCACGGTGGTTTTGAAGATTTCTTGAAGGAGAACAAGTAGTACATTACATGTGAGGGAACCCACATGGAATTTGGTACCTCTTCACCACTTGACCATGTCTATGGTTGATACACGGGTCCCATCCCATGTATTGAAACAGGCTGTGTAGGTGGACCACATGTCGTGTTCGAACAATCTAGGACTGGGGTCCTGTCTTGTGGTTGTTTCCATGTACTCTGACCATGTGTCTATGTACTTGGACCCCATTTCCATGTTCATTGGTACACAAAGTGTCGGTCCACATTGGATACTGCCTGTGTGGTCAACCAGTCTTTATGTTCTCTTACTTGGATTCCCCACCTGTTTGACCCATCACATGGGTTTTCCAACTAGTAAAGGGATACAAAACCTATGAGGGAGGAATACACACTACTTCATCCTTAACTTTTCCCAAAACCTAGCACCACCTTTGAGGGAGGATCCATGCCATGTGTTCTTCATACTTCATAGTGTGTAGTTAGGATTTTCCATAACACTCAAATTTTCTTCAGATCCTCATCCGTGTTTTTAATTTGGTCAAACCACTGTAGATTTCATCAAACATTTTATGAAATATTCAGATATAAACTTAAATCATGCTCTTCGGCCGTAGTTCTCTAGAAAATGGATTTGGTCATCAATGGGGGTTTCATCGGATATTATTCTCACCATTACACCTCTGATTTGTCACAATCTCAATGATTAATCACCGAATCAGTCATCCTCACCTCACAAGAATTCCAGATCCATGGTCCAATTGCAATATAGTTTATGATTCATAAATTCCTCAAAAATCAAGGAACCCGATCGAGCTCTGGATGCCCATCAACTGTCGAACCAAGAACCACAAGGTTCCAACGGTGAAGAATGTGGAAGACGGGGAAATAAAGGTGTGAAAACAAATTTTTTATGTCTTTTGGCCAAGTTTTCCTATAAAATGATAAAAAATGTGTTCCATGGTTAGGTAAACAAAATAAACTACATAATTCTTCATTCTTGGGAGCATGAAATGGTTGTCAAAGGCATAGATTCATGAATAGGAATGAAACTGCTGAATTATATTAATATAATGGATTAAAAAAACAAAAGATGAGTCCTACCACTTGTTAGGATCGATCTATGCTGAAGAATACATTCTACAATGAAGTAGGAGGATTCTTTTTGTTCACCACGACTTAATCAAATATGATCTGACAGTCCATCATTTTCTCTATTCCTTCTTCAAATAGATTTTCCAAAGGGAGGAGGAATGAGAACTTCACTGGTAGATTATGAAATAATGAGAAAAACCTAACCAAAATATTTTAGCAACCAATTTATAACCATGAAATTAGTTAAAGGAATTTAAGTGATTAATTAATTAATTAATTAATTAATACACTTAAGCGTACTTCTAATGAGTGAGGGTTTTGAATGTCCAATACTGACTCATTTTATGTCATGCTAAGGGTAAACACCACGTTACGGACCCAACCGTGGTCTAGGATTTACAATCTGATCAATATTTTAAGAGTTATCCTATTTTTTATTCAATAATGCACATGAAATATAAAATATATTTTATATTTTTATAAGAATTAATTATGGGACATTGGTCCTCATAATCGCATGTCTTCTCAACACCAAGCTCTGGAGATATATTAGAAACATTTCATATTCTATCAAATTAAAAATCTGGTCTCTACATGAACACTTTCCAAAATTTTATTGAATGTGTTTATTTAACCTATATATATCTACCATTTTGTTATATGTCTTTTTATGGCCATTTGGATGACATTTTGACATATATAGTATTTTATTTTAAAAAAATTCAAACATATCACACTATTATTTTTAATAATGATAATAATTTTATACGGTTTAATATAGAGTTTATGTTATACTATAAAAAATATTTTTAATGATGAATGATTTATATTAATGAGGATAATTTAATTTTAAATTTTAGTAGATAAATAATTTCATAAATTTCATGCACAAACATTAAGGCATTAATAATTCAATTATTGGGAAAAATAAAATTAATGTTATTAAAAATGTTAAACATAATATACTTTGAGATAATTAATTTAATAAACTAATTTTATATATTAAAATGACATGTTAGGTATATAATAAAATATTTTTCTTTCTTATTCTATGTGTTATCTTAATATGGTTAAATTCAATGTAATGGATAGTTCTAAAATTGATATTATATATATAAAATAAAAAAATACTATTTTATTAAATAATATAAAATTCCTAAAAATATCATATTCATCCAAAAAATTAGTACATGGTTTCCAATGTCAAACATGGTCCATTTATGGGCCCTTTTCTATTTATTGTAACTATATTTACCCTTAAAGAGTTAAAATTCTTATTGTTTCAATATGCATTCAAAGGGTTAATGAGGGGTTTAAACCTAAAGATAAGGGTAAACATTTGACATAATATTGTACAAATTTTTTTTGGATGATATTATCTAGACTCATTATCATATTATAATTGAAATAAATGTGTTTATATAAATTTGAAATTTAATATTAAATTTTATTAGTTTAATATTTTGTAAAATTGCAAGAGTTCCCCTCCCCTCTTTTATAAAAGGGGGATATTAAGTGTATCCCATGCATATATTTTAGAATTTTTTAGGGTATTAATTTTTGTATTTAAATGAATAATCTAATTATTTTTGGAATTTACTTACTTATTTTATTATTTTTGGCAGGAATATCATATTTATGAAAAATGAGAGACACCGTATTTTTTGAGGATGAATAGGATCTGGAAAATGAAGAAACACTATTACATGATGTGTAATTATATTATCTGTCATGACCTTTTTTGATATTTTTTGGATAAGATATAAACTAAAATTCAGGGAATTTTAGGATTTAAAGGTTACACATCATGATTTCAACATACACATCATGAAATGGTTCAAATATTCAAAGACATGTATGAGATTCAGGATGATTCTTAAATAATTCTAAATATTTCACTCATATCCCTTATCTAATTGTGTAATTATCATTTTGAGATTAGGTAGTTTTATTTAATGGGATTAAATTAAATAAATATATTCTTTTTCTTAGTCTCTATCTTTTGTATGGTCACTTATAATAACGTGAGAGTATTGAGTTTGTTACATTAACTATTAATAATCAAGTGTAATTCTTAATTCTATGGTTACCAGGCTACCACTATTCAATTAGATTAAGGGAACCTAAAATTATTAATGATAATAGATTTTGGAACTCCCAAAATAATGTTTTGGATAAAAATATATAAAAATATAGTGTTACTCTTTTAATACTACTACATACATTGTTTTATCTTATTTTATATAGTTTTAATTATATTCTAGTTTAAATTTTTAGTTTTAATTTGATAAAAGTAATTTCACTGATTATTTCCATTCCAATAAAACCAATAATTGTTATCATAGATGCACACTATTTAAAAACCATAACAATTCTCAGGAAATTATTTTGAAGTATCGCCTCTTCCTCTAATACCCAAGTTGTTCCCAATGGATACTTAATGCTTAGTGGGCCATTATTTGAGCACAAAGATTATGGTCATCTGAAAAAAGACATGTAAACTTCTCATAGAATCCTTGAATATTTAATTTTGGAAAAAATTTTCATATTTAAACATATACTAAGGAAGTGGAGGGAAAATGGAATTCTAATGGCATATAATCTTTTGTTATTTATGAAATTATATTATTTCTCTTCACTGTAGATCTGATAAGAATAAAACTGATAAATTTTCCATAGAAATTTTTTCCTAAAAAATTTAAACTACTTTATTTACAAAAAAATCACAAAAAATTTAATGAAACAAGAATTTACATATATATATATATATATATGAATTTGAATGATTTAACTTACACATTAATGAATCTATTTCTAAAATATTTACATTTGTTAGAGAAATTAATAATAGATGGAACATTCATAATGATTTTATTTCTTCTTATATTGTAATTAATTATAACCTTTGTGTTTATAGAATATCATGGTCACTAAAGGTTATTAATATTTAATAGGACAAGGGAATAAATAGAATTATCATATAATAACTCAATATATTTATAAAAACCTATGAGATCATAATAAAAAGGAAAATTGAAAAAGTGGATAATGATGTCATAGAAAGGAAGACTATTTTATTCAAATAAAATGATGGGATCTCTTTCGAGAGTGATATTAAAATTTCTAACCTAACCAAGCATATGAAAAATTTCTTGAGAAAGAATTAATCATTTTGTCATTCTAAAAAGGGTGACCATTGGGGAGAAAATCAAGTTACTATGAATGAAAAAATAAGGGGAACATGAATCTATACTAGATTTTTTTGAAGAAGTTTAAAGATAATAAGAAATAAATTTTTTTTGAGTTTTTATCTTGGAGTGCAAGTGATGACTCCCTTTTCTCATTTGAATCTTGTGATGCTATTTCAAAAAGTCTCATGGATGAAATTGAGGATAAAAATACATAAAAATATACTAATTTATGTTCTCATTAATTAATTTAAATTTTGATGATATTAAATCTATTTTGGATCAACTAGAGGAAGGATTTAATGAACTTCGTAAATAATTAAATATTCTTAAAATGTATTATAATCAAGATCTTAATAAAAATGTTCAACTCTATAAAGAGATGGATGAGTTGGAATTGAAATTAAAAGATAAATCCAATATGGATAAATTATATTCCATTATTAATTATCTTAGAGATCCTATCACTAAATTTACCAAATTTAAAGAATATATGGATAAAACTATGGGTTATAAATGTAATTTTAAGAAACGATTTTTTGTAGGCTATAACAATCATGCTATTTCCTAAAAAACATATAAATTTATTAGAATAATATATAAATATAAAATATTTAATTATTATTATAGAACTATATATTTAATATATAAATTTAGATCAAAACTTTATTTTTGTTTGGAACAAAAATATTTCCCTTCCCTTCTAGATTTTATAAGAGATACCCTCATACGAAGAAAATATGAGCTCCAAAGTAACATTTAACTAACATTATTGGACCAAAATTTATTTGGATAAAAAATATTTAGTTTAATTACTATTTTTTAGGAACCATATATTGGGAAAATTCCATAGTGGTATATAGTACATGTAAATTGGAAGATTGATTCATATAAGAAGTGATTACATCAAGTTCAAAAACCTATAAAAACATGTTGGTGGACATGTCAATTTTTTTGGTAACCCAATGAGTAATATTATCAGTATAGGTACCATTGTATTTATTAACTATAATATTAATAATGATGTTTTCTATATTAAGGGACTTAAATATAATTTTATTTTTGTTTCTAAATTATGTGATAATTATATTAGCATTCGATTGAAAATAGCATCTTCAAGATGTTTGATTATAAAGTAAATATTTTATTTTATGCCCCCTAACTTGAAAATGAATATCTTATTGATACAATTTTTTATATAAAATATTTCAAATGATTAGATTTACAAAATCTTGATTCATGGATATAGAATAGAATTTTCCATTATAGCACACATAAATGTAAATCTAAAATATAAGCATCTTGGGTGTGATTTGACTAAATTTCGTTTCCAAAAGGATATTGTGCGCGAGCCATGTAAACACGGTAATCAACAAAAATATTATTTAAAATATAAAAGTAACTCATCATTTTTAATGGACCTTGGTCTTTTTAACATTGATCATTTTTGTGTAACCCATGTTTCAAGTATAGGTGAAAAATATCACATTTATGTAATTATCAGTGATTATACAAGATACACATGGGTTTATTTCTTGAAACTAAAAAATAAATTTTTCAAATATTTTTTTAAATTTACCAAGAAATAATAATACCAAAAAGGGTTTAAGATCATTTCTTTTTAGATTGAATATTTTGAGTGGTTGAAAACATTTATTTTGATGAACCTTTTCATTTGTAGGGATATAATAATTCATTTTTATCCAAGAAAACCTGAAAAAAATATATTTGTTGAAAGAAGTAAACAATATTTACAAGTGATATAATAAAATATATTTAAATAATTCATGAACGAATAATTATTTTGTGTTAGGGTGTTTTATACCTCTTGTTACACTCATAAACATGTATTTATAAGACCTTTTATTATGAAAACGACCTATGAACATTAGTAAGGTGAGAAATGTAATGGTAGTTATTTCAAAGTGATTGAATATAAATTTTATATTCTTAACACCAAGGATAGACAAATGAATTTGACTTAAACTGGATGAAGGTTTTTTTATTGTGTAATATAACTCAATTAAATCCCATTTAATATTAAATAACATATCCATGACCATATATAAATCAATTCACATAAAATTTGAATAGGATTTTCGAAAACCTCCACCATACATTATTGATGTTGATGAAGACATAGAAAATTAACCATTGGTGATCCAAAAACTTCTAAATAAATTGAATTCATATATGGAACCCCCTCATCTCCATTAACAATGTCACAGAATTGATCTTAATATAATCCCATAGAGAATATCATCAATGAATTATAAGCTAGTACTCGATCTAGGAGGTCATTTTTAATTGATATTGATTGTAGATTATTTTTGTTACAGCAGAAACACTAATATATTTATGATATTACTAGTGATGAAAATTGGTAACTTTATTTGATAAAAAACTAAATCAATTATCTAGAAATTATTTTTATACTCTTTTTGAATGAACTGATGGAAATCCCATTACTATTACTAAGTGGGTTCTTAGAAATAAGTTTTATTATGAGGGAAACATAGTTAAAAACAAATCTAGGATCATAAAAATGATATAATAAATAAGAATTAATTTATTATGGTAAAATATATTCTCCCATATTATATATTTAATCTATTAGAATCATGTTAGAATTTTCCTCTTACCTTAATTTTAATATTTTTTCAAATGGATGTTAAAATTTGTTTATTAAATTGTTTTATTTAGGAAAATGTATATGTTGAGAAACCTCTCATTTATTTGGATTCTAAATTTAAAAACCATGTGCTTATTTTTATCAAGGCTCTATATGGATTGAAATAATATCCACAAGCTTTTTATGAGTGGTTAACTAAATACCACTTTTATAAAAAATTAAAAAAATTTGAAAGTCTATTGTAACTTATTTTAAAGAGTTTTTTGAATGATTTCTTAATTTTAGAAATATATATCAATGATTTAATATTTTATTTAAATAACGAATTAATTTTTATTTTATTTTTAAGAGTTAATGGGTAAAGAAATTGAAATGATTTTAACAACATTTTATGGTTTTTATTAGTATTCGAATTAATCAAAACAAGGATGAAAATTTTCTAATCCAAATAAAATAAACCAATGAACCTCTTAATAATTTTGGAATAGATCTCTTTAATGAAATATGTATAACTGTGAGTACTTCATTTATGTTAACAGTGGATGGAGAAAATAAATTTGTAGACAATATGATTTATAAAGGTATGTTTGGGAGCATTTTATATATTACCACAATCCATCCGCACATTTTGTTTATAATTTTTATTTTTTCCCATTATCAAGCCATTCCTACAGAATATAACCTTCAAGTGAATAAGAGAATATTTAAATATCATAAAAGAATAAATAATCAAGGATTTTTCTACAAAAAAGATACAAATTTTTGATAAAAACATATTTTTTATACTAACTTTAGAGAATGCCAACTTCGTAGGAGAAGTACATCTGAGACTTTTAAGCTAGTATGATAATCCTTAGTTTCTTAGTGTAGTAAGAATAAAAATTTAGTTTCTTTCTCTATCACTAAATAAAAATACATTGCCACAATTATTATTTGTGATCCAAACATTTGGATGAGGAGGAACTTAATAGACTATGTTCTCTCTTAAGATCATGTGTTAAAAAACTAGTGCTGTCAGTTTCTCTAGGAATTCCAACACTTTCTTGAGTATATTATCACTGATTACTAATTAGCTAACATATTCAAAAAACCCCTCACTCAAGAAAATTTTGATTTTATTAGGAGGGGGATAGGTATTACTAGATTTTGACTATTATAAGGACATGAATTAAATTTAAATCTACATTAAGATATATATTTAGATAAATTTGATCTCCTTTTCATGCATTTTTATTTTCAATATATGAATGAACCTTATATTTAATTTCACAATTTGAAAAATAAATCTCAATCTTCATTAATTAATTATTACTCACAATTTATTGATTAAATTATATATCAGATATTTTTATTTAAAATTCAC
Organism: Viscum album; assembly: GCA_963277665.1. Taxonomy (NCBI): domain Eukaryota; kingdom Viridiplantae; phylum Streptophyta; class Magnoliopsida; order Santalales; family Viscaceae; genus Viscum; species Viscum album. The sequence continues at coordinate 1,100,841,327 of OY728139.1, forward strand.
AAAATATGACATTTCAATGAATTATATATATTTTTTATACAAAAGTATATTTATTTTTTATTTTTTAAGAATACATTACTGCAAATTTAGACTTTATCAGTGCTAAAAAAGGGCATTAGCAGTGCTAGAAAAGCGCTATTAATATAGGTGAAGATGGGGGGTCCATTTTATCAGTGTTCAGAAAAGCACTGATAAAGTCCCCTTTTATCAGTGCTAAAAAATGTAACACCCCAAGATTTCATAGTACGTTATTACTTCAATGTAATTCAATAACTTGTACTATACGCAACACCGTGTTCAAGTGCACGACGACTTACCAAACTAGACGTTCAAAAGCGGATATGAATAGTATTAACTAAAATTTAAACTTTATATAATCCATATAATTTTAGAATCCATATTATGAGTTTCTTAGACATAATGTAAGAACAAATTCATTTTTTTTAGATAAAAGAAGTATTTTTCAAAAAATGCAATTTTACAGCCTTTTAATGGAAGACCTTTTTTAAATCCAATATTTGAAACTTTTATATATTCAATTTGAAAAAATAAATTTCTTCTTTAGAATCGGGACATAAGAGTTTATTTTCAATAAATTGTTTGGTGTTTTTCTGTTCACTTTCATATTTGGGTGAATAGTGAAAAATACTATATTTTAACTGAAAACAACTTTTTTAATCAAAATAATTTATAGTGTTAAATTATGAATTTTAATGGTTTGGAAGTATAAATAGATTATATTTTTTCCATTTAATCAATTCTGGTCATTGTAAGTAATTTCACTTTGAAATTGGACATAAACAAGTGTCAATCTTTTGATAGTTATTATTTCTTAAAAATACGCTTTTTGGTTTTGACAACGGGAATTAATTTTAAATTAATAAATGAAATTTATATGTTTTGAATTTGTTAAAATATAATTAATTTTGGAGTTTAGAATATCAAAATTATCTTAGGGTGAATTTTGGTATGTTTATGAAAACTCTCTATTTTTGATGAATAGTGAAAAACACTGCGTTATCGGCTAAAACCAAATTTTCATTTAAATAATTATTTATTTCATTTAAATTTATCTTCAGTCAAAGTATATACATAATACCTATATAATTTAATGTAATTCATTGGATTTATTTTATAATAAGTTTAGATATATAAAAATTTTATTGAAATTTTACCGTCTTTTACCCACCTCCTAGGAGAATTTGCAAATTCGCGTAAAACATAATTTTACCAATTTTGTGAGTTGAATTTCAAAAATCCAAGAGACATGGTTGATATCAGTATGTAAAATGTGGTTCAATAAGATGAAAATAATTTTTGGTGAATAGTAACTTTTTACTTTTATTTACCACGGTTAAAAGTAAATAGAGTAATTAAGGGTAAATATGATATTATTATTACCCTAACACATGTCCTAATTATATTTGATAAGTGTAATTAGACCAAAAAAAACCTTAGGAATAAAATATGAACTTTTAGGTCCACTTGTATTAGATTAAGACTTTTATTATTATTTAATTCAATGAATAGGTAAAAGTGTTAAATTCAATGTTTAATAACTAAACCATTTTTAATATAGGGTTACACATAAGATAAATTCAACTATAAATATTCATTAGAAATATAAAATTATTTCCTAAATAATGGTATTTTATTTATATTTTTTAGACATTAAATAATTAAATTTATTATTTTTTTTTAAAAGGCTGGGGTCGAAGCCTCATTTATTATTAAAGCAATGAAAAGTCCTATTTAACTAGGTAGAGGGAGACCCATTACATATCCTAAAGGCCCAGTGGGCATTTAGCCCATTACATGGCCCGTAGGCCAAATTTTTTGGTCCAAGGTCCATTCTGTGAATAGTACTTCACAGTACCAACTGCTACTACAGTACTCTACTGCCGCTATAGTGACCTGCTGCCGCTACTGTGCCCATCGTTGCTACAGTACTAATGTTATGAATGAATGATTAAAATAATTTATATTATAAATATCCAAATAAATGTAATTTGTGACTTTTTATGAATTAAACTCATTTTCTAGGTTAATATGACAAATTAGTGTTTGTTAGATGAATTTTTTTTGAAGTAATAATGCTGTTATGAATTTAGAAAAAACAAAATACCAAATTATGTCAAAATTGACATAAAAGAGTTTTTAAAACAAATATTATATTATTAATTCATATTCTATTCCTAAAAATCTATAGTTCAGCCAAAGGTCTTAAATAATATTATATATTTCATTAATGAACCACTTGAGGTTCGCTTGGAAGTTTATAGTAATTTTATTAACCATATAATATAAAAATTCAAAGAGACATGGTAAATGTCAAACTATTTATAAGAGAGTTAAATCTAAAAGATAGAGTTAATATACTGACCCAAAACTGTCTAAAACCTATTGGTTGATTGGTTTTCGTCCCATCCCCACATTAGCCTTTAAATAATTTATTTTGGAGCCATTAGAAACTGAAAATGATTTTATTATAAAATAATATTTCTAGCTTTTCTTAAGGTGCCCCTCACCCCTCTTATAAAAGGGCACTTCCCCTTCCCTCAAATTCACACCTTCAAAGCCTTTTAGTTAGACCAAACTCTACCCAAATACCCTCTAAACTGTCCTCCCTTCATCCTAGAGGCCTTACTTTAGTCAGAAATCCAACATATGGAGCCCCTTTTGATCAAATCAAAAGGAAGAACCTGAAGAAGAGGTAAATATTTCATCACCTCTTTCAAGTTCCTTTCTTCTTCCACTTCCTCTTTCTTTGTATTTTCTATTATAAAATAATAACTCCAGTATCTTCTATATACTGTGATGTTATTATAAATATGGTACAACCATATTCATTATTCTATCCATCCTTTTAATGACATGTCCTCATACATGCGTACGTATGACTTACAGTCTATACGTCGTGGTTTAATTGTTATTCAATACATTATTATTTGGATGGGTATAATAATGATCCGTAATTGATGTAAATAATAAATATAACATGATAATGATTCTGTATATATTATATACCATTCAATTAAATATTATTTTAATATAAAAAGAATGATATTGTCACTCGTGCGTACGTATGGATTACCGTCTCCACGAACGCGATGAGATTCATTCCCCATCGTAATCCATTCAAGAATAATTTTCATTATATGATTAAAAATAATTTGAAAATACTTAATATCATTCTGAATATGAATAAGATACATCCTATCCATAATAAACATTACTTACATAACAAAGAATATAAATAAAAACGAATCAGTTAACACCCAAAACGATGATAATACTAAGATATTATTAACAAATCAATGTTAAAAGATAATATATGATATCATATTAATGTATATGATTCTATTATAATTTAATAAAAATTATTTCACCATTATACAGGAGGTTAACCTACCCTCAACCAAAGAAAAGTACAAGGTAAGGGTTAATTTCACAATCTCTTTATTATCCGAGGTTTTTTTATGTACCTATCTACTGGGACATATTTATTATCCATGTCCATGTTTCATAAAAGAGTTTTCAAAGGGATTATTTTTCAGGTAATTTTTTACTAAAAAATCATTTTAAATGTTTTAAATATTTATTCTTATAAATCATTCTCATTAATGTCCATGTTTTCAAAATGGTTTTTAAGGATTTATTTATATGGACATGAATGTTTTTAAAATTTTAATTCCTTTTAAAAGTTTCAAAGTGATATGGGACACGTTGATTAAAAATTGTCTTTAAATGTCTTCCTTTATAAATTGTGTGACCTTTAAATGTTTTCATGAAAAAGGTATATTTCTCAAAAAGATTTTTACAAATCATTTTCATCTATATCAACATCCTTTGATGGATTTTAAACTTATTTGAAGTTGATTTATTATGGTACAAAACTTCCATATTTTATTGAAGGTTTTGTGATATGTTTGACAGTGGATGTGTTATTTTTATACCATTCATGGTTTATGGATAAATTATTGACATTTTATATGCTAGTTTTAATACGAATTTTTATGTTATATTTAAACCTTTTCATACGAGGAATACATTGGACTTAGTAAGTGACGGGTGGAGCCCTCTATAGCTCCTAGATGCATTAGTAGGTCTCATGAGACAAACTAGTGTCTTGGCACAAGGCCTTGAAAAAATCTTATTTGTAGTCTTAGCACAAGGCCTTGACTATGTGATTATGAAAGTCTAGAATTATGCATTCCATCATTATGAAAGTATCTATTGATATTGCATGTGATTATTCGACTAGTAGAATATCAAGCTGAATAAGTAAATGGAATTATTTGAATTTATCTTTGCCATATTATACTGAAGTTTAAGTTTAAAAGGATTTTGTTTTAGTCTTATACATTTACTTAAATGTTTATTCTTATTTATGAAAATTTCCACTATATTGTTATCCTTACTGAGCATATGAGCTCACCCCTTTATATGTTTTATTTTTCCCAGGATGCGAAGAAGTATATTATGACTGACCTATAGAGATAATATATGGGATCTTAGTGTTTTCTATAGAAACAATGTTATTGTAGTTTTCTATTTTATGATGTAATGTAAATTTTATGAATGTATCTAGTACTTCCAAGGATACTAAACTAATAGGTCTTTCAAGACATTATCTTTTGTGATCATGCCAATGATACGTAATAATGTGCCAACTCTGGGATTTTGGGGTCGGGGTGTTATAGTTGGTATCAGAGTAAGTTTAGTACAAACCATAGAAACTAGATTTAGATAAAATCTGATTAGAGCACATATCCCTAATATATAGTTTGAGGATTAGTATAGAAGAACTTCCTATAATTTTGGTAATGTAGAGATTTTGTGAGTTTTCCAAGCAAATAGATCCCTATCTCGATACGAGCAGGTAGAGGCGGCTTTGGCATAGATATACCTAGGGGTAAAACCTGAAAACCCCACTTTGAGATAGACTCGAACAAGAACTGATGAATGACAACGGGCCTTGCTTCACTCTTGGTTATGATACTCCCAGGGGATATGCATAAGAAAATTCTCATTTTCTTTACAAACCATTATGAAGGGTTTATGAGTATATATTTACTCAAAGAAAACATTTTTATGATTATTGATTATATCCATAAAATATTCAATTTATTTTAACTGTTTTACAAGTTTGGAATTATGAATTTCGATTCATAAACTAACCTAGTGTATGCCATTGTTTAGAAATGGCGCATGGTAAAAGGAATGAGAACTCCAACAATACGTATGATCCAAAGAGTAAGAATAATCATATATTTCATAGTATTAAGCCAATATTATAAAGGGAAATAATATCCCACATATTCTCAACATATGAAGAAATAGTATCATGTGTTAATAAAATAAGCAAAGAATTATCTGAGTCCTATGGCTTTGAAGGGAATCCAGAGAAGAAAAGGATGGTAGAGAGAAAGATGGATAAAGGGAAGAAGGGAAAGAAGAATTTTCCCATATGTGATAATTGTGGAAAGAATAACCTAGATAAATTCTTGAAGGTAATGAGAGTTTGTTATGAGTGTGTAGAAAAAGGACACCAAGTACATGATTGAAAGGATAAGAAAAAGGTTTCATGTGTACAATTCTTCATCTGTAAGGAGTTGGGTCACTACACAAATCAATGTACAAATCATCCGAGTATACCCCAAATGATGCGATTGGATAATAATCATGTTATGATACTACCATAGATGAAGAGGAATGACTAGTGTTCTTATGTTGTTCTTAAAAGATTATGTCATTTCAGTGTTGTATCGATGATATACCAGTTATATTAATTATGGAAATAAAAAAGGATTGTACTGCAGTACTATTTCATTGAGGATTTGAGATTATATGGTTTTATGAAGAGTGACTCAATAAAAAGTTAAACTTTTTGGAAAATACATGGCTGGAGGAAAGATAGAACTTAATATGTTCCTGATACTGAGGTATTAATTTTGGAATAAGAGATGGTTGATTTGGATAAATTATATTGGATATTCTTGACTATCTTGGAACTGATTAATGGTTTGTTTGTTTCATCATTGTTGGAAGATTCAAAATTTTTGAATATAAGAAATATATCTAGTATTATATAAAGGATAAGGGATCATGAATGTAATCAATAAGGTTTTATGGTAATTCAGGGTGTTACCATGTTTTAAAATAATACATGATGAAGGTGTTCACATGTTATTACATGAAAAAAGGATCTTCATTTTGTTTAACTTATTTATAAATTTTGGACTGTGAGTTTGGATAGAAGTATTTTAGATAAGTCTTAAGGTTGGAATGGATTAAGTTTAAAATTGGATATTATTATTAAGGTTATTTTTGGATTTTTATAAAAAGGACAACACACAAACCGTGTGAAAATTCATCGCGTCATACAAAGCTGTAGGAATCGAACCCACAACCATAGTGCAATTGGAATTTATCGCTTACCAATGGACTAATTGAAGTCCCTTCATTGTATAATCTAGTTTTTTTAAAGGGTCTGATAGGTGAATTATAAATTCATTATTTTTGGAACCCTATACGATTAGGATAAATATATTATTTTTTTAAAGTCTTTTAGAGTGAAAGATGACTTTGTGGAATGAATTAGTTGAAGGATGAAACTCTACTTTTCAAGTATATATATATATATATACATATATAATTTTTCCCTCTTATTATATGGGTAAATTAATTCTTAAAATTTATGGAAGATATCTTAAAACTAAAAATGTGTTATCCTAATACCCTATGTTCCATTGAACTGATGGTATTTCAAATCATCATAGATTGATGGATTTTTGGACCTCAATTTTACACTTGTTTGTGATTGATGACCTCAATAACTCCCTATAAATATTTATGTTTTTTCTCTAATTATGTGTCTCTAATTTCCACCAATGTTATCCTAATCGAGATCATAATTTGGTGGTGACCCTTTCATTTCCCTTTTCCTCTTATTAAGACTAAATTTTATAAAACCAATTTCTGATGTGGGTTTTCCCACAAAGGTATTTTCTATTTTCAACCTTTTATTTTCGAAAAACATTTTCAAATTGCGAGGATGCAATTTATTAAAGGAGGGAAGAATGTAACACCCCAATATTTCAAAGTACGTTATTACTTCAAAGTAATTCAATAACTTTCACTAAACGCAACATCGTGTTCAAGCGCGCCATGACTTACCAAACTAGCCATTCAAAAGCGGCTATGAATAGTATTAACTGAATTTTGGACTTTATATAATCCTTATAATTTTAGAATCCATATTATGAGTTTCTTAGACATAATGTAAGAACAAATTCATTTTTTTAGATAAAAGAAGTATTTTTCAAAAAATGAAATTTTACCGCCTTTTAATGGGAGACCTTTTTTAAATCCAATATTTGAAACTTTTATATATTCAATTTGACAAAATAAACTTCTTCTTTAGAATCAGGACATAAGAGTTTAGTTTTAATAAATTTTTGGTGTTTTTCTGATAACTTTCATATTAGGGTGAATAGTGAAAATACTATATTTTAACTGAAAAAAACTTTTTTAATAAAAATTATTTATAGTGTTAAATTATACATTTTAATGGTTTGGAAGTATAAATAGATTATATTTTTACCATTTAATCCAATTCTAGTCATTGTAATTAATGTCAATTTTAAATTGGACAAAAACAAGTGTCAATCTTTTGATTGTTATTATTTCTTAAAAATACATTTTTTAGTTTTGACAACGGGAAATAATTTTAAATTAATAAATGAAATTTATATGTTTTTAATTTGGTAAAATATACTTCATTTTGGAATTCAGAATATCAAAATTAGCTTCGAGTGAATTTTTGGTATGTTTCTAAAAACTTTCTATTTTTGATGAATAGTGAAAAACACTGTGTTATTGGTTAAAATTGACTTTTAATTTAAATAATTATTCATTTAATTTAAATTTATTTTAGGTCAAAATATATACATAATACCTATATAAGTTCAATGTAATTCATTGGAGTCATTTTATAATAAGTTTAGATATATAAAAATTTTATTTAAATTTTACTGTCTTTTACCCACCTCCTAAGAGAATTTGTAAATTTACATAAAACATAATTTTACCGCTTATGTGAGTTTAATTTAAAAAATCTAAGAGAAATGGATGATATCAGTAAGTAAAATGTGGTTGAATAAGATGAAAATAATTTTTGGTGAATAGTAACTTTTTACTTTTATTTACCACGGTTAAAAGTAAATAGAGTAATTAAGGGTAAATATGATATTATTATTACCCTAACACATGTCGTAATTCTATTTGAGGATGAGAATGGTGGAATGGGAGGAGGAACGAAAGGAGGAACGGGAGGCGCTCCTCTCTAGATATGGCGACTGCTAGGGTTCTAGGGTTCTTCCTCAGAAATGGATATTCCTCACTACTTCGGATTCAAGATTCTCCCGCCTGCAGGTCATGCCATGCAGGTGCCTCATGTAAAAGATCCACCTTCACCATTTCTCACTTTGGATGTCGCTCCGGCTCCGAGGAGATCTGAGGTCGGTAGATCCAAGGAAGAAGCGATGACAGCTCCGGGGACCAAGTCAGTTGGTGCGGCGGCATTTGATGCGACGAGGGTTTTGAACCTCAGATCTGATGAGGCGGTTGGTTACGATACGTTGAAGGTTCTGATACCTAGATCTGAGATTTTAACGGTTTCGGGATCTCTCTCATCTTCTAATCATTGCGGACATTTGTACTCTGATGCGTGCAAAGCGGAGAAGACTGCGAAGAATTCAATTTCGGAGTATGGTGCTGGAGGTTCGCGGTGGGCATCACCGAAGGGGATTCATGGTGATGTTCCATTTGGTTCACGTTCATTTGTTGATGTGATGAAGGTTTTAATTTCAAGGAAGAGAAAGAATGAGGCTCGTTCGCTGCCTTCCTCCAAGGAATCTCATCATGGAAGAATTCTTCGCAAGGGCGCATCTGCTCATGTAGAGTCCAACACTGCTGTGCTTGCTGAAAGATTAACAATGGGAAATCATTCTTTAATTGCTCAAATTGTTTTACCCAAAGGTGAACGGCCTTGTAAACTTGAGGACTTGTTCAGCAGAATTTGGATGCTATGGGGTTTTGCTAGCTGGAAATGTATCTCACTTGGTTGAGGTTTTTTTCAAAAAGTGTTAAATTCAATGTTTAATAACTAAACCATTTTTAATATAGGGTTACACATAAGATAAATTTTACTATAAATATTACTTAGAAAGCCAAAATTATTTCCTACATAATGGTATTTTATTTATATTTTTTATACATTATATAATTAAATTTATTTATGACACAATGATGATGCAGTAATTACCGTATTAATGAATGATTAAAATAATTGATATTATAAATATCCAAATAAATGTAATTTGATAATTTTTATGAATTAAACTAATTTTCTAGGTTAATATTAAATATTATGGTTTGTTAGATGAATTTTGTTCGAAGTAATAATTTTATGAATTTAGCAGAAACAAAATACCAAATAGTGTCAAAATTGACATAAAAGAGTTTTTAAAACAAATATCATATTATTAATTGATATTCTATTTCTAAAAATCTAAGGTTCGGCCAAAGTTCTTAAATAATATTATATATGACATTAATGAACCACTTGAGTCTCTCTTAGAAGTTTATAGTAAGTTTATTAACCATATAATATAAAAATAAAAAGAGACATGGTAAATGTCAAACTATTTAACTAAGAGTTAAATCTAAAATATAAAGTTAATATAGTGACCCAAACCTATCTAAAACCTATTGGTTGAGTGGTTTTAAATCCCTAACCACATTATCTTTTAAATAATTCATTTTTGAGCCATTAGAAACTTAAAATTATTTTATTATAAAATAATATTTCTTGCTTTTCCTAAGGTGCCCCTCACCCCTCTTATAAAAGGACACTTCCCCTTCACTCAAATTCACACCTTCAAAGCCTTTTGGTTTGGCCAAAATCTGCCCAAATACCCTCTAAACTGTCCTACCTTCATCCTAGAGGCCTTCCTTTAGTTATAGATCCAACCTATGGAGCCCCTTTTGATCAAATCAAAAGGAAGAACCTGAAGAAGAGGTAAATATTTCATCACCACTTTCAAGTTCCTTTCTTCTTCCACTTCCTCTTTATTTTTTGTTTACATTCTAAAATAATAACTACAATATATTCTATATACTATGATGATATTATAAATATGTTACAACCATATTCATTATTCTATCCATCCTTTGAATGACATGCCACCATATGTGCGTACGTACGACTTACCGTCTCCACGTCGTGGTGTAATTGTTATTCAATACATTATTATTTGGATGGGTGTAATAATTATGTGTAATTGACATAAATAATAAATATAACATGATAATGATTATATATATATATTATATACCATCCAATTATATATTATTTTAAAATAAAAATAATGATATTTTTGCTCGTGCGTACGTACAGATTACCGTCTCCACGAACGCGATGAGATTCATTCGCCATCGTAATCCATTCAAGACTAATTTTAATTATTTGATTAAAAATAATATATAAAGACTTAATATCCTTATGAATATGACTAAGATACATCCTATACATAACAAACATTACTTACGTAACAAATCATATAAAGGAAAACAAATCAGTTAACACCCAAAACAACGATAATACTAAGATATTATTAACAAAGCAATGTTAAAAGATTATATATGATATCATATTAATGTATATGATTCTAGTATATTATAATAACAATTATTTCACCATTATATAGGAGTTTAACCTACCCTCAACCAAGGAAAAGTAAAAGGTAATGGTTAATTTCGCAATTTCTTTATTATCTGTGGTTGTTTTTACGTAAGTATCTACTGGGACATATTTATTATCCATGTCCATGTTTCATAAAATAGTTTTCAAAGGGATTATTTTTAAGGTACTTTTTTACAAAAACATCATTTTAAATGTTTTAAATATTTATTCTTCTAAATCATTCTCATTAATTTCCATGTTTTCAAAATGGTTTTTAAGGATTTATTTATATGGACATGAATATTTTTAAAATGTTAATTCCTTTTAAAAGTTTCAAAGTGGTATGGGACACTTTGATTAAAAAATATCTTTAAATGTCTTCCTTTATAAATTTTTGTGACTTTTAAATGTTTTTATGAAAAAGTTATATTTCTCTCAAAGATTTTTTCAAATCATTTTCATTTATATCGACATCCTTTGATGGATTTTAAACCTTTTTGAAGTTGATTTATTATGATAAAAAACTTCCATATTGTATTGAAGGTTTTGTGATATGTTTGACTGTGGATGCGTTATTTTTATACCATTCATGGTTTATGGATAAAGGATTGACATTTTGTATACTAGTTTTAATACGAATGTTTATGTTATGTTTAAACATTTTCATATGAGGAATGCATTGGACTTAGTAAGTGACAGGTGGAGCTCGCTATAACTCCTCGATGCATCGGTAGGTATCATGAGACAAACTAGTGTCTTGGAACAAGGCCTTGAAAAAATATTATTTGTAGTCTTGGCACAAGGCCTTGACTATGTAGTTATGAAAGTCTGGAATTATGCATTCCATCATTATGAAAGTGGATATTGATATTGCATGTGATTATTAGACTAGTATAATATCCATGTGAATAATTAAATGGCATTATTTAAATTTATCTTTTCCATATTATGCTGAAGTTCAAGTTTTAAAGGACATTGTTTTAGTCTTATACATTGCCTTAAATATTTATGATTATTTATGAAAATTTCCACTATATTGCCATCCTTACTGAGCATCTGAGCTCACCCCTTTCTATGTTTTCTTTTTCCTAGGATGCGAAGAAGTATATTAGGACTGACCTGCAGGGATAGTCTATGGGATCTCAATGTTGTCTATAGAAACAATGTTGTTGTAGTTTTCCATTTTATGATATAATGTAAACCATATGAATATATCTAGTACTTCCAAGGCTACTAAACTAATCATTCTTTCGAGACTTGATCTTTTGTGATCATTCCAATGATACATAATAATGCACTGACTCTGGTCTTCTGGGGTCGGGGTGTTATAAAAAAAGCGCTGATAAAAGTTAAAAAATAGAAAAAAATAAAAAAATATTTTCTCCATATCGGGGGTGGGGCTTCAGCAGCGCTTGAAGCCCCCTTCAATAGCGCCCCACCCCCAACCGCATGCCACAATCCCCATCAACCCCACTAGCCTTTAACAATGCCCCCAACCCCTTTAAGAACACTTGGCATTATTCCCCACTTGCATGCACGACCCGCCTTTGCCAGGATTCGAACTCGGGACCTGTTGCCAGCGCACCTAAGCCTTTACCACTCCACCAAATTGTTTTTCTCTTCATTTATTAATATATCTATATATATATATTTATATTTAATCGTATATTAATATAGGTATATATATATATTAACACACACACACACACACATATATTTATATTAATATATATATATATATTGAGTTATATTAAGATATATATATCCGTATATTAATATATATATCTATATATATCTATATATATATATCTGTATATTAATATATATATATATATATATATATTAATATATTTATTCGTATATTAATATATATTTTTAAGATCAGTTTTGAATGCATTTATAAAATATGCTTTTTATGTGTGTTTATAAATAAATATATATACAACACACACACACACATATCTATATGTATAATTATATATATATATACAAATATTATATATTAATATGTATATACATATGTTTAGAAAATATAGATAATATATTTTAGCTTGTCAACACAGACGCACACAAATATATATATATATACACGTACACATTATATAGGTATATAAATATTCATATATTTTTATTTTAAATAAAATGGATATTAGTTTATTATTTAGATTAAGATTATATATTGGGAAATATATTTTATATGTAAATATGTTAAATTATTTATTTATAAAATTAATTTTTTATGCGCGAATATATAAAAAATATGCATATATTGTTATGTATTTGATTATAAATAATAGTAAATTATGAAAAATGATAAAATTTCAAAGCCATAATATGAATATGAATGTAATCCATTGAAATAAATTCATTCTCCACTAAAAAAGGGAAAAAGAACCCCTTAAATGAGGCTGAAATTCCATCAAATGTTAAAAAAATTGGGTATACCGACTAAAAACTCAGTTTTAGAGGAATTATGGGATTTTTATGGCCTCAAAAAATATAACCAAAGGTTTTCTTTGGTCACTAGAGCAAATAGCTCATTGTAGGCTTTGATTTTATATGCTGTAGAGCTCAAACGGACACCCGGATCAAACATTATGTTCGTTTGAAGTTTGAGTTACCTTTTCAACTTATTTTAGATCTTTTATTATTTTTTTTGATTTTTTGTGTCTTCAAATTGTTATTAAATTATTATTAGTCGATGATAATTATAAAATTATAAATTAATAATATTTTTTAAAATATTTTAAACCCATTTTCACTAAATTTCTTATATATTAAATGTAATAGTCTACTTATACTTATCGAAAACAAATTTAAAAAATATATATTATATTTATATCAATATAAATATACTTATATATCATTATATTATTTTTCATGATTTTTTTGAAATATAAACATTATCATCACTATAAAAAAGCACTGATAAATCCCCCCCTTTATTAGCACTAGTAAAAAAAGTGCTCATAAAGGGTGAAGTTGCGGAAACCCAGTTTTGTGGTAGTGATAATTCTTTAATTATAAATTTTATTTAACACGAACTGATATATAGTTGAAATAATTAATTAATACAGTTTTATAACATTTCCATTCATTTTTTATTATTTTTTGTTATTATTAATATAATATATTTTTAAAAACTAAGGTCTTTTTCCCATCCTTATAATTTTTTATACTTGGTGAAATATGATTTTTCATAGAAAACTTTTACCGGGTACCCATTCATAGTAAACTATGTAATCCATATTCAAGACAATAATATTCTTTCTACATTTTTCATGAACCATTAAATTGATGATGTATACTGGGGATAGAGGTTATTTAGGTTGATATTCATTAAATTCTATCTGGGGGTTGGGTTTCCCAAATTTTAACTCTCCTGACCAACTTTTTTTCACCCCCTCCCAATTCATCTCCATCTCTCATGGTTCTAAGAATTATTATCACATATTATTCATCATTTTTTGGATATGGTAATTAATTCCACTCTTTCCTTTATCAAATATTTTTTTATATCTATCACAATTTTATCTAGTTTCTCTATTGTTTTCTATATTAAAACCCCTAGGCCACAAATCCTCCTTTTTATCTCTTCTTTAATCAATATTATCTACTTGATTTTCTCCAACATGATATCATATGTCTCGAAAGTGAAATTTTTTTGGAATCATAAAAAACATATCATCATTAAAAGTAATAATATATATCTTGAAAAATCCATCATTTCAGTGATCCTCATAGATTATTACTGGTTAAATAATTCTATTAACCATCTATGGAGGGGTTTTTTTATTATGAAAATAGAATTTGTTTAAACCACAAACAACATATTTCATTTATCCTTATTTACTCAATTTTTATTATTCTAATAATTTTTTTGATATCCTAAAAAATATTTACAATCTCACTTCCATATTCAATGGGTTACCCATTTCCTTTACTTTTACTAGAATAACTGATGAAATGAACAATTATCACTTGATCACTTTAATTTTTTACTTGATTAGAGATTCCCAAAGACTCTTCATTGTAACTCCATCATGATCATTTAATATTCACTAGGGAAAGAGATATATATTTTCAAAATTAATCAATTATAAATTGATAACTATAACATTGAATATGTAATTCAATATTCTATTGCTCCATATCTTGGTGATAATGAAACCATCAAATTCATTTATATTTATGTTTTCTTATTAATTACCTAAGATATTCCTTTCATCCATATATGTTTTTTCTTTTGAGACATAAAATAAACTTCCTCACATCCTCACAAGTCTAAAGGATTCCCCGTTTCAAGGTTCATTACTTATTTTTCACATCAATTTAGAGTGAACCTCGAACGAATTTCCTAGTAGCCATATCCCATGAAATATAATCAATGTAAAATTACTATATCATATTAAATTTGAATGGAACCATTGGTTAAAAAAAATTATTTATGATTGTACATGGCTACTTAAAGGATACACTCTTCATCTGTATATAAAGGTACCCGAAAATGACATGCGTCCCATATTTTTCAAGGATTATCCCTTGGATGAGGAAACAGAATATGAAGATGAAGGTGAGTTTGAAAGGGAAGCTAAATAATATGAGGAACAAGAAAAATAATCTGAATAATATTAATAATATGAAGTAAAAAAGAGTATAATAAGTAATATAAGACGTTTTAGTTGAGGCAACAGATGTTGGGGATCACCTCGAGTACCATGGAAAACCTCTTCAGAATTAATTGTTCATAGATCAAAATAGAAATAATAAATTGAACCTTTAATATAATATTAATGAAATCGATTAATGAAACACTCACAATAAAATTCCAATGAATGAACATATTTCAAAAATTTAAAGGGTGAATAAGATTCACCATGATTACTTAGAATATATAGCTGAGAAAACATAGCCAATTATTCAATATTTACATAATGAAAATCGATGAGCCCACTTATATCATACACATAACACTTGAATTATTCTATAATATTTTAAATCATGGGATACCTAATTATATTTAAATTTTATCTGGAATACTATATTATTATTTTCCATATTATATAAATTGTCCTTTATTTTTGGAGTGTTATTATTGGTTTGATATTTTGTGATTAATCTTTTAATTGATTATTATATAATTTTTGAAAATCATAAAGAGGATAATGGTGTGTTACTATGGTATATATTCACTTCTTATGGTATATATTTTCACATGAATTAATTTTTTAAATTCTAAACATTTTATGTTATGTTTTTACAAAAGTTAATAAAATTCCTTCATTTTCAAAATTTACCCTCTAAAAACATTATTGTCTATTTTTTGATATTTAACTTTGTTTTAAATTATTTTATACCCATATTTTAAATTTATTAAAATTTATCTAACTAATATTTATTTTTTATGGTCATAAATGTGGAGGATATTATTGGATTTTATAACTATAATTTGTTTTAGTGGTTATAAAAAATCATTTACATTCTAATGGTTTACTTTGATTTTTATTCAGGAAATATAATTACAAGAATTATTAAAGTTTATTGACCTATTTAGAAACTTTAAAAATAAATTTTAAGGGTTTAAAAAAATATCAAGTTAGAACTAACCACCAGGATCCTTTTCAAGACATATCATGTACTATATAGAGGTTTCTAAAAGGAATGTGATTTTTTTTAGCAATTGGGTACTCAATACATATATAAATTGTACATGGTAGGAAGAATGTGGCTACTGGAAGCATGGTGGAATTTTTTTGGATGTCTTTAGGAAATAATTGTGGCTTGTAATTTTCACATCTCTAAACTAACTTCCTAGTAGGTTCCTACTATCTACTAAGTGGATTTTCTAAAAATTAGAGTTACCAAAATTACATCTCCAACAACCCTATTTTTCTTTCACTTTCTCTATTTTGGCTACAATGGATTCAATTTCATAAAAACTATTTAAAGTACATAAATATGCCTTTATAAAGGAAAGAAAGACACTAGTTTATATGATTACACACTCTTAAATATGTTTGTTCTTATTATTATTTATTATCAATATGCCAATATTTATCTCTCTTATCTACTAGTGTAATTATAATATTTTTGATATTAGAGAGTTTCATGTTTAGGGATTAAATTAAATCAATCCATTCCTTCATTTATTTTTCCCTCCTAGGTTATCACATCATTTAATGTGAGAGTATTGGGTTACATACTTTAATAATTAAAAGTAAAGTGTAATTCTTCATTCTTATGTTACTTTTCTTCTATTAAATATAGATATAAAAGGAACCCTTAAGAAATTGATCATAGGAGACTTTGGAAATAAATAAAATTAGTTTTGGTCAAAATTATATATGAATTTCATGTGACTCTTTTAATTCCAATTTTTAATTGGTTCTGATAACATTTTCATTTCTTAATTCAATTTTATTTTAAATTTTTAGTTTTAATATCTTAATGGAAATTCAACCCACTGTTACCATATTATAAAGAGCAACAACATGAAGTGTCTTAAAAAAATATTTAGATTGATTGGGGCATATATTGAATATTGAATATTTATACTTATGGTTAGAAAAGAATATATCATGAGAAACATTATATATTAATATATTTATTACGTTATTTATAAGGATGATATATCTTGGGGTGGTTGGGCATGTTGCTAATATTTTTACCAAATTAGGATTATAGATGATGGTATTTTCCTCTCGTATGATGAGTATGGAATTTGGGAACTCAATTGATTTAAGATGAGTAAGTGTAAGACTATACCAACATAATGTACCCGTGATGTTATTCTCTATTTGGATGAGGGGGAAGTTTCCATTTGAGTGAAAGAAATGTGATTTATTTGTCATCTTGATCTGTATATAATTGATAATGTTTGAATAGACTATATGATATTGACATAACTGATGTCAAGTGGTAACTCTATTTATTGTTAAAAGGGATTATATGATTATGCATACTTTTATATGATACAACTGGTGGATAAAAGTATGAAGATACATGTGTTTGAAGGAGATCATATTAGAACCCTTTATAGATTGAGTACAATTAACACATAATAAGTGCCTCTATTTTCTTATAATTATAGATCATTGAATTCATAATTTTTTTCATATCTATAAATTACCATGGGGTCTCACTTTTGGTTTTTGTGAATTAAGATTGTGTATTGTTACAGAACGTTGAGAGAATTCCAAAAAGTGTTTTTAGGGGATATCCAAAATAATCTTTGGATATATTTTGAAAAAGTTGGATTGTACGATGTAAGACATTTTGAAAATGAATAATGTAATGTGGATAAGGTGTTTTTAATGATATCAAAAAATATTTTTAAACATGGTTTCATAGGTTGTTATATAAAATATTATATAGGGGAAAAGTGCGTAAAGTTTTTAGGATTTAGTAAAAGTGAAAGATTGAATAAAATATGGTATAAATTTTAAACTATTCAGTGGTGTTGTTGACCATGTCTTGGTTTCTGGTGGTACACCCCATAATATAGTTTGTTTCACAAAATTTTTGGTTTGTGGATATAAATGAAATTGTTATTCAATAATACTTCTGAATTGTTGTTTCTCCCATTACATTCCATCATTATCAATTTGATTATCATTTTATGATAATCATAGTAGTTTGAATGTCTAAAATCATTGCTTAAACATTATAAAATTAGTCACAAATTAAAATTCAAGATTTAAAAAAGTTACATATCATGAATCAATTATGAATTATTTCTTTCAATACATTAAAATTTATAAAATCCAAGAAGTATCCATGGATAACTATACAAAATGGTTAATATTTTTTTCATTGTGAGAATCTGAATTCTATTAAATTATTCAAGTTAAATATCTTTTTCTCGTATTATTTCAATATTTTAATATCATAGTTCTAGTGGAACATATTTAGGATAGTTTTTTTAATATGTATTGGGTAATTATCAAAACACATGGGTACCCTTGGAGGAATAATTCTATTGGATGATTCTTAGTGATTTCTATCAAGATATTGTAGAATATCATTGACAAAATAAAATAGGTTATAAAAAAATCATGGTTTTATTTATCTAGTTTATTTAGTATAATATTAATGGAAATACCCTATGTAATTATATGTTTTTTATATTTCTCATTGTGTTTTGATAAGTATTTTTCCACATAACACCCATAAATTATTAAAAAAACAATAATGAAACTCAATCATTATCTCATGGATGAATACTGTTTGATTTAGGTATATATCAAATCCACACTATGTACACATAAAAT
Source organism: Viscum album (assembly GCA_963277665.1). Taxonomy (NCBI): domain Eukaryota; kingdom Viridiplantae; phylum Streptophyta; class Magnoliopsida; order Santalales; family Viscaceae; genus Viscum; species Viscum album. Next base: position 1,100,860,344 of record OY728139.1, read on the forward strand.
CCTAGTGATATTGTTGTCACAGATAGGCCCCATGTGTACCTCATATGTACAACATCCGGAGATTATGGGAGCTTTTCTTAGAGATAGGATAGATCATTACTAGGGGTATTAGAGGATCATATTGTTGCAACATGTTTAGAGGGGACACATATGGGTGGTAATTTTTGGGAAATTCTTTTGGGATGTGTCAATATGAATGCATTGGGGTTTATGGGATGCAACGAGGGGGACTCGTGTGTGATGATATATAAGAACACGATTGTTATTAAACCCATAATTTATTTATTTTTATCAAAAATTTATTTTATTTTATTCCCAATGACCTTTTTAGGTTTATAATTTTAGAGAGTTATGTTATAAACATTAAATAAAAAAATGAATTATGAATTGTTCACTATCATTAAATGTATATTTTTTACAATACAATAATTTTAAAATGAAACACAATTTATTTTCTTGAAAAATATTCAATATTTTAAAATTAAATAATTAATTAGTCCCAACATTTCTTAATCCTTATGAAAAACATTTGAAAAAATGGAATGATAACCAAAATATCAGTAAGGGACATATAAAAAGAAGAAAATAAACCTATTAGTCCATTTTAAAACCATGATACCGTATAAGAGATCTTTTCCTTTAACATATTAAAAATTGAGCTAAAATAATCATTTCATTATGCATGCAATTTTCTTTACTTCCTAAATTCTTTTATAAAACTCTTTATAAGGAATCATAAATCCAAAATCAAAATAATGTGGTTTTATTAAAAAACATTCTAACCCATGAAAAAAAACTTCATAAAAGAAAAACATTTACCCTTAAAAGGAATAATCATTCCTTTAAGCAAATAATAATTAGATTATAGTATAAAATAAAAATATTTAGATGAAAATTAATTTGAAATATTTATAATAATTCATGTAGTTTTGTTGGGATATCATCATCATATAACCCTTATAAGAACCATTCCAAATGGAATAGCCTACTCAGTTAGTTCCAACATAATTCTCTAGTGAAAATTATAATTACCCAATTCATTTGAGAGTTATATGAGTCTAACCAATTATAACAAAAAATTTCAATGTTCTACTATATTCATAAAACTCATTAAATTTGGAATTTATAATATAAAACTCATAAAAATATACTATAGAACCCATATGTATTTTTTTTCAGATATTGATACATTCCATTCCTTTAAAATAGTATTTAAAAAACTAAAATACCTAGAAAAAAGGGTAGAATATTTTTTCATTGAATAAAACATGAGATTTTACAATGTAATACAATTATAAAGTAACATTTATGATGTAATTAAAATCTATTTACTTCATATAGGTAAAAAACATTCCTTTTGTACTTAATAATTAAATTCAAACATTTTATATGAAACATGCACGGAGATACGTTTCAAATACCTTTGTAAGAAAGTAAATGGAGTGAAAAAATGAAATTTTAATTAATTTATTTAATAATTGATTCTTCATCAAATAATATAGACATTAAAGAATGTTATTATAATTAAATCAACAAAACATTTTAAAACTAGATTTTATGATAGATTATCCTTGCCTTGAGTCCAAATTGTAATGTATATTATTTATCATCCTGAATAAAAAAGATATATTAATTATTTAATTGCATAAAAATATTTTTAATTTTCAATATCTTTTTATTATCCCTTTTATATCACTTATTACCATGTCATACTTAATCACTTTATTGATTATGATTACTTTATTTGTTTGGTGGATGATTGATTCATAAGTCTAAAATGAATTTGGTGTATTCATTGTGATCAAATTGAACGTGAATATATTAGTTATATAATCTTAATAATGTTATAATCATAATTTTTAAAAATTGATAAAAATTTAAGAATTATCTATGTAAGGTTGTTGTAGAAAATAAATTATGTTACAACATGGAGATGGTAGTACACACATATTCACGCTTGATGTTTTTATTAAGTTTTTTTATGTAAATTAAGAATTAGAATATTTATGTACAATTAAATAATGAAAATTATATCATATATATAATATTATTTTATTTAGATATATTATTATAAAAATACATAAGATTTAGTGATGAAAATAGAATACATCATCTCGTGAGGTGGTAGTCTGCACGTACTCATCAAAGATGTTTTGATTTTCTAGTAGATTAATAATTTAATGTAAAAGAGTTATCCAATAAATATAATGACATTAAATTATAGGGAATGTAATGATATTACTATATGGAAATGGATAAGGTATTTTTTTTGATGAAATGATGAAATAAAATGAAATCACTCTGTTAAGAACAATACTAATTCTTTAGACAACCTCACTTGGTTTATAACTAATGCCTTTCTAGGATAATATGATGGTAAAAATAGAACATCTAGAACATCATTAGAGATTTTATGAAATTATTTAGAGAGATAATTTTGGGGATAAGTTTCTCTTGATGTGTAGTGAATAGAGGATAAGTGGTGTCCTTTTAATAATGAGGGAGAGCTAACACTTGGAATTTTTCAAAATATTAAGACATATTAATGTATTATTCAAGTGAAGTGGCTCTAAAATTAATCATATTTGATTATTAAATAATATATAGTAAAAATATTACCATAAAATTTTATTTTTAAAAGTTTTTAGTTCCTTATAAATCTTATCATTTTAAATTTAACCCTTTTAGCCTATTTTATCACTTACCATGGTAACTGACTTTTTTAGCAACTTTACTATTTTTAATGAAAAAAATGAGGTTGAAATATTTTATAAAATTTATATTACTAATTTGAAATATGAAATCCATTTTTAAATATTATATGTCTAATAGTGGTTAAATGTACTTTTAAAATATGAGCATGTAATGTGATGAAAAATGGTTTTCTAGATAAATGATTTTTAAGTATAACAATATTTTTTATTCCAAATTTTAGTATAATGTTAATCAAAATGATATTAATTTAATTATTTATAATTAACTTTTACTAATTTATTTTTTTGACTAATCAGTGAAAATTAGACTTTGTAAATACTTAAAAAGAAATGAAAATTGTCTTAAAAATAAATATTCCCAATTCTTTACCCCCAAAATAAATTTTATTTAGAAAATTTTCAACAAATCACTATATATTTATCTTCACTTTATGAAATAAAAAATTATATATTTTTCCCATATTTAAAGTATATAAAAATTTAAATAATATTTTTAAAAATAATATATAATTCAATAAACTTAATTTAGTTGGAATAATTTTTTTTACTGAGTTATTTACAATTATTCTTATAATGAAAATGTCTTAATGAAATACATTTCATGAATATTAATAAAGAATTAAAGTTTTCTACTATTAATATCACATGGTGTTTTCATATTCATCCCCTTTTTGATATTTCATCGTCATAGTTTTTGTTTACATCTTAAACAAGTGGGGATATTTTTCCTTCATAGAATTCTCATATTCCCATGATTATTCATCAATTATTTGGATTTTCCACAAAACCATAACATAGTGACACACATTATCCCATAACACCTACTCTATATGACCAAGAATATGAATTGGAGATTACTTGTGAGAATGATTCTCTTCTAACTAAACTAATTCAAGTCTCAAAATATGATATTCAACAAGCACATTCTTCATTAAAAATGAAATTTGAAACACATCTTGTAACTAAGATAGAATTGAAGGAAAATTTACTCGATAAAAACCCACCCAATATTATCAAAAATATTATATGTTCCAATTAACCATGAAATTGAAATTTTATTCCTATCAAAACACATAACACTTTTCTATGGATATATAATTAAAAAACATGTTCACCTACCTAAAAGAAAAGATACTTCCTCTAATTGTCTGTATAAATTTCTTGTCTGCTCTAAGATACCATCATATGATGCTGAATGACTATAAATTCTTGAAGAATATAATCTGCAATTAATGGTCCCAAAAATCTACATTCAAAACCATTGTACCAACAAGATAGAGTCTGAAGCCACCTTCCATATAATATCTCAAAATGTGATATAAGTATAATGGAATAAAAACTATAATATTTTTTTAAAATTCAACAAGTGGAAGATGTTTGGCCCAAATTCCATGGTAATCCAATGAAAAGTATTGAATCATATCCTCCAATTTCTAAATTATTTTCTCTAACTTTCCATTAGATTGAGAATAGAAATATATAATAAAATTTAATTCAATACCTGAAGACTTATTAAGGCTTTTAAAAAATTAGACACAAATTTGGGACAAAACTAGATACAAACAAGTGTCACTCCATTAAATATTATTATCTTTTTACCACAATTTCTATAAATTTAATACAAGACATATTATCTAAAATAGGAATATTATTCACAAATTTCAACAAACAATTATCAATTAACCATATTATATTATCACTTAGGGATGACTTTAGTAATACAACTAGAATATTCTCCCAATATCTTTATAAAGCCTATATTTTTGGAATAAACAACTTATAAAATTTTCATCAAACTTTTAATTTTTAACAAGTTAAACATTTCATATTAAATTCATTAATACCTTTTTTGTATCCCATCTATCTAGAAATCTTCCCAAAGGTATTTGTAAATCTTAGTACCATAAGGATGGACTGAAAATAGAGAGATTTGAGATTTACCTAACACTTATTTTTTCATCTAGAAATATGAAGTCACAAATAATAATTTTTTTAATCTCAAATAACCATATTTTTAAATGATAAATTTAGTAAACTTACACTACTTGATTTTTTTCTTTTTCCTAAAAATCATGGCCTTCCTTTTAAGCTCGGTTAATTCATTCAAACAATGATGACTACACTGACACCAAAAAATAGAGGAAGTTTCTATATAAAAAATTTCGAAACCAAAATTCATTAAATAAATAATCAATGGGTCATGTTCCATTAGTAGTATAGTTAAGGATGTATTATCTTTATCATATAAATAATTAGTTAATATGTTTTCTTTTCCTGGATGGTAATGAAATTTAAAGTAATAATATTGAATCTCATTTAGTAATCTTATATGTATCATGTTTAATTCTATTTTATTGAATTTATAATTCAAACATTTATGATAAATATATATTTCACATTTTACATGATATAAATAATGTCTCCAGATTTTAAATAAAACACTACCACAACCAATTGAATATCATGTGATGGATAATTTATCTCATATGGTTTTAATTTCCATGAATCATAAAAAATTACCTAATCATTCTACATTTAAAGAAGACAAAATACCTTAAAGGATGTATTGATGTAGATAAAACTCATTATTTTAGGATATAAAGTAAAAAACATGTGCAATCACTAATCTCCTTTTCAATTTCTGGAATGATTCATCAAATGTTTTCATCTATATGAATTTAACTCATTTTTTATTAAACGTGGTTATTGGGAAAGGAAGCATACAAATTTTTTCAACAAATCAACTATAGTAACTCAGTAATTCAATGAAACATATAATATATGTTAATTTTTTTAGTGTTGGACACTCTTCAACTGCATTATTTTTAGTTTAATTAAATGTTATTCCATGTTAATTTAAAATATATCCAAGGAATGAAATCAGTCGTAATCAGAATTCACATTTTCTATGTTTTACCTATAAATTATTTTATTTTATAGTTAGAATAATAGAACTCAATTTTTTATCATTATAATCATAAATTTTTTAGTATATCATAATGTCATCAATAATCACAAAAAAAATTTATACAAAAACGTTTTTAATTTTCTATCCATAAGGTCCATAAATACCGCTGAAGCATTTGTCAACCCAAAGTTAATAACTAAAAACTCATAATTCTCATAGATATTATAAAATGATATATTTTTAATTTCATCCTTCATTACCATATATTGATTATACCTGAAGTTGAGAACAATATTTTAAAAATAATGTAACTCCTGTAGAAAAACACACAAGTTATATATATCAGTAAACCAATTCATATTATTAACATTGATTCAATTAAATGGTTTATAATAAATAAAAATACTTTTAGAACCATATTTATATCTATCAAAAAATTTGATAACTTAATTATGAAGTGTTAAGATGAATTAATCCTCTAACAATAAACTCGTGTAAGAAATTTTTCAACTCCAAATGTTCTATATGATTTGTTTGATAAGGATATTTTTATATTATCTTATCATCATGCACTGATTAAATTGTAAAATAAATATCTAGTCTAGTATAATTATAGGTAATTCATCATTAAATACATACAAACACTCATTTACTGTATACACATCACCAATTTTAACTATTTTATTCTTCTAAAAAATATGTGCAAGATAAAATTCATTTCCATATTTAATCAATTTATCATGTTCTTGATATGTTCTAAAAGGTATGAATTCATTCTTGTATACAAACTAAAACTCATTCTAAAAAAATTCTTTAGCTATATAATATATCTTAACTGAATAAAAAAAATAAAGTTAATCCATAACCAAAATAATATAAAACTCTATAATGGGAAATAAAACTAAGTCTATAGGTAAATATTTTCGATTAAAAATAATATAAATATTCATATATTTTCTATTATCTATAATAATAACCCAATGTGTTCTTACTAAATACTATCTATTCATTTATGTGGGTGAAATTCCCAATTTTCCATCAAATTTCTCTAAAATTGATGAATAAATAGTCCTTGAATCAAAAAATATATTCACATAATCTGAATCAACAAGTAATGTTCCTGAATATATAACACTATATAGTCTAACATATACTGAATTTATAACAAACCCACTCTAGTAAACTAGAGTCAGTGTCACTTTTATTAAATTGGTTTAGATAAAAGGGATCACATCCTAAAGGATCGATCAGTTTTGTAGTATTTGAGAACTAAATATATACATGACACCCATTTTTTATTAGGAATTTAATATTAAATATAAAAAAGAAAAAAAATTATCCTTTAAATTCATTCAAATAATTCATCTTCATATACTGGGTAAAATTAACTGAATAAGGATGAGAAAAAATGCTCAATAAGGGTTATATATAATGGAATATATTAGGAGTAAATATGGTATAATCAATGTGGAAAAGGTAAATAACTAGAAACAAATTACATTTAATCAAATCAATGAGTATAAAATTAATCCATGGGTTATATCAGTGAAATAATCACCTGGATTATAATAATAACTGAATTATCAATGAAGGAAATTCATACTATTAGATGTTTGGATCACAGACATCATTATATCACTACCATTAAAACCTTATTCTATGAAAGTTCAAAACCATGGTTAAAAAACCCATTTAATTTGGCCAACTAATTTGTATCATGTGACTTATCGATGCATCCATGGGTTATAAAATTCTAGGACCTACCCATTATTACATGTCCAATCCATTCCCAATATATCTAAGGATTGATTTTATTCATAAACAATATGCCATATCAAAAAATATCCATACTGAGTGAAGAATAAAAAAATCAAAATTTCCATAGTAAATCAAATTACATTCAAAGTAAAAAATCTTTTTATGAAATGGTATACAATTAAGGACATAATCATGTTCATGATAGAATTAATTTTAATGTTTAAGGGAAATGTCATTATCAATGATCAAATGATAGTGAATATTTCAAGAGAAGGTTAATAACTAGAAAATTAAAAAGATGACCCTCATTTATTTGAAATTCATGTTTTGAAATGAATTCATGTATTTTATAGAATAAAGAAAAAACATTCATAATTTTTTTCTTTATAATACCTTTCAAAAATTATATAAGAAGATAAATATTATAATCTTATTACGGTGGAGGGAAGGTCTATAAACGAATTATACGTTAAAAAATTTATTTTCCCTTTTGTAAAGAGTGTTCAAAATATACTTTTTAGAAAAAAACATTATAAATATCCTTTGAAACCATAATAAAATTAATTTTTACATAAAATTGAATTAATAAAAAAATTGTAAATAAAAAGGGCATTTGTAAGACAAATTTTAAAAATAATGATATGGAAGAAAAATATACCCGATCAAAACAAGAAATAATATTAGCTTTTATTTTAAGCATTCTTCCTGAAAGAGTAGCATAAATAGAATCATTAATCATAATAAATAAATATATATTTCTATTATATACTTCTAGGGGGATGTATAAACACCACATAAAGTAAATAGGTGCATAATATGAAATATGTCTCAATGGAGTGGAAATTGAGATAAAATCCCTTACCTCACATTTCCTATAGTTCAACATGATTTAAACTCATTTATAATGATTTAAAAAATTTTATTAATGTATATAATAATCGTATTAATATTTATCTTATCGTATATTATCCACTTGTAACATCTTATCACCTATTTTTTCTATAGTCTTTCATTATTATAATTGTTTTGGATGTTAACTGCTTTATTTTCTCATGCATGTTCTGTCACAGAAGTTATGGTACCTATAATTTGATCATGGTTATATATTATATATACTATTAATCATGATATAAATATCATATATACTAATTAAATATAACCTTATTAGCTTCAATATAAAGCGTAAATGAAAAACTGTTCACATCGCTTCGTGGATGAGGTAGTCTACCCGTATGCACAAGCAACATTATTATATTCCAATAGATCAAAAGGTAAAAAGATAAATATGATATTAAAACTTAAGAAGAATATTTATGTAATAAATATCATATATACTCATTATTTCAATATTTATAACCATCCAAGTAATGTGTTGAAGAAAAATTGAGTTACTTCTCTTTGTGGAGAAAGTAAGCCCTACATACAAATGAGCAATGTTTTTGTTTTAACAATATAAAAAAGGGATGGAAAATAGTTATAAAATAATCATAATAGCATCTAAATATGTTTAAAACACTGAATTTATTATTTTAGGATGGTTACAACTATTTTAGATGAAGTTGATGAGTAAATAAATTTGAAAGAGTCGGTAAAGATGATTACCTCAACTTAAAAAGAGATCTTTTAGATCTTATATTAAGGGAACTTGGGTTTGTTAGAGGAATAAAACTTCCAAAAAATAGTTATTTATTTTTATAATATAATATTTCTGGGTTTGTTTGATCTAGATGGCTCAATTTTTTTAAATAATTGATAGGAGATGTGTCCTTTTATACGTGAGGGGAGAGGCACTCTTTGAATTTCACAAATTACAAAATTAATATAAAAAAAATTTATATTAAAATTTATCCAAACATATATAAATTTAATATAGGAAGTGTATGTATTTAAATCCTATCATCCAATAAAATTTATACAAGTTTTTGTAATGTTTTTTCCCTTATCTTTTAGTTTTAACTCCTAATGAACCCTTTTGACAATTTGCATACTATTAATGTTTTATATTAATCATGGGTCATGAATGTTACCATAAAATGGAAAAATATCCATAAATGGATCATGGTTTATTTTAAAACCACATCCCACTCATTTTTTTAAGTATAATATTTTTATAATTTTTAAATAATTTAATAAAATATTTTTTTTAAAAGATCATGAATGTCATTTTTGTCACTATTTTTTTTTCATTTGACTCTAAATACATTAAACAAGAGGATATTTATGTATAATCCATTAAAATAACACTATAATGTAATATTTATGTATAAAAATGATGTAACACAATAACTCTTCATAATTATATTAGTTTTAGTATCATTAAAATCATTTAATTTAGTTTATCTTCATTAATTAATTGTCATGTGAAATTTGTCCAAGTATTTAAGATAATTATTTCTTAATTAAATTTAGAAATAAATTATCATAATAAAAAAATTATAATTTAAATTAATTTTTTTATCGAACCTAATTTTATTTGTCCATGTAATGAAATACTAGACATATTAAAATAAAAAAATTGAAATTTTAGTTTTTATCCCTCAGTTAATTATTATAAAGGTAAAAATCATATCTAAATGGAAAAAAGATCATATTTTAGATTATTGGATGATTATGGAATAAGTAGTCCCAAAAAAATGAAATTAATGCATGTTTTGGTTTTATTTTTAACGCCTTATCATATTATTTCTAACCTCAATTATCCAATTTAGCCTAAACATGGGGAAAATTATGTAATATTGTTACTATTCATAATTAATTGAAATAAAAGGGACCTATCTACCAAATTTTGACATCCTCATTCTAAAAAAGGAATCCATTTTTCAAGATTCAATTTCTATAATAGGTAGAAATTAATTTATGATTAAAACACAAAACATAAAGAAAAACACTATTTCAGGAAAATTCTATTTAAATATAAAAATTGTTTAATACCAATTTCATGTATAAAATTCATTCAAAATACAATATTTTAATTATTTAAATAATTCTAATGTTTTAGAAAAATAACTATTTCACAATTCATTAAAAAATCCAAAATTTATAAAAAATTCCAAAAATCCACACTATGACATTTTTCATATGATGATTTAAAAAATGAAGTTAATTTCATAAAATTAATTTTATAAAAGTTTGAAAATTTAATTATATAATTTTTTCATCAATATTAATTATAATCATTTTGGAAGAAAATATATTTTTAAAAAATAAAATGACCCTAAACGTTTTTTATGACAATAAAAAATTTGTTAGTGGTGTTATTGTTTATTTCCTTTGCATTAATAAATAAATTTGTATTGATTATAACCTTTATATATATTTAATAATCTAGGTTTTCCTATTCATCCTACTAATTCAATATCTAGGTTATAATGGTAATATTTTAATAATAGTATTTCACAGTTCGTTTAGGCTCAAATTTCATGTTATATACGCAATAAAACATAGTTTTCTTAAAAAAATAAGTTTATTAAATTATTCCATACTAAATAATTTTCATCCATGATATTTTTTATGAATATTAACCTATAAATAGATAAGGTTGGTTCTTCTTCATAACATTCTCAGGTTCACATATTATTTCCTCTATTTTATGATTTCTATAAAGCACCTTTATCAATCGAGCCATCTGATTGCTCCATACTTTTTCAACACATTCAAGATTATAGATAATATCATCATAGTATGATAGATCCAGTTTTAGTTCTATTTCTTCATAGGAGTTCACATGAATTAGATGTTGCATATACTTATTTAAAAAATAGATATGGAACACATCATCTACTTTAGAGAGGATTGGTGGAATTTCCAATCAGTAGGCCACTGCTCCAATTCAGTCTAAAATTTCAAAAGGTTTTTTTTACTTAGGGATCAGTTTTCTATTCTTACCAAACCATATAACTCCCCTTCATGGAGATAATTTCATGAAAATATGATCTATTAACTAAAATTTCTAATCTTTCATTCGATTATCATCATAACTCTTATATCTTATTTGAGATTCATTAATATGAGTCTTCATAGCCTTTTAAATTTACCATTTTATATACCATTAAATCTATACCCACAAGTTTTCTTTTACTAACTTCTTCCCAAAAAGTTGGAGAATGAAATATCGTTCCATATAATTATTAATATAGTTTCATTTTAATACTTTAATGGAATCCATTTTTATTGGAAAACTCCACTGAAGGTAAAGAATAATCCCAAAAAATATGCAATTCATTTGATAAAGACCTAAACATGTATTCCGATTAGTGAATAGTCCTTTAATACATTTCAATTGTTTAATGGTGATAGGTAGTTCACAAATAAAGCTTAATATCCAAAGCATTCTGGAGAATTTTCTTGAATTTCTATATAAATCATGGATCAACATTGAAAAAATAGATAGAGGTGCACATATAAGTATTACAAAATCATTAATATAAGTCATTGTAAAGCACTGAATATGTAAATATTCTCTTATAAATAAGAAATGTGAATATTTGGTAAGGAAATCAATAAATAAACCATATTACATCATTATTTCTAGGAATCTTTGGTAATCTAGTTAAAAATTTCATATCATTTATGCATAGAAATGGTTAGGGGTTACATAAATCATCTAGTATGATATCTCTCATCATTTAGTTTTTAGAAAACCAAACATATAGACACATAGTCTGCAATTTACCACTACATTGTATCCCACCAAAAACGTTCATTCAAATAACTATATATATTGTATCTACCAAGTTTTATAGATAAATTAAATTTAGAACATTGTCTAATAATTCCATTTTTATATTAGGTATTGATTGAAAAAATATAACCTTTCCAAATATCATAAATCCATAATTATATACAAACATTGACAATTTCCCATATTTCGTGGTTTTTTTGAACATCTTGATCACCAGGATGATAAATTTTCATTATTTCCAATAAATATGGTTTGGAAATCATTTGAAAAATGAGTGAAGTTTCCCCTTATATAAAAATTACAATATCCATCTATAATAAATCCATGAACATACGATCCCTTTGAATCCTAAATTTTTTCAGGGATCTACGATTATTCATACCCAATGTACCTGATACATTATTTTCGTTAATTGTATGGTAATTAATTGAGTAATAATAATCCCTCATTAGTTTTATCCATCATCTTTTCCTCATGTTTGACCTATATATGTGAAAAGATACATTTACTTCTCATATGATCTTTTTTTGTCTCACATAGTTCACTATAGAGATAATGTGTCCATATCATCAAAGGAATGATTAAGGATTTCAACTCAAGACCATGGGTTGGATAGTTCTATTCCTGAATCATTAACATCATTGATGAATACGAAATGAAATTATCATTTTATATAAGAACATAACTAAGTCCCTTATTCAGTAAATCATTATATATCACAAATTATTCATTTTCTTATGGTAAAGTCAATATTAGAGCATTCAAAAATCTCTTTTTCAATTATTAAAAAAAATCTACACATTAATTTTTCTACATGAGAATAACCCATTTACGAGTAATTTTTTTAATAGGTTATCCAATTGTGAATTGTTTTGTAGAAGTAATATAATGTAAATTTCCAAACCAATGAAACTACACACATCAATTATGTTTGTTGGTATAGGAAATTATTTGGAAGATTTTATCTTCTTAATATCAACTTATATTCCATCATTATAAAAAATATGTCCAAGACAAGAAACTTTCTAATTCAAGAATTTATACATGAAAATTTTCACATATAGATCTTTTCTTTGAGGAGTATTTAGAATGATCTGAAAATGATTCTCATGAACCTTATATCTTTTATAGTACACCAATATATCATCAATAAATACCATACAAATTTATAAAGATAATCCTAGAATTATATACTCATTAGATCCATAAAAATAGAGAGTGTATTAGTCTATCTATATGAAATTACCCTTATTTTTTAATGTCCATACCATATACGAAATGCCATATTCGAAATATTTTCATTCTTTACTCATAATTGATGATACCCAAAATGAAGTTAAATCATTATAAAATATTGAGTTCCATGAATTTTATCTAATAATTCAACAATTTGTGGAATATGATACTTCTTCTTTATCATAATAGCATTAATTTTTCTATATTCGATTCAAATCTTCATAGATCCATATTTATTCTTATAAACAAGAACAAGCGATTCTCATGGTGTAAAAATAGGGAATATAAATTCATTTTCACAAAAATCATGACTTTTTTTCTTTAACTCCACTAATTCCAAAATGGGAGATCTATATGGATTCTATGATATAGGTATTGAATCATGGATTAAATAAATGGAATACTTATCATCACATTATTGTGTATTTCTAGATAATTCCCCATGAAAAACATTATTGTATTACTTTAAAATAGGTATACCCTCAATTAAATGATATACTTTTACATCCATAGATTGTTTCTTCTATTCCTTCCCATGAGTCTCATATATAAGAGCTACTAGTGTTAGATCTAAACATGACTCAGATGATGAAGTTTCCCCTATAAATATAAATAATTATATATCTTCAGTATGAATTTTTATTTACTTACATTTTCAATAAATTATTTCATTATAATTTGAAATCAAATACATACCAAATATTAAATAAAAATAAACCAAATTTATAATAATTAGGTCTACAAATAGGGCATATTTATGGGTCATAATGGGAACAGACTGACACATCCATGTTGCAATGATATTTTCATTAGGAGTTTTGACTAACAACTTACATCGTAAAGTGGTAGGAAAATATTTAATTTTCATGGAAAATAATGAAGATATAAAATATTGAGAAGATACAAAATCAAGTAAATGATTAGCTAAATTTGAGAATATGAAAAATGTACCCACCACTACAACATCAGGATTATCAAACTCAATGTTAGTAATCACATAAGCTTGAACTTATCACCTCGGCCTATTCTTATGGTATATTACCTAGAATCTTGGGGAATTTGTGTAAATAATTCCCCACTTATCTACTATAAAATAACTAAACATCATTTATTTTTTTCTTCCCCTTACATTCATTATGCAGATAACCCTTGTCTTCACTTTTTTAATAAAATACCATTCCCTTAAATATTTTTCTAGGATGTTTATTTCCATAATTTTTACATGATGGTAATTTCATTGTTCCACTATTCTAAATTATTCTTTACCATTTCATGGTTCTCATCTGACCTCTTCATCTCTTTATTTCCCTTTAATTTATTGGATCTTGAAAATTCATTCTCTATTTTGATGGCATGTAATACTGTTTTACTTTATAATGAAAAATATTGAGAAATAAATTCCCTTAAAAGTTTTGTCTTATGGTCTTTAAATAAATGGTCAATATTTCCCTATAGATTACATATATAATCCATATCAAACATATATAGACTTATAAATTCATCCTCAAACATTGCATCACTTTTTTCCTCCTTCTTCTTTCAGAAGATGAACTTTATCTTCATTTTAGTTCGTTGTTCACAAAGGAATATTTATTGACGAATATTACTCTAAATTATATGCACTCCATATGTTCTATATCTTTTTCATATCTAGTATTTTGGATCAATGACCATCATTAATTATCATTTCCTCTAAGTTAATTTCATAAAAACCAATTATTTTTCATTGCTTCCAAGGGTGAGAAATATCTTTTCAAGAGACTTCATATGTTTCTCAGTTACCACTGAACTATTAGATCAATTAAAATATAAAGTATTATATTCCAAGAAACAATCCAATGAAGGTTTATTATTCCATTATATGTCATGTTACTATATATGTTCAAGGTTATTAGACATAGAATGGGTCACCTTTTCTAATATGGTCATGATAATATCTTCTCCAACACCAACTTTGTTGGCTTGCTCAATAGGGAAATTATTAAATTAACCATGTGCATTGATTATATTTATTACATTAGGTTATATTAATAAATAATGGAAAACATTGATTTAGATCATATTCATCATGAATATTGATCCATAAATTAAAAACCCCTCTAAAATGATCTCAAATTATATAAGGGATTTTCATAATTCTCATGTTAGTTATGTTCATTTAAAATGAAATTCCCAAGGTTTATACACTACTTTATTTGATGAAAACTATAAAAAACCCACTCTAATATCCCAGACATAGTGTCTAAATTATTACATTAGTATATTTACAATTTATCATATCATGAATGATTAATTTTGTTAGTAATCATGGAGAACCAGATACATACATGATACCAATTTTAATTTGGGAATAAAATATTAAAATTTTCAAAAGAAAAAAGTTTGGTATATAAGAAACTCATTCAAAAAATTCATCTTCATATCCAGGGAAAAATAATTAAAAAAAGGATAGCTCAATAAATCCTTACATATATTTGAATCTATAATGAGTAAATAGGGTATATTCAATATATCATGTTAATAAAATGGAAACCCGTGTAATTTAATCAAAAACATTGGAACAAAATCAAAAAATGGGTAATATCACCATAGTCTTCTCATAGATAATAAAAAACTCAAAACTCAATAATAAAAATGCATACTGTTTTAGTTCATGATCTCATACATCATGATATCTCTACCTCTAAGACCTTTTTCCAAGATAGTTTAAAACTACATGTAATTACCCATTAAATTTGGACAAATTATTTATTTCATGATACCTATCGATGCTTCAATGAGATATATAACTCAATGCTCCACCCATCACTAATTTCCAATTAATTTTTCACATATTGAATGAATTATTTAATTATTGAACAATATTCCTTATCAAAAAATATCTTTATTGTGTGAAGAATATTGAATATCAATATTTCCCCAGAAAATAAAATTACTTTCAATATAAAAAACCACATAAAAAATTGTATACAGTTTAGGAAATAATCATATTCCCGATTAAATGAAAAAGGGTATTTAAGATAAATTTAATGTTCAATTCTGGCAAGAAAGTGAATGTTTCAAGAGAATGTTAGTAACCAAGAAATTTAAAATATGGCCTTTAATTCATTAGAAATAATGGTATTGAAAAAAAATAATGTCTTTGGGAGAATAAAAGAAAACATTTCTCCAAAATAAATTCTCTATAATACCTTTTAAATCTTATAGAAGAATCTAATGAGTGTAAAATTTTAATAGTGGAATAAAGGTCTCTTAACATTGTACACATTAAAAATGTTCATTTTAACTTTTTTTAAAGAGAGTTAAAAATGATATTTTCAGAAAAAATATTAGAAAGATTCCATTAAATCCTTATAAAGTCAACGATAACATAAATTATTATTTATAAATAATTTTAGTAAATAAAATATACTTTTGTAATATAATTTTGAAAAATATGGATATGGAAGAAAAATATACTCGATCAATAAGATAAATAAGATTGACTTTTATTTTAAATATTATTCTTGAAAGAGTAATTTGAATTGGATCATTAATAATCATTAATATATATATATATATATATATTAATTTTATATACTTCATGGAGGATGTATATACACCACATAGAGTAAATAGGTTCATAATAACAAATATGTCTCAAGGGAGTGGAAAATAAGATGAAACCCCCTACCTCACATTTCCTATTAGTTGATCTTGCTTTAACCTCATATATAATGGTTTTAAACATGTAACTAATTTATAATAGAATCATATTAATATTTATAATATCATATATTTTCCTTTAATAACATATTATCACTTTTTTTCAATAATCTTTTATTGTTTTCACTATTTGTGGTGTAAACACATTATTTTCTAATGCATGTTTTGTAGAGAATATATAGTATTTATAAATTTATTATCCATAAATATTCACCATAATTATAATAATTATATAAATATCAAATATATATACACATATATTAAATAAATCCTTTTTATTTACCATGTAAAGTATAACTAAAAACGTGTCAGATCACTTTATGGAGGTAATCGTCCACATGCACGTATGAGCGAATTAATCATTTTCCAAAGGATTAGAACGATAGAACTTATATATGTTTTTAAAATTATCAAGGAATATTTATGCCATAAATATTATATATATTAATTATTTCCATCTTTATAATCATACATATAATGTGATGATGAAAAATGAATTACACTACTATGTAGAGATGATAAGCCATACATATTCGCGAGTGATACTTTTACATTTCATAGGATAGAAAAGAGATTGAAAATGGTTATAAAATATTCATAATAACAAATTTTTATGTTTATTTTATTATATTAATTATTTTATTATAGTTATAAAGGATTTATAGGATGTTTAATAAGAAATTTATTTGAAAGGGTTGGTAAAGACTATTACCTCTTCATCGAAATAGCTCTGGATATTCTCTTAAGGGACCTAGGGTAAATATTTTTGGAAGAACACCAACTTAAAAAAAATATAAGGATTTTGATAAGAAAATTGGGTATGTTTTGGTTGATATTTATAGCTCAATGTGTTGTAAATAATTGAGATAAGGGGTATCCTTTTAATAAGTAAAGGAGTGTCTTTCTTGAATTTATTAAAGTATGAAATTAGTATAAAATAATTTGTATATTAAAATAGTAAAAAAATGATAAAATGTGAATATTTTATGAGTATGGATCAAAATACTATCATCAAATAAAATCCTAACATCATTTGTTTATGTTTTTACCCTTATCTTTTAGTCTTAAACCCTCATTAAACCATTTAACAAATACAACACTCTTAACATTTTCTACCCTTTAAGGGCCATGAATGTTACCATACTATAAAAACGACCAATAAATGGACCATTGTTTATTTTTTCAACCATATAAAATTAAATGTTATCAAAATAACATCCTTATGATTTTAAAATCGTTCAACAATATATTATTTTTTATAAAATATCATTAATGTTTTCTTTGATACTATTAATTTAATTTGACTTTAAATACATCAATACAAAGAATAACTTATAATATAATCCTATAAAAAAAATTCATGTCACACTTATCTAGTAAATTTTTGGAACATAATAATTATTTCAAATTATACGCGTTTCAGTATTTTTTAAATCATTTATTTTCTTATTCTATTAATTAAATAAATAACGTGTCAGCGTCGCTCACGAATTTAAGGGAAGTGTTTCCTCAAAAAAATATAAATAAATTTAAATGGTAATAAAAATAATAAATATTTAAAATTAATATTTGAAATTTAAAATAACTTGTATTTACCCCTATCAAAAAATATTATAGACATTAAAAGATGAAAAGTCAGATTTTTATCATTTTCTCTCACATAAATATTGTAAATGTAAAAATCATAGATTATTGGAAATAGTAATATATTTAATGATTATAGGATTAAAGATGAAATAGAGTCAAATAAATAAATTAATTCAAATTTTGGATTGATTTTCAATGCCTCACCAGATTATTTTTGACCACAATTACCCAATTTACCCTTACCGCAGTGATAACTGTTCAATGTTGTTAATATTCATATTGAATTGAAATAAAAGGAAACTCAAAACCAAATTTTAAACTCATGATTTCACATATGATATTAATTTTTCATGATAACATTTCATTAATTTTCTTAATTTATTTGAATAATAAAACATAAAACAAAATGAAAACAGTTTATTAAAAAAGTGAATTTTAAGTATAAAATTGTTTTTATGCCAAATTAAAGTTTATAATTCATTAAAAATACCTTAATTTGAATATTCATAATATAATTGAACTATTTTTAATTTTAAAATATTTTTAAACAATATTTAAATATTTAATTTCTTGAAATAAAAATACTATTTTTAATAAAAATCATATTTCTCACTATTCATTTAAAAATCAAAATTTTTATGAATGTACCAAAAAATCAAGATAAACTAATTTTAAAATAATTATTTATAAAAAAAATCTATTTTATAAAATAAAATTTCTAAAATTTTACAATTTAATTTTATTATTTTCTAATAAAAATAAGTAACCTATTTTTAAGAATATATATTTTTGAAGAATAAAATCGCATTTCTAAAAAATTGAGTGTTTATTTACTAAAATTTAATAAAAAAAATCATTGAGTGTGAACTTCATATATGTTTAATAATGTGGTTATTACTATTCATACCCACCAATTCAATTACTAGGTTATACTAGTCATATTTAAATAATAATATTTTGTTGTTCATTTTGGTTCAGTGTTGCATGTTGTATATGTTATCAAACATAGTGTTCCTAGAAACAATGTATTTTAGAGATGTAGTTGAAAATTATTTAGGCACATAAAACCACTTGTGATCTCGATGAATTTCATTCTCCATTCTTATATTTTAACTTTTACATGCATAGTGTCCCATCTAAATAAAAAACATCTTACTACTAGCTTTACAATAGTAATCAGGTCATTATTTGGATCCTTTTTTGTAGTTATGAGCCACATATCCAAAACATACCAAAAATTGAAAAAATTTATGATTAATTATCTTGGGTTCCTTTAACCACACTTATCACAAGATGAAAATATTATTTTTTTACCTTCATATTTCCTCAATAGATACTTCACAAATGCTTACCACCTTGACCTCCATCTCTTCTTGTTATCATAAAAGATGTGATCATTGAAAAACTATATTTTTACTTTCTCAGAACAAAAAAAATTCATTATATAATATAATTTCATGGGTATCTAATTACCTTGAATATATTTTCTTCAATATTGAGTAAAAATAATTAGTTTTTATATCAAGAACCAAGATACATTTTGAGATGTACCTTGCCAATTAGGTGAATTTTCCTTTATACTTGGACAATGAATCTTCCTCCTTTTACCTCAATTCCTTGAATTACTTCTTTAATATGTTAAATAGATATAGAAAAATATATATCAAGGGAAATATTTTTAAATTCAACCCATTCCAAGTAATCAACCTTCCATAGTATTCTATTCCATTGGCCATCACTGATTAACTTCACTATAAAAAAAATAAATATATAGAAATAACTTTTCAGGATCTGAACCACCTATGAATTTGAATATCTTTTATAAATAATTATTCTATCCCTCATCTACAACAAAATTATAACAAAACATTGAATGTTGGAGGGTGTTTTTCATCAAATGTTCTACTATTTACATGTTCTTTTATGGTTAATGTGGTGTTTATCTAACCTAGATTCCCACACCATTAATATCCCATTTCAACTAAGCCATTATAGAAAAAACAACTAATTTATAATTCCAACCATTCCATGTTTCTCATTTAGAATGATATTTTTCTCTTGGTTCCTTCAAACTTCAACACCCATGTTTCCTCTATAGAATAGAAATCAAAACATATCTATAATTGATGAATAAACATGGTAATATTATAAGTATATATCAATATAATAAGAAATTAGAATATCTTAATTATACCTCGTTAGATTTATCATACCTACCTTAAATTATCTGACCCTACTATAATAATAGATAAAAAACATGATCCTTATTCAACCTGTAACCTAATTGTTAAACAAGAATTAATTTTCATTATTTATTAAATAAATTTTATGTTTTGGATTTTTATATTATTATGTCATAACTATTAAAAAAATTCACTTACACTAAATATCATTTTTTTTGAAATACAAAACTTTTAAAATGAAACATGTTTTCTTTTGAAGAAAAATATTCATGATCATCAACTTGAATTTATCATATTTTCTACTCATCCTTAAACCCTATGAAAAACATTTTAAAACATGGTAAGTGAACACAAGTCTTCTTAATAGAGATATACAAAGAATAAAAAACCTATTAGTTCGTTTAGATAATACTAGATAATATAAGAGAGGTTTCCTTTATCATAATAATATTTGAGTTGAAATAATCATTTTCTTATACATTAAATTAGTTTTACTTCCATTTTTTCATGAAAATATTCTATAAGGAATCATAAAATGAAAAAACATAATCATGAATGATTATTAAAAACATGATAACTAATGGAAAAGATTTAATTAAAAACATAACTTTTACCCTTAAAGGTCATAACTATTCCATTAATAAAAGGATAATTATATTACCTTATAAAATGAAAATACTTCAATAAATAGTAATTTTCAAGAATATAATATTCATGTAGGTGCATTGGGAAATAATATTCTTATAACCCTTAAAAATGGAATAAATTACTTGGTTTATTCCAGCATAATTATTTACAGAATATAATCATCATCCAATCCATTGGAGGGATATATCATTCTCACCCATCATAATAAAAATTACCAAGGATCATTAATATACACATAAAATCATTCATTTCCATCATTGAACTCATAAAAATATACTTTTGAAACCATAAGTAAATCATTTTTAGATATCGATATATCCATTTTCTTTAAAAACCCATTTTCAAAACTAAAATCCCCATAACAATGAGAAGATCTATTTTTATTTGTAGAAAACATGGTAGATTGTAAAGGATTTTAAATATAAAATAATAGTAGGGGTGGTGGGAAAATATTTTGGGGTCTAATATGTTGAAAAATCATTCACTTTTTACTTTTTAAAGAAATCCAAACATTTCCTATGAAATATGAAAGAAGGTTCCTTTAAATTATATTTTTAAGAAAGTAAATCAAGAGGTAAAATGATTTTTTAATTAATTTATTTATATATTTAATCATACATCAAAAAATATTTACATGGAGGAAAAATATTAAAACATATTATCTAATACATTTTTAAACTAGGTTTTAAGATATATTATCCATTACCTTGAATCTGAATTCTTACAAACATTATTTATCTTCTTTAATAATAAATTTATGATAATTATTTTCAGGATTAAGAATATTTTTCATATTCTATATCTTTTTATTTTTCATTTTATTTCTATTATTATCATTTCATACATAATAACATAATTGATTAACTTTACATTAGACATTTTAAGGGTGTCTGGTTTAAAAGTCCAAAATTACTTTGGCTAGTTCAATATGGTAAAATGGATCATGATTATATAATATATAGAATATAAATCATATTACAATTATAATTTTTATTCATTAATTATATTTTAATAACCAACTATGTAAGGTAGTTTTGAATAATGAATTATGTTACATCAAGGAGATGACAGTCCATACATACAGATGCGTAACATTTCAATTTTTCAACAAACACGAGGAAAAGTGTCTAATTATTATTTTTATCATTATGGAATGATAATTGTATAATAAATATCATATTATTTCATTAAATTCACAAATATACACCCTCCATGTGAGTTGATGATGAAAAATAAAATACATTAGTTCGCGAGCCAGTAGTCCATACATACACAAAATCAATGTTTTTATTTTTCATTGGATGGTAAATAATGAATTAGAATATTTATTTAACATTATATAATTAAATTAAAATAATATATATCATATTATTTCATTATAATACAATATTATGACCATATATAATAGTTAATGATGAAAAATGAAATGCATCATATCTTGAGGAGGTAGTCCACACGTACACATGAAAGATGATTTCATTTTCGATTATAGGGATTAGTATATTAAAAATGGTTATCTCATAAAAATAATAACAATCTAGTAAATTTTATATTATTATGTTATTATATGACAATGATTATGAGATGTTTTAAGGAGGTAAAATAAGAAATAAAATGAAAGTTCACAGTTATTAACTATATCACTTCTTGAGAAAAGCCACTTAGGTATATAAATAATGAATTCCTAGAATTAAATTATGATAAAATTAGGTCCTCTATTACTTGAAGAGGGATGTTATTAAAGTATTTGGGATTGCATTTTATAGGATAATATGCTCTATAAGTGCGGAGAATAGAGAGGAGGTGATGTCCTTTTATAAGTGAGGGAGATTAGACACCTGGAATCTTTCAAAAAATTAAAATACAGTAATGCATTACTCAATTAAAGTGGCTTAAAAGGACAAATATTTGAATCTCATATGATATAGTGTCAAAATATGATAATGAAAAATATTTTAGATGATTTTTTACATCATTTTATCCCTTTCAATCTATTTAAAATATTACCATTGTTGCTAAATTCTTTTTACCAATGTTACTATTCATAATGAATAATATTAGGTTAACCAATTTAGAAAATTTAAAAATTTAAATTCAAAATATGAAATCAATTTTTCATGATTATATTTATAAGGTTGGAAAATATTAATTTTTAAATTAGAACACACAACGCGACATAGAACTGTTTTTCATATAAATGCCATTTTAAGTATAAAATTGATTTTATACCAAATTCATGTATAATGATGATTATAATGAAATTAATTGAATATTTTTATAATTTAATGGAACTAATAATATTTTGAGAAAAATACAAAAATAATATGGAAATTTTTAAATACATGAATGAAAAAACACTTTTCTAAAAAACCGGTATTTCCTATTTTTATCGATAAAATAATTTTTTATAGAAATTTCTCATACATTCAATATAAGATAATTATTTTACTTACTGATATAATATATGAAGACCATTTTATAAAATTTAATTTTAAAATTTGAAAATTAATCTTTTTAACAAAACCTTACACTGCATTAAACTCAATTTGATTAGAATAAAACTATTTTCTTATGAATATGAAATTACCTAGTATTATTATTAAGAATATGGATCAATTAAATATAATTCTTGAATATTTGTAAGGAATGGAATTTATATATTATTAATATCACCTGGGTTGTTCTAGGATAGGTATTCAAGGACATGTATACTATAAATATTACAGAATAGTCTGAGAAGTGGATATATGGCATCAAAACTAGTTTCATTAGAGAAAATATATCAAAAATTATATAAATATAAGGGTGGTTATGTAAAACTCTCTTATATAGAATAAAAAATTCTTATATTTATCAATGCTAAAGTGGGCACTAATATAGCTTGTTCATTACTGAAGTATAAAATTGATCTTTATAAGCACAAATTTTAACGGAGATAAAGTGTTTCAAAATTATATTTATCAATATAAATACAAAGATACATATAGATTTATATATAGGTGTGTATCTATTTCAACATATGCACCCACACATAAACACCTATATAGGATGTTTTGATTAACCAATTATGGTATCCTCCATCTCTAATAACACTATATACATATATTTTTAGTGTATATATATATATCAATGATTATATTTACAGTATATAATCTATATTAATATTTTAAATAATATTAAAATGAAATTTAAAATTTAAAATTTCAAAAATAATAAATTTGTAAATTAAAAAACATATATATATATATATAACTTAATATTTTATAAATAATATAATATTATATATATATAATAAATATTTAAAATATAATTTATATTCAATATAATTTAAATATAATTAATAATACTTCAAACACTTATCTGTATAGTTATATTGAAAAATAGATAATCATATTTGTGAATATAATTTATTAGAATAATTTTTTTAGTTCATCACATTATTAGAAGTTTAAATAATATATGATAATACATAATATATATATATAGTAATTTTTGAAAATTATAATTAATATTGAAAATATAATTAGGAAATAATAATAAATTTGTTCATAAATTTTTAAATAACAATAATATTATATATAACTATAAATTTTATAATTGTTGATATTTTAAAACTATAAATAATAATATTTTTTATATAATTAATAATAATATTTTATTATATAGATATAATTGATTGTTTTTAATTTTAATAAATATGTTAATATTAATATTAATTAATAATATATTTTAAATATAATTGAGGGTAATTTTATTATATATATATATATATATATGATTAGACATATACTGCATTCTTTATCATTTTCAACTATAATTAATAATAATTTTAAGATTAATTATACTTATATATAATTAATAATATTATTTAATATATTACTAATAATATTATTTAATATATAATTAATATTATTTTAAAATAAATAATGATTAATAATATATTATGTTTATTTAATACTAATATATAATTTAAATATACTTGAAAATATTTAAATTACCAATATATATATGAATATATTTTAGTATATTTATATTCACATGAGTTTTAATATGCCTATATAAAATTATTTATAAATATAAAACAATATATAAAATTGGATGAGATAGTTAGGTCGAGTGGTTATCTAAACTACTCCTTAGCTCAAAGGATGAGTTTAAATCCTTGTGGTCTCCTAAGTCCTATAAAATCTATATATACACGTTATAATTTATGAGAACTATTTTTAATGTTGATAAATGGTAGTATCTTATTTATTTAAAAAATCACTGATAATGATATTTTTTTATCAAATCTAATCATTATAATTCTATTAAAACACCCTGTTATCAGGGATTTTTAAAATGGTTTGAAAAAGTTTTTAATGACCCAAATTTGTCCCCACACAGGCCTTAGCTCCTTTTGGAGCTTAAAAGTCTTGATAAAAAGGATAAAATTTTAAATTTACCCTACATGAAAACATGGAAAATTACATTAATCATTTTGTAGATTTTAGAATATGGTGTTTAATATCATGATGGGTTTTTGTGTGATTTTATGATTATCAATTTTTAAGTGATATTTAATTTTTATTTAATAAATAAATATTTATAGTTTGAGCATTATTTTCAATATCTCTTAAAATGAGTCTCAGATGGTAATTTCAACACCTCAGTTGAGCTTAAGGACTAGGTTTTAACCAAAAGAGGTGTAATTATTAGTTGGGTTTTAGAACCTGGGATGGGCCTGTTAATGAGTCTTTGGAAAAATAACTACATTAGGATAATTTTTAGATATAAATTAATATTTAATTATGAACCCTATGGTTATTAATATATGATATAAATAGAATATTGTGAGAGGAAAATAGGAGATGGGATACTGAGATTTTTGACACTACTTAGGAATAAAAAAAGACTATGATGGTGGCCCATGAATATTTAAAAATCCCAAGACAATGTTCGAAGAATTAAAAGGGAATCCAAAGTTTCAAAGGCCTGCACGGTAGACCTGCATGACAGACCTACATAGAAGATCTATGCCGAAGACCTCCACGGAAAACCCCCATGACGGTATACCTTTTGTACCCCTACACAAAGATTGGTGGGGAGAGACCATGCGACGGTCCTCCACCGACAAATTGACATTAACTAGCCCCATACTTGCTTATAAATAGGAAACTTGGGCTCTTCATTTAAGGACTGAAAAGGTTTAAAGAATTCTTGAAGCTCCCATTATGTAGCTCTTTTTCCCAGATCCCTCTAATTGTCTGAGGTAGCTCTCTAAAAACACGAGAGAATATATTATTAGACTAGATAAGCATGTTTTGAATGTATTTCTCAATTTGAAGCTTACATAGTCTTGTTCCCCTATGTGAAGCATTTTTTAGTAATCATAAAGGCCTATGCGGAAAACCAGTGCAATACAGCTATGCGGAACACCTACACAGGGTACGTACACGGCACACCTATGTGGAGTACCAAAACGGCAGAGTTTCGTATAAGGTCTTCATATCAACTTATGTACCCTATTTAAGGCCACTCATGGTAGGGTATCTCATTCCTTGGTTCCCCTATCTGAATGGGACTAAGTTGAAGCCTCCACCAAAACCTCCCAAATTTTCAAACCTTTGGTAAAGATGCATCAGCATGTCAACTGTTTGGGTTTATATATCTGTAGTCAAGGGTTTCCCACATTTTCTTCACAATGGGGTTAGGATTCAAGGAGGGTCTGTGGGTTTGTATATCTGTAGTCACATGGAGCTTTCTCCTAGGAACGGTGTTGGAATGTTCCCAGTTTGGAGGATTAGGATTTAGGGTTCTGTCATCCCATTTTCATGTCTAAGACCCAGAGCCTCAAGTATCTTGTAGGGAAGGTATCTTTCACACTTTCTTTTCCATGCAAGAAAATGAGAAGTCTCCCTTCCCTACCGAACTCCACTAGAGAATCCATCCTGGTGTAAACCCCTAACCTTTCTAGTAGAAGGTTGTAGTCTCACTCCTCTTTAGTCCCTTCACCTTCAATCCTTCCTTACATTGGTCCCTTGTCCAATGTAAAGAGAATATAGGGAAGGCTCATCACCTCTCCCTCTTCCCTAGTCGCCTTGACCTCATCCACCCTCGCCACCATAGGCGCACCCTCTTCCACCAATATAGAAGGAAAAGTGTTGGTGCCTTTGCTGAATCTTTCACATCCTCTTGTTTCTCACACCGAGCATGACTCACGTGGGCTTAGAAATTTGTGATAATTACAACATTTGAACAAACACATTCACGATGAATGAACTAGGAGACCTCTTATTCCCATCATAATTGAGATATGCAGGAAGCCTTCTCAGGTCCTGAGCTCACTGGATATCCTCTTCAGGAATCCAACCCTAATTTCCTTAATCTGGGTATCCTCTTTAGGAATAAGCCCCAAATTAAACCCCTGAATCATGAAGGCATCCTTTTCAGGAAGTAAGCCCAAACTCATTTCTCTCAATGGACTATACTCTCCTATGAGACACATTGAACTACATGGGATTTGATTCCCATCCAAATTGGATATGTAGGAAGCCACCTTGAGGTTCAAACCCAACACTTCAAATCAGCCCTATTCTCCTTGGGCCATATTCCCAACATGGTCTAATATTATATGGAAACCCATATTCTTTCCATGTTCCTTAGGCTGTGTAGGCATAAGTACCACACCAAACCTTGACTAAACAACTTTCACTTAGAGGTCCTTATAACATGACCATAAAAGGTATGATATGTCCCATTAAGCAGCACCAAACTATGTGGGTTATGATTCCTTTTGTAAGGATACATAGGTAGCCCATTTTATGGGTATGATCCCAATATCAAAACAAACCTTCATCTCCATAGACAATAATAAATTCTAGAGTGCCCCACTGTGTGGCTTAAAAAACTAGTATCATCATAATGATGATTAAAAGAATCTCTAAATAGTATATGAGAAGATACCATTTATGGAGAACCTCGAATACATACAGATATATCCATTAATGAAGATCATCTAATACATACAGATGATTCTAAATTTTACACATGTTAATAAGAGATTGAAAATCCAAGGGAAACCATTGTTATACTTGGTGAATTAATAAGGATTCATGAAAATATCTTAAATTTATAAAGAGAGTCCTGGAGTAGACAATAATTCCCCCCAAAAGGGTGTGATGAGTCTGAAATCCCATCCTCTTGACCAATGCATGTTCTTAAGTATCGTAAAGGTCAAACTTAATGAAGTCCTACCTTTGGAAAGTAGTCCCCTTTTGGATAAATAACTATTGGATGTTTCTAGTTCAATGAATAAATCCAATGGAAACTACCTATAAGTGGTGATTCTTAATCTAGAACACACGTTTCAAGAAACTATGAGACAAAAATGGTGAACCCGACATGAATCCTTAACCACGTTAATAATGTTACACACCTGTCAATCCCCTATAAATTGATAAACGAAGTCCAGACAAAGGAATCAATCATTCATGTATCCATATAAAGGATGATCATTTAATGGAGTTTATTACTGTTCTAGTTTTTTCTCAGAACTCCATTCAATCAAAAATGGATTTCTTCAAGACGACACCTGTGAATTTCCCAGATGCTGCTCAAGTCAGATCATCATCCATGGGAAGGATGTCATAACCCACCTATCATCTTCAACGATGGGTCTCCAATGTGCTGGTAAGGGAGCACTGTCAGCATGATACTATCCAAACCTTAGAGGCTACCTGACAGGCACTCCAGGTTAATAGCAACCCTCGATCATTTGGTCATCGATGAAGGATGGTCAAGAAGTAAACAACACCGACCATTGTCTTCAACCATTTTGGGTCTTTATCCCCATAACGCAATAACTATCCCCTCCCTTAATATAGGTAGGTGGATTAATAGGTCACTCAAGGCCTCAATTAAAAAATGTAGGGGTCCTTTCGGAGGACTCCCACCAACAATCGCCACTAGAAGAATCATGCGGTAGTGAACCCCCAACATGATGGGGGTGTTGCTTATAGATGTTTGACCCATGTCCCTTAGAATAGGGCATGCAAGAAGAACCGTCAGGGACAACTTCCAACAAATAGGGATCATATTATTACCTTTTCCCCATCCGAAGAATTCTATCAAGCTAACTTGATGGAAAAAAATGAGAGGACACATACACCCGTCCATCCAAATTCTGCTACCTAGTAGACTCACCTGGAAGCGACCCACAAATCATGCTAGGAAAATATAGTGGAGTACCGTGAACATGCACATACACCTATTTACAAATTATCAGCCAGTCAACATGCTCATCTGACTGCATTTAAGGAATCCTGCCAATCAAATGTGGTGGAAATTGGTAAACAAGAACATACACCTGGTTACACTCACCAATTATGCTAGCAGTATTGTCTGCAAGTATTGAAATAAGTTTTTCAACTATGCTTGATAGAAAACAACCAGTAGGTACATACACCTATAAGTATTCATCAAGTCTACCAATGGTCTCATTTGGCAGCAACTGAAGATGCTAGTTGGAAAGATCCAACAAAAAATTTGGGGTAGACTCAACTCTATTCCCCCATACATGAGTACTGTCAGTACCCATTGACTAGAAAAGTAGGACAAGAGTAGGAACATACACCTACTCCTGATACGGAATGGACATATATTCTTTTTCCAGTCATTGAAGTCACCAAACACATCTTAGAAATAGTGAAATGCTAGACACAAATTCCTACCCATATTCTGAAATCATGCCAGAATATCATAACAACAACATCAGTAGTACTATGGGAAAAGACACATAAATATGTCCCCACACATGGAATGACACATCAACATGCCATCCCATAGTGGGTAAATACCTTTGTTCTAGTCCAGAAAGGTTATGTGGCATACTCCCCCAAATCATACGGACAACAGAATCAGGAACATACACTCTTTCCAATTAGAGGTAATTAGCCCGTTCTGATGACCACTGAAAGGTAGAAACATACACCTTCCCATGATAATCACTTATCCCAACATGTGGCCCCAACTAAGTGCAAGAGAGCATCCAAGAAGAATTATTGACAAACACATTTGGAATATCAAGAGCCAATGTGTGATATGGATCCTCTTAATGTTTTAGTTATTGAATCCCTCCACCATTTATCTATTACAGCTCAAGATACTACCCTATCATTACCAAATTATGGGATTAGTATCAGTAATTCTGAAGTTACCCATCATACACTTCATCCTAAAGGATTTCTTTATGAATGTTTGGTCAATTCAGAGAGCCTATATTTGGATGAGAGCCACAATAACCCTCAATGTGGCCAGAAGACCAAAGAGCTGGAGAATTTATCAATTACTATAATACAACATGTAGGTTCTCCTCATGATGGAATTTGTTGTGAAAGTTCTCTTCGCAGTAGTATTTCGCATTATCAAGATAATTCTATAATTAAAAATGTAGTAATGAGAAAGCTCTATTATCTCGAGGCACTTTCCAACACAAGGATAGTAATGTCTGATGTCTTGTCATTAATAGGTGAAATAATTTCTCAACCAAAATAAATATTAAGGTAATGGTCATTCTCCAAACCTCCCTTGGGTCATTTTTCTTCCAATACAGTAGAGGAAAAAAATGTCTGATTCCATTATTTTTAATAAAATAATCGAGAAGCATCCCCTTTGGTCAGACCAAGTGGAGAAACCTCAAGTGAAAGATGATGAATATATGTTAAACATGAAAAAATAGTTGGATAAAGGAGAAGTAACATTCATGTTATGGCCTTTTGAAAATTCTCAATATGACCTTCCAGAATTGATGGTAGAAGATTGCATTCATGATGTCCACCTCAACTTATGGAAGAATCTTCATCATTTGAAAACCATAGTATTACCATTTGTTTTATATCAAAATCATGTAAAGGTAATAAAAGGGTTGTAACACTAAATTGACATGGAATCTCTCTTAGTTTCCCAACATCCAAAGGATGAATAGAAGAAGATAATCCTTCAGCGTGCATGCCTCAATTATCTAATGAGGATATGCTAGTTAATTTTTGATACCCCATCTGTTGTTTGTATAAGATGATGGGGTTCACATGAAGCATTGCATTTCACTGCAATCTAGAATCAGAAAAACCTGCCAAAAGTGGTCTCATGCAATGTTATTTCCCATAAATGGCTACAATTAACAAATTTTTTTATGTAATTAAGTATATGCTCAATAATGGGCCTCAACTATATCTCATCAGAGACATTCCTAATGAAAGAAATTTGTTGAGATAATTTTTCATCAATCATATGAGAATATTTAGTAGGCCTCTTGGTTAGAGGATGTCAGCCATCAGATGATGAAAATTTCTGAAATAGCACAACGATCTTCTAAAATAGGTTATTTGAGTGGTTGTCGGTTAATATACCCAAATAATGTCCAAACAAAATTCGAAAAATCAGAATAGAATATGCATGAATATTTGGTATAGCAGTTCAAGAGCCACCCCAACCTGTAGGGTTGGGGGATTTTTTAATTCAATGTTTGAATTCAATAAAAAAAGTTTGATGGTTTGAATAAGAAGAACAGGAATAGCCCCAGCCTGTAGGGCTGGGGGATTTTTCACATATAAAATACCCTCCTCAACAGAAGTTAGTTTTTTCCTGATTAGGGAATAAGCCACAAAGAGAGTGCACCACTGACCCATCCTAGTATTCTCTTCGGGTAACTGTCCTCCAAACAATTCCTAGGAATTCAGAATATAGGAGAACGAAGTGTCATGGAAGGTATAAAATGAGATGATCTTAAAAAGATACTGATAGAATTCCATCAATGCATTATGCAGCAGTAAATTTCATTAACACAATTGCAGAAGATCCTCTATAAAATCAGTCTAGTTCAGGGGAATCAGAAGATGAAGTTATTATCCATAATATGGTACACACTGAAGAAAATGAAGGATTTGTGCATACTTGAAATCTGAGGCTTACCAAGAATCTTGGTATGCCCTCAAATAATCAACTCCCACCCCTTAGAAAGGTATATAACAAGGGGAAAGGTAAAATTCACATCACATCTCACATTTCCACTATATAAGGTCAATCCCGTTCACTTGAAAAAATATTTGACCAGCAAGAAGAGGAGATGAATGAGTTGAAAAGAATAAATATAGAGTTACTTTGAAGTAACATTTCTACTAGACATACTCCCTAGGAAGATCCTCAACTTTCAAATCCTGTAGGATCTCCTTATCAAAGAGTATTTGTGGAAACTATATATGTAGATAATGAATTCCCTCCATTAAGTACACAACCATGTAAGGATCAAACACATCCTTATAGACATGTTCTTATGGGTTATCTAAGGAAATTACCAGTATTACCACCACCAATGGGTTTTCCAGTTGTTTCACCAGTGTAAGCTCCAGCTTCTTTACCTATATAGGTCCCATATCATCTGGATATTCCCCCAAATTCTTATGAACACAATTTAGGAATTAACAACTTGATTAGAATCCATGGAAGAAAGATGTGCACCAGTTCAGCCAGAAAAGAGAGGTTACCCTAAGTGGGTTGATCTGATCCCTCCCCCACCAAATTTTGTGAATACTACATTCTTAATCTTTAATGGTTCAGGATATCCAAAACAACATGTAATGCATTTAGTTTCTTGTTTTGATCCCATGATAAGGACTCCTAAACAACAAGAAGCAATAAAGATTAATTGTTTTGTATAGTCATTATAGGGACCAACTTTTGTGTGGTATACAAGTTTGAAATCTTGATCAATTACTGGATGGGAATATCTCTGTTAGAAATTCCTTCTTCAATTCAGCTCCACACTACCAAATAAAATAGTTTTTGATCTTACAAATTGCAAGAAATGGTAAAATTATAGAGTTTTAGATTTCATTTCTCCATGGAAAGGATTAACATATTCCTTAAATCTAGAACTCCCTTGGGAATAGTTTCTTCCAATTTGTGTGGGAAATATATGTGAGGGATTATGCACACCAATGATCCATGTGAAATACACAGGAGAGTTTCGATACCTTACTTAAATTTCCCAATAGGTGGAGGATTCCATTATGGAAACTAAATCTAAATCTTGTGTAATTCCATCAGCTCTGGGAAGGAGAACAGGGAAATTAGAGGCTGCTACAGTCACACTTAAGCACAAACCTATACCTAATTCCACTTCAAAACCTTCATTATATTGAAGGGCTCTGCCTTCTGAGAATCATAAGAAATGATCACCTCATCAAGATGATAAAAGAGATCAAAGGTGAAAATAGTTTGAGGAGTTAATGAATAATGTTTATTCTTTCCGTAATGAATAGGTTCCTGGTTACTTAATCACAGTTTTGTAAAATAATTTGGTTCAGTTGATAAGGCTGAAGAAACCAAACAAAGAAGGAGATAAATATCTTCTAAATTATTATCCCTTCTACCAGATGTTGGGGAATCACATTCAGAAGTGTCCAGTTTTCAAAGACCTCCAGAAAAAATGGTAGACTCTGGACAAGTCCAACTAAAAATTTCTTCAGCCCAAGTAGCATGCGTTAATAAAACTAATCTAGAAGAAGAATGAGAATGGAAGGAATTCAAAAGTAAAAATGTGAGGAAATATGATGACTGGATGATTAGAAAAATGATCAACCAAACTCATTCCATTCTATGAACATAGTTTAATCAATTGATTGTGTCTTCTGCTACTCCTGCCACAACAAAACAACTGTTATCAAAAGACCAGTCCTGCAAAGGTCAATACTCAAAGAAGCAACATGATCTGAAGGAAAAAAGAGTAGTTATAAGAAGACGAGCTCATGTCAAGGCCAAATATTCCTTTGACTCTGGAAGATCTTATGCCATTTGTTTCAAAATCATGGGACCTACCCTTCCAAATGGCACAATCATAATTGACCTGTCAAGCAGAATCTTCATCAGATGAAGAATTGATCTTTGGTTTCATCAACATTATCCACATAAAATATCCCTATACTGATGGCGATTCTAGTAATAATAAGCTTGAGTTCACTATACCTAACTAGGGAGATAGAGGAAAAATCTATGGTCGAGGATACAGGGGAACAAGTGAGTATTCTAGAAGCCACTATTTTAACACTACCCCTACTCGAACCATATATGCAGAGGAAACTCATGGGAGAGCCCTTCAGCAGGCTAAAAAATAACAAAGAGATTCTTCCACACATGACAGGTTCAGTCCTAACATGATTATTTTAGAGGACCGATTAGAGGTTACACCATCTCTATCTCAAAAGTAGATAGACCTAGTCAGTCTAATCTACCAAGGCAATGAGTATTTCTAGTTTCTAATCTGACACGGGGTACATCTACCTCAAGAGCATCAACTTCCAAGGCACCTACAAAAGCGCATCTCCATTTTGGGAAGCACAAAACTCTAGACCAAAAGTATGATGTTTTGAAACAAATGTCCCAAGTACCGTCCAAGTTGTTATTTTTTGATTCCTTGAATCTTCTAAAATATCTTGGAGAAGCACTTATTGAGGATTTTTCAAGTCCTCAAGAGTTTGAAACCAAAGTTGCTACTGATGAGGTTTACCATATATAGAATGATCATGTATAATTTCATGTAGATATATCTTTTATAGATAAAGATGAATATGATGTTGTAAATGGAAATATCAGGCCCTTGTATCTATCTGGCAGGGTCAATGACATAGACATTCGATGAGCCTTCATTGATAATGGCTCATGGGTCAACCTCATTCCTATTCATATACTTTGTTGATTAGGTCTCACTGAATCTGAATTATCTTCTTCCACTTTAATATTTCACAGTTATGATAAGAATGATAAAGAACATCTATGAGAGATTACACTCAGAACTCAGTTTGGGGATCTAGTGTTTAATTTAGATTTTATGGTTGTCCATAAGGACACAACCTTTGACATTCTGCTTGGAAGGCCTTGGCTACATCAACATGTGTCCATTCATTCATCATACCACCAATGTCTCAATTACTGTTTCAATGGTTAAATTGTAACATTTTACGGTGACAAGGTCCATTAAAAATGTGTGAATCTCAATACATTAAGGCATAATTTTATCACATGAATGGAATGTGGTCTGTGATAAAGGAGGTAACCAGAATCAACTCTCTAAATGTCCTAGAAAAGATCACAGTAAACACATTCAAACATTTGAGTATATATTATGTGTTACCTATCAATCAAATTGAAAGGATAAACCCCAGTTCAAACACTCATCTAGTGACTTCCATAATGTCAATTGTGGCAATAGATCCTAACAACATAAGAAAAATTGTTGAGTTACCAAGTTGTGATGGAAGATTAAATGGGGATGTCTTCATTTCATCCACCAAACTTCAGTAAGCATCTAATTCATCAATCATATTAGAATAAGTTGTATCAATACTAGAGGAATACAAGGATGTTGATTCCCAACCCATCATCTCCTATTTATTACTCCATGAAGACCCTTCTTTATCAGTAGGGTAAAAAATGGTGGCCTCTTCTTCGCGATGTTCAAATAATGACTCCTACCCTAGCATTGATAGTTTTTATTCATCACCTAATATGTATGTATAAATGGAAGAAGTTAAATTTAAGGAATAAGAAGAAGAATATCTTAGGTATTCTCCTATATCATTTGAGGAAAGTGTCTCTACCACTGTGGATGAGCTCAGTGAAATAAATCTGGGTACAAAAGAAGATCTACACCCCACTCTAATTAGTGCAGCCATGACTTCTGGAGAGAAAGATATGTATACTTCATTTATGAAGAAACATCAAGGTATATTTTCATGGAACTATATATAAATTCCAAGTCATAATCCCAATGTATCCACTCATCATTTGGGTTTTCCAGAAGAACATCGGGGATTCACACAAGCAGAAAGAATCACACAGCCGACTCATGCCTCTAAAATTGAAGCTAAAGTCGATAATCTTATAAAGGATAACTTTTTAGGGAGGTTCAATATCCCAAATGTCTGGCCAACATTGTCCCAGTGAAAAATAATAATGGGAAAATCATATTTTTCATTGATTTTAGAGATCTTAACCAAAATTGTCCTGAAGATGACTTTCAAGTTCCAATCACAGTGCTTTTAATTGATGCAACAGATGTATATGAAGCTCTTTCCTTCATGGACGGTTACTCTGGGTATAATAAAATCAGCATGGACTAAGAGGATGAAGAGTATATAGCCTTTATATCTCCTCAATGTGTGCTTTTTTATGAGGTAATTCCCTTTGGCTTAAAGAATACAGGTGCAACATATCAATGTGTCATGCACCATATCTTCAAACCCTTGTTAGTAAAATTTGTAGAATGTTATGTGGACGATTTGGTGGTTAAATCTAGAAAACATTCCAGTCACTTGGATGATCTTGAGACCATATTCAATGAACTTTGGCAACAAAATTTGAAGATAAACCCCTAGAAATTTTCTTTTGAGTTAACCTCAGAAAAGTTCCTCGGCTTTGTTGTATGCCATTGTGGCATCAAAGTTGATCCTGAGAAAACATAAGAAATCCTTGGTATGTAACCTCCTCAAAATTTGAATGAATTAAGAGTAATCCAAAGACAATTGGCCTATATTCGATGCTTTATCGCAAATTTAGCAGGCACCTATTTCCCCTTCACTAGATTAATATAGAAGGGAGTCACCTATTAATGGACTGATGACTGCCATGAGGCATTTGATACCCTCAAGAAATACCTCTTGAGTCCACTAATATTAATTCCACATGTTGAAGGAATACCACTTATTCTCTATGTGACAACCTTATAGTAATCACCGAGTGCCTTCCTTTCCCAAAAGAAGGATCCTGGGAATGAAGACATCCTTTACTATCTCATTCAAACTTTGATCGATACAAAATTTCTCTGTTCAAGTATCGAAAAGTGTTTCCTGGAATTAATCTTTGCAGTTCAGAAATTGAGGCACTACCTGCAACATCATGAGGTCCAATTGGTGTCTTGCAATAACCCGATCAAATTTATCCTTAATTGTCCCATTCTTACAGGGTGTTTGGCACAATGGGTAGTAATTTTGAAATAGTTTGATATCCAGTTTGTTCCTTAGAAGGAAATAAAAGGACATGATCTGGCCGACTTCATTGATGAACACCTATCTACAGAAGATACATCATTGAATACTAAACTTCCTGACTAAGAGGTCTTCTGTATTCAAGATAACTTCTAAACATGGAAAATGTACATTGATTGTGCCTCAAGAATCCCAACAGATAAGAGAATGGAAAACCCTAGACTCAAAAAATTTGGGTTAAGAATTGTACTTATATCCCCAGAAAATATAGTGTTTCCTTATTCCATCCTATTGTCATAAGGCAGTACCAATAATGAAGTAGAGTATCAAGCTCTCATAGTAGTCCTAGACTTGGAACATCAGGTACAAGTGAACCACTTGAAAGTGAAAGGTGATTCAGAGTTATTAATCAAAAAAATAAATAGGGATTATTATATCAGAAAAGAAGAGTTAATCCCTTTGTGTGATTATGTTAGAGGGTTAATGGATAAATTTCCCTTAGAGCTTACATTGTCTTATGTATCATGATCACAAAACTCCCAAGTTGATGCTTTGGTTAATGTAGCTATAACCCTTGTTGATCCAAATTGGGATGAGACAATCATTAGTATATCCCATCATCATGTGGTATCACCTTTAATTCAAAATAGAATAAAATAAAGTAATAAAATTATACCTATTTCTAATACATATGGTCATACCATGGGATATATGACACCTATCACGGAATACCTTCAAAATGGAGTACTTCCACTAGATAGAGATGAAAAAGAACAGATCTGACAATGAGTGGAAAATTTTACTCTTTATGATAGTCCATATCTCCAGAAGATCCTTTACAAACAAGTATTTTATAGAATCCTCTTCAGGTGTATTGATGGAGAAGAAACTGCAGCTTTCATGATAGAAGTACATTTAGGAGATTTTGGTTTTCACTAGTCTGTGAATAGGCTTTCTGATCAAATATGAAGGCTGGGATACTTATGGCCTTTAATGACGCATGGATGTACATATTTTACTAAGAAATTTCATCCTTGAAAAGTGCATTCCAACTTCATTCATCAAACCCTAGAGTTGTTACATACAGTTAAATACTCTTGGATATTTTCCACATGGGGAATTAATGTAGTAGGGACTTATCTTCCAGCTATGACTAAGCAGTTCAAGTATATTCTTACTACTACTGACTTCTTCTCCAAATGGGATGAGGAAATACCTCTCAAAGAAATAGGATCCAAAAGAATTGTTAGTTTTTTCAAAACTAACATAATCACTAGATTTGTTGTCCCTCATACTATATTGACAGACAATGGCACCAATTTCTATTATGTTGAGTTAAATAAGTTTTGTCAAGATCACAATATCAAATCCAACCATTCATCTTGCTATCATGTAGTGGACAATGGACAAATAGAGGACTTCAATAAAACCCTATCAAATATACTCTAGAAGATGGAGGATAAAGATAAAAAATCACGGATTGATAAACTTTTTCAAGATTTATAGGCTTATCAGACTACTACATGTACTGACACTCAAGAAACCCCTTATTAATTGGTGTATAGAATAGAGGCAGTTGTTTCAATTGAAATTGAATTACCTTCACTCAAAGTTGCAATCTATGATCAGTTTTCTACATATGATAAGTCTCAGAAACAATATGATTATCTAGAATGATTAGATGAAAAAATAATGCATACTTTTCATCATTTATAAGTCTATCAGAATAGAATAGCGTGATCCTTTAACAAGAATGTTTGCCTCTGTTAATTTCTTTATGGAGAATTGGTATTGGTCCTCAGGACTCCAATGATACCAAGAAAGAAACCTCTAAAGCTTGAACCAAAATGGGAAGGACCTTATTTCATACATATAGTCTACTCAATGAAGCTTATTCCCTAATCTCAATGGATGGATAGCTTATTACAACTCTAACCAGTGAAAGATTCTTGAAGAAATACTTTGTGTAATTGCATAACATGTCCTCGCTACATGAATCTAAACTGAACAACAAAAAAGTCCTAATCACAAGACATTAAACTAGATAACAGTCATACACATCCTTGCTGCATGACTCTAAACTACATAGCACAAAGTCCTAGTTGTAAGACATTAAATTGCATAAAAATCATACATGTCCTCACAACATGAATCTAAACTAAACAACACAAAATTCTAGTTGGAAGACATTAAAGTCCATAACAATAATAAGTGTGCATGATGCATAACGATAAAATGAGTAGCATATTTGTCCTTGTCATATGACATTAAACTATTTGACATCATTTATCCTCATTACACAATATTAAAATGTACAATTAACGTCTTATCTACTTGACTTTAGGAGATTCCATATGCAAGCATCATTGAAATCATTTATACTCCTTAGTGGCACATGAGTCCCTTTATTCCCTATATCTAAATTAGATATGCATATGGACCTCATTTCAATAACTATATGTGGCGTGATTATCATCTATATGAGATGCTTAGAGATACCTAGATCTCCAATCTTAGGCCGATCCACAACCATCATTTTTTTATTTACTTTTCTCCTCCTGTATATAAACCAGATCTATACATAGTGTTCTCTCAAGATACATGGTTTTATTTTCATACCATTTTGTGTCTTAAGTTTAACAATTCTTCTAGAATGTGTTAAAATTCCTCATCCCACACATTAAACTCAATTGGTGTGGGAAATGATTGTTCAAGAACTATGTTTGGATTGATTCTCATCTACATGAGATATGTAGAGATGCTTAGATCTCCAATCTTGGGCCCAACCATGATAAAACCCCCCTTTACTCCATATGTTAGAATCAAACCTGCATAGGGAATGTTTTAATAACTATGTATGGATTGATTCTCATCCATACGAGATACGTAGAGACACTTGGGTTTAATTCCTTGGTCCAACCTCAATATTCTCTTTTTATGTCAAAATCCCTTCATGTCCTCGCTACATGACTCTAAAATGCACAGAATAATATTGATTCAAATATTTCTCATATGAATTGAGAATTACCCCTTCCAAATTTTACACTATTAATCTTGAATATTTTCAGATCTTCATAATCATTCTTATGGTTTCTAGTGATAGTGTTTCTAATATCTAAGAACTATTTTTCCTAACTATGAAGTGCATGCCCTTTGGTGTCCTTGAATAAGTTGCCTACATAACGGACTGTTAGTCAAAGGATACCACTATTTGAATATGCAACATTTTACCTAATTGTCCCTCTATAAGATAGCCCCCATAATGGGTTTTCCAAATAATGGTAATTTCATTCTTGGATAAAGTGTCTTTTTGTCCCCTTCAAACATTGATAACAATATACATGGATTTGTATTTTAAAGCAGTCATTCATTTATATTTGTCACATTACCTTTATCTCAAACTAAAAGTCTTCAAGACCATGGTTTACACATTTCCCTCTCCATGTGTTCAAATCAATATGAAATAACCTTGGATCACTTGACCACATATCATATAATATTTCTATTTATTGTCCTAATTGTATGACCTAAAAACTAACAACACCATAATTCCTACATTTGGGTCAAACCTTGGTAGAAATCCCAATC
Source organism: Viscum album (assembly GCA_963277665.1). Classification (NCBI taxonomy): domain Eukaryota; kingdom Viridiplantae; phylum Streptophyta; class Magnoliopsida; order Santalales; family Viscaceae; genus Viscum; species Viscum album. The sequence continues at coordinate 1,100,901,371 of OY728139.1, forward strand.
CTTTGATTCTCTGTAAATTATGATTAGAAATACCCTCTCTATATTCAAGTACCTTTTCTTCATAAACCAAGCTGTGTGATTTGTAAAATTTTAATCTCCATAAACTTTCTTAGCCTTTTAGAAATATAATGTAAATCTTCTGAGAGGTCTTTTTCCTAACTATGTAGTATGCACCCCCAGAGGCCTTACATAAAATTTTCTTACATAACAAGGATGTTAGTCAAAAAATTTCACTATTTGTCTATGAATCATATTCCCTAGTTGTCCTTTCATAACACAACCACCATTATGATTTTCTAAAATAATGATAACTTCCTTCTTGGAAAAGATTTACTCTAATGCCTTTATCCCTTTTTTCCCATATCATTCTTAAAATTTAGAAATTCCTAAATCATAGTTTACAATTCTTCCCTTCCATACCTGAATGTGGTTGTATGTTTCCAAAAAAATTATCAAGAAATTTTTAGAGTCTCATACCTTTGGTCAAAGATAATGAACTTAAATTAAATCCACACAATGTCCTCACTGCATGACTTAAAACTACATAGCACAATGTCCTCACTACATGACTTAAAACTACAGAGTACAATGTCCTCACTGCATGAATTAAAACTAAAAATTATAATGTCCTCACTACATGACTTAAAAATAAACTATATGATATCAACAATTCTACTTTTTGAAATTTATTAACCATTCATTATACACCAAATTTGTGTAGAAGTGGTTTTTCTATTAATGACATATTTCATCATAGATAACCCTTTATTATTAAAATCCATTTCCTTATAAAACTACCCAATGTGCTATTGAGTCACCCAAATCATATTTTCCCTTGTCTATCAATATCAAAATATTAAATTCCTATGAGCACTTTTGTTTGACTATTGGCATTGATTATTGCTGGATCCATTGGAAAACGAAACTGATATGAGATATGTTTAAAAGAAGAATATTAGCAATGAATTTAATAATTAAGAGAAATGCATTTGATATTACCATGGATTTTCTCTCTCTCAATAGAACCAGGAGTTAGTACAACTAAATATTTTAATGTTTTATATGATAAGGTATCAGATCCATCAACATGAACCTAGGTTTCTCCTAGGGTTTCCTTCTCTAGTCTTGATAAATCAGCTCTTAATCCCTTATGATAGGAGAGAGATATTAGTTCTGAAAGAGGATAAATGTGATTAACAGAGTGTATCAAGCAATTCATAATGCCCCAAAGATAGTATAAATACTTAATCCTTCATTGAACACTTCAGACTAATCTCATTTCTTTCTTTTGTTTCATTTCATAAACTTGAGGAGAAATAAAAACACTCTTGTTGGTAGGAGAAACCTGATGTAATGGCTGAGAATTACCTGTTTCCATTACCACAGTCATGATTCTCACTCCTAAAAAATATTCTGGAGACTTGGGAGGATCATTTGATGCATCGATGGGAGAACCTGTAAGCCCATACCTTGGTGACCTGAGAACCTTTTTGGAGGTTCCTTCCATGAATTCAAGTTGCAAAATGCATTTCATCGAGATTAATGATATTGAATGGTAAAGTAGAATTAAGATAAAAGAAAAGGAAAATGTGTTCTTAGTATTAACATAAATATCCCATTCCTCCTTAGTGTGAATAATTAACACTTCATGTATTCCCTAGTATATCATATGGGATACTCATTTAGAGGCTGGGATTTATTCATCAATTGTATATATAAAATCCTCTAGCTCTATAATATACTCATGTACTTAATTCAGGTCAGTATACGGATTGAAATTAGAAGGCTCCTTAATGTCACCCACATCTAGTATTCGAATTCCATGTTGGAGGAATGAATGCCCATGCATCCCTAAGCTCATGGGTAAACCCTCCCAAAATTGAATGGATAAAGGTCTCACATAATTCGATCCCAGTATGGTTGGTTGTGGATAAAATTCAACACCTTCTGACAAGTGATCCTCTTCAGGCCTCCCTTATTCTTTATAAAGGTCAAAAGATGGAATAAGAATCTCTTTCTGATGGCGACGACTGGATTTCTTTGGCATTGGAGGTATTGCTTCTCTAGACCTATTCTTCCTGGTATACCTTCTATGAGGATGTTTTTAAGGCTCTGAAACCTCTGAAACCTCTACAACATCTTTTCCATTGGAATTCTTACCACGATTTCTACACACAAAATTCATTTTAGCTGCCACATGATATATTCCTTTTCTCAAATCTCCTTGAGGGTATGAACAAGCCCATGCTTTGGAATATCCAACTTCCAATCCGATTGATGCATCTGATGGAGGTAACATAATTGGAAATTTGGATGTCTCTAAATACATTAGAATCTACAATCGTCTCACTACCATTGGGTGTTTATCATGTTAAACATACGTGGGTGGAAATTATTTTGATTGTTGAAGACATATGAACTGACGAGCAAACCTATAGGGGATATAAGCCAAAAAAATAATTTCACTATCAATCCTGGTAGATAATACACTATCCCTGAATGAAATTATATAAGACCTTAGCTCATAATTTTATTCTTTACCATCATTAAAAAATGTTCAAGTTGTTGGGTTACCAAAAAGAAAGAAGATGAATTCCCATGATGCATTCAATTCCCCTATAACTACATCTTGTCTCAAATTCCGAGGCTTAATACCAAAAAATTTCTGTAAAAATGCGGGGAATCGAACATTAAGAACTCTGACTAAATTCAAAACTGAGTAAGAAGAAAAGCGTGCCACAATCCAGCCCCACAACACTTGGAATGGACCTGAACTTATAAATGGATCCTTACCATTCAATAAATGCAGCAGGGAATAGTAAAATTTTGAAAATACAGAAGTTTCTACCCCAATATACTTTCCTTCTCCCAATTTAGTTGTGATGACAAAAGTCCCTAGACTTACACTGCCCCCAGACTCACGGACTGGAATAAAGTAAATGCTTAGAAACATGGAAAATAAGGTATCTAAGCATATCTTGGCATCAATATCATATTTTGAATTTATAACCCCAGTTCTTATAGTCACCTCTATGTAATATAGGCCAATATGTGCCTGAACTGCCCAGATTATACATAAAAGGATAAAAAGTAGGATGTCTACAAATGGGTCCTCTCTCTGTTGTTAGTTCTAAAAAGGATTCCATCCATACTCTAGAATGAATATATTTCTTGTCTTTGGGTAATTTCTTTGCTATTTTGAATATTTCATGAGCTAATGGTGGTGTTCTGGTAACATCACCCCATGTTGTAACGAGTTGAACTAATTCATCAAACATTTCCCTAAGAATGGGAACCCAGTTATTTGGTTGATATCCTAAAAACTAATGCCAACTTCACCATGGGTCAAATGGAATGAATTTGTTTTCAGACTCCATCAACTCAGCAATTCAAAAATGAAATCGTTTTTTATAAACATAGGCTTGTCCCATATAGACTACTTCATAAATATAAACATCTGATAGCTCTTTCTTGAATTCTGCACAAGTCTGGCGCACCCAAAATGCCCACATCCATTTAGGTTTAACACATTCTCTAGAATAAAGATCCTAGTTTTCCTTCCAACCATTAAACTAATATGTTTGAGATTCCTAAAAGGTTGAATCATAGCAATGTGGGATTGGATCTACAACATGATATTTCATATCAGGTGTACAACCACTATGATGTAGGATGCAACCAATAGAGACTATTTCTTCATGAACTAGCATACCCATTTAAGTAATATTCATGCAATGATAGTTGGAGTATTGAAGAAAATAATTATTTGGTATGTATTTCTTTAATAGATGGAATGTGGGAATATGGTAAAAGCCCATTTCTATACAAGGGAAATTAGTGACTTTGTAGATATTCACATTGATACAGAATTAAACCATTCCATAGTCCATGAAGAGTACTTTCAACAACGTCATAATAATCCGGTCTGATGATCTTCATCATCTCATTTTGATGAGCCTTAGATTCTATAGTAGAGGTTATAAAGTGATCCATTTCCTAAAAAATAATTAAAAAACTACCCATCTTAGGTTGGAATTTTGACTTAAGAAAATTCAAATTTCAACTTAAAGGAATTTGAATTTTTTTAAAGGAAACTCTTCACGTAGCTTCTTCGATGAGGTCCATCACGTAGGTCCTTCAACAGGGGTCCTAGTGCAACTCCTTTGACTAAGTCCATCCATGTAGCTCCATCGCACAAGTAATTTCACCTTCATAAAATTTCAAGGAAACTATGTGAGAGAACAACACGTTGAGGTTGGATGAACAAGCTATGCAACTAGAGCTGAAAAATCTGAAATTATGGGTGAATAAAATCACAAAGGATCAGAACTATTTAAAGACAACTGTAGATCTACGTGACATGAATACAATAAGAAGAAACGTGGAATACCTACATGAAGTAGCTTTTTAGAAAACCTGTGAAGTTCAGAAATTAATCCATAGTCTTTTTCACCGCAATTTTACCTTAGGACTCGACCCTCTTTCTAATTAGATCCAATCCCGAGGGGGGGGGGGGGGGTTATTGGCACTAATTAGGAATACAAAAATACTATGAAGGTGTCCCATGAATATTTGAAAACCCCAAGAAAAAGTTTGAATAATTAAAAAGAAAGTCAATGTTTGAAAGGCCTATGTGGTATACTTGTACGACAGACCTACATGGCAGACCTCCATGGTAGACCTGTGTGGCAGACCTACGCGGTAGACCTCAGCGATAAACCACCTCAGTGGTATATCATTTGTACCCCTACATGGAAGATCTGTGCGGAGGGAATATGTGACAAAACTCCGCTGAAAAATTGACTTCAACCAGCCCCCTCCTTGTCTATAAATAGAACCCTTGGGCTCCTCATTTAAGGACTAAAAAAGTTGAACGAATTTCTAAAGCTCCCATTGCATATCTCTTTCACCCAGATCCCTCAAATTGTCTCAGGTAGCTCTCTAAAAACACGAGAGAAGAGATAATTCGTTGGGATAAACATGTTTTACAAGTCTTTCAAAATTTGAAGCTTATATAGGCTTGGTTCCCTGTGAGAATAATTTTTCAGTCATCATAAAGGCCTACACGACACACCTTCACAGTACAACTATGTGGCACACCTACATGGGATACCTATGCGGCACACCTATGTAGAGTACCTACGCAGTAGAGCCGTGTATAAGGCCTATATATTGACTTAAGTACCCTCTTTAATGCCACTCATGATAGGGTATCTCCTTTTTTGGTTCCCTTATCTAAAAGGAACTAAGTTTAAGCCTCCACCAAAACGTCATGACCCATCAAACATTTGGGAAAGTCATATCAACATGTCTCATTTTTGGGTTTATATATCCATAGTCAGAGGTTTCCCACAATTTTTTCACAATGGGGTTCGGATTGATGGAGTGTCTGTGGGTTTGTATATCTACAGTCACATGGACCTTTATCCCAAGAACAATGTTGGGATGTTCCCAGTTTGGAGGATTTGGGTTTAGGGTTTTGTCCTCCCCTTTTCGTCTCTAAGACCTGGATCCACAAGTCTATGGTAGGGAATGTGTTGTTCACACTTTCTTTTCCATGCAAGCAAATGAGAAGTCTCCCCCTATTACCGAGATCCACTAGGGAAGCCATCTGGGTGTATGCCCTTAACCTTTCATGTAGGTGGTCGTAGTCTCTCTCTTCACTACTCCCTTCACCTTCCCTCTTTCCTTACATTGGACCATTGTCTTATGTAAAGAGAACATAGGGATGTCCCGTCACCTCTCCCTCTTCCTCGGCCACCTTGACCTCATCCACCCTCATCGTTGTAGGCGCGCCCTCTTCCACTAGAGGAGGAAAAGTGTGGGTGACTTCAATGAATATTTCACATCCCATTGTTTCTCATGCCGAACATGAATCACATGGGCTGACAGATTCGTGATGATTACAATATTTTCCAAACACTCACGATGAATAAACAATGAGAACTCTGATTCCCATCGTAATCGAGATATGTAGAAAGCCTTAATAGGGCTCGAGATCACTGGATATCCTCTTTAGGAATGCACCCCTAATTTCCTTAATCTGGGCATCCTCCTTAGAAATAATCCCCAAATTAAACCCCCAAATCATCAAGGAGTCCTTTTCATGAAGTAATCCCAAAATCATTTCTCTCAAATGACAATACTCTCTTATGAGACACATTGAACTATGTGGGATTGGATTCCAATATAAATGGGATACGTAGGAAGCCTCCTTGAGGTTCAAACCCAACACTTAAAATCAGCCCTGTTCTCCTTGGGCCATATTCCCAACAGGGTCTAATATTAATTGGAAACCCATATTCTTTCCATATCCCTAGGGCTACGTAGGCATAAGTCCCACACCAAAACTTGACTAAACAACTTTCACTTAGAGGTCCTTATAACATGAACTTAAAAGGTATGATGTGTCCCATTAAGCAACATTGAACTATGTGGGTTTCGATTCCTTTTTCAAGGATACATAGGTAGCCCATTTTATGGGTATGATCCTAATATAAAAACAACCCTTTGTCTCCCTAAACAACAATAAATTCCAGATTTCCCCACTAAGTAGCTTAAAAAACCAGTATCATCCTAATGATGATTAAAAGAATCTATAAATAGTATATGAGAGGATACCATTTATGGAGATCTACGAATATATACAGATATCTCCATTAATGAAGAACCTTGAATATATACAGATGATTCTAAATTTCACACATGTTAATAAGTGATTGAAAATTCCAAGTGAAACCTATCTTATACTTGGTGAATTAATAGGGATTCATGGAAATAAATTAAATTTATAAAGAGAGTCCCAGAGTATACAATAATTCCACCTCAAAGGATGTGATTAGTTTGACCTCCTATCCTCTCGACCAATTCTTGTTCTTAAGTTCATAAAGTTCAAACATAATGAACACCTGCCTTTGGAAAGAAGGCCCCTTTTGGATAAAGAGTTTTTGGTTGTTTCCAGTTCCATGAATAAATCCAATGGAAACCTCTAAGAAGCAGTGATTATTAAACTAGAACACACGTTTCAAGTAACTATGAAACGAGATATTGGAGGATTCATTTAGAGATCATGATTCATTGGTGGATTCACAAACTTGTGATGGAAGAAAATGTTCCATCGATGAATGAATCAAATATTTGATGATTCGCCATGGGATAAGAATATTTTTATATATTTTAGAAATATTATTCTTCCCCATACCATAATATGATCTCTATCTAACTTTAAAAATGTTTAAGTTTCAACAATGGTAAATGAGACAATGAGGTGAGAAATTATGAGACAAGCATGGTACTACAGGGGTACGGTGGAGGTGAAACAAATGTCACCATTGTGTAATATAGTAATTTTGTTAGATTGAAAATATAAAATGATAGAACAAACCATAAAAATGATGTTCTAGTGGTGTGGGGTTTATGAATTTAGAAAAAATTAGACAAATCAGGGGTGAAAAATCTCATTTGTGGTTATGTGATAACCCTACTAGTCTCAAGATCATGGAATAAAGGAGGCATGATTAAGAACAAGCACCAAAATGATGTAATAGGCATGATATATGATCTATATATGAATTTTGATCTATATTTCTATACCACATGAATAATGATATTTGAAAGACAATATTTTTATCATGTTACAGTGAAAATTGGGTTTTAATAGTCATGTTAAATATCAACTATTTAGTGGAATTATTACACAAAAACACACAAACCATGTTTGGAATGATTTTTTTTATTCTACAGGTTGAAGGAGACTATAAATATAATGTGGTTTGTAATTTCATAGAACATTTCATGTTTGTAAAAACCTATATAACCCCTTGTATGACAGTACATGACCAAATTCTCCTGATGATATCAAGTCATATAGTTGTACATGTCATGAATTTAATAGGTATGTTACTTGGAATTTGATATATTAAATTTCTTACTACAACATGGAATTTATATGTCATGTAATGTAGAGAGACACATCATGTATTAAAGGACTCCATCAATTGATCTTTGGGGAACACATCAGAATTATCTTTGAGATATACACATAATGTCAAATGATAAGACACACCATGTGTATATAAATGGGATATAAGAAGAATATAAGAACACAAAATTTTATACCTAGGTCCTACATGTCATGTAAAATGTGGTACATTTTTTTACTACAGTTTTTTGGTGTTTCTTAGATCCTCTCACCTGAGTGTTAGAATTAGAACAATGATTAGTCCATTTTGATTATTTTTTCACATAGTGTGAAATGATGTAACCCTAATTTATTAGAGGTTATCTGGGAGGTATATAGGATATATTTTGATAATTATATATCTCGATTATGATGTACAATCATGAGGTGACTTTTAGGTCTTTGGGAATTTCATAAGTATATGAAAGACAACTTGGATTGTGTGAATAAACCTTAGAGACCAAGGGTATGCTGATTTTTTGACAGATATCCAGATAAGATAAGGTATAAATCATGAATAATAGTTTTCCAACTAGTATAATGAGAATAAAGGAATGTATAATTCCTTCGTCATCTCTAATATGAGATATAAGAAGATGAAAAAATCCTCCAGTATCTATAACATGAGAAAAATGGGAGAGATAGACGAAGATGGGAAATTCCTATAGTGCATTTGATATGATAATGTGATAAATTATAGTTCACCCATATGGTGAAAATATTACACTACCACAACTCTAGGATCAAGTTGGATAATAATAAACTAGATAATATATTTTATCCCACCAAAAAAACTGGGAAATAGGGAGAAAAGATTTATAATAGCAACCCCAAAGATCTGTATTTCTTCCTACTCCCATGAATATAACTTTAACCCTTTTTATTTTTATTTATTCAGTTTCAAGACTTGTATACCACCACAAGTTTTAATAAAATTCATTTCTTAAACTACATCATAGATAAATTGAGTCGTGTATTTCCTCTTACACTTTGGTGATAGTTAGAGATATGTATTTACTCCAACATCTCATTATCAGTGTATCTATGGTTATTTATCAAGATGAAAGTATCTAAAGGTACATAAGACCCGATTTCAATACACTTATAAATAAATAAAATGTTTTGGTGAGTTTTATGAAATTATGCCATGGGTAGTCAATTCATATTTATCACGATTGTTTTTATATCTAATGATGACATAATATGATGTTCATTTGTCAACACTATACATATTTTTGATACCCATAGACATTAGGTGTTTTGGGGTTCATTCACCTTCCTTGATCAAAATATATTTCCTTTGATGAGCTATGGTTTACATAGTGTCATTAAAGGGAAGCAATGTAAATTATTGATGTTTAGAAGGTTTAATTGAATCATACCCATGTTCTAGTTAAGATTACACATTATTGGTTGGTATTACCTCAAATTATGAGACTCATAATTTAGTTTATTAGTTTTATTCCATAACTCTTAATAGGATGTGTGTTGGTGAAAACAATTGGGTAACATAGGCATTTAGAATTCTGTAATGTTTCATCCTCAGTTACCATTGATTTTTAAATTATGAATGGGATGTAAACAATGGTTTTATAAATATCTATATTTGGAGTTTCACAAGTCCTTTTGAGACATGGTCCCTAATTATTATCATTAAGTGTAAATAGAAATCCAATTACGTACAAAATTTTATTTTCTATTTAGAGAAACTAGACCTGTACATTTTAACTATTTTATTCTAATACAAATGTTTCTTATGTAAAATTTTAAATTAATTCCAAGCAATTAATATATTAAATTAATATTGTAAATCAATTATTTCTTCTTTTGGATGCATTTTAATCACTTATTGAATCAAAATAAACTAAATTAAATTTTTATTTTATCATGTAATATTATGTGATGGAAAGTGGAACACAGGTATTCATGTTTTATAGATAATTAAATATCCACAATTATATTTGATTCACATTTAATAAATTATATAACTTTTTTTGTATGATTTTTTAATTTCCCCTTCTTGTTTTTCAGGTTGGTCTATTCTTCAATGTATAATAATTGTGGTAGTGTGCCTAAATACATTCCATAATATTTTATATAAATTGTATAAAATTCAATTTCATAGAGGAAAAAGGTTTTGATTCGTTTAATATTCAACCAATATATTTTTAATAAGGTAAATAAAATAGATAATTTTTTTCCACTATTAACAACATGATGTGTGTCGGCCTCAAAAATTGTATACCACACACTTTTCTACGTAATCCATGATGTAGTTTTAATCTAGGTGATTTAAGTCAAATATGATGAGAATGTATATCCATTTTCATGGAATATTAAAATGGAATCTATATGTGTTGTATGATATCTCACACATAGAGGGATGAAGATTCTATAAAAAATGCTTAGTTTAGTGATGTTGTTGTGAGAATCTCCCCTACTAGTAGGTCGTGGGTGTCATCCATTTCCTTAGATTTATAAAATCATGTGGGAAATGGTGTTATATATATCATAACACATATCATATAACATGTTATAATATATGAATTTAATTTTTTCCATGTAATTAATTTCAAGGAATAATTTATTGGATATCATAAGCTTTGATATTGTTTAAACCCATTAATTTTTCAAACTTCATAGAATAAAAGTTATTCTGATAATAAAAAATGATTTACTGTGATTTTTTTAAAAAAATGAGGGTTGAATCAAAAATAAAATATCTCAATCCATTGGTTTAAGAGGATATATTCTATCACAAACAATGAATTTGATAATGAACTATAAAATATGTTCAAAAGCACATCATAGGCTGATAATAGTCGATGATTCTCTTGTCCATTAAAAATTATGATTGATAATATATAGAGTTTTCTACATTTAATCATAGTGTATGATTCCATATGAATCATATAATATAATTGGGAATAAAAATTTTATTTTTAAATTTAATCATAAATTGAAATAATAAATCATAAAATTTTTATAAATAAGGGAAAAAGGTATTTTGCAGTTATATACTAATTTATAATGTGTTTCTATAATAATTAATTATATATATTTTATTATTAGTTAATAAATATTTAATAAAATTGAATATATCTATGATAAAATGGATGTTGTATCATTTATCTATAATGAATCCTTCACAATCATAGAATCTATATCCTCTAAAATTGATTACAATATTTGATCCACCCTGGAGTTGTATATTCAATATTTATCATGGAAATAAATTGTTTTAATTATTTCAATGGAAAATTATGATATTTCTTTTGATGACAACCCAAAACATCAAAAAAAATTCAAGACATGCAGAATATTCCATTATCTTTATGAAAGAGGAAAACAAAAATAGATAGGTTGTAGTGGAAACATCAATAAATAACATCTTCTCTATAACATCTTACATAATGAACTCTAAATATTTTTTTAATTGATTTGGGAGATGATATCCACATATAACCCCACATTCCTCTACGTATCCCGTTTTTTTATTTCTTTTACTAAATAGGTTTTGGCCTTTGGGATCTCTCCTTGGAATGTTTTGATTAATAAATGTTCATAAAACAATAATTAATTAATATTCCTTAAATATTATATGATAATATTAAGAATAACTTTTATAAAATTATATGGCATAACTTGTGATTAAAAAATTAATTTTTTTATTTGAAAATAATGAATGATAATTTATAATGTTTTTATAAATTAAAAAATTACACATAATATATAGTGTTTATATTAAAGAAAATTTTAAAATATTCATAATAATTAACTTGAAATGTTCAAATTAAAATAGAATTAATTTTATATTATTTTAACCTTATCGAAAGAGTTCTGATAAATTGATATGATAAAATGTTTAAATAATTTTAATATATGATATTTAAGATTATGTAAAATATCTATATAATAATAAATTGAAATATAAAATGTTTATATTTCATGAAATATATAATATTAAAGTAAAAATAAAATAAAATGAAAAATATTAAAATTTAATATTATAAATGAATAAATTTTTTTTACGTTAAATAAATTTGGAAATCCCAAAAAATATATATAAAAATCATAAAATATTTATAGTTATACTTTTATTAAATTTTTATCAATATTTGTCTCATGTTTAAATATTTCAAACATTCGTTTATTTAAAACTTTTTCCCTTATCTATTCATACTTATAATTTTTTATAAGTTATAAATATGTCTAGGATTTAGTTTAATATGTTAAACTAATTTTTACAAACTATAAATCTATATATTACAATCTATGTATGTCAACATAAGATTTGGTTTTCATCTACCTTGACCTCAATTTTTAATTAAACTCATGAGCCTAAATTTAGTTGTTTGGAATTGTGTATACATATTAGGTGTTTGAGTAAAGATAAATTTGATTACATCTTGAGTAATTTATCCCTTTATAGAAGGATTTCAGTTCAGACTTCCCACTATCCTGTAAGCTTATCCCTTATTCTAGAATGGTGGGGGTTGACTATCTATGTCTCTTAGCTTGATCATGCTGACATAGTCAACATCATATAATTCATAGAATTTACATGAATAGTTAATATACCTTATGTATGAGATACATTTTAATATGTTTATATACACTAGATTTCTACTTTCTGTTGGCTAACACAAACTGTGGGCTGTGTAAATAGTTACACGTCAATATGGTTTTAACATATTGACTTGCTATAGGGAATATGATTTTAAGAGAAAATATTTAGAATCATGCATACATAAAGAGAATAAAATGGGATAAATCTATGATATTAATTCCAATTCTAAGTACTTTCAGATATATTCCTTCTAAAGTGACACTTTTAAATACATTGATCTTTCAATTAGTTCTATTATCACCTAAAAGGGGTGCCCCAATTTTATCTTGTATAAGGGAAAAATGTATGGGTGACACTATATCATCCCTAGGTATATTCTGACATAGATTTATTCCCTTATATTTTCTTGTGTTTTTATGTTCTCAATTATTTCATTTGAATACACATATCTAGAAAATACTATGTTATTAGATACTAAATGAATAGATTTGAGTTTTTCAACATGGTGGATTTGAAAAATATCTTTCCACTCAATTTTCCAAGAATTATATATGATATAATTGTGATTGTTCCCTACCTAAATAGGTTAATGGTGAGAGTAATAAATTGGAAGACTCTTTGTTTTTTTGAAATATAGATATTGTCCTACCAATGGATATGATGTATTAAAAATGGATAATCAATTTAGTGGGACCCTATTTAATAAAACGCTTTATTAACTTTAAATAAAATATGATAATAATCTTATAAAAACTACTATTTTGTATTAATAACATTTTCCTAAACAAATATAGTCCTAAAATTAATCTTTTGGATGGAGAAGAATAATGGAACCAACTCCTTAAACTGGTAAGTTAATAAAGGTTGTTAAGTATAAGATAAAATCTATGTGTTCAAGAAAAACTTCCCTGAGTAATTGACTATTGAAATTTTTCCACAAGTGGATATTGATGATTATGAGAAACACATATTGATTTAATTAACATTTTGTTGTAATTATATAATAAAATACCTAATTAATTTTTATAAATTACTCATATATTCAATATTGTTGGATTTAGAAAATGACTTGGTGAGACTAGAATTATTTTTTTGTTAATGAATTATCAACATTTTTATCTATGTAAATCTTCTTATAATGTGATTGAGTTTGAAAAATGTTTAACACATATTATCACCAGGTACTTTGATGTTTAATTTATAGTGTTATATGGATTGCTCAGGTTGGTAAAGGGTCAAAATAGAAGAATAAATTTATGTTAGAGAGGCTATTGAGGCCTCTTCAAGTATGAATATGTGGTCATAGACACCAAAAGATAATATCATGAAGGAGGAGTGACAATTTTATAAGATGGAATTATTCATGATATATGAAACTTTTTATGAAACCCCATGGAATATATAGGTTAGGTATAGGTGTTATAGAGATGTATTTTTTTAAGGTTATGTAATACCAAATATAGTCTTTGCAAGTGTTGTCTATATAAAGGAGTTCAAAACAAGTGGAAAGTTTTATTAATATAATATTTAATATTTATGTAATGAAGAAAGAGATTGAACATCAAGCATTAGAATATAAATTAATTTTTCAAGATCAAAGGATGTGTATCTCAATATCATTTATATTATATAACAAGGGAATTCATCCATTAATAAAGAGTTACAATGATCAAGGAGATATGATTAATTTTATACACAAGGTGTATGATTAATTTGATTCTATAACATGTTTTCAAAATAAGATAAGAATAAAAATATTTTATCTTGGATAAATGGTTTTTTAAATTTATTTTCAATATAAGAGATGATGTTACTTCCAATCATCAGTCATATATTTTGAGAAATAATATAATTTTTCATAGATAAATTCTTAAAACACATAGAAACCCATATGTGATATATATTTCATTATTTATTTTTTAAATATTTATATTAAAATAATATAATATTTATTTCTGAAAATAAAGAGATTTGTATATTAGCATGACATTCTAATGAAAAAATATTGTATATAATTGAAAATTCCAAATTTTATTCTGGTTATACCAAATCATTTATATATGAAATTTACTAAGGGTTTGATATCACCACATAAACAATTAGATAATGGATAATCTATGAAAAATATTAATGAAAAAATGATCACATCATAAGTATATATATTCTTTTTTATTAAAGTTTTTGAGAATATTACTCCTGTAAGTATTGTGATTCTATATCTCTCTCAATAGAATTTATTTATTCAATATAAATATGGGAATAGAAATGATAGAAACAAAACGAGAATAGAGGACAAGGGAGGCCCGGAATATTGGAGTATGAGGGAATCCCTTATAACATGATTCTCCCCATCAATACATAATAAGTTCATAATTGGGAAGTAGGTGAAACTAGATCCATAGTACTCAATGGATGCAAACGATCTTCAACCTTATTGTCCTCAATCTAGGAGAAAATCATGTGGATATTGTTTTGGATAATTTTACTTCACTTTATCATAATATATGAGATCGATCATAGGACAATACATGGGCTATGCAGAGAGTTGTGTAAAATGATAGAGTTTTTTCCACTTCTGTGAGATCTATATCTCTTTATAGTATATGGATAAAATAGTATGAAAATCATTTTCTTTAGTTAGCATAGAGTTTTCACAATATAAATGAGTTGTATTAGCCAGGACAATAGATCACCTAGTGTCTCGACCCCCCCCCCCCCCCCCCCGCATGTCACCAAAGCTGTAAGAGTCATCTGTGTTCAACTTGAGACCCATAAAGGGTAGAATCCAATGAACCTAGTGGCCCTAGGAATCATTGTGAATGGATTTATCTAGAGTTATACTCACTTGAAATGATCTAAGAAAAGGGTTATCACTATAGTTATTAAATTGTCTAACTTTTCAGGGCCCGCATCACCTCCAACATGAAACAATCGTTCTAGGAAGGATATACCAAGAAACTCCTAATATGTAAATGTAGAAAATCATGAAATAATATCCATATTTTACACACCCACTAGACTTTAAAAATATATGGTTTAAAATATCCTCCAAATAATTATTGAAACATGAAATGCTAGAGAATAGATAAATTCAATTTCCTTTTATATTTTCATCAATAGGTTCCAAATGGTTTCTAATTATCAATGTTAGAAAATTATACATTGTTGAAATAATATTACACCAAGAGTCCCGCTACAAATATCAATATTTTTCCTAGTGATCTCATCCCTTCATAATTACCTAATAAAGAATTCCGAAAAAATAGATGATGTAAATACACACTTGTAAAGTTCAAAGTTCATGTCAATGAGGTCAAAAGTTTCTTGTTTATCTTTATACAATATAGCCCTAGTAAAAAAACTACATACTAGAATCCATAAAGGATATTCTTAGAGACAGAGAACATGAGAAACCAGTATTTGAGCATGTACAGTTATGGTTCCAAAATAGGATATCACCTTTCCCACTAATCCATCAGGTAAGTGGCTGAAGGGTCGATAGGTTTGGGAAAATTATTGATTATAAAGGATACACATGTCATCTCATAACCTTTGAATCTCCTCACCATTTAGTAGAAATAGACTTTCCCTAGAGATAATGTTATTATAAAGCCTCCCATTCCATATTTACATGAATCAAATAGAGAGTTTCAGAGAGAAATTTCAAGCTAATACCCCCTTCCTAAATTGGTCATTCCATTCTAGTCCCAAAAACCCAACTCTAATTTCCCTCTGAGATGGAATCCAAAAGAAATCTAGCCAGAATATTGTGAATAGTATTGATGACACCTTTTTTAACTTTGATAGATGAAAGTGAATTGATGGTTGTGGCTGAGGGGTCACTGTTAACCAACACTATACTACATCAAATATATAAGTAGAAAATTATCCAATTTTGAACATGGTCCATGATATTTCTCATGAAGTGTTCGATGTGAAAAATATATAGCCTTCTTGAACACATTGGGGAATCTAGATAATCCATTTAAAAGCTTCCTCCTTGCATATCCAAGCTAGTGCATAAGAAGGTAACCCATCTTGCTGAGAATCTATTTGAGATGTAGAGCCTTATCTTCACCCTAATGATGATCTAGCTACTATAATGAGTGTAATTTTCAAGGACCACACATATGACTCAAAATAATCTATATATAGAATTCATAAAGATAATCATGTCATATGTGAGAATGAGGTGGGAAATTTAATGGGGCCCATCCCACTTTAGTATGGAAAAATATTTCCCTTTAGTATGATAATAATAATAAGGTGAGTGAGGAAAAAATGAGTAATGATACAAATTATTGGGGATATAGAGTCTCCTTTTCTCAGCATATTAGTTTATTTGAATAATCCATGGTTCCTTACCATAAAATAAAGATCCAACCATGATGAACTCAATTACCTAAAAATTAGATCAGAGGCCCATGAAGAAAAACCAATACCGATTAAAATTTTGCTGATAAAGCTTTATTCAATTCAATCATAGTCTTTATTCATTTCTAGTTTTATTTCCATGTTTCACCTCTGAGCCTTGAGATTGATGTAACTAACCTCCTCTTATGCCAGTGTTCTAATTCCTTGAATTGGCCATCCTTTAAAAAATATAGGTTACTATATGGAAACTGAGTGAGGAAGGGGAACAGATGACCTCCTTTTGAGGAGTCAAGATAGTATTTTATATTGAAAATTACACATTATCACTACCCTATAATGTTAGTTGGAGGAAGGATCATTAATTTTGGGTAGAATCACTAAGTTAGTTGCATAAGAAACACATTACAGATTTACTCCACAAAAGAAGTATTGAATAGCCATTACAATGTCACTCTCTACAACATTCAAAGACTCCTTGTAAAAACATACCAGGAAACTACCAGGTTCCCGAGAAAAATCGGTGTTAAGGCCCATCACAGCCTCATAGATTTCTTTCTCCTCAGGGATTACTTCCAATAGAATATTTTCCTAGAGGGAAACAATGTTTAGGATCATATATAAAAACTCATTATTTATCTATTTGGTACACTTCAGGCATTATGGATTAGGTCCTTCAAGGATAGTTTTGAAATATGACTAAGCCATGTCACCAATAATGTCTCGATCATCCAATTAAGAGCCATCATCAAAAAACATATTGGGTTTTATGAGGTTTCTTTTCTCCATGATGCATACATGAAAATATGTAGTGTTTCTATCACATTACCACATCCATTTTATTCTCTAATTATCTCATGCCAGAATTTCTTATATCCAGATTTATGTCCACCATATTATCCCATTCTAAGGATATTTTCAAGAAACGTGTCATTCCAATCCTCCTCAAGGTTGTAAGGGAAGTCACATCTCAATATATAGCATATATATCAATTACTAAGTAAGGGAATTCACATTTCATACACTAAATTAAATAATGATTGTCTATCAGTTTGAGGAATAATGTGAATTTATAAGGTAAATAACTTAAATTTATGGGTCTTATTACCTTTTAATAAGATCTATCAATCTCAAATATTTGGGTAGAAAATTAAAAATAATAATAATCCTATTGTGTGGGAATATGTTGATATATTTATTAAAGAGTTCCTTATTATTCCCACCAAATAATCAATTTGATTTTTTAATAGAATTAATAATGATTAATATTCATATTTTAAGCACTCAAATATAGAATAACCAAAATTTAGTAATAATAATTAAATAATAAACTCTACAATAAATTGGAAAATGGATTCATTTAGCCTAGTTAATCCCCATATGGTGCACCTATAATTTTGGTTAATAAGAAATATGGGTCAATGTGTCTTTAAATTTATTTTGGAAAACATAAAATGATCACTATCAAGAATAGTATCCTCTATCATGTATTGAATTTATGATTGATCAACCATGAGGAGTTCAATACATTTCAATGATTTACATTCTTTTAATATATTATCATTCAATGGTAAAAAAGGAGGACATATTCAATAAAATTTTTTATACAAGGTATGGTAATTATGAATTTATATTGATTCCATTTGGAAATACCAATACTCTAACTATCTTCATTGATATAATTAATAGAGACTTTAGAGATTAACTTGATAATTTTATGGTAATATTTATGACTGGTATTCATATATATTAAAAGAAAAAGAAAGAACATGGATATCATTTTAGGATTGTGTTGAATACGTTGAGAAAATATAATTTTTATTATAAATTTATAAAATGTGAATTATATATGAAAAAATTATTATTCTCGGTCTAAGTTATCATAATATAGGGGATATCAATAGATTCTTTAAAGACTAATGTTATTAAACATTTTCCTAGACCAACCACAATGACTAAAATCCATATTTTTTGGGATTGGATGAATAATACTAACAATTTGGGGATAAATGTCTCATGAATATTAAATCCACAGACCGTGTTGATGTGGAAGGGATTTAAGTCCTATGGACAAATTAATATAAATATAATTTCAAGGAACTAAAGAGAAGTTTGGTTAGTGAACCTATGGTCACAATACCGTGTAGTGGATACGGGTTTGTGATTTTTAAGGATGTATTAAAGAATGGAATGAGATGATTTCTTATTTTGAAAGACATGGTAGTATATTATGACTCATTTAAATTCAGGGTTCATGAGACAAAATACCTGAATAACCATTTGTAATTGGTTGGGGTATTTTTTCATTAAATATATGTGGGTGTTGTATTTATAGATAAAGGTGTGAAATATATAACAATCATAAAATATTTATGTATACATTCTTATAGAATTTGTTTAACATGAACCAAGGGAGATGGTTAACACATAATAATTTTTAAGAATACTCAATACATTTACACCCTGGGAAAGAGATAAAGGTTATTGATGATCTCTGTTAAAAGATTTATGTTTTTTGGTCTATTACTAATATTAAAAGATCCATAATAATATAGATTTATAGAGAAAGAACCTAGAAATTATGAGGAAATGGAAAGATATTCTATCTTTATTAGAATAATTATCAAATATCTCTTAATTTTTTGATTAAAAAGGCACAAAAGGAAGATGGTGACCTATAAAAGAAGGTAATTAATTTCCCATAGTTTAGTCATGATACGGTTCATGAATAGAGCTTGTGTATTTTCTATATAAGAATAAAACAAGGAGATATTGGATATATCTTATAGCTAATCATTATCTATCCATCTAGGAATTATGAATTTGTATAGAGATATTAAATAGAAATTATTTTTGGAAAACATGAAGAGAGATAATGTGGAGTGTGTATATTAGTTTCTAGTATGTCATCAAGTAAAGGATCATACATATAAGTATAAGGTTAGGTTATAAATATTACTCATAACTAAGTGGAAATGGGGAAAAATTCACCATGTTTTTGATCAATTAACTCCCCCTGAAAAATTAATGTAATAATGCTATTTAGGATGTAGTCAAATAACTTATAAAATTGGTACATTTCATTTCTACCAGATATGATTTAACTATTAATAATATCAATGGGATATATTTTAATAAGGTGGTATGGTTTTATGGAGTACCATTATCAATATTATTTGATCAAATTCTAGTGTTTACCTCAATGTTATAGATAATAATTAAACATTATTTGAAAAAAATGTTCAGATTTAGCAATGAATATCATCCTTAAATAGATGGATAGTTTGAGAGGACCATTAAAAATCTATAAGATATGATGATATATATATCTATGGATTTGAAATTAGGTTTGGATCAACATATTCCTTTACCATATGTTTCATAAAACAGTTTCTTCCACTCGAGCATTCAAATGGATCCTTATAAATACCTATATGTAATTATGTTCATAACTCCAACATATTGGGATAATGGTGAAGAATGGTATCTAAAGGGTTTTATATAGCAGAGGAAATTAAGGAGAAAGTTATAGCCACTCAATATCATATTAAGATATATCAAGTTTGATAAAAAATTTATATGTACAATCATTGATGAGTATATAGTTTGATGTCTGTGATAAGGTATTCCGTTGAATATCTTTATAAAATAATGTCCTTATATTTTGAAATAAGGAGAATCTAATCCACCCATATATCTATTGAGCCAATAAGGTTCTATTATGACTTCTCTATTCTATATGGATTTATGTTTTGAAAATCACAAAACACTTTTTCTTAAGTTCCAAAATTGTCATTCTTTTATACTAATAGAATTCTCATTTCATTTATTTATAGATTTCTCATTAAGTTTGCTTACATATTTGACATTCTGTTATACTTATATATTTTTCAATATGTTTACTTATATATTTGACATTTTTTTATACTTACAGATATGTCATTATGTTTTCCTACAGAATTTTCATTCTATTTTACTTACAAATTTTTTGTTACATTTACTTACATATTTTTCATCATGATACATTTGTCATTACGTTTTACTTACATATTTAATAGTATGGTGTACTTAATATTCCGACATATTAATTAAGCAAATGTCATACTATTTTTTATACCAATTCCAGTATAAATGTCATACCATTTTTCATGATACCGATTCTGGTACAAATGTCATACCATTTTTCAAGATACCGATTCTGGTATAAATTTCATACTGTTTTTCATGATACCTATTCTGGTACAAATTTCATACCATTTTTCATGATACGGGTACCCAAATATAGTGATACTGTTTTCTCAGTCTGATTGTCATTTTCTTAAGAATATGTTTTCTTGATATTGTTATAGTTGTTTAATGTATCATTCCAATATTATCGGATTCTATATTTTCTTATACTTAACATTTATCATAAACTTAACATCATTTATTATACATGAAATGATGTCATACAATCTGTTATAAAGTAACCATTGTATGTTTGACATGTATCCATGACCCTATGAAATTTAAGGAAAATATGACCATTGGAGTGGAGCCGACTGTTGATAAGTTTTGCCTATAAATAAAAGTTCATTAGAATGAGCAAAGTGGGGGATAAACTTCGTTGGTGAATAGTGAATAGAAAAGTGATCAATGATTGTGAAGTGATTTCTAGAGAGAGAGGATCTTACAACTCTCAGTGCTTCATGTGGATGTATTGAACAACTTTTTTGGGTGTGAACAACTTGTTCAGACATGCTTTGTGTAGACTCCGATCGTGCTGATCATGGGCTTCCGGATTTGGAAGACAGAGGTTCCAATTTCTTTCTAAATCGAGGGATTACCATGATAGTAAGATAGATACCAATCTTCAGATTGAGGGATTTCCTAGGTTTGGGTAAGACATGCTTTCTTCAAAGTATAAATCAAGGAACCTTTATCCAAGGTTGTTGGATACCCTTCTCTTCGGGTTAAAATAATTTTATTATTACTTTTTTTCTATTTCAAGTTGTTTTTATTCCACTTCAATTTTAACTTTGTTATAATTAGAAAATATGACTTTCTTATACTTTCTAATTCCATTTCTCTGATTATTTTAAATATTCTATATGCTTTAAGGTAGAATATTTCCTTTAAGAAAAACTTCCTTAAGTTTTTATCTTAAGGTTGTAAAGTTTAAGAAAAGGTTTCTTTAAGAGGTTTTGTGAATTTTTGTTTAACTTTGTTAAACTATGTTTTCTTAAAGTTAAAAGCTAACCTTAAGAAAAAGATTTCATTAAGGTTAATAAAATTTCCTTAAGAAAGTTTTATACCAACTTTAAAAGTTCCAAAGGAATTTTTAAAGTATACAATTTACCCTCCTCTTGTATTTGAGCATCTCATTATACATATTCGATCCTACAATTGGTATCAAAGGAGGTTTTTGAAATACTTATATTCACATATAAGTTTTCTTGCTCATGTCTTTATATTTTTTTAGTTAATTTTTTTTATTGCTAACAAGTTTTGTGGAAAGAAATTTTCTTTTAGTATGGTAGGCATTAATGTTGGATCTCTAGACAATCTCAATCCTACTAGACCATTGATCTTTGATGGAAATGACTATGAGTACTGGAGAGATAGAATGAATACCTTTTTGAAAAATATAGGTGTAGATGACTATATTATGTTAACTGGAGTTTATAAGATTCCTGAAAAAGAACTTAGAACCTTCACTAATCCATAAAAGGTGGAATATCAACTAAACTTTAAGGTACAAAATAATTTTCTTTGTTCCATGAATAAAAATTTATATCCAAATTTTATCTTGTGATGTTGAAAATTGTATTTGGAAGAATCTTGAAGTAACTAACTTTAGAACTTCCAATGTCATTGAAACTAGAAGAGTCATGCTCAGAGATGAATATCATGGTTTCTGTTTTCCTTATAGAGAACCCATATGCAAGGTACACCAAATATTCATGACTATTGTTAACTTCTTACAACCTGTGGGTGAGAAAGGGATAAATGATGAAATTCTTGTAGACAAGATTATAGACAGCATGCCTAATGAATCAGAATCCAAGAGGATAGCTATAGATGAAAATAGGAAAGTTACTCAGATTTCTCTTGATGAATTGTTTGGAACTCTTCTTTAACACAAGACCACAATGAAGAGATATGATGATAATATTAAGAAGAATAATGGAAATGGAGGTGTTTCTTCTATAACTAATTCAAATCATATGAAATCCAAGAAACCTGAGATAATTACAAGATCTAAATCTAAGAAGGTTGTTATTCAATCTGAATCTAGTGAAAGAAATGATTCAGAAAATGAGTTAGAAAATATTGATCAGAGAATGAAAAGGATTGTTGGATAGAAGAACTTTCAATATAGTGTAGGATCGATATTATACTGATTGTAGTATCAAAATGATAATGTATATTCTCAATATACTGGGGGGTGAATTTTGTACTTTAAAACTTCCTTGGGAACCTTTAAAGTTGGTTAGAAACCTTTCTATTGTTTAACAAGGTTAACCAAGGTAAATTCACAAAACCTCTATGTTATACAAACTTTCTTGATTCCAGAAATGTGATTCCGAGAATGTAATTCTGAAAAAGTGAATCCAGAAATGAAACTTAACAAAAGTTTACAAAGATAAAGATTCTACCTTAATGTGTATAGAATCTTACTAAATCAGAGTGTATAAGTATAAGAAAGTATAAGATAGTTATACTTTCCTCAATAATCAAAATGCAGCGGAAAACTTGAAACAATACAAGTAACAAGTAGTAAATATTTTAACCCAAAGAGAAGGGTATCCAACAACCTTGGATAAAGGTCCCTTGATTTATAGTTTCAAGAAATTTTTTCTTACCCACAGCAGGGTAAGCCCTCGATACGAAGATCAGAGTCTGTCTTGCTATCCCCGTAATCCCTCAACTTCAAGGTAGTCGACACCTCTATCCTCCTATCCCCGGAAGCCCTCGAATGTACTCAGCAACATTCAGAGTCACATGAAGTAATTTTGAACAAGATGTTCAGTATTCACAAAGCATGAAAAGTCTTTCTCTATTGAAATCACTTCAGCAGCATGTAATCTCTAGATTGATTGACTTATTGTGAGCTTGTTCAAATGAGCTCCTATTTATAGGCACATATTCAACGGTCGGCTCCCTCCACCAGCGGTCATATTTTTCCTTGAATTTTGGAGGGACCTTTACATGTGTCACTCAAACAACGGTTAGTAAGTAACTGAATGCACGACATTGTTTTATAACCAAAACATGAGTAAGCAAAAATATGGTTACTTAACCAAATTCATTTTTTGGATTGTAAGGAAAAATTAAAGTTCAGAGTCTAACAAAAACTATTCGGTGTCTATAAAACATGGATATTTGGATTCTGGATTCAAAGGAATTCAAAACTTGAATTCTATAGAATTATGGAGTTTGAATTTCAAAGGAAATTCGGAGTCTGAATTCATAATAATTCAGAGTTTGAATTCATAAAATTCGGAGTCTGAACTTACAAAGTTCAGAGTATGAATTCAGAGAACTCAGAGTCTGAACTCATAAAGTTCATAACCTAAATTTAGAGAACTTGGAATCTGAACTCAGAAAGTTCGGAGTCTAAATTTAGAGAACTTGGAGTCAGAACTCATAAGAGTTCAGAGTCTGAATTCAAAGAACTTGGAGTCATAACTTATAAGAGTTCGGAGTCTGAATTCAGAGAACTTAGAGACAGAACTCATAAGATTTCAGAGTCCGAATTCATAAAACTTAGAATCTGAACTTGGATCCGGAAAACATAATGCTCTATATCTAAGTATTATAAGAATCCAAGTTTTTAGATATGAAACCAGATTTTACTCTTAGAAATAAAATGAACAATAAAAAACATGGTAAGGATAAATTTTTTTAGGGAAGGAAAATTTCCTTATGAAAGAAAAGAATAGGGTAAATGAAATTTTCCTTAAGATAAGGTGTTTATGATTTTCAAAACATGAAATAATGGTAATGTCATAAGGAAACCTTATTGACTCAACAATCTCCCTAAACAAGAAGGAATGGAAAATTCATAAGGAAGCCTTATTGACTCAACAAATAGATACAATAAGAAAGATGAAAAAGAAAATAAAGATAGAGAAGTGACATGCTATGAATGAAGAAGAATTGTTTATATTAGAACTGATTATCCCTTGCTTCAGAAAAGAGAAATGAAATATAGTAATCTTGAAAGGAACCGGAAGAAGTCATATAGATCAAACCATAAGAAAGTCCGGAAATCCAATGAAACTTGGAGTGAAAGTGGTAGAGACTCTTCTAATGAATCTTCAGAATATGAATATTCTGAGAAAAATAATATTGTTCTAATATCTAGAGCTCCATTTCAAAATTGTTTTCTTGTGGCTAAGGTACAAACTGCTGAATCCTTAACCAATATTTCTATAAGTAAATTTTTTACTGATAATGGTTTTTCTTCAGATGAAGAATCCACTTCATCAAACATCAATAATGATTTTCCTTCCTATGAGGAAGTTTCTATATTTTCTAAGTTACTTGAAATAAAAAACTATAAAGTTTCTAAGAAACATGAAAAAGCAAATTCTAGAGAATTTATTTTAATAAAACAAATTTTGGATCTTTCCAAATATCTTGTTAAAAAAATGATGTTTTAGAAAAACTTTCTAAGAAACTTTAGGAAGTTAATTCTAAGAAGGATAAACTTTATAAAGATCTTAAAAATATATTTTTAGAAAAAGATACTTTAGAGGATAAACTTAACTCTAAATCTATTATTCTAGAGGAAAATAATTTAGTCCTGAGACTAAAATCTGAAATATTTTCCTTGAGAAAACTTCTTGAAAATTTTACTTCCCGTAAATAAAATTTGGATAAGATGTATACTTAGATCCGACCTCATGGTAATAATCAAGGATTAGGTTATTCTCCTAAAAAACCAATTTTTAGAAACATTTATTTTGTTCCATCAAGAGCTCACTTTTTCAAAAAATGTCAAAGTAGTGGGCATTGGAAAAAGAACTGCTCTTTAAATAAAGTTCACTACCTTGGGTTTTATAAAGCTCATTTTTCTAAACAAACATGGATACCCAAAATTTTATTATCTAACAATTATGGATCCAAGCAAGTTTAGATTCTGAAAACATAACTCTTTCTTTTTTAGGATAATGAAGGAAGTACCAACAACATATGGTGCATGGATAGTGTATGTTCCCAACACATGAATGGTAAAAAAGACTATTTCAAAAAGATTTTAAAGACTAAAGGTGGAAAAGTAACATTTTTGGATAACTCTCAAGGATAAATTCTCGGTATATGTAATATTATTCTTCTTGGTAAAGCTATTATTTCAAATGTTTGTTTTGTAAATGTCCTTAAGCACAACCTCATTAACATAAGTTAATTATGCGATGAAGGTTACCTTTTAAATTTTATAAATGATAAATTCTAAGTTCACAATTCCAAGTATGATTTTATTCTCTTTTCCCTTCGGGATGAGAATGTGTACACCTTAAACCTAGAAGACCTTAGAAGTCAAGATCTACCTTACCTTAGTGAATTTTAAGGTCAATCTTTGTTTTGGCATAGAAGACTAAGACACTGTAACTTAAGGAATCTTAGTAAAATTACTAGGAAAGAACTTGTTAAGGATCTACCAGAAATTAGGTTTGATTCTTCAAAAGGCTGTGATCCTTGTCACTATGGTAAGAAAAATAAATCTAGATTTAAATCTATAAGTGAAGTTACAACTTCTAATGCCTTACATTTGGTGCACATGGACTTATTTGATCCAACACAAACTGAAAGAACAACTTGCTGATATTTTAACAAAACCATTACCTTCCGATAGATTTGGACACATTAAACAAAATCTAGGAATTATCACTCTAAGGTAATCATTCATTTCTACTTCTTGTTTAAATCATAT
Source organism: Viscum album (assembly GCA_963277665.1). Lineage (NCBI taxonomy): Eukaryota > Viridiplantae > Streptophyta > Magnoliopsida > Santalales > Viscaceae > Viscum > Viscum album. The sequence continues at coordinate 1,100,928,191 of OY728139.1, forward strand.
CCTAATATTAAGATACTTCTTATTTTAGGTGGAGTATATATGCTTGTCTATTTTTCCTTCTCATTCTTTCTTTAAGAAAATTTATCTTTATTTAATTTTTTTATGAAAATACATCCTTCTCTAAGAAAATCCCTATTATCTTTCTATTCAGAATTGAAATTCTTGGAATTAAAACTCTTGGAATTCAAATTCACGGATTCTAAAAATTCTAAGAGAATTCTTATAATACCGATAAATTCTTCAGAGTATCCCAAAAGGTACATTTTCTTACTCTTGTCTTTCTAATCTTATGTTTCAATTTTTGTTATTTCAAGTTTTTTAGTTCATCGTTTACCTTACCTCAGAAGATAAGAATTCATATTTTCAACAATCATCATCAACCGTCATATTAGGTCTGTTTATTTTCAGCCATTTGGTTATCTTATGGGAGTTTAAAGGTCATTGTTATGTCTATATAAGAGGTGATTTGTTTATGAGAACCACACTATTTTATTTTATCTATGTGCTGAAGTTATTTTACCTTCAAATTCTACGTTTCAATTTCTCTGTTTCTTACACCCCGAATGACTCCTGAATCCTCAGTAGATCAGATGCCGATTAGTAAGGAAATAAAGTATTGGGTGATCTTTAGGGAAAGACTGATATGCCCTAATTTCTTTTCAAAGTATGACTCTATCATCTCTAAGATCATAATAACTAAAAAATGGGAAAGTGTATGTGTGTCTAAGGAGAAATCTAAAGATCTAGTTTACCCTGATCTAGTCATAAAATTCTATGAATTAGTTACTTTCTTACAAAAGGATGGCAATGATATGTTTATGTTCAAATGTTATGACAAGGCTTATACAGTTCCTTATAATAAGGCAGCAAATGTTCTCAAGATATAGTATGAAGGAGAGGCTATTTTATTCTCTCACAGACTTCCCACAAAGAAAGGTTCTTTTGAAAAAGACAAGTCTCTGTATTACCTTGGTCTTAAGTATGTCAAGAATCCAAATATTACAAATCTTACAAAAAAACACAAGATGGTATCTCTCTGGAAGCAGGGATTCCTTATTCCAAGAAAAGGCGATAAGGAATCTTTAAAGATATGTGATATCTTTTTATTAGACCTTCTTATCAATGTAAGGAAGATAAACTTGATTAAGTACATATTTCTCACTATCCATGCAGTAAAAGGTAGAACCATTTGATCTTAGATACTTATGTATTTGGTAACTATCTCCAAGATAATTGTAATGTACCTTCAAGAGATGAATGTTCCTTGTTGATCAATTTCAAAGTCGTTTAATATTTTGTTTCTTAGTGATGATACTCTTAGGAGAATGAAGGTAGATTTTTTACCAAAATCATAAATATTTGAAGAAATGGTTGTCTAGAACCAGGATGATATTCCAAAATCTTCCAAATCAATACCTAAGAAAATGAAACATGAAGAACCAAGTTTACCAGCACCGGTTCCGTATGTTCATGTATCAGCACCTCCTCTTGAAAAGAATCCAACATCCTTTTCTGATGAAATTGTTGCAAAGTGGAGAGAAATGGAAGCTACCATAAAGAAAGGTGATCCTTCCTTTGGAATAAATCCTACAGATGCTAATCCTTAAAATCAAGAAAGTTGATAATATAGAGAAATAAAAGAAGGAGAAGATCTTATAGAAGAAATCATCGGAAGCTCAAGTGTGTCTGTCATTACTGAAAGCTGTAGAGAAGAAATATCAAGAAGTACCGAAATCTCAAGTTATTCCTAAAAAACCAGTTGCCACACCAGAAATCCAGAAATCCAAGAAAGTCTTAACTATATCTGAACATGTTCAAGAAATGAAAGATCATATATTTGAAGAATACAATGATGATGTTTTAATAGAAGTGGAAGATTACATTGGAACTCCTCATAGTTCAAATATTCCTCATCCTCTATTGAGCATGACTTTGTCAAGTTGTCTCTAAGAAATTTGGTTAGCACTATTCCGATTCTTGCAAATATAGATGTATGGAGTCAAATGATAAAAGAGAACCTGAATCAAAAGACTAAATCTACCAATATTCTTATAGAAATGGTGGTCAAGCAAGAAGTGGACTTCAGTAATCTTTTGATTGATTATAAAGCTCAGAAGGTGACTTGTAAGAAAGTATTTAACCCCGCCAAAACCATCAATGAAGAGCTTAGATAGTTTAGTGAATTCCTGGATTCAACAAATGGAGCTTTCAATACTTGTGAATCTGAGTTCAATAAATTCAAGGCATCCATTTATGAGAAAGTAAGACAACTCAATTTCGTTGCCCGATCTGTAAGTAGTGAGAAGGAAGTCAGGCACGAATTAGTGAAAAAGGTGTCTGCTCAAGAAGAGTTAATTAAGAATCAAGATGATAGAATCAAAGCTCAAGAAGAAAGGATCTTGTACTTAGAAAAGAAAAACCATGACTAGGAGACTTTTTTTAAGAAGCTTCAAGTAGATTATAAGTAAGTGAAGAAACTTAAATCTTGGATAAAGAAAATGTTGTCTGAGCAGAATAGGGATGGATGATTTTTTTACATTCTGATGTTTTATTGTAATCTAAACTTTATTTCCCAAATTTCATTAAGAATTTTCTTACATATCCTACTTTTTTGCATGTATGTTTTCCTTAACCTTACAGGTACATCTTATACTTCTCCATTCCTTTTTTTGAAAATCACAATTGGGGAGAATTTATTTGAAGGAAGAATTTAATGAAGACTCCAATGGGAGAGAATCTATTAAGGGGAATTATGGTAAGAATGAATAATGCCTAAGTAAGGGGGATTTTATTTTAAGAAGGAATGTTTATTTAAGGGGGGTATATTTCTTTAAAAAATAAAACTGGATGCTAAAGATCAAGAATATGATCCTTGGGAAACATAACCTAAGGGGGAGTTAGTTATATTCATCTTATTTTTTTCAAAGAGGGAGATAATTTTTTCTTACTTTTTTATCAAAGTAAACATATGCTTTCTTAAAAAAGTTTTTTGTGCTTCCCAAAAGGGGTAGATTGTTGATCCAATAAGGTTCTATTATGACTACTCCATTCCTTATGGTTTTATGTTTTGAAAATCAGAAAAACGTTTTCATAAGTTCCAAAATTGTCAATCCGTTATACTTATAGAATTCTCAATTTGTTTATTTACAGATTTATCATTACGTTTACTTACAAATTTTACATTCTGTTATACATATAGATTTGTCATTACATTTACTTAAAGATTTGAAATTCCATTATTCTTACAAATTTTTCATTACATTCACCTACAAAATTTTCATTCTATTCTACTTATAGATTTGTCATTACATTTACTTACAAATTTTTAATTAAGATACATCTGTCATTATGTTTTACTTACATATTTAACAGTATGGTGTACTTAATATTCCAACGTATTACTTAAGCAAATGTCATTCCATTTTTTATAATGATTCCGGTAAAAATTTTATACCATTTTTCATGATACTGATTTCGGTACAATTGTCATATTGTTTTTCATGATACCGATTCCAATAAAAATGTCATACCATTTTTCATGATACCGGTACCCAAAGATAGTGATACCATTTTCTCAATCCGATTTTCATTTTCTTAAGAATCTATTTTCTTGATATTGTTAGAGTTGTTTAATGTATCATTCCAATAGTATCAGATTCTAAGTTTTCTTATACTTAACATTTATCTTAAACTTAACATAGTTTTTATACATGAAACGATGTTGTATAATCTGTTATAAACTAACCATTGTGTGTTTGACACCTGTCTAGGTCCCTCCAAAATTTAAGGAAAATATGACTGTTGGAGTGGAGCTGACCGTTGAGAAGTTTTTCCTATAAATAAGAGTTCATTTGAACAAGAAAAGGGGTGGATAAACTACAATGATGAACAATGAATAGAAAAGCAATCAAAGATTGTGAAGTGATTTCTAGAGAGAGATTCTCTTACAACTCTCAGTGTTTCATGAAGATGTTGTGAACAACTTTTTAGGGTGTGAATAACTTGTTCATATTTTCTTTGTGCAGACTCTGATTGTGTTGATTGTGGGCTTCCAGATTTGGAAGATAGAGGATCTTATTTCCTTGTAAATTTAGGGCTTGAAGGGATAACAAGACATATACTGATCTTCGAATTCAGGGATTACCTGGGTTTGGGTAAGATAGAATTTCTTGACAATATAAATCAATGAACCTTTATCCAAGGTTCTTGGATACCCTTCTCTTTTGGTAAAAAGAATCTTATTGTTACTTGTTTTCTATTTCAAGTTGTTTTTATTCCACTTCAATTTTAACTTTGTTAAAGTTAGAAAGTATAACTTTATTATAATTTATAATTCTATTACTCTGATTATTTTAAAGATTATATATACTTTAAGGTAGAATATTTCCTTTAAGAAAAACTTCCTTAAGTTTTTATCTTAAGGTTGTAAAGTTTAAGAAAAGGTCTCTTTAAGAGGTTTTGTGAATATTTGTTTAAATTTGTTAAACTAAGTTTTCTTAAAGTTAAAAGATAAACTTAAGAAAAATATTATATTAAGGTTAAGGAACATTACTTAAAAAAATTATACCAAATTTAAAAGTTCCAAAAGAATTTTTAAAGTATACAATTCACCCCCCTTCTTGTATTTGAGAATCTCATTATACATATTTGACCCTAAAATATCAGTACCGATGGTTCTCTTGATCAAATTAGGACAATAGATTATCATTTTACTCTTCCTATAAACAAATCACATGTTGATGATATGTTCTATGTATCTTTTTTGAGAAATTACATTCCTCATCCATTTCATGTACTAAACTCATAGGCCATACTATTGAAGCATGAAATTTCTTATAAAGAACAACATTTGAAAATCCTATATTATAGAGGTAAATTGCTAATAAATAGAAATACACACCTAATTAACTTTATCTAGAAGAATAAAAAATTTGGGGATTTAATATGGGATCTTGAGAATGTGTTGACATTGTGACATCCTCAATTATTTATTAGTGTGCTAGAATTTTGAGAGAGACAATTCTTATAAGGGGTTTAATGAAACACCCCAAAATTTAAGAATACATTTTATAGTTTATCAAAAAATTAATTTGATAGATTTTTTAAAACAAAACCCTAATATTTTGTGAATAATTAGTAAACATTATTAAATTTATTACAATATATGGTATTTTTTCTGAAAATAATTTCTAATTTACTTAAGAAATATAATTAATCTTAATTTTTTTCCTTTTTTAGAATTGTTTTCTTATATATAATATTTAAAATTTAATTCATAATATTAATATTATTAAAAATTATTGTTTATACATTTATAAAATGAATTCATTATTTATCGATTGATTAAAATAGAAAAGAAATGCATTTGAAGGTAAAAAGGAGATGTTTTTCAAAAAAAAGGTACTTTTATACACACAATATATTTTTATCTTAATAAATTAAATCAGTCAATATTGATAAATTATTTTAATTAAATATATATATAATATATTCAGTAATATTTTTAAAATTATTTTCATGGTTTTTTTATTAGGCATGTAATGAGAATAAATTTAGGTTTATGCTTGAAATCCATTTTTCTAAAAACTAATTTCATTGCATTTTGTATACTAATTGTAAAAATAATTTCAAAAAATTATGAAAATTTATTTTAGAAAAATTATCTCCATATTTTGAATCATCAGGTTCTATTTTAATAATAAGGTCATTTTTTTCACAGTGAATAGTTACCATAATAACACATTATCATGCTGATAAGGGTTAAAAGGATTAATAGGGGTTAAGTGTATATATAAGGAATAAAATATATCTAAATCAAGAATAAATATGGTTGGATTACATAATTGAAACCCATTATAATAATATAATTTTATTTGGGTTTCCTTGGTTCAACTTTTACTCAAATATATCTTTATTATATTTTAATGTTTTAAGTATTTAAATGAGAACTACTCCCCTCACTTATAAAAGGAGGTCTTACCCCCCTCCACACACCTCCACACCCTATGATCCATCTATATTATAAAATACCTAAACTAATATATTCATACCCTAAATCCCCACATACTATATCTTCTAGTATTCAGAAAAGATAATCATTTGAAGGTTTATGGTGTAATCCAAAGGAGGTTTCCTAGAGAAGAGGTAATTTTCATTATTAACCTATTTAAAGATTCATCATTCCATAAAAATTTCTAAATATTATATAAAAAAATTAAAATTATGAAATAAATATAATTACTATACTAAACTTTTTCTATGTTAATGATATAACCCCTTTCAATTGTTTTCAATCATATATGAAACGATAACATTATTCGTGTGTATGTGTGGACAACCACCTCTAAGAGGAAATCTGATTCATTTTTGATATCATCCATAAATGGCTAGTAATATGGATGAATTTAATGGATAAATATGATATATGTTATATTATTATGATTATGTAATTATGGATTATTATTTATCATTCTTTAATTCCTTTTTTGTAAAATGAAATCATTAATCACATGTACATATGGATTATCATCTCCATGAAGTGATGTAATTAGTTATTCATAAACATTGTATATGAATGGTTATAAAAATATATATATTTTATTAGTTTTATAATAATATCATTAATAATATTATGGAGATGATGAAACTATGTAAAAGGTTCAATCACCGGAACTTTCAAACCATAATATGCATGGGAAATACAACATTTAACACCTGATTGTTGCTTTTAAGGAAGATTTATTAAAAAATGTCTAATAATAAAGTATAAGTAATATTTTATTTTACTATTATTATGAATATTTTTCATGTATATATTTATAATAAATATAGTTTCATTATATAGTTACTTAAGTTAACGTATAAAAAAAGCATAGACTTTAGGTAGGGGTTTATGTTGTAATCTCATTTTAAATCAGGATTGTTTATACATGAATCTACCTTGGTGGGATTATATTATATTTATCACTTAATAAATACACATTTTATTATGATATAGTATATTTTTTGTTTTCATGTTTTCCTTTCATTCCCCTTTTTGTTACTTGAAATGATCAAGATAATGTTTTTGGCGAAATTCATCCTTATTACCTATTTAGTCAGAGAAACTTTTCCTCCATACCAATGTTTTTTATAATGTATCATGAATGTTAATTTTTTAACCATGAATATATAAATTAATTTTCATCTATACTTGAATTTATTTATTAAGGATTAAAAAAGTTATAAATTTTTCCCAATATGTTATTTACACCATTTTTAAAAAGTGTGAAAAGAATGTTTGTTTTAACATTCACCGAACAAATGACTATTCATAACATTATGACCATTCATTTCATTGAATCATACATTAAATTTTTCCAAGGTTAGTTTGGAAAAAATTATTTTCCTCAATATCATGTGATTTTTTAGTTTTTAAAGATATGAAAATAAATGATTATTTTATATGTTTTCAAATAAACATTCAAAATCACTTCTAAAGGAATTTTTTATCATTTTTTAACATCATTTGATGTTTCCTATGTTTTACATGGGTTATGATATTATAAAACCCTCCATTTTGTTTTATTGGATGGATTATGAATATGTGATGTGTAAATATTCTTCAAAACCCATTATTTTTCATGGGTTAGATATAATGAATTGATGAATGTTTCATGATATTATATAACACATATGTATGTTTTTTATTATGTGAAATTTTTTTCTATTAAATACCTCTAATGAATTGTGTAATTATTGATATATCATGAGATATTATGAATGATTATATGGAGTAAACCCATTCCAAGAATGAAATGATATTGTGGAGTGAACTCAATTCATTAGGGGACTTTGTGCACTACATGATGATGGTCATAGTAGTGTTCAGTGAATAGTGAAATTATTTTTTATTCTTCTAATTATTCCATAGTTCCAATGAAATTTTTTATTCTTATGATATTATCTCATGGATAATTATTGATAAATAAGGATTCTTTACACTTTTCAATTATAACTTTTTAAAAAATAATTATTTTTTCCATGATTCATGATTTATGATATATGACTGATAGGAATGAACTTCATAAGGTATGATCATGATCTCATACTATTATATATATATATATATTATGATTTTATCTAATCATCGAATAATATCTACCATGTTTCATATTACTGAGTATCTAAAGATACCTTTTATTATGTTTATATTTCCCCAATGTTAAGAAGAATGGTTTTATGTATGATATGTATAAGGAGGTTCCTATGAGAGAAGAACATTATGGGAGACAATGATGAAATTTCATGAAATACTTTGATTATGTGTCTAGTATCCAAATAAAAATTGTTTACAATCTGTGTTCATAAATTATTGGGTAATATGATATGTTTTCATAAAAAATGACGAAATATGTTTGTATGTTTTTCTTGGGTCACCTTACCTTTTTAGGTAATGAGGGATTCCCTATATAGATACACAGTTGGCACATGGTTACCCAAAACTATACTATAATCATGTGACTTAGTAATTTTCCAATTAGAGGGTGTTTTCATAGTTAGAACACAATTTTCGAGACCATATGGTCTAACAATTAAAAAACTAGTATTAATCCATAAAAAAAATTATAACTTGAAAATCCTCTAAAACCATCATTCTCAATCCCTTATCATGGTCTCTTAACCCATGCACGCTTATAGGTAATTTTGGAAACCTTTTTCCTTATGGGGATTTATTTCAATGATTCATAGAGTTTTGAAGATTTGGAATCTAATTCATGAACCTTGATATCACTCTCTCTTATTATTATTCTAATTTTATCTATAATGGAACCCAATATTGTGGCTATAATTCCCAATTCTATGGTTTAAGGATTATATTATTGGTATCTTTATAGGATTCATCAATGGAACAAATATGAGATCCTGTATGTATGATATCATTGAATAATTATTTATGTTGAGCTTATAAAAGGTTTGTGAATTATATCTAACTCACAACATTCTCATAGAACACGAAGGCTTGGATTTTTGAATTAAATTCTTGTTATTTTGATGTAAAAGACTTATAGAATCTTATCGTAACACTTTTACATTTGACTAATTTGAAATAATTAAATTATGGTTTTTCCAAAAAAATGACTAAATGATAAAAATGAAATTATTTTTTTTATTTATGGAATATTTTTTGTGAAACCTTATCAAACAAAATGTTGGTGTGAGTTAATGCTTTTTTGGTTCAGACCTAGAAACTAGTTCCATGGGGGGAACATTGATACACAACCAAGTGATGTCATGTATCTAAAATGGCTAGTTGTCTGCTCATTGGTTAAGAATATTCAAAGGAAGGTTTCATGCATTGACGTGTGAGTTATGGATTTTTTATGACATAATGATATAATTATTTACCATACAAGTTTAAATGAATTTTTGGTAAAAACAATTTTCAATATTTTTCTTCCTTTTTTTATCTACAACATTGAGATAACATGTTATTGTATTAGTGGTATGTGTGGTAATTATTGGGGATTTACTACTGATTTTATATACTGACCCCCAACATATGCACCTCGGTGGGTTTAAAATCATCATTTATAATGATACAGGTAAGGGGAATATTATTTTTATCACTACTGGAGCTCTGTGACATTGTGGTGATGGTTGATAGAGATAGATAATAAGAGTTGGTTTAGTCCTTATATATAGAGTGGTACCAACTTGGTACCCTATTTCTTTCAATTATTTTAATTTTTAGATTCCTTTTATAAATCAGAATAAACTACTACTATGATATTGATCAGTTATCTAGATATTGTGTTTTATATAGTTTACTTTCATGTATCACATTGTTTCTTTTTAATATTTATAATGTTGTATCTTACTGGTTTTTTGTGTGTAAGGGAAAATTATTCACCAATGTTTATTTAGGACTTTAGATATTATTTCCATACTTTTTTGTTCAATGGAATGACACCTATGAACAGTGGATCCTCAGAACTACCCATGTAAATAGGCTGGGGTCAGGATGGTTCAAATGGTATCAATTTGTTCAGTTTATCAATGGGGATGGTAGAACTAGATATTTGATATATTATAACATGATATGTAGAGCATAAAAAAATAACTAACCTATTTGTTTTGAAATTCAAGTTACCAATGTGGTCCATGTATAAAAGGTATTGTTAAAACACCTATATGAGTGTCACCACCTCATCACTATGGGTTTATCCAATGAGTGCACATTATTATGCATTGATAAGGTTTCTTCCCATTAGAAATTAATCATCCCTATTTTCTTTAATCACTATTAAAACTTTGTTCTGATTATTTTTCATTTTATGATTTGGAATACAAGAAGACTTCATTTAGTAGTCATGAGAGGGCTAAGTGTAATTTTTATGATGAATTTATTGATATGGAACATGTTAAAAGGCATGAAAACCCAAATGAGGTTGATTTTGAGAATGTGGTACAACATTAACCACATGTGAATCAAAATATTGTCCACAGCATTTTACATGTATTCCAGTCTATAGACAGAGGATATTGAATTGATGAACAATTCTATGTGGACTATTCGTTGAAATTTAAAAGGTATAACCCCCCAATTTTTTCGAGGATTGAGGGCCAGAACAAGAGGATACATGGATTGGTAAAATAAATAGAATTTTTTATTTCCTTAGTACTCTGGATGAAATTAAGGTGAATATATTAGTATACATAATGGCAGTTATCACACAAAAATAGTGGGATTTAGTTATCTAAATAAATTATGACCCATACCATACTTGATCATAATTTGAGTATTTTTTTTAAAACAAATCCTATCTACATAACATGAAATTTACCAAAATTAAATATTTATTTTTTATTAAGAAAGAAAATATATCAATGGTGGAATATGGAGTAATTTTTATGAACTTAGTCCATTTCTCCCTAGAGTTTTCTCCTAGATATTATCAAAAGATTCAAATATTCGAGTCCATACTATGACTAGAAATTATATATAAGATATTAAGGTTTTATATTGTTTATGATATAGAAATGGTAAATGGAGATACAATAGAAGAAAATTTCATAATTGATAATAATGGTGGAGGAATCACTAATTTATATATAGGAATTGGTGGGAACCCTATTTTTATAAGCAATAGAAATAGGGAAACCTACTCACCCAAAAACAAGGTACTAGAGAATCAATCCATGAGATAATTTTATTTTCTTCCATGAGGAATTAACACAATATTATGATTCCATTTTGGGTCATTTGAGCACAAAAATAGAGATTATATTATAGTGACTTTAGATTTCCATAGATGTAGTAAATTGGGACATCTCTAACATTATTATACTAATGCTCCAAAGTAAACTAGCGTGAATAGATCTAATATGACTTATACTTCTCATGATCAAACATTACATTCACATAATAATAGTTCTTTATATAAAAACCAAGTGATTTAGGGTGTTTCGAAAAACACCCACTCATGTAAACTGATATAACCTTAGTATAGATAAAATAATTACTCGACATGAGTTAGTAAGTAGTTGGACGGTTCTATTTAGAGTGTCATGGTGGATCAGTCAGGACCATTGATAGTGTGTGGTCCCATATTTATAAAATATAATTTTATGAGTGTATTGTCTCATACAGATGCATCAAAATCATTTATTTAATCTAACATAGTAAATAAAATGTGGTGGAATATATAAATTATTCCACATATGATCAAAATTTAAACACCTCTTAGGAAATGAGTGTTTAATGGGTTTAAGTGTAAAACTTGTTCTATAACTATCATTGTAATTTAATTTTATTGAGTATTTTATATTCATAAAGTGGATATATTTTATTTAATCATGTGAATATAATTTTTATTATATTTCAAATAAATTATTTTTTATTATTGGTGATGGATTTTTGTAACTCTTGATGGATAGACCCTGGCATTTAAAGGGTGTTTGGATGTGAATGGTAAAAGAGAAAAACCATTATACTAATGGTTGGAAAAATATATTATTAGTTGGTTGTGGTAACCTTATGGACTAGTAAAGAAATTATGAAATGGAATTTTCCAGCCCTTTTAGATTAGTATCCTAATATGTTTCCTAAAAATTTATCTACTTTACAACCTAAAAGGAAAGTGTAATTTACAATTTATATACTTCTCGGGAAAAATCCTATTTAAATTCCATCATATTTTATGAAATTAATTGAATTGAAAAGGAAGAAAATATAGAAAGAATAAATATAATGTAAAGGATTTATTAGACCAATTACATCAACTTGGGATTCTCAAGTGATATTTGTAAAAAAATGTAGATGGTTTACATCGATTGTGTGTTGAATATCATAAACTAAATCAATTTATGGTAATGACTTGACACCCTCTCCGTGAATTTATGACATGTTTGACCAATTTAAGAGGTATAAATTTCCCTCTAAATTTTTTCTATACTCATGAAACCATTAGATCCAATTTAGGAATTAAAATATTCCACATACAATTTTTTGAAGCTCATAAAGTCATTATGAATATTTGGTCATGCCATTTACTCTCATGAATTCACCTACATTTTTTATATCCTTAATGAATCATGTTTTTAAAAGGTACCATAACATGTTTTTAATGGTATTTATGGATGATATGTTAGTTTATTATAAAACTAATAATGGCCATAAAATGTACTTGGAGATTGCGTTGATTGCATTTTGTGATCACTGATTTTATAATAAATCCTCTAAGTGTCACTTCTAGATAAAAGATGTTCATTTCCTCAGGCATTCCATTTATGTGAATAAGATATTAATTTACCCCCCAAAAAATAATTCCTTTATTTCATGTAATCCACCTAATAATTTCATTGGTATAAAAAACCTTTCGAGATAAATTTTTTATTATCATATAATTTTATGAGATTTCTCAAGGCTTGATTCTCATATGAAAACTTTTACAAGAAAGGTAATTCCATTAACATGGACTAATGATTTCTAGGAATCCTTCCTAGATAATAATTATCAACTCAAATTTTCACTAATAAATATCTTTATAGAACCATGATAGTGTTATGGGGTAGTTTATAATGTATTTGGATCTATGATGGGCTATATTCTTTTGTAAGCAGGCATTGTCGTAACGTTTGGCTCATGGAAATTGTGAACATATGAAAAAAATCAACTAATGGATGACCTAAAGATGGATAAAATAGTCAATGTTTTAAATACATGGATTCACTATCTCTTTAGTAAAAATTTTATTATCTCCAAAAATCATTATATATTGAAGCATATATTTTCTTACGGTGACTTAAACACGAGGAAATGAAATTAGATGGAATATATTCATATTTTTGACATTGATTTTTTGTATACACCCATGATAGGAAATTTAGTGGCCAATGAATTGAGTTTAAATTCATATATCTAGATAGTTCAGGAAGCTCATAACCAATGGAAGTTTATGATTTTAATCACTAACAAGAATCTAGAATTTTTGAATCACAATTATTATTTAGTTTTCTTACTTATCACACTTTTTCCTAACCTAACTGACCTAGTAAAGGGGGATCAATGATTAGGTCATTAATGCCTTAAAACTATGCCAACCATGGTATAGGGGGAACCTTGAAGGTTATAATGTGGATGGAAACTATATATATTTCTTTTGGGAAATTATTTATGTTCCTCCCTCATTACAAGAATAAATCCATTCTATATATAACCATTCTAAATGGGTTGTTCATCTAAGTATTCTAAAAATATAAAAGTTAGTTAAAAATCATGTCTTGTATTCTGGATTTATGTGCATATATATTGATTATTTTCTCTAGTTTCTCACCTTCCAACATGAAAATACACTAACTCCCAGCTAGTATGTTATAGTCGATTACCATAACTATCTCAAAATAAGGGCACATTTGAATGGATTTTATCACTGGCCTTCCATTGAAAGTTCAAAATCATGATTTTATTTGGGTGATTGTAGACCACATCCAAAAACCAGCATACATAATTCTAATTAAAGAGTCTAATGTTGTACAATAATGAAAAAACTATATTCAGGAAGTGTTAAAATTATATATAGTTTTAGTTTCTATTTTATCTAACCAATACCCTAGATTCACATCATGGTTTTTGAAATCCTTACATTGATTCCTTAGTATAAAGTTGACCATGAAAATGACATATCAACCCTAAAAGGATTGATAGTTAAATTTTAATGTAAAAAAATGGAACGTATACATTGAGATTATGATTAATATTTTAGTGGTTCAAGGAAAATCATTTTTCTTATTGATGTATTTTTATAATAACAATTATAAGGACACGATTGATATGGTTATATTTGTGGAATTGTATGGTCTCCCATGTTGATATCTAATTTTTGGGTTAGGAATTGGAGAAATATCACTAATTAGAGAAAGCCTAATTTTTTAGATGATTGATAAGAATTAGATAATTAGGAAATGGATGAAAATAACCCAAAATTATCATCATTTCATATATATCATCATCATATTCCATTAAATTCTTTTTTGGGTGATCATGTATTCTTTAGAGTCTATCTTAGGCTTAGACATCATCATTTGGTAATGTAAGGAAATCTATCTCCTTGGAAAATCATCCCATTAAAGATACTTGAATGTATTAGAGATGTTTCTTTTCTATTTAATTTATAAAAAAAGATTCACCATGATTTATACTAACTTGATTGTATATTGGTTGAATAAGCACCAACATGGTCATAGACAAAGGATTTGATGTGACCATGCCATAATTGAGCTATATGTTACATTTATCCTTTTACTGATCCATATATTGGAAGGAAAATATAATTTATTATATGTACAATATATTCTTTTGGTCTTGTTATTATTTAAATATGGTGATATTCAAGAAGATACTTGGGAAGTATAGAAATTCACGCTAGAGAAATTAGAAAGAACACTTCCAGATCACTTCCAACTTTCATCTTTAAAATGATTGAAATCCCAATAAAGAGGAGAATGTAACTCTCCATGTCTGAGATAATTCTCTATTTTATTTTTAAATTTGATCCATGTAATGTTTGGGTGTAGAATAAGGATGTTATTAGGTGGTTTTGGAATGTTTTGAAGTTTTTTTGATGGTTCATAGTTTGATAATGGATAAGGGAACCCGTGTGGATACCCAAATAAACAATTCAAGTTAAAGAGGGGTTCCATATAATGTCACATAGTTAGAAAACAAATGTATAGCCAAAATGTGTGATAATATTATATCTTGGGAAATTTTTATGCAAATATAATTCGCTCAATTGGTTCACAATTTTATAACCCATAAGGCCTCACTATGAAACCACATTAATTAAATAATTTTTTTTTTGATTTTGAACCCAAAATATCCTTTGGATCTCTCACTATTAATCCATAATCAAAATGATGTTGACCCTCATAACTCTTTAAGTTGACTTTGGTGATCTTCTTCCCCCTGAGCATGATTTCAATTAATTAGATAGCATTGGATCTAGGAAATAAAAGGTAAGATCCTCGTTATTCCTCTCTCTCTCTCCTTGATCATACAATTTTATCTAGATAGCAATTCTTGACAAGGGATTCCATTACCAAATATATGGATTAGGGATTTTATTAGTATATATTATTATGAATCATTTATGGAATGAAATGTAGATACTAGATCTATGGTATTATTAGATGATTGTTTGTGTCGAATGTATCAAAGTTAGTTTGATTATCTCTCTCTCTCTCTACACTTACTACTATAACATGAATCCCTATATTTTATAGTTATATTATTTTTTATTTTTAAAGTAAAAAATTATTTATTTTTCATTGGAAAATCTTCTATGTCATATTAATTTTATTTTTTAAAATTATGGATGTTTCACACAATTTTTTTGGTTAAATGGTACAAAGGAAATTTTTTTTCTTTTAAAAAATTTGGGGTGTTAGACTATGGAATAAACAAGGTTGGTGTAAGTTTATGTTGAATATATCTTCAGACATTATGGTTCAGACCAAGCTACTGGTTTTGTAAGGATACCTTGCTAAATCGTGAAGTGATTACATATTTATAGAAAGAGGTTTTTCTGGTAATGAATCAAGACTTTTCAAAGGACTATTGAATGTATGGGTGTATAATTTTTAGATTTGGTAAGCCAAATATAAACAATAGTTAAAATAAAAAATTTTATTCAATTTTATTAAAAACATTTATTATATTAATTCTTTATTTTTTTTATAAAACTTTGTGGTAACTTATTCTTATCACATTGAGGTGAATGATATGTCTTGGGATTTCCTATTGAGTTGATATTCCCACACCCTATATATTCACATTGGTGTATATATAGTTGATTTTTATTTCAGAATAATGGTAAGGAGAAAGTATCATACATCACTAGTGGAGAACCATGATATTGTGACCATGGATGATGGAGACGAAGATTGGGTGGAAGGTGAGTATTGGTTTCTAGAGTAGTACCACCTTGGAAACCAAAGTCTTTTATGTATTTGGATTTGTGTTTTTCTATTTTTTAATGCATTAGAATGTTACTATTATATTGTTATGTTATTTAGGATATTTAATTTTATTGGTTTACATTCATGCATCATATTGTGTCCTGTCATTAT
Source organism: Viscum album (assembly GCA_963277665.1). Taxonomy (NCBI): domain Eukaryota; kingdom Viridiplantae; phylum Streptophyta; class Magnoliopsida; order Santalales; family Viscaceae; genus Viscum; species Viscum album. The sequence continues at coordinate 1,100,944,802 of OY728139.1, forward strand.
TTTTATTGTGGTTTCTTATAGGTTGTGTGTATATTTTAAAATCATTCCCCAAAATTTATTTATTATGTTGTCCTATATTTATAGCATTGGGAATCTAGAGAAATGTCTAATATGGTTATTGGATCCACTGAATTTCCTAAGAGAATGGGTTTATGTGAGGATGTTACATTGATGTTGTTTAACTGGTGTATCTAGATACTTATTAGAAGCATGGAATGATTCACTTATGGTTTCAAAATCATAATACACAACATTTTATAAGGAATTTTACTCTCATAAATATAAGATAATTAGTTATGATGATCAATATAATTGAAAATACTAATGAGACTAGATGATTCATAAGGAATTTATTTGGTTATAGAATTCATCATATTTTCATTTATGTAAATGTTATGAATATGTGATTGAGTCCAATAATGCTTACCCAACATTCAAAAATGTTGATATTAATGAACTAGGAGTGTGTTGGATATGTTTTAACTGTTGTGTGGATAACACAAGTGGGTTAAGGTTAAAAATCTAAGACCAAAAGTTTGTTGTATATTCTAATGAATTTTCTTCTCATATCCAATCAACGACATTAAAAACTAATGGTAAAATAATACAAAGTGATAATTCCATAATATGGAATTATTTTGGATACCTGAAGGTGTTTTTGAAAATTGGTTGAATATTCCTTTCAGGTATCTAGGGTATTGAAAAATTTTATTTAGTTTTTATAGGAATGTGATGTTAAATGAATTTTTTACAAATTTTTAAAATATATACGATTTAAAAATCAAGGGTTGAATTGAAATATCTAGTATATTTCATTCAAATTATGAAGAAAGATTTTTTAAATAAGGTATTTTAATTTAAATGAATATATCAAACTTATTTGAATCAAATAATTGGATGTGTAACATTATCTGGTTTATCTTATATGATAAGAGAATTTATTTTCTAACAATGAGTTGTTATGAAAAATGATATTATTCATTATATAATCATGGAAAATAATCCATAATATTCAATATTATGTTTTGAAAATGATATAGGGATTAAAAATGTTTAATCCATGATAGATTTTAAACCAAATACTTCTTAAAATATGAGGTAAGATGTTCCCATCTTCCATCTTTGAATTTTTTTGATAAATACTTTTCTTTTTGAAGGATAATGTTCTAATCACATATAATATTCTATATGATATAAAAATATCATTTTTTTGATAAATATTCCTTTTAAAAATAGATAAGTGTAATTTCATAACATAATGAGTTTGTATATTGTGATACCCACCATGACACAGATGATTTCATATTTTATTATTTGGATTTATATTTTGGTGTTTTATGATTCTAAGAGGATTTAGAATGAAACATGTAAATTTTAGAGTTTTTGTATATCCATGGGTTAAAGGAAATCATGTGGTTGCTCTTATCTAATGTAAATTTTAGTTCATTTTTTTCTAAGAATGTTTGGTCTACATGGGTGACACATGGTTCAGTCAAAACTTTGTGGACCCTTGGGGAAAATGTGTGGGTCTATTGGTTTTTATTGGTATTAGATAACAACTTCTTCATGGGTTATTAAACCATATAAAAAGTGTGATAGTCATCTCTAAAATTTCATAGTGACATTTGGTATGGTCTTCACATGGTTTTTACAACCATGTAGAGTCCCAGGTAAACCATGACAGTGGGTTTTGTCTAGGTAGTTTCCTATACATGGTTGAAATAATGTTTAGAAAACTATGTGGCTTACCCAAATTCATTAAATACTGAAATTCCCTTTCTTCAATCATAGGATTTTAATCCTCCAACCAAACTATTCTCTTAAATATCATTCAAATAGGCCAAAAAATTCTAAGGGATCTTCTTCCCTTCTATGTATTCTATTTTCATGCTTGCTCTCTTTGGTTTCAAGTGGATTTTTCATTTGTAAGTTCCTCTAGACCCCATACTAACTTTCATTTATTCTTTTTTTCATTATTTCACTCCTTCCCATGAACCCTAACATTAATGTGGGTTGATCTTAAGGTAGGTAGTGGTATAAATAATTGGGATTTTATCATGCAGGGGTTGTGGATGGAATGTCTTGTCTCGGTTGGGTGTTCACCATAGATGGTAAAAATTCTTGCTTTTCTTCTATTGCACCAGGTTAGGTACTTCTTTTTTATATCTTAATTTTACATAAATTTGAAAAAATATTAGTTTTATTGGATTTTTATTAAATTTATACATAGTAATGCGTCCTTTTATGAAAAATGGTTATTTATAAGTAGATTAAATCATTGGAATGAAATGAGATTCCATGCCAAATGTTTATAAAAATGCCCAAGTGTCCTTTTAAATAACGTGAGTGCTTTTAATGGTTGTTCTTGATTCCAATATGAATTTTAATCAGTATTTTTTTAAATCAAGTGTTTAACATATTATAAACATTTATAAAGTATTTAAATAAAGATTTTAATTATAAAGGGGTATGTTAACCTAGGTGGTGATGTAATTTAGTCTTTTTATAACCATGGATGATTTCCAAGGTAGTTTTAATAGACCTTTGAGTTCCCAAATTGTTTTCAAGAAATGATTTAATTTTTTTTCTCCTTAGTGTTTATTGGGGTTGGGTTTCAAAATAATATGAGTTGGATTATAATTCCAAGCATGTTTTAAAGAAATTATTGGTTTTATTTTATGAAAAATGATATATCATTATAGATGTGATACCCTTGTGAAAACATTTTGGAAATATTTCTGTCTATTGTGGATTGTGATCACGTAAGGGGAAATTTTATATTTATGTGACTTTATATTCTTCATATGCATTTATGTGAATGTTCTTGCTTCTTTTAAGTGTGCATTCGATGAGGCATGTTTTGTTTCAAATGATCTATATTTGATTTATGTGATGGTTTATTTTTTCTCAACTCCATTTTACTTGTAAGGGTATAATTTTTTCAAGAATTTAGGTGGATTAAGTTGTTGAGGTCTTACCATGGGTTATTAATGAGTTAAGAATAGATATCCATGTTGAACTAGGGATCCCATAGAGGGAATGAAATCTAGGGTACTCAGAGGTATCCTGGGAGGATCATTATCCTTAGAGACTGAGATATCCCATAGAAAGAATGTTTTTGAATGGAATGAGTGATATTTTGTAAGGTGGTCCTAGGGGGGACTAAGAAAGCTTCTAAAATGTTTTTCTATGGGATTGGGGATAAAAGAAGAAAGATTCAAAAACATATTTTATTCACTTAAAAATAGTGAAATGAGGATTATTATAATTCAATAAAGATATCATTAGTTATGTCTCATGACATTATGACCATACCTTAGATCATTTTGGGGATTTCATTTATTTTTCTGGATCTCATACCCTTTTATCTGAGCTTTTTTACTTATGTATTTATTATTTTCATGTGACTTAGACATTGTGGTACCAAATTATATGGGTTTCTTCTTTATTATACCATTTTTTATTTTTCATGTTTTTTAGACTGATATTTGTGTTTTTTTAAACTAGGAAAGTGATAATGTATTTTTAGTGTTATTTCAAAATGTTTTATCAATGAATTTTAAATAGGTGTCCTTTGAATGTGAGTAGTTTTTTACAAAGGTCTTATGGAGTGATTTGATAATATGGTGGAAAATGGGGTTTTTTTAAACTCCATTGTGTGTTTTAAAACTTGGTTTTATGTTTTTATTCCTAGATTTTATTTAAAAGTTGTTTTTAAATATTTATTTTCAAAAAATGATTAAAATTGGAAAACTATTTATAGGATCAAATTTGATTTTTTAAATTTTGGTTTTATAAGAGTATTTTAAAGTGGTATTTTAAAATGGTGGTTTTTTAAAAGGGGTCCTTGGTTGAGAATAATTGTTTTCCCAATGATTTTTTTCATTTAATAAAAATAAAGAAAATGTGTTTTAACATTGGTTTAATGTGTTTGTTTTCTTCATGTAAACACTTATGAAGAATAGATGTTTATCTTTCTATTATATTTTAGACTAGAGTTTTTAGGATTTAATATGAAATAAACTGTATATTTTCATTGGGTGGAGACCTATAAGGAAATATATCTCACACATATATTTTATTGAACGAATTCCATTCTAGATTGATTCATTTTTTATGGTTCTTATGAGAGAGTTATTTAATTTTGATGTTGATCATGGGTCACTTGGAGGATCATTGAAGTGATTTGATACTTCCTTTTGGTTTTGGGACTTTTATTGTACACTTTATTATGATTTATCTTCATTTTTTTAGTTTATGTATATCTCATTCTATTGTTGATTTGTTTATGTATCAATTATATCTTTTATATTTTGTATATATTTTTTATTATCCCATTATGTATAGTTTTTTGATTTTTTTCTCCACTTATTATTTAAATTATTTAATGAGGGTGAAATCATTCCTGATATTTGTTCTAGGATACCCAACAAGTGTCTTCTAGGATTTTCAGATTGGGAAGGCACCTCAAGCCTTGTAATAGGCTAGATCAGGTAACTATTTTGACGAAACCTTGGTCTGATTCATTATTCAGTAGAAATAGATCCTAGGTTCATAAATATACCTAGGTTTTTAGAATCATTATCATTATTTTGGGAGTGATAGTTTGAAGTTAAAAATATTTAAACTTAGGAGGTAGGATAAGAGAGTGTACAATGAGCTCTTTCTCACTATAAGCCATGAGTTTCCATGGGTAGTCTTGATTTTGGTCGTTGATACATGATTAATGTTAAATGATGTTGTTGTATTATTATGTTAATAATGTGCTATTTATATGTACCTAAACCTGTTACACATACTATTTATGATTATTAACATAAATATCTATTTAACACTACCAAAAGATGATGATTCCATTTGTATTAAGAATGCTGGGTTCAATATATATAAAAAAGAAACTAAAATAAAATGAATTTACTTTTATCGAAATAATGAGATACAAACTCCCTTAGACCTAATTTAACTATATAATATAACCTAGGATATACATAAACAAAAGGGGTGAGATGAAAATCATAATAAGTTGATAAACATGATAACTAAGCATAAAATGTGAGTCAAAAGGCAGAACATAATATTATAAAATACATGGATCATGAATAATAATACAATGTAATAACATTATTGACATGGAGTAATAATATTGTAAAAACATGGGAATGTCAAAGCAACATAAACCATGGAATAATCATAAGAAAGGGAAAACTTCCAAGACAACATCACTCTCTTGACATAGTCCAAACAAGGATTAGGTTTACTCTTTAATCCCATACATAACATCCCTTGATAAAAACATTAACAAATTAATTGATGAAATATCTATTTTCACCCATAATAACATTTGCATTAATATGTGTTACATAAAAGGAAATCAAATAGAAGGCATAAACATAAGGATTACCCACGGATATAAATAGCTTGCATAACCATGTCATAAAGCATAACCAGATGACATATAACATTTTTCCCATGAAAGAATATATTTAATGTTTTTTTTTCATTTATAAAAATATTTCACAAGAAATTATGTCCAAGAGAAATTAATATGAGAAAAGGAGTAGATAAATCCCATTGGAAATGTACCACTTAAACTGAGATTTAGGAAAAAGGGTGACAAGTCATTAAATAGGGAAAGAGAATAATAGTTTCAATAAAACTCAAAATGAAATAAAATTGTTTTCCATGATAAAATGTTAAATTTTATAAAAACTGGGTGGTTTAAATAATTTTTTACAGTGGTACTTGAAATAGGGTTAAAAATAGAGAAGTTCCCTTTAATCTGGTTTTCTAATTTAGAGAAAATAAGAAGGAAACCTTTTATAACAAGTGTATCCCAATAAAAGATATATGTATTAAGATGGGTATAAAATTGAGATAAATATATACATAATTTAATAAAATTAAATAAATATTTTAGAGTTATAAAGTGAGTTAATATAGTGAAATAATAACCCTATGGAAAATTGGGTGGTTCTGAGAGATCCCTTACGTTATCTTATAGAATCGTTCTTCACATGAATTAAATGTCTGGGATAATAATATTAGGTTCATTAATTAATTAATTTATAAACATTTAAATATATACTTTTTATTTATTATAATTTTATTATATTCATTTATAACCATTTATATGAGCTTTAATGTTTAATTTCATTGTTTCAAGGGCCTTTATTTCATGGTTTGAAGGTCGAATCACTTATCGATAATTTAGTAAATTAATTTAAAATAAAAATAATAATACATAAATGAAATTAAATGGTTTTAATTTACACCTATAAATTTATATCGTCTAAAAATATCCATACATTTTTTTTCATATGGATGATTCACTAAGTGAAAACATTAACATTATGTGGTTAGTATATTCAATCCATTTTTCTAACAATCACAATCTAGATTTGTTTTTCATAATTTAGTTATTATAAAACATTAAAGAATGTGAAATATGTTATAAAATACTTATTTTAATAATATTTAACAATAATAATATTTTTATAACCATCCTTGAAGGCGGTTGTGACAAAGAAAGTATGTTTTTCATAGAGGTATTGAACTAACCATATTATAGCTATGTTTTTTGTTTTAGAGTAAATTGAAGGAATAAGAAGGTGATGTATGAAAGATATTACATTATCCCTATAGGATCCCAGTTATTTATATAATAACACCTTTTCATTTCTATTAATATTTATAAAAAATATATTATTTTTATATTAAAGGTTATTCTTTTCCTAATAGTGTACTCAACCCACAACAATGGTTTTCTTTGAAATATTACGTTGCATACAACTTTGAGTTATACCGAAAAATAATAAAATAATAATAATTATTATTTTAAATGGTAGTTAATGCCTAGCCATTATATTTCTGAAAGTAAACAGAAATAACAACAATTTTATTATATATGTTCATTAAATGTCTCTACATATATCCAATAAATTTTATAGGCTTAAATAAGAATGAACCAGATTTTAAGCATGAAATACTCTAATATTTTTAAAAGGACATTTTACCACCTTTTGATGGTGAACCCTTTTTAAATAATGGTTTTATAACTTTTATATGTTCTATTTGACAAAATAAACTTCTTTAATAGAATCTGGACATCAAAATTTACTTTGGATAATTTTTTGGTAATTTTCTGATAAAGTTCATTTTTAATGAATAGTGAAAAATACCGCATTTTAAGTCAAAACTGCATTTTCATCTAATTAATTTATATAGTTAGATTTTACTTTTAATTATCTTTAATGTGTAATTGGATTATATTTTTATCATTTAATCCAATGTTGGTCATTGTATGTAATTTCACTTTTAAATTGGAATAAACACATGTCAATCTTTTGATAATTATTACTTTTTAAAAACATGTTTTTTGGTTTTGACAATAGAAATTAATTTTAAATTAATTAATGCAACTTATGTGTTTTGTATTTGAAAAAATTGATTAAATATTTGGAATCAGAAGTTCAAAATTATGTAAATAAGCACTATTTATTTTTGGAAATTATGAATACTAACTTCAGTAATTATTATTTTTTACTATGGTTAGAGGGTAAATCTGGTAAATAAGGGTAAAAAATAATATTATAATAATATTAAACTACACTAACACATGTAAAAATCCTATTTTATTAGATATTTCCGACCTTGGGCATACATGGGTTGATTTTGGGACCCCATGGATCCACTTCGGAGTGATAATGACATTTTATAATAATTAATTTAAAATAAAGAGAAAAATAACATAAACATGTATCTTTTAGTAAGAAAAAAATTTATATAGGGTTATATAAGTTATCACTATGACTATAAATAGTAATTATAAGGATAAAAATATTTCCAACATCATGATCTTTTATTTATAAATTTTAGACATCAAATAAATAAATTTAATTATGACGCAATGATGATGATGTGATTGCATAATTAATAATGGATTCCAAAAAATAATATTATAAATATTAAAATAAATATAATTTTAATATTCTGATCCCATACACGAATTTTCAGGATGATATTGACATATTCATTTGTATTAATTAATTTTTTTTCTAAGGAATCAAGTTATAGATTTTTAAAAAAATTAGGATTTGAATAGTGTCAAAATTGACATAATTCATTTTCTAAAATATGAAATATTATATTTAATATTATAAAATTAAAAAAAATAAATGATTTAGAAAAATGGTTATGATAAGTCTAAAATTTGATTAACGATTCTTTCATTGGACATCTGTCATGTTTTGGTAACTATTTTTATTATCAAAGTGTTAAGAGCTTAAAAAAACAGTAAGAGTAAAAAAGGTTAAAAAAAGATAAGGATTAAAAAAATCCAAAAAGTGTATAATTATTTTTAAATTATTTTATTTTGACTTATATTCATCTTATATTATAAATAAATGAATTTTACTCATTTTTAATCTAAATTGAATTTATAATAAATTAATATTTCAAGATTTTCTGAAAGTGCCTCTTCTCGCTCTGATAAAAAGCCACCACCTCTACCAACATAAATCACACCTCTAAAGCTCCATGGATCATCCAAATTCTGCAAAAACAATCTGCCATCATCTTTAAATTCCTTTTATAAGCCTTATGTTGTGAATAAGTTAGTTCAAGAAAGTCTTTTGATTCAAATTAAAGGGAGTTACATCTTTTAGAGGTAGTGTCTTCTCTAAAATTCCTTTCCATTATTTTACTTCTATACTCATTATGATCTTTTTATTCGTTGATTACCTAAAAAACAAATATCCTAAATATACTAGGATTTTTTATGGGATGTATTCAAACTACACTTACACACACCTCCATCTAATGGATACAAACATATTGTTTCTGTGTATGACAAGCTACATCATCATGAAACAATGATTGTTCAATTTTACCCTACCACCTCCCATGGTGGATATTATGATGGAACTATATTTATATATGATATATATTATATTTATATTTTATATATTCTTCTTTATTTTTTATTTATATCATACCTTTATGATTTCCATAAAGTGTAAATATGATAATTTTATTTGAGGAAGTGCGGACAACCGCCCACTCAAAGTGATCTGACTTGTTCATGGAATACATGGAACATATAAAGGATGGTGTTAATGAAATTTTGTAACATATATAAAATATTATATTATACTATAATGATAATATACATGTGTATCACTTAGTTTTAATTCCTTTAAATATGAAAAAAATCAAAGTAGAGTTCATGTGTACGTACGACTTACCATCTCCATGAATGGTGTATTTCATTTATTATCCCCAAATTCTATGAACTATTATAAATACATATATAATGGATATAAATATGTATATACTGGATATATATTATACTTGAACAATATTTTGGTGATGATGGACTTTTGAGTACATGGACAATTTACATCAAAACAAGTTCATTTTTGACTTAAGTACTAAATATCGACAAAACGACCGATATAAAATTAAATAATTATGTAATTTTTATAAAATGATGATAAGAAATATAAAATGATTAAATAAAATTGAAAAATGTTATGAAGAAAGTATAAATTAACCTATTTCTATTATTTAGGAATATAAAGAACGAACGAGACAAGTCAGACTCAAGGTAAGATAACTTATTAACCCAATTTCCATTCATTGGGTAAATCTTCTAATTCATGATTATGTCATTATATGATTATGTGAGAAATAATTTTTTATGTAATATCATGTATTTATACTTGATTTATGTATACTTATATTGAATACACATAATTGATTGATTTTATTTACAAAATTATCTTTGTAAGGGAACCTTTCATCCTCTTCTTGTATTCAAAGACATATTTTATATTATATCTTTTAATTTCAATTTTCTTATGTTGTGATATGTTTTTATATATCCTTATTACTATAAATTTTATTTCCAATTAATGAGAGACCCTTTTATCTCTCATCACATCATTTTTTGAATTTTTAAGTAACACCGTTAGGCTGCTGAATTTTCATAAGGGAATTTCTAAACACAATTTCCCCTCATTTGGTTTTACACATACTTCGTTGATTATATTATGATATGATTATGTGTGGAACCAATATATATTTATTTATGTTTTAATTTCCACTTCACTTTGTGTGGATATACTTTTGCAACACCTAATCACTCCATTGATAAATCCTTACATTATTTATATGAACAATGTAAGGGAAATCTTAGCTCAATCTCCATTCATTGAGTTAAATATCCATGTCATTGGTTTTGTTTTTCCAAGCATATGTGTGAATGACCTATGAATGTTTTACACATAATATCCTCTTATATTGGGTGTATTTATATTTTTCGAACAAAATTATGTTATCTATTTGTCTTTAATCTAATGAGATGATCTCTGTAAGGGAATTCATCTCAATCTGATTTCATTGAGGAATATTTTGGTTTATACATGACCTTGTTTTATATGGTGTATAGTTATACTATTTTATTTTAATTTCATTCAATTTTTTTCAAAATGAATATTATGTTTTATGAAGCATTTTACTAAACTAAAAAGGGAATGTTTCTTTTTAACATATGTGGTGACAACGACCTTTCTACCGTTAAAAGAATTATTTGATATTTGGATTCTTTTAAATGACGTAGTGTTTTTAAAAGGAAAATAAATAACATATACCCTTTTACTTACTTTTTTAAATGTTTTTTTGAAATCATTTATTATGTTAGTATTTTGAAATGATATATTGTGATTGCAATATGGAAATATTATCCTTCCTTTATGCTTGTTATATGTGTTTTGATTATGTTATGGTTCTTGGGAATTGTTTACGTATATGTGTGGTTCCATGATAAACCAAGGGTGGGTGATCCCGAGATAGTTATTCAATGCATTGGGTAACATGATAGAGGTAAAAATTAATGTTTATCTTAAGAGATTTCAGGAATACACTTTGATGGGTATTCCAAACGTAACTCCCTATATAGCTGTGAAACTACAATGTAAGTATGTTATGGATGCCACAAGTTACCTTTGTGATATATTATTTCCATGTTTTATTCATATATCTTATGATTTCATTTGTTATGTTAAAGAGATTATGTTTTATGATTGAAAAGTATGAGTTGATTGATTTGTATGTATTGATGGACTAATTTTTTCTTTCCTTATTTTATAACCCTTACTAAGCATTTTGTGCTCATCCCATGTTTTTAAAATGTTTATCATAGGTTATTAGGAAGGGTAAGAGAAAGGAAGAATTCAATAAGTTTTATATCAAGAAAATAATTCTTGTTTTATTTAAGGAATTTTATTGTTGAGAAAAATTGGATAGAGTAGAAGTATCTACTTTGTAATATTTGGGATTTAATGTATTATTTATGGTCTAATTCTATAAAAATATAAACCATAAGTATCCTCAATGTGAATTCTTGACATAACACAAGAATAGGAAATGTTTAAGTTTGGGGTCTTATAGTTGGTATCAGAGGTCATATTAGATAACTTTAGAGGTTAGGATATTGTTAAATAAATAACCTTAAATTATTTTTACTTTATGGTAAGATTGAAATGATATAGCATTTAAAGATTACCAAGTTTCTTAATATAATATATGCTTGTTTATAATGTATTTTTGTAGAATAAATAGGTTAGTTAAGCTAGAAAGGCATATAGAGGGAAATGAACTTCCAAATCAGCAACCTAAGATGGTCGGAATCAGGATCGAACAGTTTGTTAGAGTGATGGATCAGTTGACTTAGGTGATATGTGGTGGTTGTATTTATAGATGATATTTTGGTATATTCTAAAAGTAAATAGGATCATGAAAGTCATTTAAGGGTTATCTTGAAAACCTTAAAAGAAAAGAAACTGTATTGGAAATTAAGAAAGTGTGAGTTTTGGTTACAAAACATTTCATTCCTTGATCACATTGTTTCTAGAGATGGAATAACTTTCGAACCTACTAAAACAAAAGTTGCTAAATAATGTCCAATGCCCAAATATATAACTGATATTCATAGTTTTCTTGGCATAGTAGGTTATTACAAGAGGTTTGTTGAAATATTTTCAAATTTATCTAGTCCACTGACTAAGTTAACTCGAAAAGGTGTTATGTTCATTTGGGAAAAAGAATGTGATGAATATTTTGAGAAATTGAAATGAGGATTGGTGAATTCTATAGTTTTTCCACTACCTTCCAGGAATGGTGAATTTTTTATCTATAATGAACCTTCATTGAAAGGACTTGGTTGTGTCCTAATGCAGAATGATTAGATAATTTATTATGATTCACGTCAGTTGAAAACTCATCAGTTAAATTACCCACACATGATTTGGAATTAGTTTCTGCAGTTTTTTCTTTAAAAATTTAGAGGCATCATTTGTATGGAGTAAAGTGTGAAATATAAACTTATAACAGAAGTTTAAAGTATATATTCACTTAAAAATAAATGAATATGAGATAGATAATGTTGATGGAATTAATCAAGGATTATGAATGAAAGATTTGTTACCATATAGGAAAATAAAATAAAGTTGTTGATGATTTGGGTCAGAAAATTAATTCTAAATTAACCATATTACATTTGGAATGATATCCTTTGGTTTTTGATTTGATGAATTTTAGATTGGATGTTGCTGGTGCAGAGAGTTCCTCTATTTTGTTTCAAGTTTCAGTACAATTGCCTCTATCAGAAAGAATTAAGAAAGCGTAGAAAGAATAAAGTGAGTTGCAGAAAAAGGTAGAATTGGTTCAAAAGGGTAAGTTACCTAAATTTAATATTGATAAAGATTTTTTTTGAGGATTGGAAATAGATTATTCGACTTTTGATTCAAATTTTAATTTAGAGTTATTATGTGAAGCCTATAGTTCTCTGTTTTCAGTTCATCCAGGTAGTAATAGGATTTACAAATATATTTGGGAGTATTATTGGTGGGATGGAATGAAAAGATATATTGATGACTTTACCCTAAGATGTTTGATTTTTCAATAGGTTAAAGAAAAGTGGAAGTTACCAAAAGGGATTCTTCATCCTTTTTCAGTTCCAGAGTGGAAATTGGAAAATATATCCACAGATTTCATAATGGGATTACCAAAGACATCTCGAGGTAACAATGAATCTGGGTTACTGTTGATCAATTGACTATATCTGCTCATTTTTTTCCTATTTGAGATACTATGTCTCTATGTCAACATTATCTATTATAAATTAAAGAGATAATATGGTTACATGGATTTACCCTCTTCATTGTATCTGATCAGGATCCTAGGTTTAGTTATAACTTTTGGAAAGGACTTTAGAATTCATTGGGGCCTAAAATAAATTCCAGTACAACTTTTCATCCTATATTAGATGGGTAGTCAGAACGAACAATTCAGACCTTGGAGGATATTCTACATGCGTGTTCACTAGATTACCAAGGAATTTGGGATCAACATATTTCTTTGGTTTAGTTTTAATTTAATAATAGTTTTCATTCCGGTATACAAATCAGACCATTTGAAGAATTATATGGGAAGAGGTGTCGAAATCTAGTTTTTTGGGATAAAGTATGTGAAAGAAAGTTGATTGGGTAAATTATTGAACCTTTGAATATATTTATAAATTATTAGAAAATCGTTTTTAATGGAACTAAATGTGTTTTTAATTGAATGGGTGAAATGATTTGGAATGGGTGTGTGGAGTTTGAAAGCATGTTTTATTTTAAATGGTATTTGATCTAGTGGTTAGTGAATTTTGGAATGATTTGTGAGATTTGTAATTGAGTTTTATATGAAGGGTCGATGCTTTTACAAACTAAGTGTTTGTGAAATTTGTAATGGGTTTAATTTTTTGGATAGTGGTTTAGAGAAGAAGTGGTTTGGGTTGAATGTTTGTTTTAACCATTGGTATTTTCATGAGTTACCAAATGCATGGGATATGTGTGGAATGTGGATTCGTGCTCAGTTAGCACAAGGAAAGGCATGTTTAAGACTTCATGTGGTACCATTGGAGAATATGAAACCATCATCTCTTTTTTTTCAAATGTTTTTTTCAAAGTAAAGTATGTCATGTTTGATAATATGTGGTTCTGTGGCATATTTCCTTATGATTTGGGATTTTTTCTCACATGGTATTTTGCGTTTGAAAACTCTTTTTTTGGAATACATTATTAGTTGTGTTTTGATGGTGAATCGGTTTATGATGATGATTTGTGGTTTCTTTTGAGGAGTAATTTTGGATGCCTTTATAATGGTTTTCCTTGTGTGTTTGGTGTTAGGTTGTGGCATGTGTTGGAAAATAGATCTATTTTATTGGGTATTTGGTCTTCCCTCGTGGATAGTGTGCACCCCCCATAAAGTGTAACTGCATGATTAATGTATAGCCATGGTAAATTCACCATTGGATAACCCTCCAGTTGGTCAAAGAAAGGGCTCTCATTTTTTGGGTGTTAGTGTTGTGACTCTCCCTTTTTATTCTCAGGTAAGTGGATCCTCTCGTAGTGGGAGAGAAGATGCCAGAGTGGTTAAATGAGATATTGGTTTCCTTGAGTCGTCTGATGTTCAAAGGTTATGTTGAAATCGTTATGTTTGAAGGTCCTATCTAGAAGCAGTCCATAGTTTTCAGTTCTAGTTTCTATTTCAAAGGGACTTTGGGTCTTTCATTTTTTTCATCTAAGTAAGAGATCATGTTAAGACACACGTTTAGAGAATTAGATTGTAGGAGGCTATTATGGATAGTTTCAATAATCTTGTGTTGTTTGGGGCACGGTTTAAGGTCCCTCATCTTTAAATTTTTCAATCAGTTTCACGGGTCATGTTCGGTGACGTCCTACAGTATAGGTTCCATTTGAAATTCAAGGGTGAATCTTGTGAAACATTTTAGAACTTATGTTCAAATAGAAGCATGTTCCTTTTCTGGGAGTTCAGAATCCCTTTGTATCTGAAAGGGGTGTCTTTCAGGTGTCCTCCTGCCCGATGTTTCTCATTCAAAGTAAAAAAGGGGTGGTGCTTGTGCATTTTATAAGCCCCCATTTTAGAAAAGTGTATTTTTAGAGTAATTTTTCATGGGTGTGTTGAATTATAGAGGTTTTATCTAGGATTCACTGTAGTTTCCTGTGGTACCAAAAAAAGAAATTTTTTTCCAGGGTTGAAATGCCTGACTATGAGATGTGAGTTGCTTCAATAACTAGAGCTCCATCCATAGGTTCCAAAATTAAGATGGCATTTAGTCAGGAGCCCCATGGGTGTAAGGTATCCCTATCTAATCTATGTTATTAGTGTTGAAAATAGAGTCTGTTCAAATTTTCTTTTGTAGCTATTTCATTTCAAGTTGTCCCATGGGGTGAAAATGAACATGGGGACTCTATTCCTCAATACAGGTGGGAGAGTCCCTCCTTGGTTGTAAATAGGTGGGTTGTATTGTCTTCTTGAACATTAGTGATTATGCCCTTGTGGGTGTAGGCCATGTGTGGGTGTTCATATCCAGACATACCTGGGAGTTGATCTCATGTTTGGTTTGAGTTCATCCGATAATGTTAATTCCCCATAGGAGTAGTAGACTGTGTAATGTTTCCTATTTGGTTTAGAGTCTCGTTTGTCAGTCCCTTTGTACTAGGGGTTTGTCCTGTGTGGGGTTTCTCGCATCGTTGTGTGGTGGTCTGTTAAAGTGCATTGTTTTTATTTTGGGGAGACCCACCATTGATTTTTTCAGGTTACTTTTGAATTAATATGGTGTTATCCCATTCCTTATGGTGGGTAGTATGTTTGGGCCTCCTCATGTTGGTGTTCTGGTTCTGTCATGGGTGTTGGGTTATTCCTTATGGTGGGGAGTCTATTTGGGCCTCCTCATGCTAGTAATTTGGTATTGTCTTATGGATGTCTTGGTGGTATGTAGTCTCATTTGGATCTATCTATCCCCAAGATCCTCTATTGAGAAAACTTTAGGAATGGAGTGCGCCCAACAATTTTGTTGAATTAAGGTTATAGTAGTGTTTCATGGATGGGATATGATCCTATTTGTTTTCTTTAGATAGGTGGCGAGGGTTCTGTTTATTCATGCATGAAGGGTTTCAGTTTGAGAGGTTGGATTGTGTGGGTGTGAAGTTACTTTCCTTGATCGATCAACTATACGTGTTTCGGTTTTTGGGGGTGGGTGAAACTTAGCAAGGAGTCATTTTTAGGGTCTCTTATGTTATCTTTCAAGTCTCTTTATCTGAGTAAAGTGCTCTTTCCTCTGATCATTTTTTTATCAAGAATCTATTTATACTAATAAGGAGTACTGATTCTTGTTTTTTAAATGACCATGGGATGGATTTCATGGAGAAAAAAGTGTTATGGTGGGGAGAATTGTCACACCCAGGTTTTTATTTCCCCCTTTTCCCATTCTAGTCAAGTTCTTGACCATTTCTCTCGAGAACATGGTGTGAAAAGTTTAAATGTTTTTGGTATTCCTTCCATTTATCCTTGGCCTAGATTTCTCCTTTGGATTTAATTTTTAACTTTTGGAGGAAGTGCTTAGTTTTCTGGTTGGCAGGCTACAACTCATGGTTGGCACATGGTTAGGAGTAACTTTTCACCTTGGCCTTGGTTACTGTGTGGTGGGTCTGGTCTTAGATAGAAGCAATGACATGGCCACTGCATGGTCAGTTAGACCATGAGGATTTCTCGTGTGGTAGGTAACCTCCTTGGCATAGACGTTTGCACTGTCACAACATAGTTTGACAAACCCTACGTACTAACTATGTGACCTTCCAGTTTATTAAAAATCAAGGTTTCAGGTTTCTTTTTCTCCCATTTTTTAACAACATTCCCCCTCTCTCATGACCCCCTCAGCCTTGTCCACCCGAGGGGCCCCTCCCCCATAAATGGATCCTCTAGATCTCCCCTATTTAGGTGATTGTGGTCCTAAAAATTTGAGTAAACTCTAGGTAAGTGTTTTCCTCCATGTTTTCATTCTCTATTTTAGGTTTTTACCTCCTTTCCATTGGGGGTTACTCTCTCCCATGATCAAGGTTTCAATTTAGGGGTTTAATCATGGTTTTTGGGTTATATATTCTTGATTAGGGTTTCTTCATTCCTCATCGTGGTGTGGTTGAGGTGCACATTGGATTTTACACCATATTCCTGAATGTTTTTTATAATAGATAGGTGGTTCCATTCCCTAACTTTATTAGATCGATTTAATATGTTTTTTGAGTTTATAAATGTGTTCTTTTGTTTGATTATGCAGTGTGAATTGTGTTTTTGAAGTTATTGGTGCATTTATAGGTTAGAAATGAACTTTAAAAAAGGAAATTATTATGTTTTGTGTGTATTATAATGTAATGATTCTGAAATGGCTTTAGGGGTTGTTTAGGAGGTGAAAAATGTTTTCTAAAAGGAACTTGAGGAGAGTTAATGTTTAAATGGGGATTTTCAATGGAAAATGGATAATTTTGGGAATGTTATCATTGTTATAAATTTGGATTATAAATTGTGAAATGTTTTAATGAAGAAAATGTTGTTTTAAAAATGTTTTTAGGGTATGAGTGGGTTTCCGAAAGGGATTGTCCCATTTAATTGGTTAGTTTTAATTTTCTGTTTTCCTTTTTTATGAAAGGGAAATTTTTGAATATGTTAGTGATGGTAAAGGTATTAAAAGTGGGTTTTTATTTAGTGTGTGTTAAATTCTAAATGGGTTGTTTTATAAAGAAGGGTGACCCACTTGAAATGTTTGGCCTTTTTTGTGAGACCAGTGCTATGTGTGACATGTGGACTTTAACTTTACAATAATGGATTCCTGGGTTTCTAGGTGGGTAGACTAGAACTAGTGTGATAGTGATTCAGAAGTGGATCATCCCAATTTCCCTTAGCTGGATTTTTATTTACAACACTAATAAAACTTTAATGATGGATGATCGCTACTAGAAAATTAGATTTTTCTCCTCTCTAGTGCCTCATTCATGAGGATGCTGACGATTGTGATTACTATAACACCTTTCACCAAGGTATGTGGTTCTAGGGTCCCGATCATGCTAAATTATCCCTTGGGGATTTACCCATGGTTCTCAACTATATATGATGTGGTGACATCTGTCAACATATAAAGGACCACTTGAGTGTGTGTACTACTAATATAATCCATTTATCATTTAAGCTAGTTTTTGTGAAATGATTCCTTCAAAGTGTTCCTTCTTAACTGTTTACCAAATAAATGTTTTTCTTAGAAGTGATTTTAAAAGCTCGAATTTAGATGACCATGTTAGATTATATTTTTAATGTTGTACTATGAAACCTCTTTCTTGGGTTTCATCCCACTAGGATTTATCTCACAACTTACATATACACTTGGGTGTATGTAGATATTATTGTGTGTTAATTCTTGGTAATGTCAAGATGTTCGGTGTTCATGGTGTGGGTTTTTAGTGGTATTATATTGTGGGTTTCGTGGTGGAAGCTTGATGATACAATTACTCATGTGAAATGAAAGTTTGGGTTGGTGTTTTTAGTTCCCTTTTTTATGGTAGTCCTTGTTGGGGTTTTTGTTTAAAGTGTAAACTTAAATTCTAAAAATTGTTAAGGAATTTTTTGATTGTGTAATTTTTGATTTGGAATATTAAAAGTTTCTTTTGATTGTATGTATAAAATTGGATAAAATCATTCTAAAATCATGTTATTGAAACCCATTCACTAGTTGTCATCTAGTAGTGATCGAGAATTCACCTTGGGCCATGCCAACGACCAGGTCAAGTGCCAGTTTGGATGGTGACCAGGCTTGGTTTGTGACAAGAATAAAAGAATTTAATAGGTAGTTTGATAATATTACCACCAGAATTTCATCACCTTGAAAGACTAGTAATAAACATGTAATTGGTATTTTGGTGAGACTAAAAAGGGTAGGTTGCAGGGTAGAGGATTTAGGTGAGAATTGGGAAGAAATTTGGCATGATCTAAGAATTATAATTTGGGAGGATAAGGTGTTGTGATTGGTGGAATTTATAAGGGGAGGGGAAGAGTGTTTTTTAATATTATAATCATTACTTTATTATTTTGGATCAAGACTATGAATAGTATTTATTTTTGTGACTATATACTATAAATGGTGCATTTGATTTCTAAATAAAGGGTTATTACCTTATTTATTAATAAAAAATTTCATTATTTTCCTTATAATAGAAAATAACTTATTTTTCCACAGTTTACTATTCAACGAAATTTCATATATTTTATAAAAATAGCTAAAAATAATCCTATATATTGTTTAATTTGTAGATTCCAAAAAACTAAATTCTATTATTTTAATTTTCTATTAATGATAAATTCTGTTTTTAAATAGAATCCCCATTTATATGAAAAATTACCAATTTTAATAGTATAATCAATTTGTTGACCCTTTGAAAAATTACTTAATGTCTCATAAAATTATATTAAAATTAGAAAAAATTATATAAATAATTTATACATTCATTATATTAAAATAAAAATTCTTTTAAATGATTATATTTTTCTATAAAAATGAAAATAATGTATTTATGTTTTACAAAAAAATATGAAAACTTATTTTATTATTTTAAAATTAATAATTTACTTCTATAATGATATATTTCATTCTTTAATAACCCCAAATTTTGTGGTTTTTTTAAAAATTAAATTGGATTATTTCGAGACCAGACACTGAGACGACATGTGATTCCGAGGTCCAGAGTGCCCGAAATGATCCATTGAAAAATGTTAAGTTTTAAATAGTGCACTTTAGTAGTTTTTCTCAAAAAGAGGTATAAATATTAAATGGATTCCCAGATCAGAAATTTGAGGGTACTATTGGGTATAGAATGACAGTTTTAACATAGGCGTGACTTATGTTTTGTCGGCGTGCGCATCTACTGAGAAAACAAAAAAATTGAATAATCGTAAATAAAATATTTAAATAAAATTATTTTATTTTTCAAATAATTATAACTCATGAATGGTGACTCAGATTGAAAATACGATACCACTGTTGATCTTGTGAGGGTATTATTTCCTTAGGTTGAGCCTAACATTGGCCAGTGCGGGTCAACAGTGGAATGTAGTTTTTGACCATAAATAGAATAATTAAATAAAGCTATTTTATTTTTAAATCCTTATAACTCATAAATAGTAACTCAGATTTGAAATCTAAGAGTACAATTGAGTTTGTTAGGGTATGGTTCCCCTTGTAATATCCTAACATTGGCTTGCGTGGGCCGAGTAAGAATGTCGGTTTTTTGGATGTAACCATAAATAAAAAAATTTAAATAAAAGTTATTTTATTTTTGAGTCCCTATAACTCAAAAATAGAAACTAGGATTAAAAAACCGAGAACACCATTGAGACCATAATGAGATGTTATCCTTACACATGACTTAACCTCGACTGGAACGGGTTGAGGGAAACAGTTATTTTTCAGACATTTTAAAGAAAAATAAAATAAACTTAAAAAGTTTATTTTATTCGAAATTTTTTTGCTTCAACGCAGCAACAAGACGACTATTCCATTCCATAAACGAAAATTTGTTATGACGCTACATCAAAAAGAAACAAAAAAACTATTTCATAAATGAAACTGCATAATATTTAAGACTCATCATAACATAAATGCTTCGATGTGTTTTCCACATTTAATAGGATAACAGGAATTGCATATCCAATTTGGATCTTGCAAATCCCTCAGAGTCTCTAAAATAAAACTATCTAAAAATTAATGTCGGTGAATTGGGAAGTGGTGATGATACCCTTGGGGAGAGAATAAAAAACAAATATCGAAGGATGATGACAAATGATCATCCTTTACCAATCTCATTTCCCATATAGGGATTTAAATTCTTAGTGAATTGTTCTTTTTTTTGTTCTCCCCTCTAAATGAAGAATGTGGATCAACTCTCTTACATGTTGATCCATGGATGGTTAATATTTTTGAGCATGGTAAACATATTTTCAGGTTGATTCTGAGATTAAATCTTAGTGACTTATAACTCTGTACTTTGACATCCCGCTAACTAGAACAATCCCAGGCCGACAGGAAAAAATGTTGGGTCATTCAATTTGGGTGTTCTTTTGGGATCCCCTTTATCTCTCTCTTTCTCTCTCTCTCTTTATAAATTGTGGCATAATGGAAGGAGGTACAATGGTTGTTGAGGCACTTGGAGAATGCGTCAAGACCATTCATGTTCTGGCACTGGTGAGAGACCACAACACCCCGGACATGACGACTACCGGGAGGCAGTGCACTGGCAGCAGGAGCCTCCGACATAGAGGCTGGAAGTAGGGGACACGACCACCCATCCACGTCTAAGGTGCACACGGCACATATCCATAGTCCGGAGACCACTGTGGTAGTACAGGCCCGTGGAAGAGCCAGTCCACGTGAGGGGACCGACACAAAACAGATTCCCAATGGGATTCCAGGTAGGGGAAGAACATGCTAGCTATCCGGGTCAGACTGGTAGCTCGAACCAGGATGTTGGATGGCCTGGGATGGAGAAGAGATCACTCACCGATGCGGGCTAGGCCAATGGAAAAAACTGATCTGATAGGCGACTAGGGATAGGAAAGAACTGCCCGCATGTTATGGGACTTGACAGATGAAACTAGGTTGTTGGGTGACCCAGTGGGCTAGACCCGCGACCGAACCAAGCTGGGTCCAGAAAGGCCCAATGGGCCTAGACCAGCAGCCAGGCCGGCCTAGACCCTACTGGATTGGGTCATCCAAACCAGGACGAGTCATGCAGGACCCCCAGGCCATGTTGGTCAGGTTGGTCTGGCGAGGTCATACTAGGCTCATACACAACTGGCCCCTGTTTACTAAAATGACAATATCTTTTAGACCAGACATCCAATTGTTGTGTTGTCTTCCCTATTGGGACACTTGAAATGAGAAGGTCCTTTGGGAATATTTTAAGTGAGTTTTAATGGTAGTTAATATTCAACTGATGGGTTGAGGTGTAGATTCTCCCTGAATCAAGCGCGCTACGAGGAGGAATCATGCGGCTGGCTGAGACTAGAAGACCACTGACGAGTGGGTCCATGTGACCCCGCGGGCCTAGATGATAAGAGTCCCTATGTGTAACAACTATAAGAAGCTCTGTGTGAACCAAATACAAGCATCTCTATGTGAACAAGATATAAGAGGCCTTATGTGGACCAACTATAAATGGCCCCGTATAGACAATCTATAATGGCCTAAGAGGGGTGTGACTCTGTGTGACCTGATAGAACCACAGTGGGGAGTATCCTTGTCAGACCCAGAAGACCCATGGTACTCATCAGGTAAATAGTGAGAGTAATAAATTGGACAACTCATTATTTTGTGAAATATAGATATTGGCCTACCAATGGATATGATGTATTAAAAAGGGATCGTAATTTTAGTGGGACCCTATTTAATAATTTTTTTATTAAATTTAAATAAAATATTATAATCATCTTATAAAAACAAGTGTTTTGTATTAATAACATTTTAAAAAAAAAATTATTCTTAAAATTAATCTTTTTTATGGAGAAGCTTAATGGAACTAACTCCTTAAATTGGTAAGTTAATAAAGGTTATTAAGTATAAGAGAAAATATATGTGTTCAAGAAAAACCATCCTGAGTAATTGAGTGTTGAAATTGTTCAATAGGTGGATATTGATGCTTATGGGAAACACATATTGATTTAATTAACATTTAATTTTCATTATATAATAATATACCTAAGTAATTTTTATACATCACACATATATTCAATATTATTGGATTTATAAAATGACTTGGTGAGACTATAATGAATTATTTTTTGTTAATGAATTATCCATATTTTTATATATGGAAATGTTCTTATAATGTGATTGAGTTTGAAAAAAGTTTAACACATATTATCTCCTAGTACTTTGATTTTTAACTTATAGTCCTATATATATAGAACATGTTGGTAAAGGGTCAAACTAGAAGAAAAAATCTATGTTAGAGAGTCTTTTGAGGTCTCTTGAAGTATAAAAAATATCTCATAGACACTGAAAGATAGTATCCTGAAGGAGGAGTGACAATTTTATAAGATGGAATTACTCAGGATACCTGAAAATTTTTATAAAACCCCATGGAATGCCTAGGATAGGTATTGGTGTTATAAATGTGTATTTTTAAGGTTATTTCATACCAAATATAGTCTTTGCAAGTGATTCTGATATAAAGGAATTCAAAAACAAGGGGAAAATTTATTGATCTAATATTTAAAATTCATGTAATGAAGAAAGAGATTGAACATCAAGAATTAGAATATAAAAAAAATCAAGATCATATGATTCTAAGTAGAGGAAGTGTATCTCCATGTCATTTCTATTGCATGATAAGAGAATTCATCCATTAATAAAGATTTAAAATGATCAAGGAGATATGATTAATTGTATACACATGGTTTATGTTTAATTGGATTCTATAACATATTTTCAAAATAAGATAAGAATAAAAATATTTTATCTAGGATAAATGGTTTTTTAGATTTCTTTTAAATATGAGGGAATATATTCCTTCCAATCATTAGTCATATATTTTGATAAATAATATTATTTTTCATAGATAAATTCACAAAACTCCTAAACACCCATATGTGATATAGATTTCATTATTTATTTTTTAAATATTTATATTAAAATAATATAAGAGTTTTTTTAAAATAAAGAGATTTGTATATTAGAATTATATTCTAATGAGAATATAATGTATTGAATAGAAAATTCCAAATTTTATTTTGGTTCTACCAAATCATTTATATATAAAAATTACTAAGGGTTTTATATCACCATATAAACAATTAGATTTTGGATTATCTGTGAAAAATCACAATGAAAAAATGATCACATCATAAGTATGTAGATTATTTTTTATTTAATTTTGTGACAATATTTCTCTTGTAAGTATTTTGATTCTATATCTGTCTCAATATAATTTATTTATTCAATATAAATATGGGAATGGAAATGATAGAAACCAAAACAGAACATAGGATACGGGAGGCCGGAAATATTGGAGTCTAAGGGCATCCCCTCTAACATGATTCTCCCCCTAAATACTTAATAAGTTTATGATTGGGAAGTAGGTGACACAAGATTTGTAGAACTCAATGGATGAAAATGGTCTTCAACCTTATTTCCTCACTCCAGGAGGGAATCACATTGATATTTTTTTGATAAGTCTACTACACTTTCTGATAATATATGAGATCGATCATAGGAAAATACATGGTCCGTGTAGAGAGTTATGTAAAATGATAGAGTCTATTTTTACTTTTGTGTGATCTAAATATCTTTATATTATATTCATAAAATAGTAATAAAATACCTTTCTTCAGCCATTAGGGAGTGTTCACAACAAAAATGAGTTGTATAAGTCAGAACAATAGATTTCCTAGGGTCTCGAACAACCCCCATGCATGTCACTGAAGCTGTAAGAGTCATTTGTGTTCAACTTGGGACCCATGGAGGGTGGAATCCTATGAACCTAGTGGCCCTAGGAATCATTTTTAATGGATTTATTTGGAGGTATACTCACTTGAAATGATCTATGAAAAGGGGCATCACTATAGTTCTTAAATTTTCTAACTTTTCAGGGCTCGCATCACCTGCAGCATGAAACAATCATTCTGGGAAGGATATACCAAGAAACTCCTAAGATGAAAATGTAGAAAAATCTCTAAAGAATATCCACATTTCCCACACCCCCTTGTCTTTAAAAATAGATGGTTTAAAATATCCTCCCAATAATCCTTGAAACATGAAATTCTTGGGAATAGATATATTCTATTTCTTTTTATATTTTCATCAATAGGTTCAAAATGGTTTCTAATTATCCATGTTAATAAATTATACATTTTAGGAATAATATTACACCATAGAGTCCCTCTCCAAATATCAAAATTTTCCCAAGTGATC
Source organism: Viscum album (assembly GCA_963277665.1). Taxonomy (NCBI): domain Eukaryota; kingdom Viridiplantae; phylum Streptophyta; class Magnoliopsida; order Santalales; family Viscaceae; genus Viscum; species Viscum album. Next base: position 1,100,969,658 of record OY728139.1, read on the forward strand.
TTATCCCTTCATAATTACCTCATAAATAATTCCCAAAAAAATAGAGGCTGTAAATACACACTTGTTAAGTTCAAAGTTCATTTCAATGAGGTCAAAAGTTTCTTGTTTATATTTATCTAGTATATCAATAGTAAAAAAACAACTACATACTAGAATACCTAAAGGATATTTGTAGAGATAGAGAACATGAGAAACCAATATTTGAGTATGTACAGTTATTGTGCCAAAATAGGGTATCACCATTCCCATTGATCCATCAGGTAAGTGGCCGCAAGGTCAATAGGTTAGGGAAAATTATAGATTATAAAGGAAAGGAATTTTAGCTCATCACCTTTGAATCTCCTCACCATTTAGTAGAAATAGGATTTCCCCAAATATAATTTTATTCCAAAGCCTCCCATTCCATTCTTACATGCATATAATAGGGAGTTTCAGAGAGGTTTGTCATTATAATACCCCCTTCCTAAATTGGTTGTGCCATTCTTATTCTGGAAACCCAAATCTACTTTCCCTCTGAGAGGGAATCCAAAATAAACATTGACAAAATCCTATAAATAATATTGATGAAACCTGTCATAACATTGATAGAAGAAAGTGAATGGATGGTTATGGATGAGAGGAAACAGTTAACTAACACTATCTAACCTCAAATAGATAAGTATAAATTTATCTAATTTTGATCATGGTCCAAGATCTTACTCATGAAGTGGTAAATATTAAAAATATGAATCCTTCCTGAAGACATTGGGAAACCTAGATAATCCATTGAAAAGCTTACACCCTACATATCCAGGTTGGTGCATAAGTTGGTAACCCATCTGGCTGAGCATCTATTTGAGATATAGAGCCTTCTATTCACCCTAATGATGATCTAGCTACTCTAATGAATGTAATTTTAAAGGACCACATATATGACTCAAAAATATATCTAGCTAGAATTCATGAATATAATCATGTCATATGTGAGCATGATGTGGTAAATGGAATGGGGGATCATCCTACTTCAGTATAGAAAAATATATTCATTTATCATGCTACTATTTATAAGGTGAGTGAGGAAAAAATGAGTAATGATAAAAATTCATGGGGATATTGAGTCTCCTTGTCTCAGTACATTAGTTTCTTTGAATAATCCATGGTTCCTTCCCATAAAATAAACATCCAGCCATAATGAACTCAATTACCAAAAAAATAGATTAGAGGCCCATGAAGAAAAACCAATACCGATTAAAATCTTGCCGATAAAGATTCATTCAATTCAATCATAGTTTTTATTCGTTTCTAGTTTTATTTCCATGTTTCGCCTTTGAGCCTTGAGATTGATTCAACCAACCTCCTCTTGTTTCAGTGTTCTGGCTCCTTGGATTGATCGTCCATTAAAAACTCTACGCCGCTATTTAGAAACTGAGTGAGGAAGGTGAATATATAACCTTCTATTGATGAGTCAAGATAGTATTTTATATAGAAAATTACACATTCTCACTACCCTATAATGTTATTTGAATGAAGGATCCTTAATTTTGGGCACAGTCACGAAGGTAGTTTCATAGGGAACATGTGGTTGACTTACTCCGTAAAAGAAGTATTGAATAGGCATACCATGTCACTCTATAAAACATTCAAATACTCCTTGTAAAAACATATAACAGGTCTCTGAAAACGATCAGGGTTAAGGCCCATCGTAGCCTCATGGTTTCTTTCTTCATAGGGACTAATTCTAATAGCTCATTTTCCTAGAGGGATACAGTGTTTGGGATCACATATTGAAACTCATTATTTATCTCTTGGGTACACTTCAGGCATTATGGATTAGGTCCTGTAAGGATAGTTTTGAAATATGACTAATACATGTCACCAACAATGTCTATATCATCCTATTCAGAGCCATAATCTAAAAAAATATTGTGTTTTATGAGGATTCATTTATACATGATTCATTCATGGAAATATGTAGTGTTTCTATCACATTCAAACATCCATTTTATTCTCTAATTCTCTCATGCCACAATTTCTTATATCTAGATTTATTTCCACCATATTATCCATCTTCCCAGGGACATTTTCAAACAATGCTTCATTCCAATAATCCTCAATGTTTTAAGGGAAGTCACATCTCAATATATAGCATATATATCAATTACTAAGTAAGGGAAATCAATTTTAATATACTAAATCAAACAATGAGTGTCTATCAGTTTAAGGAAGAACATGAATTTATGAGGGAAATCACATACATTTATGGGTCTTATTACCTTTTCATAAGGGCTATCAAGCTCAAATATTTGGGTTGAAAATTAAAAATAATAATATTCCTATTATGTGGGAATATTTTGATATATTTCTTAAATATTTTCTTAGTATTCCCCCCAAATCTTCAATTTTATTTTTTAACAGAATTCATAATGATTGATATTCCCATTTTAAGCACTCAATATATAATTATAGAAATTGAGTAATAATAATTAAAGAATAAACTCTAGGAGAATTTGGAAAACGGATTCATTTATCCCAGTTAATCACCATGAGGTGCACCTATAATTTTTGTGAATAAGAAATTTGGGTCAACATGTCTTTAAATTTATTTTAGAGAACATAAAATGATCACTATCAAGGATATTATCATCTATCATGTATTTTATTTATGTTTGATCAACCATTAGGAGAACAATACATTTCAATGATTGACATTCGTTTAAGATATTATCATTCAAGGGTCAAAAGGAGGACATATCTAAGAAAACCTTTTATACGAGGTTTGATAATTATGAATTTATATTGATTCTATTTGGAAATACCAATACTCTAACAATCTTCATCGATATAATAAATAGAGACTTCATATATTAACTTGATAATTTTATGGTAATGTTTATAACTAATATTCATATCTATTATAATACTATGGAAGAACATGAATATCATTTTAGGATTGTGTTGAAGACCTTGATAAAATATAATTTTTATTATAAATTTATAAAATGTGAATTATAGATAAAAAAAATTATTATTCTTGGTCTAGGTTTTCAAAATATAAGGGATATTAATGGATCCTTTAAAGACTAATGTTATTTAACATTGTCCTAGACCAACCATGATGACTAAAATTCATATTTTTTGGGATTGGATGGATAATACTAACAATTTGGGATAAATGACTCATGAATATTAAATCGAAAAACCAATTTGATGCATAAGGGATACAAGTCTTGTAGAAAGATTAATATGAATATAATTTCAATGAACTAAATAGAAGGTTGGTTAGTGCACCTATGATCACAATACTGTGTAGTGGATTAGGGTTTGGGATCTTTAATGATGTATTAAAGAAGGGAGTAAGATGATTTCTTATTTTGAATGACATGGTAGTATATTATGACTCATTCCAATTCATGGTTCATGATACAAATTGCCTGAATAATTATTTGGAACTGGTTGTGGTATTTTTTTCATTAAAGATAAGTGGGCATTGTATTTATGGGGAATGGTGTGAAATATATCACATTCATAAAATATTGATGTATATATTCTTATAGAGTGTGTTGAATATGCACCAAGGTATTTGGTTAAAACTTAATAATTTTTTTGAATACTCAATACATTTCCACCATGAGAAGAAGAGAAAGGTTATTGATGATTTCTGTTAGAAGAGTTATGTTTTTTTGTCTATGATGAATATTGAAAGATCCATAATAATATATATTTCCAAGGAAAGAACATAGAAATAATAAGAAATGTTAAAAAGATTCTATCTTTCTCAGAATAATTCTCAAATATCACTTAATTTTATGATTAAAGAGGCACAAAAGGAAGATGGAGAGCTAAAAAATAAGGTAATTAATATCCCTGAGTTTAGTCATGATATTGTTCATGGAGAGAGCACGTGTCCTGTCTATACCAGAATAAAACAAGGATTTGTTAGATATATCTTATAGCTAATCATTATCTATCAATCCAGGAGTTATGAATTTTTGTAGAAATATTAAAGATAAAATGTTTTTCGAAAAAATTAAGAGAGATAATGCAGAGTGTGTATATTAGTTCCTAATTTGTCATCAAGTTAAGGATGATACATATAAGTATAAGTCTATGTTATAACTATTACTCATAAATAAGTGGAAATGTAAAAAAGTCACTATGTATTTGATCAATTGACTCCCCATAAAAAATGAATGGAATATTGCTATTTGGGATATAGTCAACTAAATTATAAAATTGGTGCATTTCAATTCTACCATATATGATTTAACTCTTAATCATATCAATGGGATATAATTTAATAAAGTGGTAAGGTTTTATAGAGTACCATTATCAATAATATCCTATCAAGTTCTACTGTTTACCTCAATGTTATAGATTATAATACAACATTATTTCAATATACTGTTCATATTTAGCAATGAATTTCATCCTTAAATAGATGGAAAAAAATGAGAGGACAATTCAAGACCTATAATATATGATGAGATATTTATCTATGGATTTGAAATTAGGTTTGGATCAACATATTCATTTATCATATATTTCATAAAATAGTAGCTTTCACTCAATAATTCAAATGGATCCTTATAAATACCTATATGTAATGAATTTAATAACTCCAACATATTGGGATAATGGTGAAGAATGAAATATATAGGGTTTGATATATTTGAGGAAATGAATGAGAAAGTTATAGCCACTCAATATAATATTTTGATAGAACCTAGTCAATATAAAATTTATATGTATAATTATTGATGAGATATATAGTTTGAGGTTTGTGATAAGGTATTCTGTTTAATATCTTAATAAAATAATGTTATGATATTTTGAAATAAGAGGAATATAATCCAACCATATATCAGAACCTATGGGACTCTTTATTACATTATGATAATATATTATCATTTTAAACTTCCTCTAAATAACTCCCATGTTGATGATATATTCTATGTATCTTTTTTTGGGCAATTACATTCCTCATACATTTCATGTATTGAACTTAGAGGCCACACTATTGAACCAAGATATTTCATATAAAGAACAACATTTAAAAATACTAGATTATAGTGGTAAATTTCTAAGAAACAAAAATACATGCCTAACTAACTTTATCTATAAGAATAATAAATTTGGGGATGTAATATGGGATCCTGAGAATGTGATGACATTGTGATATCCTTAGTTATTTATTAGTGTGATAGGATTTTGAGAGAGAAAATTCTTATAAGGGGTTCAATGTAACACCCCAAAATTTAAGAATTCATTTTATAGTTTATAAATTAATTAATTCGATAGATTTTTTTAAAATGAAACCCTAATATTATGTGAATAATTAGTAAACATTATTAAATTTAGTAAAATATATGGTGTTTTTTCTAAATATAATTTCTAATTTACTTAATAAATAGAATTGATCTTAAAAAATGTTTTCATTTTTAAGCATTTTTTCATATTTATTAATTAAAATTCCATTCATAATATTAATATTATTAAAAATTATTGTCTATACATGTTGAAAATTAATTCATTATTTATCAATTGATTAAAATAGAAAATAAATTCATTTGAAGGTAAAAAATAGATTTTTTAAAAAAACTACTTTTCTACACACTATATTTTTACCTTAATTGATTAAATCAATCACTATTGATGAATTATATTAATTAAATATCTCTATATATAATATTCAATAAAAAAAAATTAACATTATTTGAATGATTTTTATTAGGCATGTAATGAGAATACATTTAGCCTTATGATTGAAATTTATTTTTATAAATACAAATTTCATTGCATTTTGTGTTCTTATTGAAAAAATAATTTAAAAAATTTATGACAATTTAATTTAGAAAATTTTCCCCATATTTTGAATCATCATGTTCAATTTTTCTAATAAGGTCTTTTTTCACAATGAATAGTTACCATGGTAAAACATTATCATGTTGATAAGGGTTAAAAGGTTTAATAGGGGTTAAATGTATATATAAGAAATAAAATATATCTAAACATAGAATGAATATGATTGGATTACATAATTTAAACCCATGCATATAATATATTTTTATTTGCGTTACCTTGGTGTAGCTTTCACTCAAATATATCTTTATTATGTTTTATTGTTTTATGTATTTAAAAGAGTATTACTCCTCTCACTTATAAAAGGAGGCCTTATCCCCCCCCCCACACCCCTTAACACACTATGATCCATATATATTAGAAAATACCTAAATTAATATATTCATAACTTTCCTCCCCACATACTAAAGATTTTAGTCTTCCGAAAAGATCGCGCTTTGAATGTTTAAGGTGTAATCCAGATGAGGTTTCCCTGAGAAGAGGTAATTTTCTTTATTGATCTATTTAAAGATTCATTATTCCTTCAAAACATCTAAATATTCTATTAAAATATTGAAATTATGAAATAAATATAAATAATATACTGAAAATTTTCTATTTTAATGACACAATCCCTTTCAATTCCTTCCAATTATATATGAAATGATAACATTATTTGTTTGTATGTGTGGACAACCACCTCTAAGAGGAAATATGATTCATTTTTGATATCATTCATTAATGGATGGTAATATGGATAGATTTAATGAATATATATGATAAATGTTATATTATTATGATTATGGAATTATGGATTATTATTTATTATTATTTAATTCTATTTTTTGTAAAATGAAATCATTAATCATGTGTACATATGGACTATCATCTCCATGAAGTAATGTAATTAGTTATTCATAAACACTGTATATGAATGGTTATAATAATTTATATATTTTATTAGTTTTATAATAATATCATTAATAATATTATGGAGATGGTGAAACCATGTAAAAGGTGCAATCACCTGAACTTTCAAACCATAATATGCATGGGAAATAGAACAATTAACACATCATTGTTTCTTTTAGTGAAGATTTATTAAAAAACGTCTAATAATAAAGTATAAGTGATGTTTTATTGTACTATAATTATGAATATCGGTCATGTATATATTTATAACAAATATAATTTTATTACATAGATACTTAAGTTAACGTATAAAAAATCCTAGACTTTAGGTTGGGGTTTATGTTATAATCTCATTTTAAATCAGGATTGTTTATACCTGAATATACCTTGGGGGAATTATATTTTATTTATCTCTTAATAAATACCCATTTTATTATCATATAGTAATTTTAATAGTCTTCATGTTTTCCTTTCATTCCCCTCTCTGTTACATAAAATGATCAAGAAAATGTTTTTGGCAAAAAATCATAATCCCTTATCATGGTTTCTTAACCCCTGCCCTCTTATAGGTAACTTTGGAAATTTGATTCCTTAGAGGGATTTATTTCAATGATTCAAAGAGTTTTGAAGCTTTGTAATTTAATTCATGTACCTCAATATCACTCTCTCTCCTTATTATTCTTATTTTATCTATAGTGGAACTCAAGAAAGGGGTTATAATTCCTAATTCTATGTTTTAAGGATTTTATTGATGGTATCTTCATAGGATTCATCGAAGGAACAAAAATGAGATCCTTTATATATGAGATCCTAGAATAATTATTTATTTTGAACTTATAAAAGGTATGGGAATTATATCTCACTCTCCACATTCTCTTAGAACATGAAGGCTTGGTTTATGAATTAAATTATTGTTATTTTTAATGTAAAAAACTTATATAATTCTTATTGTAATACTTTTATGTTTGACTGATTTTAAATAATTAAATTATGGTTTTTCCATAAAAATTATTAAATGAAAAAAATAATTTTTATTTATTTATGGAATATTGTTCGTGAAACCTTGGCATACACAATGTCGATGATAGTTAATGCCTGTTTGGTTTAGACCTAGCCATCAGTTCTATGTGGGGAACATTGATACACAACCAAGTGATGACATGTATCCAAAAGGTATAATTGTCCGCTCACTGGTTAGGAATATTAAAAGGAAGGTTTCATGCATCGATGTGTGAGTTATGAATTTTGTATGACAGAATGAAATAATTATTTACCCTAAAAGTTTAAATGAATTTTTGTTAAAAACAATTTTCCAAATTTTTCTACCTTTTTTTATCTAAAATAATGAGATAACATGTTATTTTATTAGTGGTATGTGTGGGAAGTATTGGGGATTTAATACTGATTTGATATACTGACCCCCAACATATGCACCTTGGTGTGTATAAAATCATCATTTATAATGATACATGTAAGGGGAAGATCGTTTTTATCACTAGTGGATCACTGTGACATTGTGGTCATGGTTGATAGAGATAACGAATTATAGTTGGTTGAGTCCTTATGTTTGGAGTGGTAATAACATGGTACCATGTGTCTTTCAATTTTATTTATTTTAAGATTCCTTTTATGTATTATCATAAACTGCTACTATGATATTGATCATTTATCTAGATATTGAGTTTTATATAGTTTACTTTCATTTATCATATTGTTTCTTTTCAATATTTATAATTTTGTCTCTTACTGGTTTTGTGTGTGTAATGGAAAATCATTTGAAAATTTTTATTTATGACTTTAGACTTTATTCCATCCTTTTTTGTTCAATGGAATGACACCTTCAACCAGTGGATCCTAAGAACTACCCATGTGAATGGTCCGAGGTCAGGTTGGTACAGATGGTATCAATTTGTCCAGTTTATCAGTGGGGATGGTGGAACTAGATAATTTATATGTTAGAACATGATATATAGAGCATAAAAAGGGATAACTAACCTATTTGTTTTTGAAATTCAAGTTACTAATGCGGTTTAGGTATAAAAGGCATTGTTAAAACACCTATATGAGTGTCCCCACCTCATCATTGTGGGTTTATCCAATGAGTGCACATTATTATGAATTGATAATGTGTCTTCCAATTAGGAATTCATCATCCATATTTTATTTGATCACTACTAAAAATTTGTTCTGATTATTTATTCTTTTAATGATTTGGAATACATGAAGACTTCATTTAGCAGCCATGTGATGGATAAGTGTAATTTTTATGATAAATTTATAGATATGGAACATGTTAAATGGCCCGAAAACCCAAATAAGGTAGATTTTTGAGAATGTGGTCCAAAATGAACCACATGTGAATCAAAACATTTTCCACAACATTTTACAAGTATTCTAGTCTATAGACAGAGGATATTGAATTGATGAATTATTCTGTGTGGACCATTCATTGAAATTTAAAAGTCATAACCCCCCAGTTTTTTTAGAGGATTGAGGACCAGAACAAGAGGAGATGTGGATTTGTAAAATAAATAGAAATTTGTATATCCTTAGTACTCTGGATGATATTAAGGTAAATATATTAGTATACACAATGGTGGTTATCACACAAAAATAATGGGATTTAGTTGTCTAAAACAATTATGACCCAGACCATACTTGATAATAATTTGAGGTTTTTAAAAAAAATCATATCTACATAACATGAAATTACCGAAATTAAATATTTATTTTGTATTAAGAAAGAAAATCTATCAATGGTGGAATATGGAGTAACATTTACGAACTTAGTCCATTTCTCTTGAGATTTTTCTCCTAGAGATTATCAAAAGCTTCAAATATTCGAGTCCATACTATGACTAGGAATTATATATAAGATATTCAGGTTTTATATTATTTATGATATTGAAATGGTAAATGTAGATACAATAGAATAGAAATTCATAATTAAGAATAATGGTGGAGGAATTAGTTTTTTATATACAGGAATGGGTGGGAACCCTATTTCTCTAAGCAAGAGAAATAGGTAAACCTACTCACTAAGAAACAAGGTACTAGAGATTCAATCCACGAGATCGTTTTATTTTCCACCATGATGAATTAAAACGATATGATGATTCCATTTTAGGTCATTAGTATAAGGCCCCCGCCTTAAACCTTACTTAATCTTGAGTTAATACAAGATTACACATTGAGGATCTTTTCGGGTTTAGAGTTTTAGGGAATTAGATCATAAAACTTGCATTACATTCCACATATAAACAAAGTGGTTACATAAAGATAGTATTCTTCATTCCCATCAATGGAAACATATTTAAGATAAATCATGGATTCTTTCTTGACACTTCCTTGACACTATCATCATATCATGTACCTTTCCCTTGACCTGTGAAAATCATTTCACAAAAACTTGGGATGAGCATAAAAAGCTCAGTATGGGTTATAAAAACATGGAAAGGAAACATGGGTACATATATACATAAGAATGAAATCATACTTTACCCATAAAACATAAGCACTTTAACATACCTCATCAAATCATGAGTAAATCATAGAAATCATAAGACATAAAGGTAACTTGAGGCATTCATAACATTCTTACGTAGGGAGTAACCCTCTTGGTTACGTTTGGAATACCCATCACAGTATATTCCCTAAATCTCTTCGGAGAAACCTTAACGTTTCACTCCTTCGCGTTACCCAATGCATTGGAGAGCTATATCGGGCTCACCCGCCCTTAGTTTATCACGGAACCACCCGTCTTCATAATAATGCCCAAGAACCTCAACATAATCGTATCACATAAAACATGCATAAAGGAAACATAACATTTCCACCTTTCAATCACAAGATATCAACACAACACATTGATATAAAAACATTATGAAAATCATTTTCAATACCAAAATAAAAGAAAAGTAAAACATGGTATTTATTTTTCTTTTTAAAAATAAGGTATGGCTTGTAGAGGAAGCCGAAACTCAAATAATGGTCACGGCGGCGGAGAAGTCGTTGTCTCCGCATACGTATGAAAAAAAAATTCCCTTTTGTCGTTTAGTAAACACTTTGTATAAAAAAGATTCCTTTTGAATAAACGTAAAAGTCAAAAGGGTTTATACACTATATAAAATAAGGTTGTGTATAAAACAAAATATGCCTCAATGAAAGGAGATTGAGACGAAGTCCCATACCTCGGGTCTGACTTGACTCAGTCGTTCTTTAATCTCCTGAATAATAAACTTGAGTTAATTTCTACTTGTTTAAGAACCTTTTTCAAGTTCATTATTCCTTTTATATCACTTATTTCCATGTCATGAACACTATGTAATTATTTAAGTTAATAACGGTCGTTTTAACGATCATTGGTACTTGATTAAAAAATAATCCCTTTATAATTACAAGTTGTTCATGTATCCATTATATCCAGAATGGTATTCATGATGTAGATATCATATATGTCATATATATCCAGTACATGCATGCATTTATAATATTACATAATCATTTAGAGGTAAGAAATGAAATGCACCGTTCATGGAGACGGTAAGCCGTACGTACGCATGAATGCTACTTTCATTTCTATTTTGTATTTTATAGAATGGAATAATAATGACATAAAGTTATATGATAATTCCAGTATAATATCATATATAATATCATAGTTCCATCCTTTATACGTCCCACATATGGTATTTAACGAATCAAATCACTTTGAGGGGGCGGTAGTCCGCACTTCCTTAAATGAAGATATCGCGTTTACCCATAATGGAAACCATAAAGGTATGCCCAAAATGAAAAAAACAGAAGCTTAAGGAAAACATAAACATATTATATATCATATATAAACATAGTGACATCTTAATGGCCACCTTTGAAGATTTTAAAGGAATGTTGAACAATCATCGTTTCGGGAGGCATAAATTCACCATCCACGGAAACCGTATATTCTTTAACCATTAGATGTAGGTGTGTGTAAGTGTATCTTGAATACTTCTTATAACAACATCCTAGTATATTGAGGATACTGGAGTTGTTACAAAATAAGAGAATAAAAAGAGTTTAGGGGGTTGGAGAAGCAAAATAAAACAAAATGACTCAAAAGAAGACATTACCTTAAAATCGAGTAACTTCCTTTGGTTTGAGCTCAAAGGCTTCCTTGGGAAGACTTCTGCCCAAAGTGAGGCTTCAAGGAGTAAGAGAGGGAAATGGAGAGACAAAATTAGCAGGGTTTGGCCGAGCCAAAGGCTTTGGAAGTGTGGGTAAGGAGGTAGGGGTGGGGGCCTTTTATAAGAGGAGAGGAGGGGCACTCTTGGAAAGTAAATATAAGTTACTTTATTTTAAAATGAGTTTCGGATTCAAAAGGTCCCACATTGACATAATTCAATTATAAGGTGATAAGGGTTTGAAATCCACTCATCCAATTGGTTTTGGCCATGTGTAGGTCTTATATATTACATTATCTTTCCATTTTATTTAAATCGTTAAATAATGAGGTCATCGCTGCATCATCATTATGTCATAAAAACATTTATTTATTTAATGTCAAAAAATTATAAAAAAATACTATGATGTATTAAATCTTTTTAGATTTCCAACTAATATTTATAGTCAAATATCTGACTTGTATAACCCCATATAAAAATTGTTTTCGTAAAATAACTCATGTTTGTGTCATTTTTACTTTAACATTAAATAAAAAGTTATTTATGTCATTTCCCAACCAAAGTGGCTCCATGGGGTCCCCAAGTTGACCCATGGCTTGTCTTGGTCGGCCATGACACATACAATAATTTTAGGATATGTGTCTAGGTCATTTCATATTATTAAAGAATTATTTTTACCTTAAACTACCCTAATTACCACTAATCGCGATTAAAAACTTAATAAGTTACTATTCACCAAAAAATTATTTTAATCTCATTGAACCACATTTTACTTATTAATGACAACCATGTATGTCAGATTTTTGAAATTCAAAACACAAAAGTGGCAAAGTTTCATTTAAACGAAAAATCAGTTTCTTTAACTACCACTTAGTGGTTTCACTATTCATCAAAAATTGAAGTTTTTCAGAAAATTACAAAAAATTCACCCTAAGCTATATTTGATATTACGAATTCAAAAATGAATTCTATTTTACAAAATTCAAAACATATAAGTAACATTAATTAATTTAATAATTAATTCCCGCTGTTATGACAAATAGCGTGTTTTTATGAAACAATAAGTATCAAAAGATTGACACCAGTTTAAGTCCAATTTCAAAGTGAAATTGATTCCAATGACCAACATTGGATTAAATGGTAAAAATATATTCTAATTTCACTTCAAAACCAATTCAAAAGATAATCTAATCATATAAATAAATTAGATTAAAAAGTAGTTTTGATGTAAAATACAGTATTTTTCACTATTCATTAAAAAATGAACATTGTCAGAAAAATACCAAAAATTCACACAAAGTAAATTTTGATGTCCCAATCATAAAGAATAAGTTTATTTTGACAAACATATTTTATAAAATTGTCAAAAGATAGATTCAAAAATTTTTTTCCATCAAAGGCAGTAAAACAATCTTTTAAAAATATTAGTGTATTCCATGCTTAAGATTGGATTTATTTTCATTTTAAGCCTCTAAAACACTATCTAATTCATTAATAGACATAGATAAAATATCTATTATTCATTACTTACTTGGGATGTTACATCCTTCCCCCCTTTAGAAAATTACGTCCCCACAATTTATTTACTTATCGAATAAATGGGGGTACTTATCCATCATTGCATTTTCAGATTCCCATGTTGCCTCTTCAATCATGTGGTTTTTCCACAAAACCTTTAACTGATGAATCACCTTATTCCGTAACACTTGCTCCCTGTGGTCAAGAATCTGGACTGGTTGTTCCTCATAAGATAGGTTCTCTTCCAGCTGAACTACCTCTGGACTCAAAACATGAGATGGATCTGGCATGTACTTTCTCAACAGCGAAACGTGAAAAACATTGTGTACCTGAGATAAACTCGGAGGTAAAGCCACTCGGTAAGAAACTGATCCAACTCTCTCCATAATTTCATATGGTCCAATGAACCTTGGACTCAGCTTTCCTTTCTTACCAAATCGCATCACACTTTTCCATGGTGATACTTTGAGAAAAACATGATCACCTACCTCAAAAGATAGATCCTTCCTCCTGTTGTCTGCATAACTCTTCTGCCTACTCTGAGCTATTCTAATGTGCTTCTAAATCAGCTGAAGTTTTTTTGCCAACTCTTCTACCAATTCTGGTCCCATCAACTTCCTTTCACCCACTTCATCCCAGAAAGCTGGAGTTCGACACCGCTTCCCATATAATTCCAGAAATGGTGCCGTCTGTATACTGGAATGAAAACTGTTATTATATGAAAATTCAACCAAAGAAAGATGTTGGTACCAACTTCCCTGATAATCCATCGAACAAGCTCGTAGCATATCCTCCAAGGTCTGAATTGATCGTTCTGACTGCCCATCTGATTGAGGATGAAAAGATGTACTAAAATTTAATTCAATACCAACGACTTCTGAAGGGCTTTCCAAAAGTTAGAAGTAAACCTGGGATCATGATCCGATACAATGGAGAGAGGAACTCCATGTAACCTGACTATCTATTTAAGATACAAACGGGAAAGTTGATCAAGAGAGAAATTATCTCGTATAGCAAGTAAATGAGCAGATTTGGTCAAGCGATCAACAATAACCCAGATTGCATTATTACCTCGAGATGTCTTCGGTAATCCCACAACAAAGTAAATGGATATATTCTCCCATTTCCACTCTGGCACTGGTAAAGGATGAAGCATCCCTTTCGGTAACTGCCTCTCTGCTTTAACCTGTTGACATGTCAAACACTTCACAGTAAAATCAGCAATATCTCTTTTCATTCCATCCCACCAGTAATACTCCCGCAGATCTCTATACATCTTAGTACTGCCCTGATGAACTGAAAACGGAGAACTATGAGCTTCACATAACAAATCTATCTTCAACTGTGAATCACAAGGCATACACAATCTCTTCCCAAATCTCAAAACACAATCATTATCAATGTTGAATTCAGGAAACTTACCTTTCTGAACCAGCTCTACCTTTTTCTGCAACTCACTATCTTGCTTCTGTGCTTGCTTGATTCTGCCTGATAGAGAAGATCTCACTGATACCTGAAACAAAACAGAAGGACTTCCTGCACCAACAACTTCTATGCCAAAGTTCATCAAATCCTTAACCAAAGGATCACATTCCAAATGCAACATTGCTAATGAAGCATTACTTTTTCGACTCAAAGCATTAGCCACTTTATTTGCTTTTCCCGGATGGTTTTGAATTGTACAATCATAATCCTTGATTAATTCCAGCCATCTCCTCTGTCTCATGTTTAACTCTTTCTGAGTGAATATATACTTTAAACTTTTTTGATCGGTATATATTTCACACTTTACTCCATACAAATGATGCCTCCAAATTTTTAAAGCAAAAACAACAGCAGCTAATTCCAAATCATGTGTAGGGTAATTTACCTCATGTGTTTTCAACTGTCATGAAGCATAAGCAATTACCTGATCATTCTACATTAGGACGCAACCAAGTCCTTTCAGTGAATCATCACTGTATATAACAAACTCACCATTCCTGGATGGTAGTGCCAAAACTGGCGCATTCACCAATCTTCTTTTTAATTCCTGAAAACAATCATCACATTATTTTGTCCAGATAAACTTAACACCCTTCCGAGTTAGCTTAGTCATTGGACTAGATAATTGTGAAAAATTTCTAACAAACCTTCGGTAATAGCCTGCCAAACCAAGGAAGCTACGAATCTCGGTTACATTTGTGGGTCTTGGCCATTCTTCCACAACTTTTTTTTGCAGGGTCAACAGTTATTCCATCTTTAGAAAAAATATGACCAAGGAAAGAAATTTGTTGCAACCAAAACTCACACTTGCTGAATTTTCCATACAGTTTCTTTTCTTTTAAGGTTTGCAAGATAACCCTTAAATGTCTTTCATGCTCCACTTTACTTTTAGAAAACACCAAAATATCATCAATGAAAACCACCACAAACTTATCCAAGAACTCATGAAAAATTCTATTCATTAAGTCCATGAATACAACAGGTGCATTGGTTAGACCAAAAGGCATTACTACAAATTCATAATGGCCATATCTCGTACAGAACGCGGTCTTCGGAATATCTGCCTCCTTTACCTTCAGCTGATGGTACCCCGATCTCAAGTCAACCTTTGAAAAAAACTGAGCTCCCTGGAGCTGATCAAACAAATCATCGATATGAGGCAAAGGATATTTGTTCTTAACAGTGATATTATTCAAGGCTCTATAATCAATGCAAAGTATCATAGAACCATCTTTCTTTTTAACAAATAAAACAGGGGCACCCCATGGTGATGTGCTAGGTCGAATGAAACCTTTCTCTAATAAATCTTGCAATTTCTCCTTCAACTCTAAAAGTTCAATTTGATCCATTCGATAAGGAGGTTTTGAAATTGGCTTAGCATCAGAAACTAAGTCAACAATAAACTCAACTTCCTGATCTGGTATTATTCCAGGAAACTCATCAGGAAAAACATCAGGATACTCATTTACCACTGGCACATCATTAATCTGAACAGTTCCTTTATTTTCAACGATGTGTGCAAGGTAACATTCATTTCCATCTTTTACAAGTTTCTCAGCCTCTTGATAAGTTATCAACAGTAAGGGTTCATTCTTGTACAAAAACTGAAAGTCTTTCTGAAAAGAAACTTCTTTAGCTCTACAGTCAATCTTAGCATGGTAAATAGAGAGCCAATCCATATACAGGATAACATCAAACTCTACTAGAGGTAGAACAATAAGGTTTGCAAGTAGGTTCTTTCCACAGATAAGGATAGGAAGATTCTTATAAATTCTTTTTGCCTCAACATTTCCCCCAGGTGTTTTTACCACAAGTTAAGGAGTCACTTCTTGAGATGGTATTCCCATTTTACTAGAAAAGTTTTCAGAGATGAAAGAATGTGTAGACCCCGAATCAAACAACACACTGGCATAATCTGAAAAAAAAAAAGTACCTGATACAACTTCATTTGATGGCCCGACGTCTGCCGAAGTAGTTGCAAAAGATTTCAACACCCCTTTCTGCTTGTAGTCTAACTGCTTCCCATCACTCAAGCTCTTTGTCAGACACTTGTTTGCATAGTGACCCATCTCATTGCACTTATAACATTTCACTAACTGTAAATCAAATTTGGTCTTACCTTCACCTTGATCCTTTTCAGTGCAATCAAGAGCCTTATGTCCCATCTTACCACATCGGTAGCACTTTCCAGAATTCAGAAGACATTCCCCAGCATGCCTTTTTCCACATTTATCACAAACTGGAAACTTAGTTTTCTTACCATCAGACTTTTTTTAAGAATTCTTACCTTTCTCCTGCCACCTCGGTCTCTTCTTCTGTTGGTTGTTATAGAACACTTGGTCATCAGAAAACTCCATTTCCACCTTCTCAACACATCGAACAAGCTTTTCATAACTTTTAAACTCACGAGAAGCTAATGCCCTTCGATATTTTGGCTTTAATCCTGAGTAAAAACGATTGATTTTACTATCAAGGTCTCGGATAAAATTTGGAGCATACCTTGCCAATCGAGTGAACCTTTCTTCATAGGTAGCCACTGAGTCTTCCTCTTGCCTCAATTCCAAGAATTGCTTTTACATCCTAAGTCGAACAGCCTTAGGAAAATACTTCTCAAGAAACATACCTTTGAATTCATCCAAGTCGAGAGCATCAATCTCATCAGCGTCCCTGATATTTTTAACCATCGACCACCACTGATCTGCTTCACCATCCAAACGATAAATAGCAAGACTAACCTTTTGATTGTCTGAACACCCCATGACATCGAAAATCTTCTCCAGTTCTTTAATCCGCCCTTCAGCTAACACAGGGTCAGATGATCCTCTGAATGATGGGGGATGTTGCCTCATGAAATGTTCAACCACTGACATGTTCCTCTGCGGTTGATCTGGATGATCTCGTGCATGGATACAACCACCATTTATAGCCTGAGTCAACTGTGCCATCCCTGCAACAAAATGTTCAGTTCCAATTCCGACCATCTCGGGATGCTGATTCGGAAGGTTATTTCCTTCTGTATGCCTTCCTAGCACTGCTTCCCTGTTCCGTCTGTGGAAAACCATTCTGAACAAACGTGTGTTAGATGAAGCAACATGGTAATCTTCAAATACTATATCATTTCAAAAAAAAATTTGAATAATCATTTAATAGAATTCTAACTCCTAAAGTTATCTAAACCGACCTTTGATACCAACTATAAGGCCCCCGCCTTAAACCTTACTTAATCTTGAGTTATTAAAAGATTACACATTGAGGATCTTTTCAGGTTTAGAGTTTTAGGGAATTAGATCATAAAACTTACATTATATTCCACATATAAACAAAGTGGTTACATAAAGATAGTATTCTTCATTCCCATCAATGGATGCATATTTAAGATAAAACATGGATTCTTTCTTAACACTTCCTTGACACTATCATCATATCATGTACCTTTCCCTTGACCTGTGAAAATCATTTCAAAAAAACTTGGGATGAGCATAAAAAGATCAGTATGGGTTATAAAAACATGGAAAGGAAACATGGGTACATATATACATAAGAATGAAATCATACTTTACCCATAAAACATAAGCACTTTAACATACCTCATCAAATCATGAGTAAATCATAGAAATCATAAGACATAAAGTTAACTTGAGGCATTCATAACATTCTTACGTAGGGAGTAACCCTCTTGGTTACGTTTGGAATACCCATCACAATATATTCCCTAAATCTCTTTGGAGAAACCTTAACGTTTCACTCCTTCGCGTTACCTAATGCATTGGAGAGCTATATCGGGCTCACCCACCCTTAGTTTATCAGGGAACCACCCGTCTTCATAATAATGCCCAAGAACCTCAACATAATCGTATCACATAAAACATGCATAAAGGAAACATAACATTTCCACATTTCAATCACAAGATATCAATACAACACATTGATATAAAAACATTATGAAAACCATTTTCAATATCAAAATAAAAGAAAAGTAAAACATGGTATTTCTTTTTCTTTTTAAAAATAAGATATGGCTTGCAGAGGAAGCCGAAACTCAAATAATGGTCACGGCGGCGGAGAAGTCGTTGTCGCCGCATACGTACGAAAAAAACATTCCCTTTTGTCGTTTAGTAAACACTTTGTATAAAAAAGATTCCTTTTGAATAAACGTAAAAGTCAAAGGGGTTTATACACCATATAAAAGAAGGTTGTGTATAAACAAAATATGCCTCAATGAAAGGAGATTGAGACGAAGTCCCATACCTCGGGTCCGACTTGACTCGGTCGTTCTTTAATCTCCTGAATAATAAACTTGAGTTAATTTCTACTTGTTTAAGAACCTTTTTCAAGTTCATTATTCCTTTTATATCACTTATTTCCTTGTCATGAACACTATGTAATTATTTAAGTTAATAACGGTCGTTTTAACGATCATTGGTACTTGAGTCAAAAATAATACCTTTATAATTACAAGTTGTTCATGTATCCATTATATACAGAATGGTATTCATGATGTAGATATCATATATTTCATATATATCCAGTACATGCACACATTTATAATATTACATAATCATTTATAGGTAAGAAATGAAATGCACCGTTCATGGAGACGGTAAGCCGTACGTACGCATGAACGCTACTTTCATTTCTATTTTGTATTTTATATAATGGAATCATAATGATATAAAGGTATATTATAATTCCAGTATAATATCATATATAATATCATAGTTCCATCCTTTATACGTCCCACATATGGTATTTAACGAATAAAATCACTTCGAGGGGGCGGTAGTCCGCACTTCCTTAAATGAAGATATCACGTTTACCTATAATGGAAACCATAAAGCTATGACCAAAATGAAAAAAAACAGAAGCTTAAGGAAAACATAAACATATTATATATCATATATAAATATAGTGACATCTTAATGGCCACCTTTTAAGGTGTTAAAGGAATGTTGAACAATCATCATTTCGGGAGGCATAAATTCACCATCCACGGAAACCGTATGTTCTTTAACCATTAGATGTAGGTGTGTGTAAGTGTAGCTTTAATCCTTCTTATAAAAACATCCTAGTATATTGAGGATAATAGATTTGTTACAAAATAGTAGAATAAAAAGAGTTTAGGGGGTTGGAGAAGCAAAATAAAACAAAAGGACTCAAAAGAAGACATTACCTTAAAATCGGGTAACTTCCTTTGGTTTGAGCTCAAAGGCTTCCTTGGGAAGACTTCTGCCCAAAGTGAGGCTTCAAGGAGTAAGATAGGGAAGTGGAGAGACAAAATGAGCAGGGATTGGCCAAGCCAAAGGCTTTGTAAGTGTGGGTAAGGAGGTAGGGGTGGGGGCCTTTTATAAGAGGAGAGGAGGGGCACTCTTGGAAAGTAAATATAAGTTACTTTATTTTAAAATGAATTTCGGATTAAAAAGGTCCCACATTGACATAATTCGATGATAAGGTGATTAGGGTTTGAAATCCAGTCATACAATTGGTTTTGGCCATGTGTAGGTCTTATATATTACATTATCTTTCCATTTTATTTAAATCGTTAAATAATGAGGTCATCGCTGCATCATCATGATGTCATAAATACATTTATTTATTTAATGTCAGAAAATTATAAAAAAAATACTATGATGTAGGAAATCTTTTTATCTTTCCAATAAATAATTATAGTCAAAACTCTGACTTGTATAACCCCATATAAAAATTGTTTTCGTAAAATAACTCATATTTGTGTCATTTTTACTTTAACATTAAATAAAAAGTTATTTATGTCATTTCCTAACCAAAGTGGCTCCATGGGGTCCCCAAGTTGACCCATGGCTTGTCTTGGTCGGCCATGACACATCCAATAAGGTTAGGACATGTGTCTAGGTCATTTCATATTATTAACGCATTATTTTTACCTTAAACTACCCTAATTACCACTAATCGCGATTAAAAACTTAATAAGTTACTATTCACCAAAAAATTATTTTAATCTCATTGAACCACATTTTACTTCTTAATGACAACCATGTATGTAAGATTTTTGAAATTCAAAACACAATAGTGGCAAAGTTTCATTTAAACGAAAAATCAGTTTCTTTAACTACCACTTAGTGGTTTCACTATTCATCAAAAATTGAAGTTTTTCAGAAAATTACCAAAAATTAACCCTAAGATATATTTGATATTCCGAATTCAAAAATGAAGTCTATTTTACAAAATTCAAAATATATAAGTCACATTAATTAATTTAATAATTAATTCCCGCTGTTATGACAAATAGCGTGTTTTTATGAAATAATAAGTATCAAAAGATTGACACCAGTTTAAGTCCAATTTCAAAGTGAAATTGATTCCAATGACCACCATTGGATTAAATGGTAAAAACATATTCTAATTTCACTTCAAAACCAATTCAAAAGATAATATAATCATATAAATAAATTAGATTAAAAATCAGTTTTGATGTAAAATGCAGTATTTTTCACTATTCATTAAAAATGAACATTGTCAGAAAAATACCAAAAATTCACACAAAGTAAATTTTGATGTCCCAATCATAAAGAATAAGTTTATTTTGACAAACATAGTTTATAAAATTTTAAAAAGATAGATTCAAAAATGTTTTTCCATCAAAGGCAGTAAAACAATCTTCTAAAAATATTAGTGTATTCCACGCTTAAGATTGGATTTATTTTCATTTTAAGCCTCTAAAACACTCTCTAATTCATTAATATACATAGATAAAATATCTATTATTCATTACTTACTTGGGATGTTACAATTAGTGTAACGACCCCGATTCCCGGGAGCCTTATGAGACATGATGCAACCACATTACAAAACATTTATTGTACAATCAATCAATCATGTCTCACATTACAGAAGATCGTGAGGCTCAGGGTTCTGGGAAACCAGCTGCTCTGAACATTCTTAAGCACTGAATCGCCTGAAAATTTTAAAAACAAAACGTAGGGTGAGCAAAAATGCCCAGTAAGGGGTTTTAAAACATTTTATGAAAGTCCTTTCTTAAGTCCTTTTGAAAAGAATAAATCATACTTTGCTAAAACAAAACATTGTCATTTCTTAAAACATGAAATCCATCTGTGTTTGAAAACCAATTGCACAAAGAAGCACGTACTTGAAATAAGCTTTAATGTAAACATGGTCAGAGTGCGCAATATAAACAGGGTAAGCAATACATAAAGTTAAAACAAGGTTACTTTAATTCCAAGGGAATTTCTATGGCTAAGTAGGAAAACATGCATATCATGGTTCGTGTGTAGAATACAGTTCATTTAACACTTTACCATATAAAAAAAATAGTTCTTGTCACATTAAGTAAGGTTTCATGATCATGGGAGCCTTTCAAGGCAGACATTTTAGAAAATGATAAAACATTACATGAAACAAGACATTGAATTTTATTTAGAACCAGCATGTACATAATTTCATAACTAAAAAGCAGCAGTTCTAAAAGTCTGTAAGCAGAGAAGTCATTCATAACATTAGACAAGGGAACGTAAAGTTCTTAGGATATTAAACACATGTTTTTCAGTTCTTATCACATGTTTTCGTTCTCATAGCCAAAGGGAATTTACCCACTTAGGGATGTCCTGTTAGTTGAACTATCCCCTGGTTCACCATTAATCTTCATATGTGGAGGGAAAGTATAATGCCGGACCTTGTCAAGACCTTACGTCAAGACCATAAAAACATAACTTAATACGGGTCAAGGCTAACCGCCAACCCCGTTTCCATAGAAGCATCAGCCGAGGCTAACCGCCAAGACTGTAGCACATAACGTCTCATGAGACTCATCCTTTACCCAATGCATTGGAGCGCTGTATAATTCCGGGTGCACCCGTCCATAACTTGTAAGTCCAATACTTCCCTCTCATATTTAGACATGGTCATACATTCATTAGGTTTCATTCATATATTCTTAGTCAAAACCTCTCTAACAAACTTATTCACCATGTGAAGCAGATCATGTCATGAACATAAATAAAGAATTTGAAGCAGATCATGTCATGAACATAAATAAAGAATTTGAAGCAGATCATGTCATGAACATAAATAAAGAATTTGAAGCAGATCATGTCATGAACATAAATAAAGAATTTGAAGCAGATCATGTCATGAACATAAATAAATAACTTGAAGCAGATCATGTCATGAACATAAATAAAGAATTTGAACTGGAAATAGCAAGCTTATTGCACAAGAAATAACAACTTCACCCAATATAATGGTTCGTCAGGTAAAATTACATTATTACTAAGATCCACTTCCAGGCTTAGGGATATCTTTAAAACATCTTCTTTTGGAACCATAATATGCTAGAAATTAAAATCATTAAACAAAGCAAGAGTCATTTATTATAATTATTCGGTGTTCTAGAAATGGATTAAAATAATAACCAAATGATGTTAACTGTCTTTTGCTAAAATACTGACAATCATTCCACAATTATGTACATATGTAATTGCACGCAGCCGTGTATTATGTACATGTGTCTCAGTGGTTTAGTTAATACTCAAAAACAAAGGATTGAAAGTTATATCAAATTATATATATGTGTATACATATATTTATATATGCATAACCGTGAAACACCAAGTTGATAAAAAAAAGGGGTTTGCATGTTGAGCCGAAGAAAAATAATCTTCTTACATGGATTTCATACATTAAGGACTTCTTTCATCCACATGCTATCATCAATTGTAAATCATAAAAGAAAACCGCATCAATTGTAAATCATAAAAGAAAACCGAAATGGTTGGTTTCATATATATACATATATAAGCATATTTTAAACAAACACAAAACTCGACTAACCCTTACCAGTACTCGACGAAGAGGAGAGGAAGGAAGACCAGAGCTGTGTCGGCGTCGCCTGGAGGTCGGAGAGATAAGGAGAGCCGATCCTTCGGTCCTCGGTGCAGCAGGGTGCTTAAAAAAGAAAACGAAGATGGAAAAGAAGACTACGGGGAGTCTTCGGCCGAGGCGAGGTGTCCGCGTCGGCTTGTGGAAAGGAGGGAGACGCTCGGGTCCACTCGCCGGCCTCGGGGAGAAAAACGGATCCCCTAAGATCTCTGGTATGGCGACGTGCGGAAGGAGGAGAACCACGGGGAAGAAGAAGAAGCGGAAAAGAAAACGCGAAAAGAAATGGACGACCGTGATTAAATGTCGGTCGATCGGAGGGCTGGGAGCTATCGCGGAATTAAATGGAATTAACGGCCGAGATCAGGGAAGGAGCGGATCAAACGGCTGGAATTCCTCCGTGGTTTATACACGGTTTTTCTACAGGTTTTCCAGAAAAAAAAGAAATCGCTTTATTCATAATATTATTATTAATTTAACACAACATTATTAAACTCAATTACTAAATTAACATTCATTATTTTATTAAAAGTCATTTGTCTATTGATTTAATAAAAACGTTTTATTATAAGTATATACATATATATATATATATATATATATATTTAAAACATCAATAATTAATATTATATTGTCATTATTATTAATCCTTAATTATTAACTACATATTTTTTATGAAAAACAAACATTAAGATCATTGAGTAATAAAAACATAACACAAATATGTATATATATTTTAATTTCCCTTGCTAGTTAACTATTCTACTTTTCTTAATTAAATGATATCATTTAAAGCAACTATATTTTATCTCACATAAAAGTGTGTTGATGAAAATATTAACACCACAAAACAAGTAAGGGAAAGGAACCATAATTTGACATGGTTTCCAAAATAGTTAATAAAAGGTTAAATCATACTAGAAATAATGTATCTATTTTGATGCAATATGAATATATAACTCATTAAAGAAATCCAACAGGTTTGATATAACTAGAAAAAAAAACACAGAAGTTTAATTGTTCAAAACAAAATGTAAAGTGGAAGAAGACAATAATATTAATTTTCTCCATTTAAAACATAAAATATAATTCTTATTTTGGAAAACAAAAGATAATTAACGTTGAGGTCACTTTAAAATATTAAAGCAAAACTACACATTTATCATTCGGATCATTTTATTTCCAAGAGTCGAAAAGATCATTGGATTCTTTGGGAAACCAACGGTCGGATTTATGGCCGTTTTAGGTCCAACGGTCATCTTTGGTGCTTATAAAAGGGTTTGGTCTCGGGTGTCCCTTACTCCAAGTGACCGAAGAAGAACGGAAGATGGTTCGTGTGATCCCCTTGGTGTTGAGCACGGTCGCGGTGGCGTCAGCCATACTTATGTTCCTTATGATGGATGTTCGGAATCCCTACCGTATTCTCGGGCTCCTAGTAGTTCTAAGTAGTCTTCCCATCGTTGTAATTGGGTTCTTGGTTGGGATATTTGGTTAGCGATGTTTTAATCGTGGGAAGTTGTAATCGTCACGGTGTTTCTTAATAAAGAAGTATTTCATTCATGCTTGTTGCTACAAGTTTTCATTTATTTTCATTTTCTTTTTAGAGAAAGATGGTCCAATTAAAGAAAAACATAACATTACCCGAAACAAGAATTCTCGAGTCGTTACATCATCTCCCCCTTCAAAGAATTGCGTCCTCGCAATTCTATTCATAAAGGACAAGAAAAGACCTCAGTTGTACAACATTACCAAAACTGAAGGCCTGGCTCAGTTAATGGGACCCCTAAACTAGTACACAACTCCGCTGTTTCCCTGACCCAGAAACACTTTGAGCAATAAGGCTTGTACTCCTGCTCATGGGCACTACACACAGGCTTCCACAAAGAGGCCCGTGCAATAAACAGCTCTGAGACATCCGAGCGGACGAATCCCCTAGTAACTCTTCGAACTTCGTCACGCTCGAGATAGTCGAGGGGTACGACGTGATTGAGAAGGCTGACGTTCAGGATCTGGAATATATAGGCGACATTGAGGTGGCCATCCTGAGCTGTTATAAGAAAGCAAGCTCTGGCGGAGAAATTCCATGCCATAGAGAAACACTGAAAAATCCCTTCATGGTATCTCCCCCTTCGCCTATAGTAGGGGAGATGGGTGGTGGCAAGGAGGTGAATCACATGTTCATTCTCCTGACAAGCGCGGAGAATTTCTGGACTATTTGATATGTCCAGAAGACGTTGATAGGACCCTCGTAAGTGGAGAAAAGAGGGAAAGTCCACCATACAAGTTCTGATCAAGATAATCTCTACTAACTCGTCAGGTAGAGACGAGAGGTTCATCTGACCTGCCATCTGGAAGAAAAAGTATACAAGAGAGGTCACTTAACAACACTAAGAAGAAAGGGATCATAAACATTTTAATTAAGAAAGTTTACACATTAAAGTCCGAGTTTTCCAGACGAACACCACAAAGAGAGGCGAAACTCTCTAACTCCAGAAACCATACACAAGATGAACATACAAGACTAAAGTCATGGGGACATTTATATCGCCTCTTGAGTTTCGCGTGAGGGGTGTGGAGTTGGGAAACGTCGGTGTACACTTCTTTCCTAAGAGACACTCGTGTGGACTCATTTTCCAATGCTCCGAAGTCCATTAACTGGCCCCAGAAGCCATAGTGCAGGACCTGGCACAGATAAGCCGCTCGAAGATCTCCGGCAGCAGCAGCTTCTTGGAAAGGGTTATCTAGCATTGTGCCAAACTCCTCGCCCGCAGTAAACACTCAGAAGAGTCCTTCGTGATACCTTCCACGACGTGCATACGAGGGAAACTGGGTCATCATCATTAGGAGATAGTCCATCCCCATTCCCCGGTGGAGACTAAGCACCCTAGATGAGTTCGACACATCGTACAAGTGCTTACACGTCATGCGAATGTGAGCATAGTTCAGGAAGTTTTCACGGCTAACTAGAGATATAATGTTCTCTAGAGCCTCGGTGGGGAGTGACAAAAGGTCGGTAGGTACATCAGCCATCTGAAAATTATTTTTACTTAGTTAGTCTTAGCAGTATATTTATGTCACCTGGTTTTCCAGAGTTTCCTGAACCCATCCTCTGATACCAACTATAACGACCCCGATTCCCGGGAGCCTTATGAGACATGATGAAACCACATTACAAAACATTTATTGTACAATCAATCAATCATGTCTCACATTACAGAAGATCGTGAGGCTCAAGGTTCTGGGAAACCAGCTGCTCTGAACATTCTTAAGCACTGACTCACCTGAAAATTTTAAAAACAAAACGTAGGGTGAGAAAAAATGCCCAGTAAGGGGTTTTAAAACATTTTATGAAATTCCTTTCTTAAGTCCTTTTGAAAAGAATAAATCGTACTTTGCTAAAACAAAACATTGTCATTTCTTAAAACATGAAATCCATCAGTGTTTGAAAACCAATTGCACAAAGAAGCACGTACTTGAAATAAGCTTTAATGTAAACATGGTCAGAGTTCGCAATATAAACAGGGTAAGCAATACATAAAGTTAAAACAAGGTTACTTTAATTCCAAGGGAATTTCTATGGCTAAGTAGGAAAAAATGCATATCATGGTTCGTGTGTAGAATGCAGTTCATTTAACAGTTTACCATATAAAAAAAACAGTTATTGTCACATTAAGTACGGTTTCATGATCATGGGAGCCTTTCAAGGCAGACATTTTAGAAAATGATAAAACATTACATGAAACAAGACATTGAATTTTCTTTAGACCAGCATGTACATAATTTCATAACTAAAAAGCAGCAGTTCTAAAAGTCTGTAAGCAGAGAAGTCATTCATAACATTAGACAAGGGAACGTAAAGTTCTTAGGATATTAAACACATGTTTTTCAGTTCTTATCACATGTTTTCGTTCTCATATCCAAAGGGAATTTACCCACTTAGGGATGTCCTGTTAGTTGAACTATCCCCTGGTTCACCATTAATCTTCATATGTGGAGGGAAAGTATAATGCCAGACCTTGTCAAGACCTTACGTCAAGACCATAAAAAAATAACTTAATACGGGTCAAGGCTAACCGCCAACCCCGTTTCCATAGAAGCATCAGCTGAGGCTAACCGCCAAGACTGTAGCACATAACGTCTCATGAGACTCATCCTTTACCCAATGCATTGGAGCGCTGTATAATTCCGGGCGCACCCGTCCATAACATGTAAGTCCAATACTTCCCTCTCATATTTAGACATGGTCATACATTCATTAGGTTTCATTCATATATTCTTAGTCAAAACCTCTCTAACAAACTTATTCACCATGTGAAGCAGATCATGTCATGAACATAAATAAAGAATTTGAAGCAGATCATGTCATGAACATAAATAAAGAATTTGAAGCAGATCATGTCATGAACATAAATAAAGAATTTGAAGCAGATCATGTCATGAACATAAATAAAGAATTTGAAGCAGATCATGTCATGAACATAAATAAAGAATTTGAAGCAGATCATGTCATGAACATAAATAAAGAATTTGAACTGGAAACAGCAAGCTTATTGCACAAGAAATAATAAATTCACCCAATATAATGGTTCATCAGGTAAAATTACATTATTACTAAGAGCCACTTCCAGGCTTAGGGATATCTTTAAAACATCTTCTTTTGGAACCATAATATGCTAGAAATTAAAATCATTAAACAAAGCAAGAGTCATTTATTGTAATTATTCGGTGTTCTAGAAATGGATTAAAATAATCACCAAATGATGTGAACTGTATTTTGCTAAAATACTGACAATCATTCCACAATTATGTACATATGTAATTGCACGCAGCCGTGTATTATGTACATGTGTCTCAGTGGTTTAGTTAATACTCAAAAACAAAGGATTGAAAGTTATATCAAATTATATATATATGTATACATATATTTATATATGCATAACCATGAAACACCAAGTTGATAAAAAAAGGGGTTTGCACGTTGAGCCGAAGAAAAATAATCTTCTTACATGGATTTCATACATTAAGGACTTCTTTCATCCACAGGCTATCATCAATTGTAAATCATAAAAGAAAACCGCATCAATTGTAAATCATAAAAGAAAACCGAAATGGTTGGTTTCATATATATACATATATAAGCATATTTTAAACAAACACGAAACTCGACTAACCCTTACCAGTACTCGACGAAGAGGAGAGGAAGGAAGAACGGAGCTGTGTCGGCGTCGCCTGGAGGTCGGAGAGATAAGGAGAGCCGATTCTTTGGTCCTCGGTGTAGTAGGGGGCTTAAAAAAGAAAACGAAGATGGAAAAGAAGACTTCGGGGAGTCTTCGGCCGAGGCGAGGTGTCCGCGTCGGCTTGTGGAAAGGAGGGAGATGCTCGGGTCCACTCGCCGGCCTCGGGGAGAAAAACGGATCCCCTAAGATCTCTGGTATGGCGATGTGCGGAAGGAGGAGAACCGCGGGGAAGAAGAAGAAGCGGAAAAGAAAACGCGAAAAGAAATGGATGGTCGTGATTAAATGTCGGTCGATCGGAGGGCTGGGAGCTGTCACGACATTAAATGGAATTAACGGCCGAGATCAGGGAAGGAGCGGATCAAACGGCTAGAATTCCGCCGCGGTTTATACACGGGTTTTCTACAGGTTTTCCAGAAAAAAAGAAATCTCTTTATTCATAATGTTATTATTAATTTAACACAACATTATTAAACTCAATTACTAAATTAACATTCATTATTTTATTAAAAGTCATTTGTCTATTTATTTAATAAAAACGTTTTATTATAAGTATATACATATATATATATATATATTTAAAACATCAATAATTAATATTATATTGTCATTATTATTAATCCTTAATTATTAACTACATATTTTTTATGAAAAACAAACATTAAGATCATTGAGTAATAAAAACATAACACAAATATGTATATATATTTTAATTTCCCTTGCTAGTTAACTATTCTACTTTTCTTAATTAAATGATATCATTTAAAGCAACTATATTTTATCTCACATAAAAGTGTGTTGATGAAAATATTAACACCACAAAACAAGTAAGGGAAAGGAACCATAATTTGACATGGTTTCCAAAATAGTTAATAAAAGGTTAAATCATACTAGAAATAATGTATCTATTTTGATGCAATATGAATATATAACTCATTAAAGAAATCCAACAGGTTTGATATAACTAGAAAAAAAAACACAGAAGTTTAATTGTTCAAAACAAAATGTAAAGTGGAAGAAGACAATAATATTAATTTTCTCCATTTAAAACATAAAATATAATTCTTATTTTGGAAAACAAAAGATAATTAACGTTGAGGTCACTTTAAAATATTAAAGCAAAACTACACATTTATCATTCGGATCATTTTATTTCCAAGAGTCGAAAAGATCATTGGATTCTTTGGGAAACCAACGGTCGGATTTATGGCCGTTTTAGGTCCAACGGTCATCTTTGGTGCTTATAAAAGGGTTTGGTCTCGGGTGTCCCTTACTCCAAGTGACCGAAGAAGAACGGAAGATGGTTCGTGTGATCCCCTTGGTGTTGAGCACGGTCGCGGTGGCGTCAGCCATACTTATGTTCCTTATGATGGATGTTCGGAATCCCTACCGTATTCTCGGGCTCCTAGTAGTTCTAAGTAGTCTTCCCATCGTTGTAATTGGGTTCTTGGTTGGGATATTTGGTTAGCGATGTTTTAATCGTGGGAAGTTGTAATCGTCACGGTGTTTCTTAATAAAGAAGTATTTCATTCATGCTTGTTGCTACAAGTTTTCATTTATTTTCATTTTCTTTTTAGAGAAAGATGGTCCAATTAAAGAAAAACATAACATTACCCGAAACAAGAATTCTCGAGTCGTTACATCATCTCCCCCTTCAAAGAATTGCGTCCTCGCAATTCTATTCATAAAGGACAAGAAAAGACCTCGGTTGTACAACATTACCAAAACTGAAGGCCTGGCTCAGTTAATGGGACCCCTAAACTAGTACACAACTCCGCTGTTTCCCTGACCCAGAAACACTTTGAGCAATAAGGCTTGTACTCCTGCTCATGGGCACTACACACAGGCTTCCACAAAGAGGCCCGTGCAATAAACAGCTCTGAGACATCCGAGCGGACGAATCCCCTAGTAACTCTTCGAACTTCGTCACGCTCGAGATAGTCGAGGGGTACGACGTGATTGAGAAGGCTGACGTTCAGGATCTGGAATATATAGGCGACATTGAGGTGGCCATCCTGAGCTGTTATAAGAAAGCAAGCTCTGGCGGAGAAATTCCATGCCATAGAGAAACACTGAAAAATCCCTTCATGGTATCTCCCCCTTCGCCTATAGTAGGGGAGATGGGTGGTGGCAAGGAGGTGAATCACATGTTCATTCTCCTGACAAGCGCGGAGAATTTCTGGACTATTTGCTATGTCCAGAAGACGTTGATAGGACCCTCGTAAGTGGAGAAAAGAGGGAAAGTCCACCATACAAGTTCTGATCAAGATAATCTCTACTAACTCGTCAGGTAGAGACGAGAGGTTCATCTGACCTGCCATCTGGAAGAAAAAGTATACAAGAGAGGTCACTTAACAACACTAAGAAGAAAGGGATCATAAACATTTTAATTAAGAAAGTTTACACATTAAAGTCCGAGTTTTCCAGACGAACACCACAAAGAGAGGCGAAACTCTCTAACTCCAGAAACCATACACAAGATGAACATACAAGACTAAAGTCATGGGGACATTTATATCGCCTCTTGAGTTTCGCGTGAGGGGTGTGGAGTTGGGAAACGTCGGTGTACACTTCTTGCCTAAGAGACACTCGTGTGGACTCATTTTCCAATGCTCCGAAGTCCATTAACTGGCCCCAGAAGCCATAGTGCAGGACCTGGCACAGATAAGCCGCTCGAAGATCTCCGGCAGCAGCAGCTTCTTGGAAAGGGTTATCTAGCATTGTGCCAAACTCCTCGCCCGCAGTAAACACTCAGAAGAGTCCTTCGTGATACCTTCCACGACGTGCATACGAGGGAAACTGGGTCATCATCATTAGGAGATAGTCCATCCCCATTCCCCGGTGGAGACTAAGCACCCTAGATGAGTTCGACACATCGTACAAGTGCTTACACGTCATGCGAATGTGAGCATAGTTCAGGAAGTTTTCACGGCTAACTAGAGATATAATGTTCTCTAGAGCCTCGGTGGGGAGTGACAAAAGGTCGGTAGGTACATCAGCCATCTGAAAATTATTTTTACTTAGTTAGTCTTAGCAGTATATTTATGTCACCTGGTTTTCCAGAGTTTCCTGAACCCATCCTCTGATACCAACTATAACGACCCCGATTCCCGGGAGCCTTATGAGACATGATGAAACCACATTACAAAACATTTATTGTACAATCAATCAATCATGTCTCACATTACAGAAGATCGTGAGGCTCAAGGTTCTGGGAAACCAGCTGCTCTGAACATTCTTAAGCACTGACTCACCTGAAAATTTTAAAAACAAAACGTAGGGTGAGAAAAAATGCCCAGTAAGGGGTTTTAAAACATTTTATGAAATTCCTTTCTTAAGTCCTTTTGAAAAGAATAAATCGTACTTTGCTAAAACAAAACATTGTCATTTCTTAAAACATGAAATCCATCAGTGTTTGAAAACCAATTGCACAAAGAAGCACGTACTTGAAATAAGCTTTAATGTAAACATGGTCAGAGTTCGCAATATAAACAGGGTAAGCAATACATAAAGTTAAAACAAGGTTACTTTAATTCCAAGGGAATTTCTATGGCTAAGTAGGAAAAAATGCATATCATGGTTCGTGTGTAGAATGCAGTTCATTTAACAGTTTACCATATAAAAAAAACAGTTATTGTCACATTAAGTACGGTTTCATGATCATGGGAGCCTTTCAAGGCAGACATTTTAGAAAATGATAAAACATTACATGAAACAAGACATTGAATTTTCTTTAGACCAGCATGTACATAATTTCATAACTAAAAAGCAGCAGTTCTAAAAGTCTGTAAGCAGAGAAGTCATTCATAACATTAGACAAGGGAACGTAAAGTTCTTAGGATATTAAACACATGTTTTTCAGTTCTTATCACATGTTTTCGTTCTCATATCCAAAGGGAATTTACCCACTTAGGGATGTCCTGTTAGTTGAACTATCCCCTGGTTCACCATTAATCTTCATATGTGGAGGGAAAGTATAATGCCAGACCTTGTCAAGACCTTACGTCAAGACCATAAAAAAATAACTTAATACGGGTCAAGGCTAACCGCCAACCCCGTTTCCATAGAAGCATCAGCTGAGGCTAACCGCCAAGACTGTAGCACATAACGTCTCATGAGACTCATCCTTTACCCAATGCATTGGAGCGCTGTATAATTCCGGGCGCACCCGTCCATAACATGTAAGTCCAATACTTCCCTCTCATATTTAGACATGGTCATACATTCATTAGGTTTCATTCATATATTCTTAGTCAAAACCTCTCTAACAAACTTATTCACCATGTGAAGCAGATCATGTCATGAACATAAATAAAGAATTTGAAGCAGATCATGTCATGAACATAAATAAAGAATTTGAAGCAGATCATGTCATGAACATAAATAAAGAATTTGAAGCAGATCATGTCATGAACATAAATAAAGAATTTGAAGCAGATCATGTCATGAACATAAATAAAGAATTTGAAGCAGATCATGTCATGAACATAAATAAAGAATTTGAACTGGAAACAGCAAGCTTATTGCACAAGAAATAATAAATTCACCCAATATAATGGTTCATCAGGTAAAATTACATTATTACTAAGAGCCACTTCCAGGCTTAGGGATATCTTTAAAACATCTTCTTTTGGAACCATAATATGCTAGAAATTAAAATCATTAAACAAAGCAAGAGTCATTTATTGTAATTATTCGGTGTTCTAGAAATGGATTAAAATAATCACCAAATGATGTGAACTGTATTTTGCTAAAATACTGACAATCATTCCACAATTATGTACATATGTAATTGCACGCAGCCGTGTATTATGTACATGTGTCTCAGTGGTTTAGTTAATACTCAAAAACAAAGGATTGAAAGTTATATCAAATTATATATATATGTATACATATATTTATATATGCATAACCATGAAACACCAAGTTGATAAAAAAAGGGGTTTGCACGTTGAGCCGAAGAAAAATAATCTTCTTACATGGATTTCATACATTAAGGACTTCTTTCATCCACAGGCTATCATCAATTGTAAATCATAAAAGAAAACCGCATCAATTGTAAATCATAAAAGAAAACCGAAATGGTTGGTTTCATATATATACATATATAAGCATATTTTAAACAAACACGAAACTCGACTAACCCTTACCAGTACTCGACGAAGAGGAGAGGAAGGAAGAACGGAGCTGTGTCGGCGTCGCCTGGAGGTCGGAGAGATAAGGAGAGCCGATTCTTTGGTCCTCGGTGTAGTAGGGGGCTTAAAAAAGAAAACGAAGATGGAAAAGAAGACTTCGGGGAGTCTTCGGCCGAGGCGAGGTGTCCGCGTCGGCTTGTGGAAAGGAGGGAGATGCTCGGGTCCACTCGCCGGCCTCGGGGAGAAAAACGGATCCCCTAAGATCTCTGGTATGGCGATGTGCGGAAGGAGGAGAACCGCGGGGAAGAAGAAGAAGCGGAAAAGAAAACGCGAAAAGAAATGGATGGTCGTGATTAAATGTCGGTCGATCGGAGGGCTGGGAGCTGTCACGACATTAAATGGAATTAACGGCCGAGATCAGGGAAGGAGCGGATCAAACGGCTAGAATTCCGCCGCGGTTTATACACGGGTTTTCTACAGGTTTTCCAGAAAAAAAGAAATCTCTTTATTCATAATGTTATTATTAATTTAACACAACATTATTAAACTCAATTACTAAATTAACATTCATTATTTTATTAAAAGTCATTTGTCTATTTATTTAATAAAAACGTTTTATTATAAGTATATACATATATATATATATATATTTAAAACATCAATAATTAATATTATATTGTCATTATTATTAATCCTTAATTATTAACTACATATTTTTTATGAAAAACAAACATTAAGATCATTGAGTAATAAAAACATAACACAAATATGTATATATATTTTAATTTCCCTTGCTAGTTAACTATTCTACTTTTCTTAATTAAATGATATCATTTAAAGCAACTATATTTTATCTCACATAAAAGTGTGTTGATGAAAATATTAACACCACAAAACAAGTAAGGGAAAGGAACCATAATTTGACATGGTTTCCAAAATAGTTAATAAAAGGTTAAATCATACTAGAAATAATGTATCTATTTTGATGCAATATGAATATATAACTCATTAAAGAAATCCAACAGGTTTGATATAACTAGAAAAAAAAACACAGAAGTTTAATTGTTCAAAACAAAATGTAAAGTGGAAGAAGACAATAATATTAATTTTCTCCATTTAAAACATAAAATAAAATTCTTATTTTGGAAAACAAAAGATAATTAACGTTGAGGTCACTTTAAAATATTAAAGCAAAACTACACATTTATCATTCGGATCATTTTATTTCCAACGGTCGAAAAGATCATTGGATTCTTTGGGAAACCAACGGTCGGATTTATGGCCGTTTTAGGTCCAACGGTCATCTTTGGTGCTTATAAAAGGGTTTGGTCTCGGGTGTCCCTTACTCCAAGTGACCGAAGAAGAACGGAAGATGGTTCGTGTGATCCCCTTGGTGTTGAGCACGGTCGCGGTGGCGTCAGCCATACTTATGTTCCTTATGATGGATGTTCGGAATCCCTACCGTATTCTCGGGCTCCTAGTAGTTCTAAGTAGTCTTCCCATCGTTGTAATTGGGTTCTTGGTTGGGATATTTGGTTAGCGATGTTTTAATCGTGGGAAGTTGTAATCGTCACGGTGTTTCTTAATAAAGAAGTATTTCATTCATGCTTGTTGCTACAAGTTTTCATTTATTTTCATTTTCTTTTTAGAGAAAGATGGTCCAATTAAAGAAAAACATAACATTACCCGAAACAAGAATTCTCGGGTCGTTACATCATCTCCCCCTTCAAAGAATTGCGTCCTCGCAATTCTATTCATAAAGGACAAGAAAAGACCTCGGTTGTACAACATTACCAAAACTGAAGGCCTGGCTCAGTTAACGGGACCCCTAAACTGGTACACAACTCCGCTGTTTCCCTGACCCAGAAACACTTTGAGCAATAAGGCTTGTACTCCTGCTCATGGGCACTACACACAGGCTTCCACAAAGAGGCCCGTGCAATAAAAAGCTCTGAGACATCCGAGCGGACGAATCCCCTAG
The DNA here is from genome assembly GCA_963277665.1 of Viscum album. Lineage (NCBI taxonomy): Eukaryota > Viridiplantae > Streptophyta > Magnoliopsida > Santalales > Viscaceae > Viscum > Viscum album. Next base: position 1,101,005,770 of record OY728139.1, read on the forward strand.
TAACTCTTCGAACTTCGTCACGCTCGAGATAGTCGAGGGGTACGACGCGATTGAGAAGGCTGACGTTCAGGATCTGGAACATATAGGCGACATTGAGGTGGCCATCCTGAGCTGTTATAAGAAAGCAAGCTCTGGCGGAGAAATTCCGTGCCATAGAGAAACACTGAAAAAGCCCTTCATGGTATCTCTCCCTTCGCCTATAGTAGGGGAGATGGGTGGTGGCAAGGAGGTGAATCACATGTTCATTCTCCTGACAAGCGCGGAGAATTTCCGGACTATTTTCTATGTCCAGAAGACGTTGATAGGACCCTCGTAAGTGGAGAAAAGAGGGAAAGTCCACCATACAAGTTCTGATCAAGATAATCTCTACTAACTCGTCAGGTAGAGACGAGAGGTTCATCTGACCTGCCATCTGGAAGAAAAAGTATACAAGAGAGGTCACTTAACAACACTAAGAAGAAAGGGATCATAAACTTTTTAATTAAGAAAGTTTACACATTAAAGTCCGATTTTTCCAGACGGACACCACAAAGAGAGGCGAAACTCTCTAACTCCACAAACCATACACAAGATGAACATATAGGACTAAAGTCATGGGGACATTTATATCGCCTCTTGAGTTTCGCGTGAGGGGTGTGGAGTTGGGAAACGTCGGTGTACACTTCTTGCCTAAGAGACACTCGTGTGGACTCATTTTCCAATGCTCTGAAGCCCATTAACTGGCCCCAGAAGCCATAGTGCAGGACCTGGCACAGATAAGCCGCTCGAAGATCTCCGGCAGCAGCAGCTTCTTGGAAAGGGTTATCTAGCATTGTGCCAAACTCCTCGCCCGCAGTAAACACTCGGAAGAGTCCTTCGTGATACCTTCCTCGACGTGCATACGAGGGAAACTGGGTCATCATCATTAGGAGATAGTCCATCCCCATTCCCTGGTGGAGACTAAGCACCCTAGATGAGTTCGACACATCGTACAAGTGCTTACACGTCATGCGAATGTGAGCATAGTTCAGGAAGTTTTCACGGCTAACTAGAGATATAATGTTCTCTAGAGCCTCGGTGGGGAGTGACAAAAGGTCGGTAGGTACATCAGCCATCTGAAAATTATTTTTACTTAGTTAGTCTTAGCAGTATATTTATGTCACCTGGTTTTCCAGAGTTTCCTGAACCCATCCTCTGATAACAACTGTAACGACCCCGATTCCCGGGAGCCTTATGAGACATGATGCAACCACATTACAAAACATTTATTGTACAATCAATCAATCATGTCTCACATTACAGAAGATCGTGAGGCTCAAGGTTCTGGGAAACCAGCTGCTCTGAACATTCTTAAGCACTGACTCACCTGAAAATTTTAAAAACAAAATGTAGGGTGAGCAAAAATGCCCAGTAAGGGGTTTTAAATCATTTTATGAAAGTCCTTTCTTAAGTCCTTTTGAAAAGAATAAATCGTACTTTGCTAAAACAAAACATTGTCATTTCTTAAAACATGAAATCCATCAGTGTTTGAAAACCAATTGCACAAAGAAGCACGTACCTGAAATAAGCTTTAATGTAAACATGGTCAGAGTTCGCAATATAAACAGGGTAAGCAATACATAAAGTAAAAACAAGGTTACTTTAATTCCAAGGGAATTTCTATGGCTAAGTAGGAAAACATGCATATCATGGTTCGTGTGTAGAATGCAGTTCATTTAACAGTTTACCATATAAAAAAACAGTTATTGTCACATTAAGTACGGTTTCATGATCATGGGAGCCTTTCAAGGCAGACATTTTAGAAAATGATAAAACATTACATGAAACAAGACATTGAATTTTCTTTAGACCAGCATGTACATAATTTCATAACTAAAAAGCAGCAGTTCTAAAAGTCTGTAAGCAGAGAAGTCATTCATAACATTAGACAAGGGAACGTAAAGTTCTTAGGATATTAAACACATGTTTTTCAGTTCTTATCACATGTTTTCGTTCTCATATCCAAAGGGAATTTACCCACTTAGGGATGTCCTGTTAGTTGAACTATCCCCTGGTTCACCATTAATCTTCATATGTGGAGGGAAAGTATAATGCTGGACCTTGTCAAGACCTTACGTCAAGACCATAAAAACATAACTTAATACGGGTCAAGGCTAACCGCCAACCCCGTTTCCATAGAAGCATCAGCCGAGGCTAACCGCCAAGACTGTAGCACATAACGTCTCATGAGACTCATCCTTTACCCAATGCATTGGAGCGCTGTATAATTCCGGGCGCACCCGTCCATAACATGTAAGTCCAATACTTCCCTCTCATATTTAGACATGGTCATACATTCATTAGGTTTCATTCATATATTCTTAGTCAAAACCTCTCTAACAAACTTATTCACCATGTGAAGCAGATCATGTCATGAACATAAATAAAGAATTTGAAGCAGATCATGTCATGAACATAAATAAAGAATTTGAAGCAGATCATGTCATGAACATAAATAAAGAATTTGAAGCAGATCATGTCATGAACATAAATAAAGAATTTGAAGCAGATCATGTCATGAACATAAATAAATAATTTGAAGCAGATCATGTCATGAACATAAATAAAGAATTTGAACTGGAAACAGCAAGCTTATTGCACAAGAAATAATAACTTCACCCAATATAATGGTTCGTCAGGTAAAATTACATTATTACTAAGAGCCACTTCCAGGCTTAGGGATATCTTTAAAACATCTTCTTTTGGAACCATAATATGCTAGAAATTAAAATCATTAAACAAAGCAAGAGTCATTTATTGTAATTATTCGGTGTTCTAGAAATGGATTAAAATAATCACCAAATGATGTGAACTGTATTTTGCTAAAATACTGACAATCATTCCACAATTATGTACATATGTAATTGCACGCAGCCGTGTATTATGTACATGTGTCTCAGTGTTTTAGTTAATACTCAAAAACAAAGGATTGAAAGTTATATCAAATTATATATATATGTATACATATATTTATATATGCATAACCATGAAACACCAAGTTGATAAAAAAAAGGGGTTTGCATGTTGAGCCGAAGAAAAATAATCTTCTTACATGGATTTCATACATTAAGGACTTCTTTCATCCACAGGCTATCATCAATTGTAAATCATAAAAGAAAACCGCATCAATTGTAAATCATAAAAGAAAACCGAAATGGTTGGTTTCATATATATACATATATAAGCATATTTTAAACAAACACGAAACTCGACTAACCCTTACCAGTACTCGACGAAGAGGAGAGGAAGGAAGACCGGAGCTGTGTCGGCGTCGCCTGGAGGTCGGAGAGATAAGGAGAGCCGATTCTTCGGTCCTCGGTGCAGTAGGGGGCTTAAAAAAGAAAACGAAGATGGAAAAGAAGACTTCGGGGAGTCTTCGGCCGAGGCGAGGTGTCCGCATCGGCTTGTGGAAAGGAGGGAGATGCTCGGGTCCACTCGCCGGCCTCGGGGAGAAAAACGGATCCCCTAAGATCTCTGGTATGGCGATGTGCGGAAGGAGGAGAACCGCGGGGAAGAAGAAGAAGCAGAAAAGAAAACGCGAAAAGAAATGGACGGTCGTGATTAAATGCCGGTCGATCGGAGGGCTGGGAGCTGTCGCGACATTAAATGGAATTAACGGCCGAGATCAGGGAAGGAGCGGATCAAACGGCTAGAATTCCGCCGCGGTTTATACACGGTTTTTCTACAGGTTTTCCAGAAAAAAAGAAATCTCTTTATTCATAATGTTATTATTAATTTAACACAACATTATTAAACTCAATTACTAAATTAACATTCATTATTTTATTAAAATTCATTTGTCTATTGATTTAATAAAAACGTTTTATTATAAGTATATACATATATATATATATATATATTTAAAACATCAATAATTAATATTATATTGTCATTATTATTAATCCTTAATTATTAACTACATATTTTTTATGAAAAACAAACATTAAGATCATTGAGTAATAAAAACATAACACAAATATGTATATATATTTTAATTTCCCTTGCTAGTTAACTATTCTACTTTTCTTAATTAAATGATATCATTTAAAGCAACTATATTTTATCTCACATAAAAGTGTGTTGATGAAAATATTAACACCACAAAACAAGTAAGGGAAAGGAACCATAATTTGACATGGTTTCCAAAATAGTTAATAAAAGGTTAAATCATACTAGAAATAATGTATCTATTTTGATGCAATATGAATATATAACTCATTAAAGAAATCCAACAGGTTTGATATAACTAGAAAAAAAACACAGAAGTTTAATTGTTCAAAACAAAATGTAAAGTGGAAGAAGACAATAATATTAATTTTCTCCATTTAAAACATAAAATAAAATTCTTATTTTGGAAAACAAAAGATAATTAACGTTGAGGTCACTTTAAAATATTAAAGCAAAACTACACATTTATCATTCGGATCATTTTATTTCCAACGGTCGAAAAGATCATTGGATTCTTTGGGAAACCAACGGTCGGATTTATGGCCGTTTTAGGTCCAACAGTCATCTTTGGTGCTTATAAAAGGGTTTGGTCTCGGGTGTCCCTTACTCCAAGTGACCGAAGAAGAACAGAAGATGGTTCGTGTGATCCCCTTGGTGTTGAGCACGGTCGCGGTGGCGTCAGCCATACTTATGTTCCTTATGATGGATGTTCGGAATCCCTACCGTATTCTCGGGCTCCTAGTAGTTCTAAGTAGTCTTCCCATCGTTGTAATTGGGTTCTTGGTTGGGATCTTTGGTTAGCGATGTTTTAATCGTGGGAAGTTGTAATCGTCACGGTGTTTCTTAATAAAGAAGTATTTCATTCATGCTTGTTGCTACAAGTTTTCATTTATTTTCATTTTCTTTTTAGATAAAGATGGTCCAATTAAAGAAAAACATAACATTACCCGAAACAAGAATTCTCGGGTCGTTACAGTTAGAGCAAAAAAATAGAGATTATATGAAAGTGATTTTGGATTTCCATAAATGTGGTCAATATGGAAATCTCAAACATTATTATACTACTGATCCAAAGTAAATTGGTGTTAATGGATCTAATATGACTTATATTTCTCAATACCAAACATTACATTCAAATAATACTATTTATTTATCTAAAAAACAAGTGATTTAGGGTGATTCCGAAAAAACCCACTCATGTAAACTGATATAACCTCAGTATGGAAAAAATAATTACCTGACATTAGTTAGTAAGTAGTTGTATGGTTATAAATAGAGTTTCATGGAGGATCAATCAAGACCATTTATAGTGTGTGGTCCCATATTTCTAAAATATAATCTTATGAGTGTATTGTTTCATACAAATGAATAACAATAATTTTTTTAATCTAACGTAGTAAATAAAATGGGGTTGAATATGGAAATTATGCCACATATGATCAACATTTAAACACATCTTGGTAAATGAGAGTTTAATGGGTTTAGGTGTGAAACTTGTTCTATAAGAATTATTGCAATATACTTTTCTTGGTTATTTTATATTCTTAAAGTGGATATATGTTATTTAATCATGTGAATAGAATTGTTATTAGATTTAAAATCTATTATTTTTTTTTGATTGGTGATGGATTTTTATAACTCTTGATGGATCGACATAGATTTTTAAAGTGTGTTTGGATGTGAATGGTTAAATATAAAAACCACTATACTAATAGATGGGAAAATATATTATAAGTTGGTTATGGTAACCTTATGTACTAGTAAATAAATTATGAAACAGGATTTTCCAGCCATAGTAGATTAGTATCCTAATGTGTTTCCAAAAACATTATATACATTACAACCTAAAAGGAAAGTGGAATTTACAATTGATATCTGAATAGGGAAAAATATTCTTTCACTTCCATCATATTGTATAAAATGAATTGAATTGAAAAAAATGAAAATATAGAAAGAATAAATAAAATGTAAAGGATCTATTAGATAAATTACATCACCTTGGGCTACTCACGTGATATTTGTAAAAAACGTAGATGGTTTACATCGATTTTGTGTTGAATATCATTAACTGAATCAATTTACGATAATGAATTGACACCCATTCCACAAATTTATGACATGTTTGACCAATTTAAGAGGTATAAATTTCCCTTTAAAATATTTATATACCCAGAAAACCATTATATCCAATTTAGGAATCAAAATATTCTATATACAAATTTTTTGAAGATGATAAGGTCATTATGAATATTTGGTCATGCAATTTACTCTCATGAATTCACATGTAGTTTTTATATTCTTAATGAATCATATTTTCAAAAGGTACCTTTACATGTTTTTAATGGTATTTTTGGATGATATGTTGGTTTATTATAAAACTAATAATTTCCCTGAAATGTATATATATATTTCATTGATTTCAATTCTTGATCACTGATTTTATATTAAATCTTTGAAGTGTCACTTCTAGATAAAAGATGTTCGTTTCCATGGGCATTCCATTTATGTGAATAAGATCTCAATTTACCCCTGAAAAAATAAATTCCTTTATTACATGGTATCCACCTAATATTTTTTTTGGGATATACAACCTTTGGAGACAAATATTTTATTATCGTATCATTTTATGAGATTCCTCAAGGATTTCTTATCATATGACTACTTTTAAAAGAAAGATAATTCCATTAACATAGACAAATGAGTTATAGGAATCCTTCCTATATTTCAATTCTTAACTCAAATTTCAACTATTAAATATCTTTATAGAAACATGGTAGTGTTATGGGGTAGTTTATAATGCATTTGGACTTATGATGGGTTGTGTTCTTTTGTAAGGAGGCATTGTCGTAACTTTTGGCTCATGGAAATTATGAACACATGAAAAAACCATCTAATTGTTGACCTAAAGATGGATAAAATAGTCAATGTGTTAAATACATGGAACCAATATCTATTTAGTGAAAATTTTATTATCTCCAAAAATCTTGATATATTGAAGCATATCTTTCCTTAAGGAGATTTGAACACGAGGAAATGAAATTGGATAGAATATATCCATATTTTTGACATTAATTTTTTGTATACACCCATGATAGAAAATTTAATGGGCAATTAATTGAGTTTAAATTCATATATCTGGGTAGTTCAGGAAGCTCATAACCAATGTAAGTTTCTGAATTTAATCACTAACAAGAATCTATAATATGTGAATCACAATTATGATGTAGTTTTCTTACTGATCACACTTTTTCCTAACGTTATTGACCTAGTAAAGGTGGATAAATTATTAGGTCATTAATGCCTTAAAACTATGCCAACCTTAGTAAAGGGGGACCATTAAAGGTTCTAATGTGGATGGAAATAGTATATTTTTCTTTTGGGACTTTATTTATGTTCCTACCTCATTACAAGAATATATCCTTTCCATATATAACCATTCTAAATGGGTTGTTCATCTAAGTATTCTGAAAATATAAAAGTTAGTTAAAAATCATTTCTTGTATTATGGACTGATGTGAATATATATTGATTATGTCTCTAGTGTCTCACCTTCCAACATGCAAAGGCCAAACACTAACTCCCGGCTAGTTTTTTATAGTCGATTACCATAACTATCTCAAAATAAGGGAATATTTGAATGAATTTTGTCACTAGCCTACCATTTAAAGTTCAAAATAATGACTCTATTTGGGTGATTATAGACAAAATCCACAATCCAGTAAACATAATTCTAATTACAGATTCCAATGAGGTAGAATAATGAAAAAAACTATATCCAGGAAGTATTAAATTACATATAGTTTTAGTTTCTATTTTATCTAACCAATACCCTAGATTCACATCATGGTTTTTGAAATGCTTACATTGATTCCTTAGTATGTAGTTGACCATGAGAATGAGATATCAACCCCAAAAGGACTAATAGTTAAAATTTCCAATACAAACAATGGAACATATACATTGATATTATGATAAATATTTTAGTGGTTCATAGGAAAATCATTTTTCTTATTGATGTATTTTTATAATAACAATTATCGGGATGCAATTGATATGGTTATATTTGTGTCATTGTATGGTCTCCCCTGTTTATCTCTAATTTTTGGGTTATGAATTAGAGAAATATAACTAATTAGAGAAAGCCTCATTTTTAGATTATTGAGATGATTTAGATAATTAGGAAATGGATGGAAATAACCCAAAATTATCATCATTTCATATATATTATCATCATATTCCATTAAATTCTTTTTTGGGTGATCATGTATTCTTTAGAGTCTCTGATAGGAATAAAAATCATCATTTGGTAATGTAAGGAAAGACATATCCTTGATAAATCATCCCATTAAAGATACATGAATGTATTAGAGATGTTTCTTATCTGTTGAATTTATAAAAAAAATATTCCTCTTGATTTATACTGACTTTCTTTTATATTTGTTGAAGAAGAACCAACACGATCATAAACACATGATTTGATTTGACCATGCCATAATTGAGCAAAATGATACATTTATCCTTGTACTCATCCATATATTGGATAGAAAATATAATTTATTATATATACAATATATTCTTTTGGTCTGGGTATTATTTAAACATGGTAATATTCAAGAAGATACTTGTGAATTATATAAATTCATGCTAGAGAAATTTGAAAGAACACTTCCGGATAACTTCCAATTTTTCATATTTATAACGATTTAAATCCCAATAAAGGGGAGAATTTAACTCCCCATGTCTAAGAAAATTCTCAATTTTATTTTTCAATTTGAGATATGGAATGTTTGGGTGTAGAATGAGGATGTTATTAGGTGATTTTGGAATGTTTTGAAGTAATTTTTGATGGTTCATAGTTTGAGAATGGTTAAGGGAAACCATGTAGATCCCCAAATAAACAATTCAAGTTAAAGAGGTGTTATATATAAATGCACATAGTTATAAAAAATGTATATCCAAAATTTGAGATAATATTATGTCTTGGGAAATTTTGATGCAAATGGAATTAGCTCAATTGGTTCACAATTTTATAACCCATAAGACCTCACCATAAAACCACATTAATTAAATAAAAAATTTGATTTTGAACCCAAAATATACTTTGGATCTCTCATTATTAATCCATAATCAAAATGATCTTGACCCTCATAACTCTTTATGTTGATTTGGTGATATTATTCTCCCATGAGCATGATTTTAATGAATCAGATAGCATTGGATCTGTAAAATCAAAGGTAAGAACCTCATTATTCCTCTCTCTCTCTTTGATCACAACATTTTCTCTAGATAGAAATTCTAGACAAGGGATTAAATTACAAAATATATGGATTAGGGATTTTATTACTATATATTATTATGACTCATTGATAGAATGAAATGTAGATACTAGATCTATGGTATTGTTGGATGATTCTTTGTGTTGAATGCATCAAAGTTAGTTAGATTATCTCTGTCTCTAAACTTACTACTATAACATGAATCCCTATATTTATGAATTATATAATTTTTATTTTTAAAGGAAAAAAATATTGATTTTTCATTGGAAAACCTTCTATGTCATATTACTTTTATTTTTTAAAATCGTGGTTGTTTCACACATTTTTTTTGGATAAATGGTATAAAGGAAATAATTTTTTTCTTTAAAAAAATTGGGGTGTTCAACTATGGAATAAACAAGGTTAGTGTTTATTTATGTTGAATATTTATTTAGAAATCATGGTTCAGACCTTGTTATCAGGGTTTTAGGGCCACCTTGTTAAATAGCCAAGTGATTACATATCTTTAGAAGGAGGTTTTTCTGCTAATGAATTAAGACTTTTCAAAGGACTATTGCATGCATGGGTGTATAATTTCTATATTTGGTAATCCAAATATAAAAAATAGTTAAAATAAAAAGAAAATTATTCAATTTTAGTAAAAACATTTATTATATTCATTCTTCATTTTTTTATAAAACTTTATGGTAACTTATTCTTATCACATTGGTGTGAATGAGATGTCTTGGGATTTCCTATTGAGTTGATATTCCCACACTTGGGATATTCACATTGGTGTATATATAGATGATTTTTTATAATAATAAAAAGGATAAATTATCATACATCACTAGTAGAGAACCATGACATTGTGTCCATGGATAATGGAGATAGAGATTGGGTGGAAGGTGAGTACTGGTGTTTAGAGTAGTGCCACCTTGGTAACCAAAGTCTTTTTTTGTATTCAGATTTTTGGTTTTCTATTTTATAACACATTCCAATGTTACTATGATATTTTTATGTTATTTAGGATATTTAATTTTATTGGTTTACATTCATGCATCATATTTTGTGCTGTCATTATTTTTACTGTGATTTCTTATAGGTTGTGTGTGTGTATGGTAAAATCAGTCCCCAAAATCTATTTATTATGTTTTACTATATTTATATCATTTCAAATATAGAGAAATGTATAATAAGATTATTAAATCCACTTAATTTCTTAATAGAATTAGTTTCTGTGAGGATGTTACATTGATGTTGTTCAAATAGTGAATCAAGATACTTATTATAAGCATTGAATGATTTACTTATGGTTTCAAAATCATAAACACAAAATGTTCTAAATAATTTTACCCTTATAAATATAAGATAATTAGTTATAATAATCAATATAATTGAAAATACTAATGATACTAGAGGATTCATAAAGCATTTATTTGGTTATAGAATTAATAATATTTTCATTTATGTAAATGTTGTGAATATGTGAATGAGTTCAAGAATGTTAACTCAACATAAAAAAATGTTGATATTAATGAACTAGGAGTGTGGAGGATATGTTTTTACTGTTGTATGGATAATAAAAGTGTGTGAAGGTTAAAACTATAAGAAGAAAAGTTTTTTGTAGAGTTTAATGAATTTTCTTCTCCTATCCAATCAACAAAATTAACAAATAATGGTAAAATAATACAGAGTGACAATTCCATAAGATGGAAATATTTTGGATACCTAAAGTTGTTTTTGAAACTTGGTAGAATGTTCTTTTCAGGTATCTGGGGTATTGAAATGGGTTATTTAGTTTTTATAAGAATGTGATGTTAAATGATTATTTTACATATTTATTAAATATATACTAATTCAAAATCAAGGGTTTAATTGAAAGATCTAGTATATTTCATTCAAATTATGAATAAATATTTTTTAAATAATGTATTTTAATTTAAATGAATTTATCAAACCTTATTTGAATCAAATCATAGGATGTGTAACAATATCTGGTTTATCTTATATGATAAGAGAATTTATTTTCTAACAATGAGTTGTTTTAAAAATGACACTATTAATTGTATAATCATGGGATATAATTCATCATATTCTATATTATGTTTTGAAAATTAGAGAGGGATTAAAAATGTTTAATCCATGATAGATTATTAATCCAATTATTTCTTAAAATATGAGGTAAGATGTTCCCATCACCCATCATTGAAATTTTTTGATAAATAGTTTTATTTTTAGAGGATAATGTCCAATCACATATAATACTATATATGATTTAAAAGTATTAGTTTTTTATAAATATTCCTATTAAAAATATATAAGTGTAATTTTGTAACATAATGAGTTTGTATATTGGGATACCCACCAGGACACTAATGATTTTATATTTTATTATTTTGATTTATCTTTTGGCATTTTATGTTTCTAAGAGGGTTTAGAATGAAACATGTAAATTTTGGAGTATTTTTTATATGCATGGTTTAAATAAAATCATGTGGTTTATCTTATATGATGTACATTTCAGATCATTTTTTCTAAGAATGTTTGGTCTGCATGGGTGACACATGGTTAAGTCAAAACTTTGTGGATCCTTGGGAAAACTATGTGGTTATATTGGTTTTTATTGGTATAGGAGAACAACTTGTGCATGAGTCATTAAACCATTTAAAAAGTATGATAGTCATCTCTAAAATTTTATAGTGACATTTGGTATGGTCTTCACATGATTTTTACAACTATGCAGAGTCCCGGGTAAACCATGAAAGTGGGTTTTGTCTTGGTAGTGTCCTATACATGGTTGGAATAATGTTTATAAAACTATGTGGCCTACCCAAATTCATTAAAAACTGACACTATATTTCTTATGTCACTATATTTTAATCCTCAAACTGAACTATTCTCCTACATATCATTCAAATATGCTAAAATATTCTAAGGGCTCTTCTTCCCTTCTATGTATTCTATTTTCATGGTAATTCTCCTTGGTTTCAAGTGGATTTCTACTTTATAGGTTCCTCAAAACCCCTTAATACCTTTCATTTATTCTTTTCTACATTATTTCACTCATTCACTTGAACCTTAATATTAATGTGTGTTGATTTTAAGGTAGGTATTGGTCTAAATCATGGGGATTTAGTAATGTAGGGGTTGTAGATGGAATGTCTTGTCTCGGTTGGGTGTTTTCCATCAATGGTCAAAATTATGGTTTTCCTCCATTGAACCAGGTTAGGTTCTTCTTTATTGTATTTTTATTTTACATACCTTTGGAAAAATATTAGTTTTATTGGGTTATTATTAAATTTATACGTATGAATGTGTCCCTTAATGAAAAATGGTAATTTCTAAATGGATTAAATCATAGGAATGCAATGGTATTCCTTGATAAATGTTTATAAATATATACAAGTGTCATTTGAAAGAATTTGAGTGCTTTTAATAGTGGTTATTAATGACAATAAGAATTTTAATCAGTCATTTTTTATTAATTGTTTTTTAAATCAAGTGTTTAACATATTTAGAACATCTCTATAGTGTTTAAATAAGGACTTTTCATTGTAAAGGGGTATGTTAACCTATGTGGTGATGTAATTTAATCTTTTTATAACCATGGATGATTTACAAGGTAGTTTTAATATACCTTTGAATTCCAAAATGGTTTTCAAGAAATGATTTAAAAAAATTTGGCTCTTGGTGTTAATTGGGGTTTGGTTTGAAAATAATTAGAGTTGGATTATAATTCAAATCTTGTTTTCAAGAAAGTATTTTTTGGAATTTTATGAAAAATGAGATCTCATTATAGATGTGATAACCTCATGATCCCTATGTGAAAACATTAATTTCCATGGTGGATTGTGATCATGTAAGGGGAATTTTTATATTTATGCAACTTTATATTCTTCATATGCATTGATGTGAATGTTCTTGCTTCTTGAAAGTGTGTATTCGATGAGGCATGTGTTATTTCAAATGATATATATTTGATTTATGTGATTGATTATTTTTCCTCAATTCCATTATACTTGTAATGGGAGAAATTTTTCATGTATGTAGGTAGATTTGGTGGTTGAGGTCTTAACATGGGTTATTAATGAGTTAAGGATCTCTCTCCATGTTGAACTAGGGATCCCATAGAGGGAATAATCTCTAGGGAACTTAGAGAGATCCTGGGAGGATCATTATCCTTAGAGACTGAGAGATCCCATGGAATGTATTTCTCTAAAGGGAATGAGTGAGATTTTGTAAGGTGGTCCTTGAGGGGACTTAGAAAGTTGCTAGAATGTTTTTCTATGGGATTGGGGATAAAAAAAGAGATATTATAAAACATATTTTATTCACTTAAAACTACTGATCTGAGGATTATTATAAGTCAATATAGATACCATTAGTTATGCCCCATGATGTTATGACCAAACCTTGGATCATTTTGGGGATTTCATTTATTTTTCTGGATCTCATACTACTTTTATTTGAGCTTTTCACTTATGTATTTATTATTTTCAGGTGACTTTAACATTGTGGTTCCTAAATATATGGGTTCCTTATTCATTATACTATTTTTTATTTTTCATGTTTTTCATAATGGTATTGGTAATTTTTTTAAAACAAGGAATGTGATAATGTGGTTTTAGTGTTATTTCAAAACATTTTATCAATGCATTTTAAATTTGTGTCCTTTAAATGTGAATAGTTTTTTTACAAAGGTCTTCTAAAGTGATTTGATAAGATGGTGGAAAATGGTTTTATTTAAAACCCCATTGTGTGGATTTTCAAAACTGGTTTTATGTTTTTATTCGTATATTTTATTTAGAAGTTGGTTTTCAATATTTATTGGGAAAAATGATGAAAATTGGAAAAATATTTATAGATTCAAATGTTATTTTTTAAATGGTGGTTTTAGAAGATTATTTTAAATTGGTATTTTAAAATGGTGGTTTTTATAAAATGGGTCCTTGGTTGAGAATAATTGTTTTCCCAATGATTTTTTAAATTTAATAAAAATAATGAAAATTCATTTTAACATTGGTTTAATGTGTTATTTTTCTTCATATAAACACTTCTAAAGAATAGATGTATGTATTTATATTATATTTCAGATTATATTTTTTATAATTTAATATGAAATAAACTTTATATTTTCATTGGGTAGATACCTACAAGGAAATATAGCTCATACTTATATTTTATTGGACCAATTCCATTCTATCATGATTCATTTTTTATGGATCTTGTGAGGGAGTTATTTAATTTTGATGCTGATAATGAGTCACTTATAGGATCATTGAATTGATTTGAGACTTCCTTTTGGTTTTCATACTTTTATTTTCCACTTTATTATGCTTTATTTTCATTATTTTAGTTTATGTATATCTCATTATATTTTTGATTTGTTTATATATCAATTATATCTTTTGTATTTGATATATATTTTTTCTTATCCCATTTTGGATAGTTTTTTTATTTTTTACACACTTATTATTTATATTATTTAACAAGGGTGAAATCATTCCCGATATTTGTTCAGGGATACCCAGTAAGTGGCTTCTAGGATTTAGGGATCGGGAAGGCTCCTCGAGCCTTATGGTAGGCTGGATCAAGTAATTGTTTTGATGAAAAATTGGAATGATTCGTTATACTGTAGAAAGAGAGCCTAGGTAAATAATGGGACTGTAACACCCTGAGCTTCCACGATACACTTCTCTTTCAATAATGCAGTAGTGTGTGTTGTACGCAACTTCGAGTTCTAACACACACCACAACCAGTCAAAGTAGCCGTTATGAATAGTAATACCCAATTTTTGAAACTATATATATTTTATATTTCCTAATGGACCTCATTTTTGGATTCAGAATATCGAAATTAGCCTATGTTGAATTTTTGGTATTTTTCTGAGAACTTCTAATTTTTTATGAATAGTGAAAAATACTTAAAAACAACTTTTTAAATAAAAATAATTTATAGTGATAAATTATACTATTTAGTGGCTTTAAAGTATAATTAGAATATATTTTTACCATTTTATCCAATGGTTGTCATTAGAATTAATTTAAGATTGAAATTGGACATAAACAATTGCCAATCTTTTGATATAAATTGTTTCTTAAGAACACGCTATTTGTTGTGACAGTGGGAATTAATTATAAAATTAATTAATGAAACTTATATGTTTGGAATTTTATAAAATAGATATCATTTTTGAATTCGGAATATCAATTATACCTTAGGGTGAAATTTTGGCATTATTCTGAAAAACTTTAATTTTTAATGAATAGTGAAACCACTAAGTCGTAGTTAAAAAATTGATTTTCATTTAAATGAAACATTACCACTTCTGTGGTTTGAATTTCAAAAATCCGACATACATGGTTTTCATTAGGAAGTAAAATGTGGTTCAATGAGATTAAAATAATATTTTGGTGAATAGTAACTTTTAAGTTCTTAATCGCGATTAGAGGTAATTAGTGTAGTTTAAGGAAAAAATAATGTTTTAATAATATGAGATGAGATTGACACATGTCCTACCCACATTGGATGCGCCATGGCCGACCAAGACAATCCATGGGTCAACTTGGGGACCCCATGGAGTCACTTTATTTGGAAAATGACATAAATACCTTTTATTTAATGTTAAAGTAAAAAATGACACAAACATGAAATGTTTTACTAAAACAATTTTTACATGGGGTTATACAAGTCATATTTTTGACTATAAATAGTAATTGGAAAGATAAAAAGATTTAATAAATCATAGTATTTTTTTATAATTTTTAGACATTAAATAAATTAAATTATTTATGACATCATGATGATGCAGCAATGACCTCATTATTTAACGATTTAAATAAAATAAAACGATAATGTAAACTCCAAGGCATACACTTGTCAAAAACCTATTGGATGAGTAGATTTCGAACCCTTATCACCTTATCCTTGAATTATATAAGTTTCAGACCTCTAAAATCCGAAACTCATTTTATAATAAAGTGACTTTTCTTTACATTCCAAGAGTGCCCCTCCTCTCCACTTATAAAATGCCCCCACCTCTACCACCTCATTCACACTTTCAACCCATTTGGCTCGGCCAAACTCTGCCCAAATACTCTCCCAACTTCCCCCTCTTACTCCTAGAATCCTCACTTTGGGCAGAACTCTTCCCAAGGAAGCCTTTGGCTCAAATCAAAAAGAGTTACCCGATTTTAAGGTAATGTCTTCTCTAATGTTGTTTTGTTTCATTTTTCTTCTCCAACCCCCTAAACACTTTTTATTCATTTCTTTTGTAACAACACCTGTATTATAAATATACTATGATGTTGTTATAAGAAGTATTCAAGATACACTTACACACACCTACATCTAATAGTTAAAGAACATACTATTTCTGTGGATGGCGAATTTTTGCCTCACGAAACGATGATTGTTCAACACTCATATAACACCTCTAATGGTGGCCATTATGATGACACTATTTTTATATATGATATATATTATGTTTTTGTTTTCCTTATTATTTTTTATTTTTCATTTATGGCATAGCTTTATGGTTTCCATTATGGGTAAACGCAATATTTTCATTTTAGGAAGTGCGGACTACCGCCCCCTCAAAGTGATTTGAATCGTTAATACCATATGTGGGATGTATAAAGGATGGAGTAAATGGTATTATATGATATATTATACTGGAGTTATATTATAAATTTATATCATTATGATTTCATTCCATTAAATATGAAATAGAAATGAAAGTAGCGTTCATGCGTACGTACGGCTTACCGTCTCCATGAACGGTGCATTTCATTTCTTACCTCTAAATGTTACGTAATATTAGGAATGAATGTATATACTTGATATATATGATATATATGATATCTAAATCATGAATATAATTCTGGATATAATGGATATTTCACCACATAAACAACTTGTCATTATAAGAAGTTTATTGTTGACTCAAGTACCAAAGATCGACAAAACGACCGTTATTAACTTAAATAATTACATAATGTTCATAACATTGTAATAAGTGATATAAAGGGATAATTAAATTGAAAATGGTTCTTAATAAAGTAGATATTAACTCTAGTTTATTATTTAGGAGGTTAAAGAATGGTCGAATCATGTCAGACACAAGGTAAGGGAACTTCTTAACCCAATTTCCAATCTTTGGGTTAATCTCCCACTTTCAAATTATGTCATGATATTATTATGTCCTATTTTGTATTTTTACTTTCTTTATGTGTACATATAGTGAATACACATAATAGATCTATTTTATTTTAAAAATGATCTTTTTAAGGACTTCGTCTCAATCTCCTTTCATTGAGGCATATTTGGTTTTATACACAACTTTATTTTATACGATGTATAAACCCCTTTGACTTTACGTTTATTCAAAAGGAATATTTTTATATGAAGCGTTTACTAAACGATAAAAGGGGATGTTTTTGTCATACGTATGCAGCGACAATGACTTCTTCGCCGCCGTGACCATTATTTGAGTTTCGGCTTCCTCTACAAGCCATATTTTTTTTAAAAAGAAAAATAAATACCATGTTTTACTTTTATTTTGTTTTGGTATTGAAAATGGTTTTGAAAGTGTTTTTATTATATCAATGTGTTTTATTGATATCTTGTGATGGAAATGTGGAAATGTTATATTTCCTTTATGCATGTTTTATGTGATACGATTATGTTATGGTTTATGATATGTTTAAACCTATTCATATGAGGAATGCATTGGACTTAATAAGTGACGGGTGGAGCCCGCTATAACTCCTCGATGCATCGGCAGGTCTCATGAGACAAACTAGTGTCTTGGAACGAGGCCTTGAAAAAATCTTATTTGTGGTCTTGGCACGAGGCCTTGGCTACGTGGTTATGATAGTCTGGCATTATGCATTCCATCATAATGAAAGTGGTTATTGATATTGCATGTGATTATTTGACCACTAGAATATCCATGTGAATAAGTAAATGACATTATCTCATTTTACTTTTGCCATATTATGTTGAAGTTCATGTTTAAAAGGCTTTTGTTTTAGTTATACATTGCCTTAAATGTTAATGTTTATTTATGAAAGCTTCCGCATTATTTTTATCCTTACTGAGCATCTGAGCTCACCCCTTTCAATGTTTTAATATTTTCCAGGATGTGAAGAAGTATTTTATGAATGACCTGCAGGGATAGACAGAAGAGGATATGAGTGTGGACTATGAAGACTTTGTTATTAGTTTTTCACTTTATGATGTAATGTAAGACTTGTGAATGTATCTAGTGTTTCCAAGGCTACTAAACTAATCGGTCTTTCGAGACTTGATCTTTTGTGATCATGCCAATATTATCAAGTAATGCACCGACTCCAGGTAGCTGGGGTCGGGGCGTTACAGTTGGTATCAGAGGCAGTTTAGTACTAACCTTGGAAGCTATATTTAGATAAACTCTGATTAGAGCACATAGCCCGAAGATAGACTTTAAGGATTAGTATAGAAGAACTTCCTAGAATTTTGGTATTATAGAGATTTTGTGAGTTTTCCGAGCAATACATACCTGTCTGGATATGAGCTGGTAGAGGCGGCTCTGGCACAGATGTACCTAGGGGTAAAACCTGAAAACACCGCTTTGAGCTAGACTCGAATGGGAACTGGTGCATGACAACGGGCCTTGCTGCACTCTTGGTTATGACACTCCTGGGGGATATGCTGAGGATAATTCTCATTTTCTTTACAAACCACTATGAAGGGTTATGAGTATATACTTCCTCAAAGAAAACATTCCTTTTTTATGATTATGGATTATATCCATAAATAGTTCAATTTATATAAAGTGTTTTACAAATATGGAATTATGTATTTTAATTCATAAACTAATCTAGTTTATTCCATTGTTTAGAAATGACGCCTAGTGGAAGGAATGGAAACCGTATCAATGCACGCACTTCGTGTAGGGATTGCCCTCCTACTAAAGATAATTATTGTGGATCTGGAGATACAACTGGTGCTGATCAACTTATTACCATACTGGGACAACTCACTCAGGTTATGAATAACAACCTTACTCGTATGGATCACCCTGATCCACAATGTGGAGGATCAATGTTAGACCGATTCATGAGGCAACAACCGCCAACATTTAATGGGGGTACAAATCCATTAGTAGCTGAGCAATGGATAAACTCCTTAGAGAAAATATTCCATGCCTTGGGGAGTAGTGAAAGGGAAAATGTTATCATGGAAGTTTACCACCTCACTAGAGATGCTGATCAATGGTGGTCATTGATTCAAAACACAAAGGAAGATGATGACATATCGAATATGGAATGGAGGGAGTTCAAAGAGCTTTTCTTAGAAAAATACTTTCCTCGTGACCATCGAGCAGATATGGAAAGGCAATTTTTGAGTCTGAGGCAGAAGGAGGATGAGAATGTCGCAAAGTATGAGGCTAACTTTACAAGGTTAGCGAGGAATGCTGCCGATTATATACGTAACCCAAGGAGTAAGATTGATCGTTTCTTTGATGGGTTAAAACCATTTCTCCGTCGAGCTTTAGTATCACAATCCTTCTCATCATATGATGATATTGTCTCATGAGCTATCAAGACCGAAAAGGAATTCTCTAAGTCTTATGACAACAAAGTAAAGCAAGAGAAGAAGAGAACGGTGGAACAAGAGACGGATAAAGGGAAAAAGGGAAAGAAGGATTTTCCATTATGTGATAATTGTGGGAAGAATCACCCTGGTACTTTCCTAAAAGGAATGGGAGTTTGTTATAAATGTCGAGAAAAAGGTCACCAGGCACGTGATTGCAAGGGAAAGAAAGAGGCTATCAATGTTGAATGATACAATTGTAGAGAAATGGGGCATTATGCAAATGAATTTCCTAAGCGTCAGGGAAACTTACCTCAGAAAAGGCCAAGGGATCAAGGAAAATCTTATGCTGTTACTACAGTTGAATCGGAATAATTAATGTATTGGTGGTTTTGGACTCATGGATTATATTCTGGTTATTAGAATAATGTGATATATATATAAGGATTGTACTGCAGTACTTGTTGTTTCAGTAAGGTTTTAATATGTTGAAGGTAATCATATTTTTAGTATGTGACAATAAGAGAAACTTTACATTGTTTGGGGAATCTGATAAATTGATTTTGGAATTAAGAGACCTTTTAGAGAAAGTCTGGACGAAGGTATTTTCGATAACTATATAGGTTGTAATGGATTAAGTTTAACCTTGGATAGTATTGTTTAAGGTTAAAACATTTATGAAGATTATTTTTGGAATATTATAATACTATAGTTTTAGGAAAAGGACAACCTACAGGGTGGGGCATAACCCGTCGCGTCGGACAAAGCTGCAGGAATCGAACCCACAACCATAGTGCGACAGGCCTTTATTACCTACCACTAGCCTACAGGAAGTCCCTGGTTATTAGAAAATAGTTTTACTAATCTAAATGGTATGTGTTAATATTTGGAACCTTATAGAATTAGGATAAATAGAATATTTTTGAGTTCTATTATCTTTTTGAGTGAAAGATGAGTTTGTGGTAGAAATTAGTTGAAGGTTGAAACTCTACTTGTCAAGCATAAATATATATATACCTATATCTTATTCTATGAATAAATTAATTCTTAAACTTTATTAAAGGGATATTAAAACAAAAAAAATGTGTTATCCTAATACCTTATGTCTTGTTAAACTGATGATATTTTAAATCAACATAGATTGAAGGCATTGAGGCCCTCAATTTGACACTTATTTGTGATTTATGACCTCAATCACCCCTACAAATATTTACGTTTTTCCTCCAATTATATGTCTCTAATTTCCACCAATGTTCTCCTAATCGAGATCATAATTGGGTGGTGACTTTTTCATTTCCCTTCCCCTCTTATTAAGGCTAAATTTTATTAACCATATTTCCGATGTGGGTTTTCCACAAAGGTATTTTATATTTTCAACCTTTTATTTTCAAAGAAAAATTTCAAATTGCGAATACGCAATTTATTGAAGGAGGGGAGAATGTAACACCCTGAGCTTCCACAATACGCTTCTCTTTCAATAATGCAGTAGCATGTGTTGTACGCAACTTCGAGTTCTAACACACACCACAACCAATCAAAGTAGCCGTTATGAATAGTAATACCCACTTTTTGAAACTATATATATTTTATATTTCATAATGGACTTCATTTTTGGATTCAGAATATCGAAATTAGCCTATGTTGAATTTTTGGTATTTTTCTGAGAACTTCTAATTTTTTATGAATAGTGAAAAATACTTAAAAACAACTTTTTTAATCAAAATAATTTATAGTGATAAATTATACTATTTAGTGGTTTTAAAGTATAATTAGAATATATTTTTACCATTTTATCCAATGGTGGTCATTATAATTAATTTAACATTGAAATTGGACATAAACAATTGCCAATCTTTTGATATAAATTGTTTCTTAAAAACACGCTATTTGTTGTGACAATGAGAATTAATTATAAAATTAATTAATGCAACTTATATGTTTGGAATTTTGTAAAATAGACATCATTTTTTAATTCGGAATATCAATTATAGCTTAGGATAAAATTTTGGCATTATTCTGAAAAACATCAATTTTTGATGAATAGTGAAACCACTAAGTGGTAGTTAAAAAATTGATTTTTGTTTAAATGAAACATTACCACTTCTGTGGTTTGAATTTCAAAAATCTGACATACATGGTTGTCATTAGGAATTAAAATTTGGTTCAATGAGATTAAAATAATTTTTTGGTGAATAGTAACTTTTAAGTTCTTAATCGCGATTAGAGGTAATTAGTATAGTTTAAGGTAAAAATAATGTTTTAATAATATGAGATGAGCTTGAAACATGTCCTACCCTCATTGGATGTGCCATGGTCGACCAAGAAAATCCATGGGTCAACTTGGGGACCCCATGGAGCCACTTTAGTTGAAAAATGACATAAATACCTTTTATTTAATGTTAAAGTAAAAAATGACACAAACATGAAATGTTTTACTAAAACAATTTTTAAACGGGGTTATACAAGTAATATTTTTGACTATAAATAGTCATTGGAAATATAAAAAGATTTAATACATCATAGTATTTTTTTTATAATTTTTATACATTAAATAAATTAAATTATTTATGACATTATGATGATGCAGCGATGACCTCATTATTTAACGATTTAAATAAAATAAAAAGATAATGTAAAATCCAAGGCTTACACTTGTCAAAAACCTATTGGATGAGTAGATTTCGAACCCTTATCACCTTAGCCTCGAATTATATAAGTGTGGGAACTCTAAAATCCGAAACTCATTTTATAATAAAGTGGCTTTTCTTTACTTTCCAAGAGTGCCCCTCCTCTCCACTTATAAAAGGCCCCCACCTCTACCACCTCATTCACACTTTCAAGCCATTTGGCTCGGCCAACCTCTACCCAAATACTCTCCCAACTTCCCCCTATTACTCCTAGAAGCCTCACTTTGGGCAGAACTCTTCCCAAGGAAGCCTTTGGCTCAAATCAAAAAGAGTTACCTGATTTTAAGGTAATGTCTTCTCTAATGTTGTTTTGTTTCATTTTTCTTCTCCAACCCCCTAAAAACTTTTTATTCATTTATTTTGTAACAAAACCAGTATCCTAAATATACTAGTATGTTTTTATAAGAAGTATTAAAGATACACTTACACACACCTACATCTAATGGTTAAAGAACATATTGTTTC
This sequence comes from Viscum album, assembly GCA_963277665.1. Lineage (NCBI taxonomy): Eukaryota > Viridiplantae > Streptophyta > Magnoliopsida > Santalales > Viscaceae > Viscum > Viscum album. Next base: position 1,101,028,725 of record OY728139.1, read on the forward strand.
TGTGGATGGCGAATTTTTCCCTCACGAAACGATGATTGTTCAACACTCATATAACACCTCTAATGGTGGCCATTATGATGAAAATATTTTTATATATGATATATATTATGTTTTAGTTTTCCTTATGATTTTTTATTTTTCATTTATGGCATACCTTTATGGTTTCCATTATGGGTAAACGCGATATTTTCATTTTAGGAAGTGCGGACTACCGCCCCCTCAAAGTGATTTGAATCGTTATACCATATGTGGGATGTATAAAGGATGGCGTAAATGGTATTATATGCTATATTATACTGGAATTATATTATAAATTTATATCATTATGATTTCATTCCATTAAATACGAAATAGAAATGAAAGTAGCGTTCATGCGTACGTACGACTTACCGTCTCCATGAACTGTGCATTTCATTTCTTACCTCTAAATGTTACGTAATATTAGTAATGAATGTATATACTTGATATATATGATATCTACATCATGAATATAATTCTGGATATAATGGATATTTCACCACATAAACAACTTGTAATTATAAGAAGTTTATTGTTGACTCAAGTACCAAAGATCGACAAAACGACCATTATTAACTTAAATAATTACATAATGTTCATAACATTGTAATAAGTGACATAAAAGGGGTAATTAAATTGAAAATGGTTCTTAATAAAGTAGATATTAACTCTAGTTTATTATTCAGGAGGTTAAAGAACGGTCAAATCAAGTCGGACACAAGGTAAGGGAACTTCTTAACCCAATTTCCAATCTTTGGGTTAATCTCCTACTTTCAAATTATGTCATGATATTATTATGTCCTATTTTGTATTTTTACTTTCTTTATGTGTACCTATAGTGAATACACATAATAGATCTATTTTATTTTAAAAATGATCTTTTTAAGGACTTCGTCTCAATCTCCTTTCATTGAGGCATATTTGGTTTTATACACAACTTTATTTTATACGGTGTATAAACCCCTTTGACTTTTACGTTTATTCAAAAGGAATATTTTTATATGAAGCATTTAATAAACGACAAAAGGGGATGTTTTTGTCGTACGTATTCGGCGACAATGACTTCTCCGCCGCCGTGACCATTATTTGAGTTTTGGCTTCCTCTACAAGCCATACTTTTTTTTAAAAGAAAAATAAATACCATGTTTTACTTTCCTTTTGTTTTGGTATTGAAAATGGTTTTGAAAGTGTTTTTATTATATCAATGTGTTTTATTGATATCTTGTGATGGAAATGTGGAAATGTTATATTTCCTTTATGCATGTTTTATGTGATACGATTATGTTATGGTTTATGATATGTTTAAACCTATTCATATGAGGAATGCATTGGACTTAATAAGTGACGGGTGGAGCCCGCTATAGCTCCTTGATGCATCAGCAGGTATCATGAGACAAACTAGTGTCTTGGCACGAGGCCTTGACAAAATCTTATTTGTGGTCTTGGCACGAGGCCTTGGCTACATGGTTATGATAGTCTGGCATTATGCATTCCATCATTATGAAAGTGGTTATTGATATTGCATGTGATTATTTGACCAGTAGAATATCCATGTGAATAAGTAAATGGCATTATCTCATTTTACTTTTTCCATATTATGTTGAAGTTCATGTTTAAAAGGCTTTTGTTTTAGTTATACATTGCCTTAAATGTTAATGTTTATTTATGAAAGCTTCCGCAATATTGTTATCCTTACTGAGCATCTGAGCTCACCCCTTTCAATGTTTTAATATTTTCCAGGATGTGAAGAATTATTTTATGAATGACCTGCAGGGATAGACATAAGAGGATATGAGTGTGGACTATGAAGACTTTGTTATTAGTATTTCACTTTATGATGTAATGTAAGACTTATGAATGCATCTAGTGTTTCCAAGGCTACTAAACTAATCGGTCTTTCGAGACTTGATCTTTTGTGATCATGCCAATGTTATGAAGTAATGCACCGACTCCGGGTAGCTGGGGTCGGGGCGTTACAGGGACCTAGGTTTTTAGTATTCTTATCATTATTTTTGGAGTGATATTTTGAAGAAAAAAATATCCAGACTTAGGAGGTAGGATAAGAAAGTGTACAATGAGCTATTTCTCACTATGAGCCTTGAGTTTCCATGGGTAGTCATGATTTTAGCCTTAGATTCATGATTAATGTTAAATGATGTTGTTTTATTATTATTTTAATAATGGTCTATTTATATCTTTCTAAACCCTTTACACATATTATTTATGATTATTAACAAAAGTATCCATTTAATACTACCCAAAGATCATGATTCCTTGTGTATTAAGAAGACTGGGTTCAATATATATAAAAAAGAAACTAAAATAAAATTACATTACTATTATCTAAATAATGAGATACAAACTCCCATGGGCCTACTTTAACTATATAATATAACCTATGGAATACATAAACAAAAGGGGTTAGCTAAAAATCCCGATAAGTTGATAAACATGACAACTAAGCATAAAATGTGAGTCAAAAGGCAGAACATAATATCGTAAAAGTCACGGATCATGAATAATAATACAAGGTAATAAAATTAATGACATGTGGTAATAATATCATAAAAACATGGGAATGTAGAAACAACCTAAACCATGGAATAATCATAAGAAAGGGACAACTACCAAGACAATACCACTTGTTGGACAGAGTCCACACAAGGAATGGTTTTACTCATTATTCCCATACATAATATCCCATGAGAAAAAAAATTATCAAATTAATTGAATAAATATCTATGTTCTACCATCAAAAAATTTACATTAATATGTTTTACACAAAAGGAAATCAAACAGAAGGCATAAACATAAGTATTACCCTTTGAAATAAATGGTATGTATAACCATGTCATAAAGCATAACCAAATGGCATATCCAAATTTTTTCCATGAAAGAATATATTTAAATATATTTTTCATTTATAATAATATTTCACAAGAAATTATTTCCAAGAGAAATTAATATGAGAAAAAGAGTAGAGAAATCCCATTAGAAATGTACCACTTCAGTCAGGCTTTAGGAAAAAGTGTGATAAGTCTTCAAAGAGGGAAAGAGAATAATAGTTTCCATAAAACTCAAAATGGAATAAAATGGTTTTCCATGATAAAATGTTAAATTTTATAAAAAAAATGGGTGGATTAAATCATTCTATGCAGTGGTACTAGAAATGGGGTTCGAGATAGAGAAGTTCCCTTTAATTGGGTTTCTTATTGATAGAAAATGAAAAGGGAACCTTTTATAACAAGTGTGTCCCAATCAAGGATATGTGGATTAAGATAGGTATACAATTGAGATAAATATATACATAATTTAATATAATTAAATAAGTATTTTATAGTTATAAAGTGAGGTAATATAGTGAAAGAATAACCCTATGGAAAATAAGATGGTTCTAAGAGATCCCTTACGTTATTTTATAGAATTTTTCTTCACATGAACTAAATGTCCGGGATAATAAGATTGGGTTAAAAAATTAATTACTTTATAAGCATTTAGATATATATATATATATATATATATATATTTCTTATAATTTTATTATGTTCATTTATAACCATTTATATGATATATAATGTTTAATTTTATTGTTCTGAGGACCTTCATTACATGGTTTTAAGGTTGGATCACTTATCAATAATTTGGTAAATTCATGTAAAATAAAAACAACAACATATAAATGAAATTAAATGGTTTTAATTTACATATATAAATTTGTATGGTCCAAAAATATCAATACATTTGTTTACATATGGATTATTCACTGAGTGAAAATGTTAACATTATGTGGTTAGTACATTCAATACAATTCTCTAACCATCGTGAACTAGAATAATTTTTTTATAATTTAGTTATTATAAATCATTAAATAATGTGAAATATGTTATAAAATACTTAATGTAATAATATTTAACCATAAAAATATTCTTATAACTATCCTTGAAGGAGGTTGTGTCAAACAAAGTACGTTTTTCATGGAGGTAGTGAACTAACCATATTACAACAATGTTTTTGTTTTAGTGTAAAATGAGGGAACAAGAATGCGATGTATGAAAGATATTACATTA